>CM065703.1:10440035-10474951 GCA_017654935.2 Phymorhynchus buccinoides | reverse complement strand
CCGCAGATGGTGGTACCGTGGACCGTTGTGCAGGAATTGAGGCTTCATCGGTCGAATCCACCTCCACGATACCGCAGACGTCGATACCGTGGACCGTGTTGCTTGGATTGTGACTGCCACGTGCCGATATACGTTGCCAGTTCCTAGGATCTTTGTTTCAGTGTGTTCTCGGCGTCAACTTCTCTGCCGTTCAGCCTCTTGGTGCCGTTCCACTATGTTTTTACGTGGCCTCCGCCTTGGTGGTTCCCACGTGGAAGAACTGCTCTTTCCACCACGGCCGGTTACTCACCACAGTACCGTTCCACGGTGTCAGATGTATCAGATGCGCCGGGTGTGCTTCTAGGCCTTTGTGCCACGGTGCCGTTTCCTTGATGCTCTGATGAGACCTTCACCTCTGTGATTCTCTCAGTTCAGAGCCACTCTGTATACCGCGACCGTTCACTCATCGTGGTCCCGGTCCATGGTGTTTGAATGAGGTCTTCGTCACGGTGGTCTTCTTAGAGTCACTCCGTCTACGGTACTCTTCTTCTTGGACGGTCACCCTCCACTGTGGTGCCAGTCCTCTGTGGTTCTTTTCCACGAGTCCAGCCTTCACGTCTGGTCATTCTCAGCGATGCCGTTCTGCGTCTTCCATGAGGTCTCCACTTAGGGTGTTTCCTCACTAACTCTTTGGTTTTATGACGTTCCGTTTGTCACAGATGTCTCCCACTGAATTTTCAGTAAGGTTGGAACCAGAATCTTCCTTCGAAGTTTTCTACCGGTTCACAAGGGCGCAGCAGCGTGTAGTGGCCCGGTCCGGCCACTCGCAGTCTTTGGTTTTCACCGTTTTATGTTGGTCCCTTTCACCGGTTCAACTGCGGCTTAGAGCCTGTGGCATTCTTCTTCGCTTCTCCAGTCTCTCATCCTACTCTTTGGATGTTTTCCTGTCAAGAAATCATGAACTCTTCAGCTTTTTCTGGGTTTTGACTGGATCTCTCTTTTCGCTTCAGTCTGACGCTTTCACCAGCCTCTTTTTCAGGGCTTCGTTCAAGCGATAAGCTGAGTTCACGTGCAATTCTTTCCTTTTAGTCACGGGTCTGGCTGGAGCCGTTTTCTATTTGACTTGGAGCTTCCAGCGTTCCTTTCGGTTCAGTCCTTTCAGTTCGTTTCCAACCGGTCGATGGTTCACCGCTGGACTCTGACCCAGCCAGCTGGTTCCTCTCGTCAGTGTTTGTCTGTATAGTCTACTACAAAGTCCAGAAATGCGTTCTCTCTGTGGCTTCTTGGTTTGTCTCTCAGAGGACGGATCAGATAATTTTCGAGAATCTCAACCGACCCAGCACTGTGCTGTCCTCTCTCAACCGGGTGTCTGTTCCCGGTTTGATTCGGTCCTACAATCTCTAGCATGGAGTTTTTTCTAGACATGTTTGTTGGAGTTTTGGGGGGGCCTCTCGGATCTCTGTTCGTCTGGTTTCAGCAGGCAGTTGTTCAACCGTGGGATCTTTTCCTCCGTTCCCTTTTACCGTTTCGGGCAACGTCCATCTGTGCCTTTCCAATCGATCTAGGATCGTCTGGCCAGCTTGGCTTTCCGTGCTCCGCCGTCAGTCTTTTCGTCTCTTCTGGCCTTCCTTTGGGAGGAAACGGCTCATCTATGTCTTCTGTCCATCGAGCATGGACTTCCTTGCTCTGCTTCAGTTCTTTCGTCTCTTCTGGCCTTCCTTTGGGAGGAAACGGCTCATCTATGTCTTCTGTCCATCGAGCATGGACTTCCTTGCTCTGCTTCAGTTCTTTCGTCTCTTCTGGCCTTCCTTTGGGAGGAAACGGCTCATCTATGTCTTTCTGTCCATCGAGCATGGTCTTCCTTGCTCTGCTTCAGTTCTTTCGTCTCTTCTGGCCTTCCTTTGGGAGGAAACGGCTCATCTATATCTTCTGTCCATCGAGCATGGACTTCCTTGCTCTGCTTCAGTTCTTTCGTCTCTTCTGGCCTTCCTTTGGGAGGAAACGGCTCATCTATGTCTTCTGTCCATCGAGCATGGTCTTCCTTGCTCTGCTTCGGTTCGCCGTTTTTTTTCACGGTTTTCTACCAGGAGTTGTTCAACCGGTTGAATCGTGCAGCTGTTCTAGTCAACCGGTCAACTCATGATTCTGGCTGGTTCCGGCCCAGTCGGTCTATTCTGTCCAGCAATCATGTTCTTCCGTGCTCAGCTGTCAGAGCACTGTGGGTTGTTCAACTGTGTGATCTCTGCTTTCCTTCAGGTCTCTTTCTTTTTGGTCAACGGTGACTCGTTCCAAGTCAGAGCCGTTGAAATGGATTAGCCAAGTTTTTTTGACGTCATACTGTTACTTTGTAGCGGTTTCGTCAAGTTGTTGCCAATCGCATTAGGGGAATTTCCGCGTCATCGGGTAGTTTTCATGTTATGCGATAGGCGATTATGTTTCTGTTTTTCTGTCAGCGTCATTAGTTATTACGTAGTACAAAGCCCTTTCGTCCGTTTTTTCTTTGTAGAGTTGATTATAAGTGCAGAAGCACGTTTGTAGTCTGGATCGGCAGTTCAGTGCCAATTTTCACTCTCCGGGAATAGCTCTCCTTGTTTCCCGGATGCCTTTCTTTCGGGCATTCAAACCCAGGCGTGTTCAGGTTGACTGCCTTGTAACTCTGGGGTCAGCCTTTTGTCAGAAGGTCTGTCTACCTCCTGCTCTCCTCCAGAAGACAGAGCACTAACGCCCGGTACAGTCTCCTGTAGCGCTTCGTGGTACATGTATTGCGAGAGTCACAAACTTGATCCTCTGCGTCCGTCAGCCGTTGGTTTTGTTCCGTGTCTGCCTCTAGCCTCTCCTTGCGTTTCGCTTTTCTTATACACAGTGAAGCTTAGGACTTCCTCACGTTATGTTCGTTTCCCTCAGTGGGATGTGTTCTTGGTTTTGAGCTTCCTTCGAGATAATTTTCTGGACAAGCTTTCTCTCTGAGATGTTGTCCTGCAAGACGCTTTTCTTAATTGCTCTTGCCTCTACTCGTGGGTTTAGTGGTATCCACTCTCTTAGTGGTCTACTTCGAGACGTTGATGTCGGTCCTGCTGGTACTTCGTTTTTTCTTTCTCTTCTCCCTGGGTTCAGGGCTGAGTCCCAGCCGGGAGATGTCGATTCGGCGAGTGTTAATATCTCTAGCCTAGATTCCTTTCTTGGCGATGATGACACCGAGATACGCATCTGTCCCGTTCGCTTTTTCGGGCACTACCTCTTGCGGGCTAGGTGACTGGTAGAAACTGTTAACCTGTCTTACGCCAGCTCTAGTTCTTCTTTGCTGGGCAACCCCATCAGAGCGCATGAAGTTCGGGCAATCAGTGCTTCCCTGGCGCTCTCCAGAGGAGTCCCCCTCGCCAAGGTCATGGAGGCGGCCACATGGCGTTCCGTCAACACGTTCCTTAGTTTCTACCTGGGACGTATCCATCAAGAGGTCAGACGACCTCTTGTCCGCCATCAGGCGGACTGTCATGGCTCTCACTCCCATCTCCTGTTTACTCTCGAGAGTATTGTTTCTCAACCGTTCCCTTCTGGGGTAAGTCATGTATGACCTATGGGGGAAAAGAGATTGGAGTATTATGGAGTTTAAGATGTGATGTTTAGGGAATTTGAATGTATATACTGTGTGTTGGTTTTCATTCTTCCCTTGTTCGCTTTGGCGCATCACCCTCCTCCTCGTTGGTAGTCTGCTATTGTTTTGAGTGTTGGTAATGTATGGTTATAATAGATTGGTAGATTTTTTATTAATCTTACTATCTATATAATTAAATACTTACCAACACTCAAAACAACCTAAGGTTCCCACCCATCCTCCCTCCTGATGCTAGGGTAAATAGGAATGAGTTGGGGATGGAAGTGGATATACGTGACCGGAAGTGGGAAAGGGGGGATAACCCCACGGTCACTAGAGTGACTTACTCTTTGTTATTTGGTAACTAAGCGTTTACGCTTTAGGTTTTTCCAGCCAATAAGTATGTTATGCTATTGTTTTGAGTGTTGGTAAGTATTTAATTATATAGATAGTAAGATTAATAAAAAATCTACCATTGTTTTCTATTTGTTATTGCTGTGCATATTGTTATTGTCGTTTGTGAGTGTGCAATTTGAACTCGATGGATATGGTAGATTTTGTTCTGCGTGCCCGGAAGAAGAAAGTATCTTTCAAACGAATCCCCACATATCGCCGGTGAAATTCACAAACCACATACAGACAAACCCCTATTTTATGACCCTCTGTTAAGCGACCACCTCTCAGTTGAGACCGGATTTGTTGGCACGGATGCATTTTACTATGTAAACGACCTCTCTTAAACGACTTCCTCTAAAACGCGACTAACGACCGCCATTTTGTTGGTTTTTACGACCGTTGTTGTCGTCTGCATAGACTTCGAGCAAAGGGAAGCAACCACGGTCAAGGGCCTGAAAGCGGAGTTGCTTCCCTTGTTGTAGAAAAGATGGCGGAAAGCGTAGGAAAAGCACGAAAACCACTGACTTTAAAAAAGAAAACCACTGACTTTGGACGAGAGTGGAGGTGATTAACAGAAGTCGGCGAAGTGAAACTGTAATATCGATTGCACAATCCTATGGAGTTGGAAAGACCCAAATCCAGTTTTAATATGTCATTGTATGTGTGCATGAAGAAGAGAGTATGAACTGTGCTGAACTTTTTCTTTCTACGGCTGCCAGTGAAAACCTCCGTCATACGACCCCTCCAATTTACGACCAATTTTTCCGGACATTTTGGAAGTCTTAAAATAGAGGTTTGTCTGTATCTCAATTTTGGTAGTTTTGAGAAGAAAAAAACCCAAAACTATTTTTAAAATTAACTGTGTTTACCACAATTTATTAACTATGATGAATATGTTGTTCAAGACATTGCGAGTTTAGTCCTGAAATTTGTTAACATTACTTTTTGTTTTTTAATACTTGAAAAGAACGAAGATAGGAGGTTTTTGTCCTATTAACTAGATCTGAATTTGGGACTTGCAAGTTTTTCTTCTATTTACACAACCTCATTTACCCCAGATAGAAAGTTGTTAGAGATACAAGCTTTTCGTGGAAGGTGGCGGGGAAAATTAGAGAGCTGACTATGTATCTAACTCAAACCCCCCAAAAATTGAGATATGAGGTTTGTGAATTTCGCCGACGATATGCAGAAGGGCTGCTCATTGTGCTAACGAAGGAAGCAAAAGATCGTCTTTCTTACATTTTCTGAACTTTGCTCCTGTGACTCTGCTGGGAACAACACTGCTGACAGTTACTACAGTGGAACCTCTCTTATAAGACCTTCAAAAATCACCCCAAAACGAGGTCTTATAAGGGAGGGGTCTTATAAGGGAGGTGATTTTGATACTTACAAAGAAGGGCAATGTCTCAGAGAAGTAGGTCTTATGTGGGAGGGAGTCTTATAATGGGAGGTCTTATGTGGTAGGGAATCTTATAATGGGAGGTCTTATATGGGAGGGGTCTTATAAGGGAGGTGATTTTAATACTTACAAAGAAGTGCAATGTCTCAGAGAAGTAGGTCTTATGTGGGAGGGAGTCTTATTATAGGAGGTCTTATAAGGGAGGGGTCTTATAAGGGAGGTGATTTTGATACTTACAAAGAAGGGCAATGTCTCAGAGAAGTAGGTCTTATGTGGGAGGGAGTCTTATAATAGGAGGTCTTATAAGGGAGGTAATTTTGATACTTACAAAGAAGGGCAATGTCTCAGAGAAGTAGGTCTTATGTGGGAGGGAGTCTTATAATGGGAGGTCTTATAAGGGAGCTTCCACTGTACCAAGCAAGCTGCACTTTCCTGCCATGTTCCTTGAAATCATTGAAAATTCTTTCGCCGTGGGGGGATACCGGGGGGATGTTTCATAAAAATAATTCCCCCACCTTCTGGAAATCCTGTGCTTGTAACTTCCTCTAGTCTGCTACTCTCTTTGACTCTGCCTTTTCCCTTTGCTTTCTATCATCTACTTTCTTTCTGACGTAATGGCCCATTCTCCTGCCTTTTTCCAAAAAAATCTTCCAAATAATTCTTCTCCTTTGAGCTCCTCCGAAATCGGAATGTGTCGGCTGTGCGCAGTGGGGAGACCAGTGAAAACTGAAAACACAGACACATATGTACCTTACCCATTATGGCCTGGGAAAGCAGAAGAACAAAAGAAGAATGGAAAATTCTGGATTTTGAAGGTTTTTGTTCCTGAAAAGCAAAAATTTAGTACTTTATTCACAGGTGCGTCTGTGATATTCGGGTTGCTCCCACCTGGAGAGCGCGTCACAGCGAGAGGCTCACCACCCATTTGTTTTTTTTGGGGGGGCATGCGATTTTTGTGTGACTGATGAGGAAGGAAAGGGTGTGTGTGTGTAAATTTTGACCAAATGACAACTTTTTCCGTTGCCACTGGGTTTAACGTGTGCTAAGTGCATGGGCTCACGGGACCTCGGTTTATCATCTCATCCGAAAGACTCCACATTCAGACCGTAAGGCCTAGTGCAGAGTGAGAGGAAAAATCCCCTGTATCCAGGTTCGAACTCGAGTTTATTGTATTGTTTATTTGAGGCGAACACGCAACGGCAGACAAATGGCGTCGCTGTTTAACAAGTCTTTGTTTAGGTCATGACAGCAGATGACTGCCATGAGAAATTCTGATTTTTTTACACCCATAAGTAAGTGTTATTCAAGGGAGCTTACTTTTCAGAAAGTCAGTACATTTCTTTGTGCTTCAATTCCTTCCCTTAGGCCCTGTTTCATAGCCATCTGGGCCTTGTTTGAGCAAGTTTTATCGAGTCACTAAGCAACAGTTGTGTTCCTACATCATCAATATGGCGGCTAAAAGTATTGCAAATTCCATTTTGGGTACTTTACCGAGTGTATTATTTATACAAAAGAGGTGAGTTAATTCATTAACTAGAGCACCAAGGGTGGTTGCGTACCCCTCAAAATGATGCAAACGATGACGCAAGCATGACGTGATTTCTCTACGATTTCAAGGGGGGGGGGGGGGGGTACGCGTGTACACAACCAACGCGCAGACCCGTTAGTACTCTACATGCGACATTTTATGTCGTAAAACTTGTGTCTTTCTTTTGCAAAGTACCGTATGTTACGGACTAAGGCGATACTTTTTTTTCCTGACAGAGACCCATACGCCTTAAAATTGTGTGTAATATTTGGGGGGGGGGGGGGGGGGGGGGGGGGGGCTGATGATAAGGTGCACCTTACAGACCTGCCTACTGCTACGATTTGGCCGTAGCAGCTACGAAAAATAAAGCTTTGCTACGGAGCTACGGCAACCTTAACATTGCTACGGAGAAAAAAAAATGCTGCCGCATTTTATTTTTGCTCATGCCGTTCCCGGTTTTGTCTGTTTCTAAGAGCAGACGCCGTGTCACACGCAATAACCTAGTCACTTCCGTTTTTATGCGTTCTTATTACTTTCTCTGAAAAAAATGGCGGACTCCAGCAGCAGTAGCGATTCGGGAGATGTTTCAAACGAAAAAACCGAACCCAAACCAGAAAACGAAAATCATCTGGCACACCATCTTGTTCTTAGAAAAAGCATCGACCTGACGCACAAGTTTTGAAAATAGCTTACACGGAGGAGTGGCCTTGCATCGTCAGAAGTCGACTTGGTGCGAACCATGCTCACTGCAACCTCTGCCATGCAGACTTCTCTGTGAATCATGGCGGTAGAGACGACCGTCAACACGTTCAATCGGCGAAACATAAACAGTACGTTTCGGCTCAGGAAGAGAACAAATCGATTGCCGTCGTTTGTGGATGCAGCGAAAAAATTTGCCATGCTACTGAAAATTGATGGCTGGGCTACTCACGGCTTTACAAAACTGGCATTTGCAGACTCTTTAGTTGCTGCCGGCTAGGCTTCCAGAGGCGGGAAATGCGAATGACTCAACCTCTTGGAAGCGTCAGAAACAAGTGGGAAAACAGAGTGGAATTTGTGCTCCGTATGTTTTCGTCCACTGCTTCTAAACAGACTTTCGATTTGCCAAACATTTTGGTGTGAGCATACATAGGTGTGTGGTGAACAGCATTGTGTGAACAGTGATTCGAACCAAAAGCTAGTTGTGGTGTAATTAGTGTTAATTAATAAACCACGCTTTGTGTACATTATAGCAGTCAGGGTTGGAATAGAACAGCAGTGCGCGCTATTTTAAAGGCCTAGGTTTTTCCCTCAGTACCACAGATTTATGTGGCATTTTCCTCGGCGTGTTCTGTCTAAAGTAGCCAGTGTTGATAAGTGTGCTTTTACATATAAGTTCTAGAGTCATCTTGTGTTTAAAGTGTGTAGTTAGTTAGGTGCTCAGTCGAACGGTAGCTGAGCAATTTAAATTGAAAGACAACTAGTGTCAGTGTGTAGTTTCTCCACAGCACAAAGCAAAGAGGAACACTCTTTACTAGGCTATACCTCTTCAAGCCACCAAGCCTTGCTGCACTGCTGCGCGCGTGTGTAGTAAGCAAGCTGCCAGCGACCAAATAGAACTTTGGCTGTAGCAGCCCACTTGTGAAATCCTGCCTGCGTGCTACCTTTGCTGCCGCGTGAAGTCTTGCTACGGTCAAGGAATGGGAGGGAGGGAGGGATGGGGAAGGAAGGAGATGCAAAAGAGGAGGAGGTGAGTGGGTTTCACGATAGCGCATATGTGGGAACTAAACGATCCAAATTGAACGGCCGTGTACTGATTGGGAAAATTCCAAGTAGGCAGGTCTGACCTTAGTCCGAAAAATGTGGTACTGTTTGTTTCTATCTTGTTTAATTATTTTGTAGTAATGTTTCAAAAAGTGGCCTGAAACGCGCGATGCTTGTGTTGGGCGCGCACTGTGACTGCGACTCCAATGAGTTGAATTTGCACGGGTGAAAGTAGTTCAGGCATGCTCCTGAAATCAGGATTGGAAGAGCTGATGGAAAGAGTCTTCAGGGTTGGCCATCTGGTCATGGGTGAAAGTAGTTCAGGCACGCTCCTGAAATCAGGATTGGAAGAGCTGATGGAAAGTGTCTTCAGGATTGGCCATCTTGCCATCCGGAACCACTGTCCTATAAAATCAAACATTTCTGCCAGAATTGATGGCTGATTGAAATTATTTTAACCCTTTCACCGCCAGACATTTTTCAGCAAAAAAATTCCATTGACATGTTACGGTGATGTATATCGTAAGGCCTATCCTTACCTCCCAAAATTAAGAAAACAGGGTCTTCGGATAACAGACCCTGGTTTGAGGCCTTTTCGTGACACGGGCGTTAAACCATTGTGGTGCTAAATGCGACATTGGCGGTGAAAAGGTTAATGCGGTTACCACTTCAGGATTGGGAAGATTCAGAGAGCATTGAAACAATTGAGATAAAAAATCAAATATATTTTTTATCAGATTAGGACACACACACACACACACACACACACACACACACACACACACATAGTGTTATGTATGTTTTGTAGTGAGAGAGTAAAGTAATGTGAAGTGATAAAATTAAAAATATAAAAAAATTAAGATAATGTTCTGCGTTCACCCATGAATTTGTTCGTTTTTCCTTTTTTGTGGTCGCAGGTATTGGCTGGATGAACTGGACTTTGGTCGGGGCCTGTGCCCTCTGTCTGCCCTTGCTGCTGCCGCTCAAGGTCAAGTTCAACCGCCTTGACCTTGACGAGCACAACCCCTCCCTCAACGCCACTCTTACCGTTGAACCACCTCCCCCCTCTTCGCCCCCTCCTCCCCCTCCCCTCTCTCATGAAGACTGTTGAGCTTAGAGGGTAATTTGTGTCGGTGTATGGTAGGTTAACCCTTTCGTCGCATCTTAGCACCACAATGGTTTAACACCCATGTCACTAAAAGGCATCAAATCAGGACATGTTATTCAAAGACCCTATGTTCCTAATTTTGGGAGGTAAGGATAGGCCTAATGTTATATAAGTCACAGAGTAATCGCAATATTGCAGATATTTTATTTTCTCTACCCAGTTAAGTTTAATTTAATTTTTGGCTGAAAAATGGCTGGCGACGAAAGGGTTAAAATAGGTGTGCGTGTTGGTGTATATAGGTAGATGCATTTGTGTATATAGTTATGTATGTAGGTGTATAAGTGTGTGTGTATGTGTCTGCGTGTGTTCCCCGTGGGGATACCGGGGGGTCTTTTGTAAAAATAGTTCCCCCACCTGGAAGTTCTGTGCTTGTAACTTCCTCTACTAATCTGCCACTCTTTGACTCTGCCTTTTCCCTTTGCTTTCTATCACCTGCTATCTGCTATCCTTCTAACTTATTGGCCCATTCTCCTGCCTTTAAAACAAAAAAATTCTTCAAAATATTTTTTCTCCTTTGAGCTCCTCTGAAATCAGAATGTGTCGGCTGTACGCAGCGGGGAGACCAGTGAAAACTGAAAACCGGACACATATGTACCTTACCCATTATGGCCATGGAATGCAGAAGAAGAAGAAGGTGTGTATGTGTGTGTGAAGGGGTCCTAAGTGAGTGAACAAATACGATGAAGCACAATTAAGATGCTCAGTATAATTCCTTCACTGCCGGTGCAAACTTGAGAGATTAATTATTTTATTTTACAAATAGAAAAGATAGTTGCCATCTAGACTCAAATCTGACAAACATATGGTTGGTTTGTACATGGACCCGTTTGTTGATACAATATCTGTGCCTCCTGGTTGTTCTGAAAAAAGCAAAAACCACTGTTCAAGAGTTGTGACATCAAAAGTGTTAAAGGTGCATCCTGACGGATGAGTTTTTGCAAGAAACACGTTGAGATCACTAGAAAGACAGCCTTTTCAAGGATAGGAACACTCACTTTGCTCTGGTTTCCTAGAAATTAAACGGTCAAAACGGCGATTCCTCCTTGGCAGAGATAGTAGCCATTTTGGATGGGGTGGGTGGAGATCACTCATTGTGGTTGAAGCGTTTTCTTTTTTTGTAGTGCAGTAAAAAAAAAAAAATTGGAGCTGTTTCCTTTGTTGTGAGCGAAACTCCTTTAGATAATCTGTATAACATTTAAAAAAGAAACAGAAAAAAAGGCTTGTATTGCGAAAATGTATAGGAAACCAGAGCAAAGTGAGTATTGCAATCTCTGTAAAGGGTGTTTTCCTGGTGATCTGAACGTGTTTCTTACAAAAACTCATCTGTCCGGGTGGCCCTTTAACATCATTAATGGCATCATACATAGCTGCCAACTATCAGGAATGTCCAGATTTCTAAAGTCTTTCAAAAAACTGATTTTCCTGAATTTGACTTTTCCCAAGGATACTGAAGTGGTTTTTTTGTAATGCATTTTCTTAGTTTTAGTGGAACATGCAGCCAGTTGAACTTTAAAAGTAGGATTTTTAAGAACACTCTTTTTTTTATATACAAGATAATTATTGATTCAAATTTGATACCTTTATTTATCAAAGTGTAGTTAAAAAAAAAATACTTAAGTCAATTTTTTCAGCTTCATTTCATAGAAAACCTTCAGCTTCAGGGACGTGGCCCTCACACACCCCCACCACCATGGGCGTTGCTCCTGGATCCTACCGGGGGCCGCTGAAGGCCCCCGTATCCCCATACTTTTTGTCATTAATTTTGTTTCTCCAAGGTTGGCAGCTATGAATCATATTGCCTGTAGTAGACACAGGGTTAGCAGGGAGGAGGTTAAAATGATATTTTTCCCCATCCATTTTGTGATGCTTATATCTCTGCCTCATTGATGCGTGTTTGTGCATTGTGCGATGAGTCAAGTCAACAAAATGTTGAGGGTTAAAGAAAATGATCCATTGAGGGTGAAAGGAAAATATATTTATCGAGTTAAAGGAAATGAGATTTATTGCGGGTTAAAAGAAATATTATTTATTGAGGGTTAAAGGAAAAGGGATTTATTGAGGGTTAAAGAAAAAATGATTGAGGGTTAAACTAACGAAAATGAGATTTATTGAGGGTTAAAGGAAAAGGGATTTATTGAGGGTTAAAGAAAAGATGATTGAGGGTTAAACTAACAAAAATGAGATTTATTGAGGGTTAAAGAAAATGGGATGCATTGAGTGTTAAAATAAAGAAAAATATTGATTGAAGATTAAAGAAAATGATTTATTGAGGGTTAAAAACTAAAGAACATGATTTATTGAAGGTTAAAGAAAATGGGATTTATTGAGGGTTAAAGGAAATATGTAATGAGGGTTAGAGGAAATGAATTTTATTGAGGGTTAAAGAAAATAAGATTTATTGAGTGTTAAACTAAAACTGATTTATTGAAGGTTAAAGAAAATGGGATTTATTGAGGGTTAAAGGAAATATTGAGGGTTAGAGGAAATGAAATGAGGGTTAACTAACATTTATTGAGGGATAATCAATAACTGGTATTTAATGAGGGTTAATGAATAAGCTTGACAGCTTTTTTTAAAAAATTATGCCCTCGCGTATGTGTGTGTGTGTGTTCATGTGCGAGAGGGTACATCAGGGTGTTTTGTGTACATCAGGGTGTGTCGGTGCATGTTGCCACATTTTCAGTGATGCACCGAAGATGGACAAAAAAACCTGTCCAGAAAGAGGAAATCAACGGGACAAAATGTCCTGGCTCTTGCAGTAATCAATAGGACAAATTCCTCCAGTGTTGAGATCTCAATAGGACATCTGTCTTGACGGGAGGGAAGGAGGGAAGGAGGGCATGATAGGACATTTTCAGTTTTATATGTAGCTGGCGTATGTTTGTCTTTTTTTCACAGTAGTTAGCTAATACTTTTGCAGGTTTGGGGGGGGGGATTTTGTTTGGGTTTTTTTAATTGTGTGTGTGTGGGGGGGGGGGGGGGGTTGTTATTTTCTTTTGCATCATTTGTAGGTTTGCATTTTTGAAGATTTAGTTAGTTTTTTCCCCCTGTAATTAGCTTGTTTTTTGGCAGGTAGTCTTTTTGGGGGGGAGGGTGTAATTATTGTCTTTTGTATCAATTGTAGGTTTCTGCATGTTAGAAGATTTAGGTTTTGTATGATTTTGCGACAATTTTTTTGTGGTAAACTTTAGTCTATGTTTATGCATTTTACGATGCATTTTTCTTGGTGTATTGTCGCTCTCCGACGCTGACCGTGTATCTGCAAAATTTGACCAAAATAGATTGTTCACTGAAACCCCTTCTAATGACCTCACACAGGTCTTCTATAAATATCTTGTTTCTGCAACCAATGGAAATGTTCAAATTTGTCACATGATCTACTGGAAATCCTACAGTCTTGACACGCCAACTGTGTAAGTGAATGATCACGAAGCCTTTAGGTGTTGTGCAACTTTTATTGTGTCCCATGTTTACTCATCGGTAAAGAAGAAGAGTCCAGCGTATATCAAATGGGGAATGACATTGTAGCAGATGACATTTTTTGATGCTCCTGTAAAATCACTGATTTTGTAGATACACTGTTACAGGCATGGTAGACCTCCGCGAATCGCGGAAAACCGCAAAAGTTAAAATTTGAACCGCCCCCCCAACAAAAAAAAATTAGCTTGGGTGCCTAAAAATTACGTGCGTTAAAACCTATGCAATCGCTTCACGGAACCGGATGTGAATGACTGAACAAGCAACTTCCTGCCGAAGTTAGCAGTCGTGCGCGGCCTAGCTCACGCCACACGTTTTCCAGATTTGTGATCCTAGTGCTTCTTTTTCATTTTGACGCCCAACTTCATCATTTTAGTTTGAGTTGACATCTTTGGTTTAAACAAATTTATTCATAAGCAATCACATGACAAAGCAGCATCAGAATAAGGATCACAGAGCACAACAAGCTCAAAGCTTATACTAGGTGCTCAAAACATTTGAAGTGCACAGTATTGGCTGCAACTAGTGAAATTAGTACGCTGGGTAAATGAAAGAAAGGGAAAAGAAACAAAAGCATAACAACGTGGGAGTTGACATCTTTCAAATGAAATGCAGAATCGGTTGGATATTCTTCCGCGAAACTCACTTTGCCCCCGCTACCATGCCTGTGTTAGCATCAGACATTTTATGGCGCATTTTTGTTTTGTATTTAGTTTAGTTTTTTTACCTACTTTAACTTACAAGTGTATGTTGCTTACAATGAAAATGTAGTTTTTTTTAATTCTAATCTTAGACACTGTTTCTGTATTTAATTTTTATATATGCTTTAAAGTGTGGGCATTTTAATTAAAAAAATTTCTGCAGTGGTATTATGCAGAATGTTCCACTTTAGTCGATTGTTTCATGCATTTTATTATGGTTTTTTACCTGCTGAATGTTTTAGGGGTAGATTTTTTTTCCACTTTAGCTGATGGATATACCAACAAAGATTTTTTTATAGTTTAGCTGTGTTCCTGTATTTTATTATACTTTTATTTTATTTTAGCTGGCGTAATTTTGGTTCCTCTTATATTTTCCCCTATTTTAGCTGGTGGGTTAATTTTTTTTATTAGAATTTAGGGTTTTTTTCTATCCAGTTTATCTGGTGTGTATTTTCGCTATATGCAAGCAGGGTATTTATTTCTCATTTTGCTGAAGCTGATGAATTTTTCTGTGGTTAATTTAACGATAGCAACTTCTTAAACCTTGCTCAATTATTTGCATTCCTATATTTCTGTCAATGAAGAATGCCTCTTTTACCAGTTTAATGGATGCATATTTTGTCGCATTGATACCATCATTGCCCTATTCTTTCTTTGCAGTTTTGAGCAAAGAAGAAGAAAGAAAAAACGGGTATATTGTACTTTGACACTGGTGTCTATTTCTGCTTTTTAACCCTTTCACTGCCAGCCGTACTTCAGGCAAGAATTCCCATTAAATTTACCTGGGTAGAGAACAAAATCCGTCTGCAGTATTGGGGATTCTTCTGTGGCATATGTAAAAGAAAGGTCTATCCTTACTTCCCAAAACTAAGAATAGTTTTTGGATAATAGACCACAATGTGATGCCTTTTAGTAACATAGGTGTTAAATCCCTGTGGTGCTTAAATGCGACTGGCGGTGAAAGGGTTAATCAAATGAAACTTAAGATTTGTGGTCAATGATGTTGATCTTCTCCTGACTTAAGGAGTTAGTGTTCAAGGTTTTCAATTTTTGGGCCCCTGCTGTTTGGAATTCGCTTGCCCATTGATCTCTATCACTAAGAACCACTCTAGTTTCAAAGCAAAACTCGAGACCCATTTGTCTCACAATTCCTTTTGTCTCAAACTTGTTCCATTTTCCCAAGTTTTGAACAAATGCAAGAAAATCGTTTGGTATAGTATGGCTTGGTGTTATGTTTAGTGAATGCGAGTTTAATTTTTATTTTATTTTAAAGGCACTATAGAAGAAATGTATTTAACGTCCTCCGCGTTTGGAACAGGTACATATTTATAAATGTACTTGCGTCCATCCTGGAGGTACTGGAACACAATACCAGGAAAGTCCCGCTAAAATGCTGACAATGCACTATAAATGCTATACATTATATTTTTCTTTTTTGGCACTGCTTGAGGATATGTTTCTACATTTTTTGTGGAGGATTTATTTTTCAATGACTCGGGCATGATGCTTTTCAGTAAATTTGCTGAATTTAGAAAAAAAAGAACTTGGAAAAACAAATGAATAAGGGGAAGGAACTTCTCGTAATTAACTCCCTTTTTACCAGTTATTTATGGCCTTGCAAAGTGAACTTGGGTCTGTATTGTGGCAACTATTTGCACTTTGCTAGGCGAATCGGTGCCATAAATAACTTTGGTAAAAAGGGAGCTATTTACGAGAAGTTCCTTCCCCTTATTCATTTCACTATATCCTCACTATTTCATATTTGCTTAACTCAACTTCCATTGAGGCATGCCAGTTTGTTCTGTGTTGTGTTGTTTAAGTAACATTATTCAAGACTAGAAGACTATGCCATTCTTGAATGCATGTTGATTTGTTTGTGAGCAACTCTCTACCACTGTTGTGTACTGTGTGAGTGGTTGTCATAATAAACAGGTCTGGGTCATCCTTTTTTGAGGATGAACTTGGGTCTGTATTGTTGTGGCAACTACTTTCATTATTACTAGAAGTTTATTTCATATTTGGAAAAACAGTTTCCAATATTTATAAAATGTTCAAGGCAAAATTACTGATTTCAGAGCTTGGATTATTTAGTGAAAATTTGGGGTAAACAGGTCTGGCTGATCTGCTGTTTGTTCTGCATACCCCGTTTCAGCCTTAAAGTTTGTGTGCACGCGCATAGGCACAAGCATTGCTGTGCATTTGCATTTCTCTGGATGATGATTTGTGCATTAGAAAAAACCCATACATTTTGCTGTGGTTATATTTTTCATATGCTAAAAAAGTATATGAACATTTTTTTTTTAGACAACTTGGCATGATGTGTCCCACCAATTAATTTAGATGGCTTTATTTTAATTTTTAATTACTCATTTAATGAGAAAAATATCCACCTGTATTGTTCATTCTTTAAAAAAAAAAAAATGTTTTAATAACTTCTAGCATCAATTGTTTTAATCTCTGCACCTGTTTTTCTGTGTTTTTCCTATGCATTCCTATTTCGTAGCTCAGGTACCCAGTGCTTTCATTTCATGTTTTTGTTATTTAAACAATGGCTCCTGTACATACGCTTCAGAACACTTGTGCATCGATGTGGAATTGTGCAATGCCTTTTTCATTTGTGAGTGAGCTTGCCCATGGTAAAGGATGTTTGAAGGAATTCATGAAATACATTGTGCATATAAAAGGGTGCACAAAGGTGAATTAAGCATTTTGTATATATATATGTATTTTTATAAATCTTTTAAGGGGGTAGACATACCGAAAAAAATAAGAGGAAAAATCACTTTTTGGAAATATTGAATGTTTCATATGAAATTATCTTCATCATGGATTTTGCATTCAACAATGGGGGAATATACACCAAAGCTACTTGCATCGATAAGATAGCCAAAATTGAGCACTTTTTTTTGGTTACCAGTTTGACCAGATATTTCAAAAACTTTTAAGATACGCGCTTGAAATTTTGCGGTTGTACAACTATAATCTGGATTTTGTCTGTGAAAACTAAAAATCGGACACATACACTTACCCATTATGGCCAGGGAACACAGAAGTCGTAGCCATTTGAAAATAGTTGATTTGACAAGTTATATTTTTATTTTCATACATTTTTGCACAAAACATAAAAATTGAAATTTGCCACATCTTATCCCTCCGACAAAATCCATATATGACCACCATTTTATGTGCATAACAAAATTTGTAAAAAAAAATAAAAAAAAATTCTGTTTTAAAAAAGTGATGCTATTTTTTAGTAACATCACCAAGTGGGTTTTTTTAGTTCATCTTTATTTTTGTAGATATATAATTTTCAGCCGTACAAGAGATTTGCGGGGTTTTTTAAAGTTGTATTCGACTTTTAGGCCCAATTTGGTGTAATTTGTATATTTAAGTTCATGACAAAGAATTTAGTGACCCCCTCCTTCAGTAGGTCTCCCTCCTGAAATAAATCTTATGAATGAAATATTAACTGATTTAAAGGGTACAGGTGAATTTTAGGCATTTGAAATGTTAATTGCGTTTCAGTATCACAAAACGTTCTCTTGGTTTCTGAAACCCAAAGTAACTGCTGTGATGTACTTGCATTTTGTATGTGTGCATGCTTATATGTGCTCTGCGTGTGTGTCTACGCACGTTTTTTGTACATGTTTATGCAGTGTTTCTGTGCCTGTTCGTATCTGCTGCAATTTTGCTTAATGATCTCGATAACATTAACATTTTCCACCCTTTCCCTATAGAAACACAATGTCGAATGATGTGCAAGCAATCTTATAAGTCTGGCATGTCACCGTACTGCCATGGGGAAATGGTGAAAAATGTGAACTTGCATTGAGACCTTAAAGACCCACACGTCACATTCCCTCTTATGCTTGGAAGACTTCTTACCAGCTATAAGAGGGAAAACGCGTGCAAAGCATGATTTTGACATGCGACTGGGGGGGGGGGGGGGGTGTCTTTGCAGGGGAAAAGGATGTATCCTGGACAAGGCATCCCCACAATCGGGGGCGGATCTGGGGAGGGGTCCTGGGTTTCCGGGCACCCCACAGCAAAAAAAGAGAATTCTTGATCATTGTTAAAAAGGATTTAGTGGTACATTTTGAGCTCGGATGGCACCAGTGCACCATTCGAGTTATTTGGGGTTAATGTTTTTCTCTCCCAGCACCGTCAATTTTGACCTCTCCCCCCTAGAAATTATATGATCCGTACCCGACAATTAACAAAAAATGTTGCCTTGCCCTACAGAATCTGCTATCCAAAAGTTGTAGTCAGAAACGAGACCAACATGCACATTTATACACATGGGTGCAACTCCCCACAAAATGGAAAAAAAACAAAGGCAGGGGTCCAGCCACGTTGGATGTTTCAGGGGGGCAAGTTAAGAGAGAGATAACGATAGTTAAAATGATAGACAGATGCCTTTGTAAACTTCCAAGATAGAACTAAGTTTAAAATGCATCAAGTCGATTGTGGTCATTTTTGGGGGAGGAATTAAGAAGAAAAAATAGTTGTTTTTGGTAAAATTAAAAATACTGAAATCTGTAAAAATGTTAGAGTAGCACCCATGCATAACAATGTGAAACGTACCAATATTTTGCAATAATGTTTAGTGCATGAAAGATAGAAATCGCTAAACCGAATAAACACATCACAAAATGTTTTTTACAATTTAGTAAAGTGATATTAGAAACGTGATGCATTTGGACCAGAGGGTGATTTTATTTTTCTGCACTGCTTTTATCTTGTATTAAAATCCTTAATCACTGCTGCAGATTTCATCAATTTGAGCGATGTGGGGAGTGCGAGTGTGTGTGTGCACGTTTTCAAACAGTGGGTCGTTCATTAAAGTTTTGTCATTATTAACCCTGCCGTTTGTAATCGATGAAACTTTCGGGTATAGTGCAGATACCAAAGAAAACTGTCATGTCCTAAAGTATGACGTCATTGAAAATATGAGGCATCTCTGACCAAAAATGGTGGATTCTTTTCCCAAGTTTGAAGTCATTTTCAAGAGCAATGAGGCTTTATACTGAAAATTATCTTCCCCTGATTTGTCACTAGGTGGCGCTTGCACGTAGGCCCTAAAGTCTGCACGGCCTAGGCATGTTGCTAGGTCTACTCTCTCTTTGTATCTCCTCTCTCTCCCTCTGTGCGTCTGTCTCTCTCCCCCCCCCCTTCTCTCTCTCTCTCTCTCTCTCTCTCTCTCTCCGTACGTGTCTGTCTCTCTCTCCCTCCTTCTCTCACTCTGTCTCTCTCCCTCCCTCCTCTCTCAAGTGAACAGAGGGCCTCACTTTAGCGCCACCTACATAAAAGTATCGCCCTTGGGCAACAGGAAGCAGCAGTATAAATCCTCATTGCCTCCTGGTCACCTTAAACGGCTTTTAACTCCCCAGCTACACCAAGAGGCATCTCCTGAAACTTATTTCAAGAGAAAACATTTGTTTTTCAATACCATGCCTGGTGTACAGAAAATACATACAGCCAGCATGCACAACAAAGTATGTCATATTTTGTATGCTTGTATGTCAGTGCGTCGTTTCCGACTATAATGTTCAGATAGCAGAACAGGCAGCTGCTTTTCTAGAGGGCTGGACTGAATTTTCTTTATATACAGTCGCTGAGGCGCAGTGGTACTTTCGCCGACTAGTGGTCGGGAGGTTTGGGGTTCGAATCCCATCAGAGGCGAGTTGTTGGTCCTGGACCGACTCCTACCCAAAGTGAGCTAGCTATGGGTTCAATATAGGAAGGCTGAAACCACGCAGTCGAGCTTCATCCACTTGATGGATGCATTCTTACTGAAGTTCTTGGACCTGGTTACACCACAGGGTATCATTATTAAAGTGTAGAGTACAGCTCTGTTATATGTAGTTTCAGATCATAATCATCATCTCCAATCATCAAAAAGAAGGGGGGGGGGGGGAATCAAATTGTGTGGCCTTGCATGCCCTGCTCTCATGGTGACCTCAGTTTCCATTTCCAATCCAGTCTGTGTCCTTGGTGCGTTTGGGTCAAAGTCATGGGGATCAGTATGTTCTGGGGAGCTGTCAGTGGACGGTCATGGTGGCGCCCTCGGAGGAGGACCTCACTCACGCTGGCTCCACGACTAAGACATTATTGTCGTCAATAGGGGACTTAGTAGGTTGTGCCCTGCGTATGTTAGCTCAAAACAGACTTCACTGAACTCCACCAAAGTGACTCAGAAGCAGTGTCTCCTCTGGTGGTTGCTACCTGACGGCCTAACATAAGATTCGCAGGATTCCGCGATATCTGTCTTCTTATCGTACGCGATATGACAAGCCAGGGTGTGGCTGTGAGTTGGGACTCGATCGAATGAGCGATGTGGGAGCAACGCCACTGTACGCCCCAGAAAATGGGACACAAAAAAAGAGAACCGTTTTTGACCGACCACTAGACATGGTCATATTATTTTAAAGATGTGAAACGAGAAGAATGCATCTATGCATTTCAGAAAGAAAGAATGAAAGAAAAGCGACAGACGGGTAAAATAAAAGATATATAAAAGAAAGAGAAGTGGACAGAGATGACGGAGAGAAACAGAGAGAGATGACGGAGAGAAACAGAGACAGAGAGAATGAAAGAGGAAGAGAGAGAGATGACGGAGAGAAACAGAGACAGAGAGAATGAAAGAGGAAGAGAGAGAGATGATGGAGAGAAACAGAGACAGAGAATGAAAGAGGAAGAGAGAGAGATGACGGAGAGAAACAGAGACAGAGAGAGAGAAAGAGGAAGAGAGAGAGAGATGACGGAGAGAAACAGAGACAGAGAGAATGAAAGAGGAAGAGAGAGAGATGATGGAGAGAAACAGAGACAGAGAGAATGAAAGAGGAAGAGAGAGAGATGATGGAGAGAAACAGAGACAGAGAGAATGAAAGAGGAAGAGAGAGAGATGATGGAGAGAAACAGAGACAGAGAGAATGAAAGAGGAAGAGAGAGAGATGACGGAGAGAAACAGAGACAGAGAGAATGAAAGAGGAAGAGAGAGATGATGGAGAGAAACAGAGACAGAGAGAATGAAAGAGGAAGAGAGAGAGATGATGGAGAGAAACAGAGACAGAGAATGAAAGAGGAAGAGAGAGAGATGATGGAGAGAAACAGAGACAGAGAGAATGAAAGAGGAAGAGAGAGAGATGATGGAGAGAAACAGAGACAGAGAGAATGAAAGAGGAAGAGAGAGAGATGATGGAGAGAAACAGAGACAGAGAGAATGAAAGAGGAAGAGAGAGAGATGATGGAGAGAAACAGAGACAGAGAGAATGAAAGAGGAAGAGAGAGAAATGACGGAGAGAAACAGAGACAGAGAGAATGAAAGAGGAAGAGAGAGAGATGATGGAGAGAAACAGAGACAGAGAGAATGAAAGAGGAAGAGAGAGAAATGACGGAGAGAAACAGAGACAGAGAGAATGAAAGAGGAAGAGAGAGAGATGATGGAGAGAAACAGAGACAGAGAGAATGAAAGAGGAAGAGAGAGAAATGACGGAGAGAAACAGAGACAGAGAGAATGAAAGAGGAAGAGAGAGAGATGACGGAGAGAAACAGAGACAGAGAGAATGAAAGAGGAAGAGAGAGAGATGATGGAGAGAAACAGAGACAGAGAGAATGAAAGAGGAAGAGAGAGAGATGACGGAGAGAAACAGAGACAGAGAGAATGAAAGAGGAAGAGAGAGAGATGATGGAGAGAAACAGAGACAGAGAGAATGAAAGAGGAAGAGAGAGAGATGACGGAGAGAAACAGAGACAGAGAGAATGAAAGAGAGAAGAGAGAGAGATGACGGACAGACAGTGACCTTGGCAGGTGGGAAAAAATATGAAAAACAAAACACACACGCATCTCTCTCTCTCAAAGTCATTTCGAGGAGAGGGGGGGGGGGGAGGTGGCTTCCGTTTCTTCCCCCCACCCCGTACCCCCTCTCCCCTGCTCTTCTATTTGTTTATTTTTCGTACTTTCCTCTTTTCTTCCTTGTCTTTTTTCTGGAGCTACCTTTTCTCCATTTTTTCTCGTTTCTTTTCTTTTCTACTTTTTTTCCCGTTTCCTCCGCAATAATTTTTTTGTTTCAAAGCAAATACATACAAAAACAAAATCAAGCGCATAAATGAAATCAACTTAACTCCTCTTCACTCCATTTCCTGCTGCACCCCCCCCCCCCCCCCCTGTCCTCCGCTTCCCACAAACATATTAAAACCAGACAAAAGAATATTATCGTTGTGGTGAAATTCAAAAACCTCGTATCTCGATTTTTGGGTGTTTTAGATACATAGTTAGCTCTCTAATTTTTCCCGCCACCTCAGTTCCACCAAAAGCTCGGATCTCTAACGACTTTCTATCTGGGGTGGTTTAATGAGATGGTGTAAACTGGAAGAAAAACTCGTAAGTCCCAAATTCAGATCTAGTTAAGGACGAAAACCTCGTATCTTCGTTCTTTTCAAGTATATATTTTTTTTTTTCAAAGTAATTTTAACAAATTTTAACACGTATTACTCATAGTTATTGAACTCCAAAGGATCTGGAATACAGAACACTGGTACTGAAAAACACACCAAAAAGACTTTTTTTTAAAGGTTGCTAGAGCACGAAATACGCTTCAGGATGCTTGACAGTGCGATGTTTGTCCCTGGAAATAAGTCTCTGTCCCTGGTTTTCAAGCAGTTTGTCCCTGGAAACTGTAACAGGGGGCATAGGTAGGCAGCCCTGATGGTGCTGCGACAGCGGCGACGCGCTCTCCAGGCGAGTGGAGCACGAAGTTAGCAGGAGCCTTTTTCTTCTGAAACAAAACAGACGAAACAAAATGAACAATAGCACCACAAGGCTGAACCCTTCTAAGTGGGTGCACAATTCCCGAGCGGGTGCAATGTTTCAGAGCGGAGCAATGTTCCCGAGCGGGTGCAAGGCTAAATATAAATACAGACAAACATTTCTCACAATTCTTTAATTTTTTGAAGACACCAACGATACTAACCAAAACATACTTTGTTTGCTATGATATATACTTGGTGAGAGAGAGAGAGAGAGAGAGAGAGAGAGAGAGAGAGAGAGAGAGAGAGAGAGAGAGAGAGAGAGAGAGAGAGAGAGAGAGGAAACATGAAATAAGGTTTGTTAATAATTTAACAACAACAAAGTAGATAATATACATACATGTCAACATATCAAAAGTGGAAACATATTTGAAACTAAGAATGGGGTTAAACAACATTGTTTGTATGTTTCAACATAAGATACTTATGGTACTCTTTTTTAAAAACATTAATGCCCGAGTACACATTAAAGGAAGATGAAATAGTATTCCATAAGCAGCCACCTGAATATACAAGACTAGATTTTAAAAGGTCAACTCTTGGATGAGGCATTTATATTTTAAAAACATTACGGACAAGGTTAATTTCAAATTTATTTTTTAATGTTGGAGCAGCATTATCGGACATTAATCTAAACATAAAAATTGCTTTGTTGTACACAAGCTTCCATTTTAGAGGTAGAATTTCTAAACGCTGATAATCAGTAAGTGTAAGGGAAGAGGATTTCAGAAGGATCAATCTCAATGCACGTCTATACAAACTGCATAATGGTTTAACATTTTTCTCACTTGCCAGATCCCAAATTGTAGAGGCATAGTTGATGTGTGACTGGATATAAGCATTGAAAAAAAGTTTACGATTCTCTAAATCAAGAAAATGCTTTATCCTGGAAAGTTGATCAGACTTTTTTTGTATACTTGCTTACAAACCATAGATATTTGATGGGACCATGAAAGGTTGTGATCAACAATAAGTCCCAAAATTATATGATAGTCGACCTCTTCCATGATTTAACCATTGATATACAGGGATTGAGAACCAAGGGTAAGATTTTGACGGAGAGAGAGAGAGAGAGAGAGAGAGAGAGAGAGAGCGAGAGAGAGAGAGATTGAGAGATTGAGAGATTGAGAGAGAGAGAGAGAGAGAGAGAGAGAGAGAGAGAGAGAGAGAGAGAGAGAGAGAGATTGAGAGACAGACTCAAGACTCAAAAATACTTTATTACGCAAGGACTAAGATTTTATGCCAAGCCTATTCTTCCAGTTGGGAGAAGAGAAGAAGAGAGACAGAGATACTCATTCACTCACGCAACGCAACGCAAATATACCACACACACGTAGGAACCACACACACGTAGGAACCACACACACACACATGGAAAAAGAGTGGTGTGTGTGAGAGAGAGAGAGAGAGAGAGAGATAGAGAGAGAGAGAGAGAGAGAGAGAGAGAGAGAGAGAGAGAGAGAGAGAGAGAGAGAGAGAGAGAGAGAGAGAAACGAACGAATCTTTTTTTTAAAATATTGATGGTTAAGAATAAGCATAACTTCTTTACATCTTGCCATCAGAAAAGAGAAAATGCAAAAAAAACAATTCATGAATAAACATTAGCTAGTAAATCATAATGTAGACCAAAAACGCAAGAAAAAGTACATGAAAATACCAAGCAAACACACACACGCGCGCGCGCACACGCGAGCCACACACACACACACACACACACACGCACGCACGCACACACACACACACACACACACACACACACACACACACACACACACACACACACACACACCGCAGACACACACACTAACAAAAAGTCGAAGTTAATATCAAGATAAATAACCATACACATCAAGTCACATCATAATAATGAAAAAATCAATAACACATGAAAACATGTGAAATGAGAAGAGAGAGAGAGAGAGAGAGAGAGAGAGAGAGAGAGAGAGAGAGAGAGAGAGAGAGAGAGAGAGAGAGAGAGAGAGAGAGAGAGCATGCACATCGGTATGAGTGAGTAGTGCATCACGTACAGAAATCTAAAAGACCCACCAGATCACGTGTCAAAAATCACGGGTTTCACGTGTTTTCCCTCTTATAGCTGGTAAGAAATCTTGTTTTGACCAGGTTTGAGTCCCATACAAATGCCTCCAAATTCAAACCTAAACATAATTTTAAAGAGCAGCCTCAATTTGAAGTTGGGGACATTTGTATGATTGTCACATCTACCTAGAAAAAACCCCCAAGGGACTTAATCGTGGTGCGTCAGTGTCTTTAAGAGTTTCCAACTGAAACTCCTAAACCCCAGGCCGTGTGCATGAATGCGTCTTACACAGCTAATACAAAATAAAACACATAAAAATTACATAGATTCATTAATCTAATCCCCAAATATCTTACACGCAAAACATAACTCAAAATCAAACACACATATACAGACTTTTCCTACACAACCATCCTTCAAAATAAAACACATACACAGACAGATTCAATCAAATCCCCAAACTTCTCCACACAAACGTCCTTCAACATAAAACACACATATGTAGATTCATCAATCGAATCCCCAAATTTCTTCCACACAAACATCCTTCAAAATAAAACACACAGATTCATCAATCGAATACCCAAATTTCTTCCACACAAACATCCTTCAAAATAAAACACACACAGATTCATCAATCGAATCCCCAAATTTCTTCCACACAAACATCCTTCAAAATAAAACACACAGATTCATCAATCGAATCCCCAAATTTCTTCCACACAAACATCCTTCAAAATAAAACACACACAGATTCATCAATCGAATCCCACAAAGTTCCACACAAACATAATTCAAAATAAAACACACACAGATTCATCAATCAAATCCCACAAAGTTCCTCACAAACATCCCTCAAAATAAAACACACAGATTCATCAATCAAATCCCACAAAGTTCCACACAAACATCCCTCAAAATAAAACACACACAGATTCATCAATCAAATCCCACAAAGTTCCACACAAACATCCCTCAAAATAAAACACACACAGATTCATCAATCAAATCCCACAAAGTTCCACACAAACATCCTTCAAAATAAAACACACACAGATTCATCAATCAAATCCCACAAAGTTCCACACAAACATCCTTCAAAATAAAACACACACAGATTCATCAATCAAATCCCACAAAGTTCCACACAAACATCCCTCAAAATAAAACACACAGATTCATCAATCAAATCCCACAAAGTTCCACACAAACATCCCTCAAAATAAAACACACAGATTCATCAATCAAATCCCACAAAGTTCCACACAAACATCCTTCAAAATAAAACACACACAGATTCATCAATCAAATCCCACAAAGTTCCACACAAACATCCTTCAAAATAAAACACACACAGATTCATCAATCAAATCCCACAAAGTTCCACACAAACATCCTTCAAAATAAAACACACACAGATTCATCAATCAAATCCCACAAAGTTCCACACAAACATCCTTCAAAATAAAACACACACAGATTCATCAATCAAATCCCACAAACTTCCACACAAACATCCTTCAAAATAAAACACACAGATTCATCAATCAAATCCCACAAAGTTCCACACAAACATCCTTCAAAATAAAACACACACAGATTCATCAATCGAATCCCACAAAGTTCCACACAAACATCCTTCAAAATAAAACACACAGATTCATCAATCAAATCCCACAAACTTCCACACAAACATCCTTCAAAATAAAACACACAGATTCATCAATCAAATCCCACAAAGTTCCACACAAACATCCTTCAAAATAAAACACACAGATTCATCAATCAAATCCCACAAAGTTCCTCACAAACATCCCTCAAAATAAAACACACACAGATTCATCAATCAAATCCAACAAAGTTCCACACACATCCCTCGAAATAAAACACACACAGATTCATCAATCAAATCCCACAAACTTCCACACAAACATCCTTCAAAATAAAACACACACAGATTCATCAATCGAATCCCACAAAGTTCCACACAAACATCCTTCAAAATAAAACACACACAGATTCATCAATCGAATCCCACAAAGTTCCACACAAACATCCTTCAAAAGAAAACACACAGATTCATCAATCAAATCCCCCAAAGTTCCACACAAACATCCCTCAAAATAAAACACACATAAGTATATATAATGAACATTTAGATTCATGCAATCGAATCCCCAAATTTCTTCCACACAAACATCCTTCAAAACAAAACACACATAATTATATATAGATTCATTAATGGAATCCCCAATTTCTTCCACACAAACATCCTTCAAAACAAAACACACATAATTATATATAGATTCATTAATGGAATCCCCAATTTCTTCCACACAAACATCCTTCAAAACAAAACACACATAATTATATATAGATTCATTAATGGAATCCCCAATTTCTTCCACACAAACATCCTTCAAAACAAAACACACATAATTATATATAGATTCATTAATGGAATCCCCAATTTCTTCCACACAAACATCCTTCAAAACAAAACACACATAATTATATATAGATTCATTAATGGAATCCCCAATTTCTTCCACACAAACATCCTTCAAAACAAAACACACATAATTATATATAGATTCATTAATGGAATCCCCAATTTCTTCCACACAAACATCCTTCAAAACAAAACACACATAATTATATATAGATTCATTAATGGAATCCCCAATTTCTTCCACACAAACATCCTTGAAAATAAAACATATTATAGACATATTCATCAATCAACATCCCCCAAAAAAAACACATCATCATCTGCCACACAAACGTCCTTCAATATGAAACACACGCAGAATAAATAATAATAACAATGGACAGGTTACGGTTCGTTATTTAAAAAAACAAAAACAAATGTCACATCAATCAGATTTCTCTTCAGAAACACACCAAAACGAAAAGCAAACACTACTCTCTCTCTCTCTCTCTCTCTCTCTCTCCCCCCTCTTTGTCTGTGTGTCTCTCCCCCCCCCCTCAGACACACACACAGAGATACACGAACGCATGCACGCACACACAGACACACACGCGCACACACACACACACAACACTGCTGGCTGGGGCTTTTAAGGCGACCCCTAATCGCCTGATGGTGTCGTCCTAGGACACCTGGGGCCTTTTCTAGGGACAGCCCTGCCAAGGGAACTTCCCCACCCCGTCCTGATAACAACCATGCGCACACAGAAACACAAACATTCAACCAGAACAAAATCACACACACACACACACAAAGACACAGACACAGACCACTTAGCTACTTGTCTGAATCACTTTTAGTGGTAGGACGTTAAATTAAGTAACAACACACACATGCACACACACAAACACACAAGCGCATGCATACACACAGACACACACGCACGTACACGCACATACACACACACACACTAAATAAATCAACATGCAACACCAACCTCTCCCCCCCCCCCCCCCCCCCCCGCCCCCTCCCATCACACAAGAATCATCATGTAACATTTCCCCAGACCCCCCTTCCCCATCACACAAGAATCATCATGTACCATTCCCCCACACCCTCACACACAAGAATCATCATGTAACATCACACACACACCCATCACACATGAATCATCATGTAACATCACACACACACCCATCACACATGAATCATCATGTAACATCACACACACACCCATCACACATGAATCATCATGTAGCATGCCCCCAGACCCTCACACACAGAAATCATGTAACATTTCCCCACACCCTCACACATGAATCAACATGTAACATTTCCCCAGACCCTCACACATGAATCAACATGTAACATTTCCCCACACCCTCACGCACAAGAATCATCATGTAATATTTCCCCACACCCTCACACACATGAATCATCATGTAACATTCGACTCCCCCCCCCACACACTCACACACATGATCATCATGCAACATTTCCACACTCACACGTGAATCATCATGTAACATTTCCCCAGACCCTCACACACCAGAATCATCATGTAACATTTCCCCAGACACACACACCAGAATCATCATGTAACATTTCCCCAGACCCTCACACACATGAATCACATGTAACATTTCCCCAGACACTCACACACATGAATCATCATGTAACATTTCCCCACAGACACACACATGAATCATCATGTAACATTTCCCCAGACCCTCACACACATGAATCATCATGTAACATTTCCCCAGACCCTCACACACATGAATCATCATGTAACATTTCCCCAGACACTCACACACAGAATCATCATGTAACATTTCCCCAGACACTCTCACACATGAATCATCATGTAACATTTTCCCAGACACTCACACACATGAATCATCATGTAAAATTTCCCCAGACCCTCACACACATGAATCATCATGTAACATTTCCCCAGACCCTCACACATGAATCATCATGTAACATTTCCCCAGACACTCACACACAAGAATCATCATGAACATCATCATGTAACATTTCCCCAGACACACACACAAGAATCATCATGTAACATTTCCCCAGACACTCACACACAAGAATCATCATGTAACATTTCCCCAGACCCTCACACACATGAATCATCATGTAACATTTCCCCAGACACTCACACACATGAATCATCATGTAACATTTCCCCAGACACTCACACACATGAATCATCATGTAACATTTCCCCAGACACTCACACACATGAATCATCATGTAACATTTCACCAGACACTCACACAAGAATCATCATGTAACATTTCCCCAGACACTCACACACATGAATCATCATGTAACATTTCCCCAGACCCTCACACACAAGAATCATCATGTAACATTTCCCCAGACACTCACACACATGAATCATCATGTAACATTTCCCCAGACACTCACACACACTGAATCATCATGTAACATTTCCCCAGACACTCACACACATGAATCATCATGTAACATTTCCCCAGACACTCACACACATGAATCATCATGTAACATTTCCCCAGACACTCACACGTGAATCATCATGTAACATTTCCCCAGACATCTCACACACACTCAGAATCATCATGTAACATTTCCCCAGACCCTCACACACATGAATCATCATGTAACATTTCCCCAGACCCTCACACATGAAATCATCATGTAACATTTCCCCAGACCCTCACACACAAGAATCATCATGTAACATTTCCCCAGACCCTCACACACAAGAATCATCATGTAACATTTCCCCAGACACTCACACACAAGAATCATCATGTAACATTTCCCCAGACACTCACACACCAGAATCATCATGTAACATTTCCCCAGACCCTCACACACAAGAATCATCATGTAACATTTCCCCAGACCCTCACACACATGAATCATCATGTAACATTTCCCCAGACACTCACACACATGAATCATCATGTAACATTTCACCAGACCCTCACACATGAATCATCATGTAACATTTCCCCAGACACTCACACACATGAATCATCATGTAACATTTCCCCAGACACTCACACACATGAATCATCATGTAACATTTCCCCAGACACTCACACACATGAATCATCATGTAACATTTCCCCAGACACTCACACACAAGAATCATCATGTAACATTTCCCCAGACACTCACACACATGAATCATCATGTAACATTTCCCCAGACACTCACACACATGAATCATCATGTAACATTTCCCCAGACCCTCACACACAAGAATCATCATGTAACATTTCACCCAGACACTCACACACATGAATCATCATGTAACATTTCCCCAGACACTCACACATGAATCATCATGTAACATTTCCCCAGACCCTCACACACATGAATCATCATGTAACATTTCCCCAGACACTCATCACACAGAACCTCACACTCAAGAATCATCATGTAACATTTCCCCAGACCCTCACACACATGAATCATCATGTAACATTTCCCCAGACACTCACACACAAGAATCATCATGTAACATTTCACCACACCCTCACACACACTGAATCATTTCACCAGACACTCATGTACATTTCCCCACACCCTCACACACATGAATCATCATGTAACATTTCACCAGACCCTCACACACATGAATCATCATGTAACATTTCCCCAGACCCTCACACACATGAATCATCATGTAACATTTCCCCAGACACTCACACACATGAATCATCATGTAACATTTCCCCAGACACTCACACACATCAGAATCATCATGTAACATTTCACCAGACACTCACACACATGAATCATCATGTAACATTTCACCAGACACTCACACACAAGAATCATCATGTAACATTTCACCAGACACTCACACACATGAATCATCATGTAACATTTCCCCAGACACTCACACAAGAATCATCATGTAACATTTCACCAGACACTCACACAAGAATCATCATGTAACATTTCACCAGACACTCACACACCCTCAGAATCATCATGTAACATTTCACCAGACACTCACACACCCTCACACATGAATCATCATGTAACATTTCCCCAGACACTCACACACGAGAATCATCATGTAACATTTCCACAGACACTCACACATGAATCATCATGTAACATTTCCCCAGACCCTCACACACAAGAATCATCATGTAACATTTCACCAGACACTCACACACATGAATCATCATGTAACATTTCCCCAGACACTCACACACAGAATCATCATGTAACATTTCACCAGACCCTCACACACATGAATCATCATGTAACATTTCCCCAGACACTCACACACATGAATCATCATGTAACATTTCACCAGACACTCACACAAGAATCATCATGTAACATTTCCCCAGACACTCACACACATGAATCATCATGCAACATTTTCCCAGACACTCACACACATGAATCATCATGTAACATTTTCCCAGACCCTCACACACATGAATCATCATGTAACATTTCCCCAGACGCTCACACGTATGAATCATCATGTAACATTTCCCCAGACACTCACACACAAGAATCATCATGTAACATTTCCCCAGACACTCACACACATGAATCATCATGTAACATTTCCCCAGACCCTCACACACATGAATCACCATGTAACATTTCCCCAGACACTCAACACAACCACACAAGTAGATTCATATGCCACACTCCCTCATACCAAGAGTATTCATCAGGTACATGTAACCCTAACCCAGAACAGCGATTCCTCATGTAACCCCCTCCACACACACAATGATTCAACATGTCACACACGCGCGCGCGGCGCGCACACGCGCCAACAAAGCATATATTTTGCTACTCCATATACCATCTTTAAATGAAATTTGACATTGACTTAACTTACACACACCCGCGGCGCGCGCGCGCCCGCACCGCAGACACCCGCTTGCACGCCACGCACGCACTGCGCACGCACGCACGCACGCACACCACAAGAATCTCAAGCACGACACCATACCCCCTCACCAGAAACTCATTAAATCCAAAGGTGCTTTCCGACTCTGGTGTGGTTGTTCTCAGTGTTCTTACTAAGAGTCAAAAAGATTCAAGAAATGAAATTTTAAAACCCCCAGGGTATTGTGTTTTTGTTTTACGTCTTTTTCATTTCTGGAATCTTTATGACTGGGTTAAGAATACAACAGAACAAAAATCATCATTGCAACACACACATACCCCATCACACAACAAAACATCATGTAACACACATATACTCACCTATCACACATCAAGACATCATCATGCAACACACACATACCCCCATCACACAATAAACAAGAATCTCACATGTACACCTATACCCCCATCACACAACTAGAATCATCAGCAACACACACATACCCCCATCACACAACAAGAATCATCATGTAAACACACACATACCCCCATCACACAAGAAAATCATCTCATCACACACATACCTCCATCCACAACAAAGCATCATGCAACACAACACATACCCCATACACAACAAGAATCATATGCAACACACACATCCCCACACACAACCAGAATCATCATGCAACACACACATACCTCGCATCACACAACAAGAATCATCATGCAACACCACATACCTCCATCACACAAGAAGAAGCATCATGCAAGCAAACACAACATCCCCAGCATCGCAACAAAGATTCATCAGATAACCACCTCACACACAACAAAGATTCATCATGAACCCCCTTCACCACATAGAATTCACATGTAAACCCTCTCACACAGCACAATAGCATTTCATCATGTAACCCCTCACATACAATAGGATTCATCATCAGACCTGGTACCCGAATACGGGTTCGTGTGTTTCAAAATCCAAAATAAGTGTTATTTTTCATAATAGGAGTACTATTCGACCAAGGGAGTGCACATATGCATCCATTCCGCATACTATCGAAATACTAGGTATCATCCTTTTAATTTAGAATCAATAACAATGCGCCGCCGCAACGCACGCACGCACGCACGCAACACACCCGCACACACACACACCTTCCCGAATCAGGCAATATATATGAAATGATAGGCTATTTGGTTGGGGCCATTTTTTTCCGCAATGTACCATACTAATCATATTTCTGTCACATATGTCGTCAAATAAGATATACAAAGAGATTCATCATGTAAACCCACACACAATAAAGATTCATCATGTAAGCCTATCATATACAATAAAGAAATTCATCATGTAGCCCCACACACAGACAGAACTCTCACGACACACAAAAATATTCGTATGTAACCCTCCACACAATAAAGATTCCTCATGTAACCCCTCGCACCAATATATTCCATATCGCATATGATAGAAATTCATCAGGAACCCCTCAATAACAAAGAGTCATCATGAACCCCTCCTACACATATAATATTCATCATGCACAACCCCTCGCATACATAGAACTCATCAACCTCTCACACACCAGAGATTCGGAATGTAACCACCTCACACACAAAACAATACTCATACTTGTACAGAGACCTTTTACCCTTATTGGCTTCAGATATTTGAAATCCAAATATAAGTGTAGGCTATTTTTCCACAAAAGAGAGTACTCCAATAGGAGTTTCAACAACGGAGGTGAATATCATACTTTTTATAACTTGTTGAAATACTGTCCTAAAGTATTCATCCATTTTAATTGACAGCACGAAAACACACACACACACATAGAGCGCACCGAGTTCCTGAATCAGGCAAAATAACAGTTCTAAATTATATAGTTCTACACATGATTATTTTTTTCCAGCATGTTTTCCCCATGTACCATATTTATAATATTTTTTGTCAAATATTGTACAAAATATGGTGAAATCTATGGGTAAACAGGTCTGCTTGTACCCCCCCCCCCTCTCCGCCCCCTGGAACCACCACAACAAGCAAGCGAACAAAACACTCATACACACAATCATCAGTTAACCCTCCCCACACCACAAGAGAAACACACACACACACATAACATCAATCATGGTATAGTCCACTTCACATGATTCCACAATCACATACACACCCCACACACACAGCTTGGCTGGGGCCTTTTAGAGAAGCGCCCCTACTCGCCCTGATGGGTGTCGTCCTAGAAACACCTGGGGCCTTTTCTAGGGAAAGCGTGCCAAGGAACTTCCCCAACCACCCTCTCACTCCCTTCTGATAACAACCATCCGCACAACAGAAACACAAACGTTCACCACAACAATCACACACACCACAGATACACACACATGCGCACGCGACAGCACACTAAACACACCACGACACTAATCGCTTCACACCCTACACAACGCTGCTACACACCATAACCAACGCACACCACACACAGTTTTAAAACTCATGTACCTCCCCCCCCCCCACCCCCCACACCCTCACAACAGAATCATCACGTAACATTTCCCCATCGCAGCATAACATTTTTTTTGAAAGTCTTATGTAACCACACACGCCACACTGCACACAACACAATGCAGCACACACACACACACACACAGACACGCGCGAGCGCACGCACGCACGCACTGCACACACATACCACACAAACTATTCATCACGTAACACCCCCGCCCCCCTCAACACAAAATTAAGATTCATTATGTCTCACCTTGACCATCCTCATTTTA
>CM065703.1:10392209-10439535 GCA_017654935.2 Phymorhynchus buccinoides | reverse complement strand
AAATAGATAGTAGGATTAATCAAAATCCACCATTCCGCCACGGCCGGTTACTCACTGTTCCACGGTGTCAGATGTACCAGATGCGCCGGGTGTGCTTCTAGGCCTTTGTGCCACGGTGCCGTTTCCTTGATGCTCTGATGAGACCTTCACCTCTGTGATTCTCTCAGTTCAGAGCCACTCTGTATACCGCGACCGTTCACTCATCGTGGTCCCGGTCCATGGTGTTTGAATGAGGTCTTCGTCACGGTGGTCTTCTTAGAGTCACTCCGTCTACGGTACTCTTCTTCTTGGTCGGTCACCCCCCACTGTGGTGCCAGTCCTCTGTGGTTCTTTTCCACGAGTCCAGCCTTCTCGTCTGGTCATTCTCAGCTATGCCGTTCTGCGTCTTCCATGAGGTCTCCACTTAGGGTGTTTCCTCACTAACTCTTTGGTTTTATGACGTTCCGTTTGTCACAGATGTCTCCCACTGAATTTTCAGTAAGGTTGGAACCAGAATCTTCCTTCGAAGTTTTCTACCGGTTCACAAGGGCGCAGCAGCGTGTAGTGGCCCGGTCCGGCCATTCGCAGTCTTTGGTTTTCACCGCTTTATGTTGGTCCCACTCACCGGTTCAACTGCGGCTTAGAGCCTGTGGCATTCTTCTTCGCTTCTCCAGTCTCTCATCCTACTCTTTGGATGTTTTCCTGTCGAGAAATCATGAACTCTTCAGCTTTTTCTGGGTTTTGACTGGATCTCTCTTTTCGCTTCAGTCTGACGCTTTCACCAGCCTCTTTTTCAGGGCTTCGTTCAAGCGATAAGCTGAGTTCACGTGCAATTCTTTCCTTTTAGTCACGGGTCTGGCTGGAGCCGTTTTCTATTTGACTTGGAGCTTCCAGCGTTCCTTTCGGTTCAGTCCTTTCAGTTCGTTTCCAACCGGTCGATGGTTCACCGCTGGACTCTGACCCAGCCAGCTGGTTCCTCTCGTCAGTATTTGTCTGTATAGTCTACTACAAAGTCCAGAAATGCGTTCTCTCTGTGGCTTCTTGGTTTGTCTCTCAGAGGACGGATCGGATAATTTTCGAGAATCTCAACCGACCCAGCACTGTGCTGTCCTCTCTCAACCGGGTGTCTGTTCCCGGTTTGGTTCGGTCCTACAATCTCTAGCATGGAGTTTTTTCTAGACATGTTTGTTGGAGTTTTTGGGGGCCTCTCGGATCTCTGTTCGTCTGGTTTCAGCAGGCAGTTGTTCAACCGTGGGATCTTTTCCTCCGTTCCCTTTTACCGTTTCGGGCAACGTCCTTCTGTGCCATTCCAATCGATCTAGGATCGTCTGGCCAGCATGGCTTTCCGTGCTCAGCCGTCAGTTTTTTCGTCTCTTCTGGCCTTCCTTTGGGAGGAAACGGCTCATCTATATTTTCTGTCCATCGAGCATGGACTCCCTTGCTCTGCTTCAGTTCTTTCGTCTCTTCTGGCCTTCCTTTGGGAGGAAACGGCTCATCTATATTTTCTGTCCATCGAGCATGGTCTTCCTTGCTCTGCTTCGGTTCGCCGTTTTTTTTCATGGTTTTCTACCAGGAGTTGTTCAACCGGTTGAATCGTGCAGCCGTTCCAGTCAACCGGTCAACTGATGATTCTGGCTGGTTCCGGCCCAGTCGGTCTATTCTGTCCAGCTATCATGTTCTTCCGTGCTCAGCTGTCAGAGCACTGTGGGTTGTTCAACTGTGTGATCTCTGCTTTCCATCAGGTCTCTTTCTTTTTTGTCAACGGTGACTCGTTCCAAGTCAGAGCCGTTGAAATGGATTAGCCAAGGTTTTTTGACGTCATACTGTTACTTTGTAGCGGTTTCGTCAAGTTGTTGCCAATCGCATTAGGGGAATTTCCGCGTCATCGGGTAGTTTTCATGTCATGCGATAGGCGATTATGTTTCTGTTTTTCTGTCTGCGTCATTAGTTATTACGTAGTACAAAGCCCTTTCGTCCGTTTTTTCTTCGTAGAGTTGATTATAAGTGCAGAAGCACGTTTGTAGTCTGGATCGGCAGTTCAGTGCCAATTTTCACTCTCCGGGAATAGCTCTCCTTGTTTCCCGGATGCCTTTCTTTCGGGCATTCAAACCCTTTGAGCTCCTCCGAAATCAGAATGTGTCGGCTATTCGCAGTGGGGAGACCAGTGAAAACTGAAAAACAGACACATATGTACCTTACCCATTATGGCCTGGGAAAGCAGAAGAACAAAAGAAGAATGGAAAATTCTGGATTTTGAAGGTTTTTGTTCCTGAAAAGCAAAAATTTAGTACTTTATTCACAGGTGCGTCTGTGATATTCGGGTTGCTCCCACCTGGAGAGTGCGTCACAGCGAGAGGCTCACCACCCATTTGTTTTTTGGGGGGGGGCATGCGATTTTTGTGTGACTGATGAGGAAGGAAAGGGTGTGTGTGTAAATTTTGACCAAATGACAACTTTTTCGTTGCCACTGGGTTTAACGTGTGCTAAGTGCATGGGCACACGGAACCTCTGTTTATCATCTCATCCAAAAGACTCCACATTCAGACCGTAAGGCCTAGTGCAGAGTGAGAGGAAAAATCCCCTGTATCCAGGTTCGAACTCGAGTTTATTGTATTGTTTATTTGAGGCGAACACGCAACGGCAGACAAATGGCGTCGCTGTTTAACAAGTCTTTGTTTAGGTCATGACAGCAGACGACTGCCATGAGAAATTCTGATTTTTTTACACCCATAAATAAGTGTTATTCAAGGGAGCTTACTTTTCAGAAAGTCAGTACATTTCTTTGTGCTTCAATTCCTTCCCTTAGGCCCTGTTTCATAGCCATCTGGGCCTTGTTTGAGCAAGTTTTATCGAGTCACTAAGCAACAGTTGTGTTCCTACATCATCAATATGGCGGCTAAAAGTATTGCAAATTCCATTTTGGGTACTTTACCGAGTGTATTATTTACACAAAAGAGGTGAGTTAATTCATTAACTAGAGCACCAAGGGTGGTTGCGTACCCCTCAAAATGACGCAAACGATGACGCAAGCATGACGTGATTTCTCTACGATTTCAAGGGGGGAGGGGGGGTACGCGTGTACACAACCAACGCGCAGACCCGTTAGTACTCTACATGCGACATTTTATGTCGTAAAACTTGTGTCTTTCTTTTGCAAAGTACCGTATGTTACGGACTAAGGCGATACTTTTTTTTCCTGACAGAGACCCATACGCCTTAAAATTGTGTGTAATATTTGGGGGGGGGGGGGGGGCTGATGATAAGGTGCACCTTACAGACCTGCCTACTGCTACGATTTGGCCGTAGCAGCTACGAAAAATAAAGGTTTGCTACGGAGCTACGGCAACCTTAACATTGCTACGGAGAAAAAAAAATGCTGCCGCATTTTATTTTTGCTCATGCCGTTCCCGGTTTTGTCTGTTTCTAAGAGCAGACGCCGTATCACGCGCAATAACTTAGTCACTTCCGTTTTTATGCGTTCTTATTACTTTCTCTGAAAAAAATGGCGGACTCCAGCAGCAGTAGCGATTCGGGAGATGTTTCAAACGGAAAAAAACGAACCCAAACCAGAAAACGAAAATCATCTGGCACACCATCTTGTTCTAAGAAAAAGCATCGACCTGACGCACAAGTTTTGAAAATAGCTTACACGGAGGAGTGGCCTTGCATCGTCAGAAGTCGACTTGGTGCGAACCATGCTCACTGCAACCTCTGCCATGCAGACTTCGCTGTGAATCATGGCGGTAGAGACGACCGTCAACACGTTCAATCGGCGAAACATAAACAGTACGTTTCGGCTCAGGAAGAGAACAAATCGATTGCCGTCGTTTGTGGATGCAGCGAAAAAATTTGCCATGCTACTGAAAATTGATGGCTGGGCTACTCACGGCTTTACAAAACTGGCAATCTAATTTAATCATACTATACCAACACTCAAAACAACTGCATTAGCCTAAAACAACCTGGAACCTTACCCTAGCACATAGCTAAAACGAAAGTGGCCCCAAGGGACTGCACCCATACCGCAGGGAGTAGCGGGAGTGACTCCCCTTACTTCCGGGTATGACGCGCACCCTTGGGACACCGGATATGTCATTCTTAAATTTTCCAGCCTTTCAATCACACCTGGGCCTACCCTACTCCGCCTTTTCTGACTCTTGTCTATCTGGTGGGTTCGTTCCGTGTTTAGCTTTGTTCGATTCAGTTTCTTGGGAAGGCTGTTAGTCATCCTATCGATATTATTTCATTGTCATTTCTTGGTGTTCGTTTTAGTTGAAAAATTATTTCGTTCACTCTGTTGTTCGTTTTCGGGGTGGCGTCAGCCATTATGGCTTCTTGCACCCCTCGGTTTCCACTTCGGGGAAAGCAGTTTCTCTTCGGTTGTTTTTCTGTTTTCCAAGTCAGTTGACTCTTCTTCTCTCACTAGGGACCCTTTGGGCAGGTTCTCTTAATCTTCTCAAGAAGTTTTCGTCTAATCCCCTCACAAATCCTACGTCTAACGTCCAGTCACAGTCCGTTTCGGTTACACCGGCCTAACCGGTTTCGGAGCCCATTCCAGTTTCTCTCCCTTCGGAGGTTTCTGCTCCTTCTCCTTTTCCGTTGGACTCGCAGGCTTTGTACTACGTCACTTGGACTCTTCGGGTTTCAGGGTTCTCCCTTTCGCATCGACAGAATCTTCCTCCTATTTCGGTTCTTAGGCCAGAGAGGGTTCCGCCAGTTGTCTCTTCTAACGTGAGACTGTCACTGGCGCAGCCCTCTCTCCTTCTTCTGTTCACAGGCTTGCCTCCAGGAGGCCCTTGTCCGCTAAGGCCAGCGTCGACCTCAACAGGGATAGGCAATCCCTTTCCACCTCTGGTTTCCGTCCTGTGGGCTTGATGTTTACGGAACAGAGAGGCTCCCCTCCGGGGAGCTTGCCTAGTGACAGAGGTGACTCCTCTGTCACCAGACTGGCCAGTCTGTCAGGCAATCATCCGGTGGTACCTGGGAGGTACCTCCAGGATCGGGAACGGCCTGTTCCCTTTCCTGAGTCCGGGCTCAAATCCTCCACTCAGTTCGAGGGAGAGGTTACCAGGACAGTCAAATCGGTCGGTGCGGGGCACCTTCAATACCGATAAGAGTCCATGCCCCCCTCCCGGGGGATGGCTCTCCAGTGATCCTGGCACTGGCGCGGTTGGGGCCTCTTGGCAGTCCCACCGCAACCGGAAATTCGCTTCTCACGGTTGTGAGACGGTTTCCTCCGGTTCTCCCGGTGCTTACCCGGTTTCACCCGGTATTCATCCGGTTTCTCCCGGTTGTCTCCCGGTTGCTTGGCCAACGCGGACATACCGGGGGATGGCACGGTTGGAGCCTCTTGGCTTTCCCACCGCAACCGGTTATTTGCCTTTCCCGGTTGCGAGACCGTTTCCTCCGGTTCTCCCGGTGTTTACCCGGTAATCATCCGGTTGTCTCCCGGTTGCTTGGCCAACGCGGACATACCGGGAAAGGGTTCGCCTAGAACCGGAAAATTCCGATGATGAATTTCCGGTTCGTTCCTCCGGTTTGGGTCAACCGGGAATGTCCCGCTCGCACGGAGGACGCCACGTTCTCCCGGTTCCGGCCGGTGTTCAGTGATCCTCTCACTCCCTACCGGCAGAGCCCTCTGCCAGGCATGGCCTCCGGTGGTGTTTGACTCTTGGGCCGCCCTTATCAGAAGCTTCAACGGCCAGACCCCTCCAGGGAATTCTCTGAGTTTCAGTCCGACTTTGAGTCAGACATGGAACTGGACCCTCAGTCGGAGGTCCCTCACTCTCTCACTGAGTCCTCGGTTCAGAATCTTCTCAAGATTTTGTCTCGATCGTGCCCTTACGTGGTACCTGTGCGTTCCTCCCATCAGGAGTCCGCCACTGATCACGCGGTTGGCTCTCTTCTGCAGGCCAAGAGCTCCTTGACTCTCCAAGCCCCCTCCTTCCCGGAGGATTTGGTGGTTAAAGCGGAGTTCACGTTGAGGACCGGCAAGGTCCTTTCGTTGAAACAGATTGCTGAGGCTAATCTGGGGCGTTCTCAGCCGGCCTCGTCTCAGTTCGGTTCCTTTTTGGTACCTGGATTCAGACCTTTCGTCCCCCTACCGACGGAATACCTGCCCTTCCCCTCCGTCTCCAAACCTTCTTCTGAGGAGGTGGAGTCCTTGGGGTCCTGCTGCTGTTCCTCCCGTCACGTTCAAGCCTTCGGCCTTCAAGTCTCTCGAGGAATCTCTGTCTGGTTCTCTCAGGGCTTGTGGCATGGCCACCTCTCTCGTGCAAACCTTGGCGGAGTCTCTAGGCAAATCAGCCTCTGATTCACCGGCGGTTTTTCAGTTCTTTGATCAGGTGGATGAAGCTTCCGTTGGAGTCTCTCTAGCCCTTTTGGGCAATGTGCTACAGAGCCTCTCTGATGTCACGGCTGGTTTGAAGGTTCAAACCTGTGCCTTGGCCCGGGATTCTTTCTGGCGCAGAACAGGTCTCTTTCGTCCAGGGAAAAGGAGCGTTTTGCGCTCTCTTCCCCTTCCGGAGTCGGGCTTGTTCGGGGAAGAATCGGTTCCCCCAGTTCTCGAGTCCTCTTCAAAGAGGAAGTCAGCTGATAGCCAGAAGGCTATCTATCGGGCCCTGTTGAACCAGCCCCGTCCCAACCATTTCGTCAGGGGTACTTCCCGTCCCGCTCCAGAGTGTGGGATACTCCTCTAGGCCTCCTCCCCAGTTCAAGGCCTTGAGGCCCCCCTTCCCAGTCTTCTCGTGGCAACAGGAGGCCGAGCCTTCCAAGAAACGGCGATCCTGTCCGTTGGAGATCCTCCAGAGGAAGTGGAGGACCTTCTCTTGAAGGGCGCGGGCGCGAGTGAACGATCCCAGTCCGGGTTTCTATTCCCGACTTTTTCAACCGGTCCTGTCAACCGGTTTTATCAAAAATTTCCGACCGTTTTCGGCCCATTCTGACTCTAATTGGCCGGCGATCTCTTAGGCCGTTTAAAGGGTTTTTTGTTCTTCTGTTCTCTACCGTTTCCAAGTCGGTACCGTTGAAATGGGTTTTTTCCACGGTTATCCTGACGTCACTTGGATACTCTGTTCACAGTCTCAGCCTCGGAGGACACAGGTGGTGTCCGACCTCTCAGTAACGAAGGCGGTCACACTTCGCTGTCCCCTCGGTTTTCTTAGTCTGATGGGGTCGATTTCGGAGCTCCTTCCTCTGGCCTGGGTATACATAGGCCCTTGCAGAGAGAAGTCAGAGTGCGCACTCCTTCTTTCACGGTTTCAACCATGAGTTGTTCAACCTGTTGACTCGTTCGGCCGTTCCAGTCATCCTGTTTCGGACTGGTTCCGTCCCGATCTGGCTTTAACTGTCCGGCTAGCATGATCTTCCCTTCTCAGCCGTCAGATCACCGAACGGCACAGCTTTCAACCTAAAGTTGTTCGACGGGGTGATTTTTGCCTTCCTTCAGGCCCCCCCCCCCTTTTGGTCTTCGGCGTCTCGTTCCGACCGTTTTTTATGGTTTAGGTCGAGGTGTGTCATCGTCACGTTTGCACACTGTTTCGCTTTTTGTCTACATGTTTTCCTTTTCGGTGGGGACTTTTCCGCGTCATCTGGTTCGATTTGACGTCATGCGATAGCAACTATGTTGCTGTTGCTGTCTGTTCCTACTTCATAGGCAGTTTTTTATTTTTATTTTACCTCCCTACCGATCGAATTGTCTCCGCTGGTTTTTCACCCAGTCAACGGGGGTCCCTTTCGTCGGTCTTAGCATGTAGAGTTGGTTACGAAGTGCAGTCGCACATTCGTACCGTGGTTTCTCAGTTTGCTAGGTCAGAGGCTGAATCTGCTGCTCTTGCGGATTCTCATCCTAGTACTAGCTGTCTCTATCCCGCCATCGGTCCTTTGCTTGCCCGACATTCTGAACTAGTCTTGTCCAGTTTGTTTTCTGACCCAGACTCGCCCCTTCGATCGATATTTTCCAGTTCGAAAGGGCGTAGCAGTGTGTAGTGGCCCGGTCCGGCCACTCATAGTCCGTAATGTATCAGGCCTTGGCTGCTCTAGGTGACTCGATGCGGAGTTTGTCTTCTTCAGTATGAGTTCCATGGCCTTAGGTGCTACCGTACCGCTAAGCTGTACGCCACCACTGTCTCGCACTTCTTGCTGAAGTGCATGCCGTTGTATTCCTCCCCTCTGATGGCACTAATCCCCCGGGTGTTGAAGAAGTCCTCCGGGAGCACCCGGACTTGATTCTCGTCACACCAATGTGGCCCACGAGCCATTGGTTCCCAGAGCTCCTCGACATGGCGCAAGACGGTCCTCTTCCGCTCAATCTCACTCCCGCCACTCTTCTTCAGTCAAGAAGCGGGGTCGGACACCCTTGCCCTTCAAGGCTAAACCTGGTCGCATGGCGGCTGTCCGACTAGGCCTTCGCTCTCAGGGGTTTTTCCACGCGCACCGTGGATCTGTTGGTCGCCTCTCGGCGTAAGTCTACAAACGATCTGTATGATCTTCGCTGGGCCACCTGGTTTGCGTTTTGTCAGGAGAGAAAGTTTGACCCGCTTCGTCCCTCAACGGTTCAGTTCGTGGAGTTCCTCTCTCACTTGCTTAGAACTAGGAACTCTTCCTCTCAAACCTTGTCAGGTTATAGGGCGGTCTTGATTAGCACGATCTAGTTTACGGGGAATCTCTCGGCTTTGCCAGTTTCTCACTTCCTGGACGCTGTGCGCCTCCAAGCCCCGTCCAGAACGGTCCAGTGTCCTCAGTGGGACATCTTTTTGGTTCTGGCTTTTCTCTGGGTCAAATTTGAACCCCTGGAGTCGTTGTCTCTTAAGCTTCTGACTCTCAAGACAGTTTTTTCTCATTTCTTTCGCCACTGCCCGTCGCATCAGTGGTTTGCATGCTCTCAGTGGTCTCACCAAGGACGTCCAGTTCGAGGAGGACTTCTCGTCTGTCTCCCTTTCTTTTCTCCCGGAGTTCCGTGCAAAGAACCAGTCTGGTTATGTTTCCTCTCCCTTGGTCTCTTTTTCGAGTCTTCGCTCCGTTCTGGGTCCTGATGATCGTGATATCTTCCTCTGCCCCGTTAGGGCTCTTCGTTCTTATCTGGCTCGTACCAAGTCCTTCAGAAGGGCTAAACGTCGCCTGTTCGTCTCCTTTAATCCCAAGTACTGCAGCGATGTGGCTAAGGGTACTGTGTCCCGTTGGTTCCTCGACCTCATTAAGTTGGCCTATGCCCGCTCGCTGGTTAGGTTACCTGATAACCCCATTCGCGCCCACGAGTTGCGGGCCATCAGCTCTTCCCTGGCGGTAGTCAAGGGTGTCCCTCTTGTGAAGGTTATGGCCTCAGCGTTCTGGTAGTCGCAGAACACCTTTCTTCAGTTTTACCTGAGGGATATCTCTGCTCAGGGCGAAGACGACTCCTTTTCCATCTAGAAGGTGGTCGTTTCGCAGGTCCCGGTCTCCTTGTAGTGTGAGTTCCGGTGTTTTTTGTGCCTCTGTTTTTTCTCTGTGTTCTTTGGTATATCATTGACATGACTGTTTGGGGGTATTTATTTGCATATTTTCAGGGATGTTGTTCATCTTTCGGGGGATTCTCTTAGGAGTGTTTCCCTCTTTTACTGATATGCTTTTGGGGTTGTTGGTGTGTCAGTTGGCACGCATCACCCTCCACCACGGTGGTAATCTGCAGTTGTTTTGAGTGTTGGTATAGTATGATTAAATTAGATTGGTGGATTTTGATTAATCCTACTATCTATTTAATTTAATACTTACCAACACTCAAAACAAAAAATGTTCCCTCCCAGCCTCCCTCCTGATGCGGGGCTGTAAAATTACACGAATGACATATCCGGTGTCCCAAGGGTGCGCGTCATACCCGGAAGTAAGGGGAGTCACTCCCGCTACTCCCTGCGGTATGGGTGCAGTCCCTTGGGGCCACTTTCGTTTTAGCTATGTGCTAGGGTAAGGTTCCAGGTTGTTTTAGGCTAATGCAGTTGTTTTGAGTGTTGGTAAGTATTAAATTAAATAGATAGTAGGATTAATCAAAATCCACCATTTGCAGACTCTTTAGTTGCTGCCGGCTAGGCTTCCAGAGGCGGGAAATGCGAATGACTCAACCTCTTGGAAGCGTCAGAAACAAGTGGGAAAACAGAGTGGAATTTGTGCTCCGTATGTTTTCGTCCACTGCTTCTAAACAGACTTTCGATTTGCCAAACATTTTGGTGTGAGCATACATAGGTGTGTGGTGAACAGCATTGTGTGAACAGTGATTCGAACCAAAAGCTAGTTGTGGTGTAATTAGTGTTAATTAATAAACCACGCTTTGTGTACATTATAGCAGTCAGGGTTGGAATAGAACAGCAGTGCGCGCTATTTTAAAGGCCTAGGTTTTTCCCTCAGTACCACAGATTTATGTGGTATTTTCCTCGGCGTGTTCTGTCTAAAGTAGCCAGTGTTGATAAGTGTGCTTTTACATATACGTTCTAGAGTCATCTTGTGTTTAAAGTGTGTAGTTAGTTAGGTGCTCAGTCGAACGGTAGCTGAGCAATTTAAATTGAAAGACAACTAGTGTCAGTGTGTAGTTTCTCCACAGCACAAAGCAAAGAGGAACACTCTTTACTAGGCTATCCTCTTCAAGCCACCAAGCCTTGCTGCACTGCTGCGCGCGTGTGTAGTAAGCAAGCTGTCAGCGACCAAATAGAACTTTGGCTGTAGCAGCCCACTTGTGAAATCCTGCCTGCGTGCTACCTTTGCTGCCGCGTGAAGTCTTACTACGGTCAAGGAATGGGAGGGAGGGATGGATGGGGAAGGAAGGAGATGCAAAAGAGGAGGAGGTGAGTGGGTATCACGATAGCGCATATGTGGGAACTAAACGATCCAAATTGAACGGCCGTGTACTGATTGGGAAAATTCCAAGTAGGCAGGTCTGACCTTAGTCCGAAAAATGTGGTACTGTTTGTTTCTATCTTGTTTAATTATTTTGTAGTAATGTTTCAAAAAGTGGCCTGAAACGCGCGATGCTTGTGTTGGGCGCGCACTATGTGACTGCGACTCCAATGAGTTGAATTTGCACGGGTGAAAGTAGTTCAGGCATGCTCCTGAAATCAGGATTGGAAGAGCTGATGGAAAGAGTCTTCAGGGTTGGCCATCTGGTCATGGGTGAAAGTAGTTCAGGCATGCTCCTGAAATCAGGATTGGAAGAGCTGATGGAAAGTGTCTTCAGGATTGGCCATCTTGCCATCCGGAACCACTGTCCTATAAAATCAAACATTTCTGCCAGAATTGATGGCTGATTGAAATTATTTTAACCCTTTCACCGCCAGACATTTTTCAGCAAAAAAATTCCATTGACATGTTACGGTGATGTATATCGTAAGGCCTATCCTTACCTCCCAAAATTAAGAAAACAGGGTCTTCGGATAACAGACCCTGGTTTGAGGCCTTTTCGTGACACGGGCGTTAAACCATTGTGGTGCTAAATGCGACATTGGCGGTGAAAAGGTTAATGCGGTTACCACTTCAGGATTGGGAAGATTCAGAGCATTGAAACAATTGAGATAAAAAATCAAATATATTTTTTATCAGATTAGGACACACACACACACACACACACAGTGTTATGTATGTTTTGTAGTGAGAGAGTAAAGTAATGTGAAGTGATAAAATTAAAAATATAAAAAAATTAAGATAATGTTCTGCGTTCACCCATGAATTTGTTCGTTTTTCCTTTTTTGTGGTCGCAGGTATTGGCTGGATGAACTGGACTTTGGTCGGGGCCTGTGCCCTCTGTCTGCCCTTGCTGCTGCCGCTCAAGGTCAAGTTCAACCGCCTTGACCTTGACGAGCACAACCCCTCCCTCAACGCCACTCTTACCGTTGAACCACCTCCCCCCTCTTCGCCCCCTCTTCCCCCTCCCCTCTCTCATGAAGACTGTTGAGCTTAGAGGGTAATTTGTGTCGGTGTATGGTAGGTTAACCCTTTCGTCGCATCTTAGCACCACAATGGTTTAACACCCATGTCACTAAAAGGCATCAAATCAGGACCTGTTATCCAAAGACCCTATTTTCTTAATTTTGGGAGGTAAGGATAGGCCTAATGTTATATATGTCACAGAGTAATCGCAATATTGCAGATATTTTATTTTCTCTACCCAGTTAAGTTTAATTTAATTTTTGGCTGAAAAATGGCTGGCGACGAAAGGGTTAAAATAGGTGTGTGTGTTGGTGTATATAGGTAGATGCATTTGTGTATATAGTTATGTATGTAGGTGTATAAGTGTGTGTGTATGTGTCTGCGTGTGTTCCCCGTGGGGATACTGGGGGGTCTTTTGTAAAAATAGTTCCCCCACCTGGAAGTTCTGTGCTTGTAACTTCCTTTACTAATCTGCCACTCTTTGACTCTGCCTTTTCCCTTTGCTTTCTATCACCTGCTATCTGCTATCCTTCTAACTTATTGGCCTATTCTCCTGCCTTTAAAACAAAAAAATTCTTCAAAATATTTTTTCTCCTTTGAGCTCCTCTGAAATCAGAATGTGTCGGCTGTACGCAGCGGGGAGACCAGTGAAAACTGAAAACCGGACACATATACGTACCTTACCCATTATGGCCATGGAATGCAGAAGAAGAAGAAGGTGTGTATGTGTGTGTGAAGGGGTCCTAAGTGAGTGAACAAATATGATGAAGCACAATTAAGATGCTCAGTATAATTCCTTCACTGCCTGTGCAAACTTGAGATTAATTATTTTATTTTACAAATAGAAAAGATAGTTGCCATCTAGACTCAAATCTGACAAACATATGGTTGGTTTGTACATGGACCCGTTTGTTGATACAATATCTGTGCCTCCTGGTTGTTCTGAAAAAAGCAAAAACCACTGTTCAAAAGTTGCGACATCAAAAGTGTTAAAGGTGCATCCTGACGGATGAGTTTTTGCAAGAAACACGTTGAGATCACTAGAAAGACAGCCTTTTCAAGGATAGGAACACTCACTTTGCTCTGGTTTCCTAGAAATTAAACCGTCAAAACGGCGATTCCTCCTTGGCGGAGACAGTAGCCATTTTGGATGGGGTGGGTGGAGATCACTCATTGTGGCCGAAGTGTTTTCTTTTTTTTGTAGTGCAGCCAACAACAAAAAATTGGAGCTGCTTCCTTTGTTGTGAGCGAAAATCCTTTAGATAATCTGTATAACATTTAAAAAAGAAACAGAAAAAAAGGCTTGTATTGCGAAAATGTATAGGAAACCAGAGCAAAGTGAGTATTGCAATCTCTGTAAAGGGTGTTTTCCTGGTGATCTGAACATGTTTCTTACAAAAACTCATCTGTCCGGGTGGCCCTTTAACATCATTAATTGCATCATGCATAGCTGCCAACTATCAGGAATGTCCAGATTTCTAAAGTCTGTCAAAAAACTGATTTTCCTGAATTTGACTTCCCAAGGATACTGAAGTTGTTGTTGTTTTTAATGCGTTTTCTTAGTTTTAGTTGAACATGCAGCCAGTTGAACTTTAAAAGTAGGATTTGTAAGAACACTCTTTTTTTATATACAAGATAATTATTGATTCAAATTTGATACTTTTATTTATCAAAGTAGTTAAAAAAAAATACTTAAGTCAATTTTTTCAGCTTCATTTCATAGAAAACCTTCAGCTTCAGGGACGTGGCCCTCACGCACCCCCACCACCATGGGCGTTGCTCCTGGATCCTACCGGGGGCCGCTGAAGGCCCCCGTATCCCCATACTTTTTGTCATTAATTTTGTTTCTCCAAGGTTGGCAGCTATGAATCATATTGCCTGTAGTAGACACAGGGTTAGCAGGGAGGAGGTTAAAATGATATTTTTTCCCATCCATTTTGTGATGCTTATATCTCTGCCTCACTGATGCGTGCTTGTGCATTGTGCGATGAGTCGAGTCAACAAAATGTTGAGGGTTAAAGAAAATGATCCATTGAGGGTGAAAGGAAAATATATTTATTGAGTTAAAGGAAATGAGATTTATTACGGGTTAAAAGAAATATTATTTATTGAGGGTTAAAGGAAAAGGGATTTATTGAGGGTTAAAGAAAAAATGATTGAGGGTTAAACTAACGAAAATGAGATTTATTGAGGGTTAAAGAAAATGGGATGCATTGAGTGTTAAAATAAAGAAAAATATTTATTGAAGATTAAAGAAAATGATTTATTGAGGGTTAAAAACTAAAGAACATGATTTATTGAAGGTTAAAGAAAATGGGATTTATTGAGGGTTAAAGGAAATATGTAATGAGGGTTAGAGGAAATGAATTTTATTGAGGGTTAAAGAAAATGGGATTTATTGAGGGTTAAACTAAAACTGATTTATTGAAGGTTAAAGAAAATGGGATTTATTGAGGGTTAAAGGAAATATTGAGGGTTAGAGGAAATGAAATGAGGGTTAACTAACATTTATTGAGGGATAATCAATAACTGGTATTTAATGAGGGTTAATGAATAAGCTTGACAGCTTTTTTTTTTAAATTATGCCCTCACGTATGTGTGTGTGTGTTCATGTGCGAGAGAGTGTGTGTGTACATCAGGGTGTGTGTACATCAGGGTGTGTGTGTACATCAGGGTGGGTGTGCACATCAGGGTGGGTGTGCACATCAGGGTGGGTGTGCACATCAGGGTGGGTGTGTACATCAGGGTGTGTGTGTACATCAGGGTGTGTGTACATCAGGGTGTGTGTGTGTGTGTACATCAGGGTGGGTGTGTACATCAGAGGGTGGGTGTGTACATCAGGGTGTGGGTGTGTACATCAGGGTGTGGGTGTGTACTTCAGGGTGTGGGTGTGTACATCAGGGTGTGGGTGTGTACATCAGGGTGTGGGTGTGTACATCAGGGTGTGTCGGTGCATGTTACCACATTTTCAGTGATGCACCAAAGATGGAAAAAACCAACTCCTGAAAGAGGAAATCAACCGGTCAAAATGTCCTGGCTCTTGCAGTAATCAATAGGACAAATTCGTCCAGTGTTGAGATCTCAATAGGACATCTGTCTTGACGGGAGAGCATGATAGGACATTTTCAGTTTTAGATGTAGCTGGCGTATGTTTGGCTAATATGTTTGCAGGTATTATTTTTTTTATGGGGGGGGTGGGGAGGGATTTTGTTTGGGTTTTTTAATTTGTGGGGGGGGAGGGGGGGGTTGTTATTTTCTTTTGTAGGTTTGCATTTTTGAAGATTTAGTTAGTTTTTTCCCCCTGTAATTAGCTTGTTTTTTGGCAGGTAGTCTTTTTGGGGGGGAGGGTGTAATTATTGTCTTTTGTATCAATTGTAGGTTTCTGCATGTTAGATTTAGGTTTTGTATGATTTTTTTGTGGTAAACTTTAGTCTATGTTTATGCATTTTACGATGCATTTTTCTTGGTGTATTGTCGCTCTCCGACGCTGACCGTGTATCTGCAAAATTTGACAAAAATAGATTGTTCACTGAAACCCCTTCCAATGACCTCACACAGGTCTTCTGGAAATGTTCAAATTTGTCACATGATCTACTGGAAATCCTAGTCTTGACACGCTAACCGGCGCTAAGTGTGTAACTGAATGATCACGAAGCCTTTAGGTGTTGTGCAACTTTTATTGTGTCCCATGTTTACTCATCGGTAAAGAAGTCAAGCGTATATCAAATGGGGAATGACATTGTAGCAGATGACATGTTTGTTGATGCTCCTGTAAAATCACTGATTTTGTAGATACAGTTACAGGCATGGTAGATCTCCACGAATCGCGGAAAACTGCAAAAGTGAAAATTTGAACCCCCCCCAACAACCCGCCCCAACAACAAAAAATTAGCTTGGGTGCCTAAAAATTACGTGCGTTAAAACCTATGCAATCGCTTCACAGAACCGGATGTGAATGACTGAACAAGCAACTTCCCGCCAAAGTTAGCAGTCGTGTGCGGCCTAGCTCACGCCCCACGTTTTCCAGATTTGTGATCCTAGTGCTTTTTTCATTTTGACGCCCAACTTTATCATTTTAGTTTGAGTTGACATCTTTGGTTTAAACAAATTTATTCATAAGCAATCACATAACAAAGCAGCATCAGAATAAGGATCACAGAGCGCAAGCTTAAAGCTTATACTAGGTGCTCAAAACATTTGAAGTACACAGTATTGGCTGCAACTAGTGAAGTTAGTACGCTGGGTAAATGATGAAAGAAAGGGAACAGAAACAAAAGCATAACAACGTGGGAGTTGACATCTTTCAAATGAAATGCAGAATCGGTTGGATATTCTTCCGTGAAACTCACTTTGCTCCCACTACCATGCCTGTGTTAGCATCAGACATTTTATGGCGCATTTTTGTTTTGTATTTAGTTTAGTTTTTTTACCTACTTTAACTTACAAGTGTATGTTGCTTACAATGAAAATGTAGTTTTTTTAATTCTAATCTTAGACACTGTTTCTGTATTTAATTTTTGTATATGCTTTAAATAGTGTGGGCATTTTAATTTTTTTTTTTTTTCTGCAGTGGTATGCAGAATTTTCCACTTTAGTCGATTGTTTCATGCATTTTATTATGTTTTTTTACCTGCTGAATGTTTTAGGGGTACAGATTTTTTTTCCACTTTAGCTGATGGATATTGCCAACCAAGATTTTTTTATAATTTAGCTCGTGTTCCTGTATTTTATTATACTTTTATTTTATTTTAGCTGGTGTAATTTTTGTTCCTCTTATATTTTCCCTGATTTTAGCTGGTGGGTTAATTTTTTTTAATTAGAATTTAGGGTTTTTTTCTATCCAGTTTATCTGGTGTGTATTTTCGCTATATGCAAGCAGGGTATTTATTTCTCATTTTGCTTAAGCTGTTGAATTTTTCTGTGGTTAAATTAACGATAGCAACTTCTTAAACCTTGCTCAATTATTTGCATTCCTATATTTCTGTTAATGAAGAATGCCTCTTTTACCAGTTTAATGGATGCATATTTTGTCTCATTCATATCATCATTGCCCTATTCTTTCTTTGCAGTTTTGAGCAAAGAAGAAGAAAGAAAAAACGGGTATATTGTACTTTGACACTGGTGTCTATTTCTGCTTTTTAACCCTTTCACTGCCAGCCGTACTTCAGGCAAGAATTCCCATTAAATTTACCTGGGTAGAGAACAAAATCCGTCTGCAGTATTGGGGATTCTTCTGTGGCATATGTAAAAGTAAGGTCTATCCTTACTTCCCAAAACTAAGAGAATAGTTTTTGGATAATAGACCCCAATGTGATGCCTTTTAGTAACATAGGTGTTAAATCCCTGTGGTGCTTAAATGCGACTGGCGGTGAAAGGGTTAATCAAATGAAACAAGATTTGTGGTCAATGATGTTAATCTTCTCCTGACTTAAGGAGTTGGTGTTCAAGGTTTCAATTTTTGGGCCCCTGCTGTTTGGAATTCGCTTGCCCATTGATCTCCATCATTAAGAACCACTCTAGTTTCAAAGCAAAACTCAAGACCCATTTGTCTCACAATTCCTTTTGTCTCAAACTTGTTCCATTTTCCCAAGTTTTGAACGAATGCAAGAAAATTGTTTGGTATAGTATGGCTTGGTGTTATGTTTAGTGAATGAGAGTTTAATTTTTATTTTATTTTAAAGGCACTATAGAAGAAATGTATTTAACGTCCTCCGCGTTTGGACCAGGTACATATTTATAAATGTACTGAATGAAAATTGATGCTTTACGTCCTCTCGGTCTGAAACAGACACACATGGGACATTTGTAAATACAAAAGATGGTGGGAACGATACAGGAGGCAATGCCCGAAGACAGTGCAACTCCAGTAAAGTCCCGACTTTTTAACAATACAGATAGGTGTGTTTATAAATGTACTTGCGTCCATCCTGGAGGTACTGGAACACAATACCAGGAAAGTCCCGCTAAAATGCTGATAATGCACTCTATAAATGCTAGACATTATATTTTTCTTTTTTGGCACTGCTTGAGGACATGTTTCTACATTTTTTGTGGAGGATTTATTTTTCAATGACTCAGGCATGATGCTTTTCAGTAAATTTGCTGAATTTAGAAAAAAAAGAACTTGGAAAAACAAATGAATAAGGGGAAGGAACTTCTCATAATTAACTCCCTTTTTACCAGTTATTTATGGCCTTGCAAAGTGAACTTGGGTCTGTATTGTGGCAACTACTTGCACTTTGCTAGGTGAATCGGTGCCATAAATAACTGGTAAAAGGAGTTAATTATGAGAAGTTCCTTCCCCTTATTCATTTCACTATATCCTCTCTCTTGGCCTCACAATTTCATATTTGCTTAACCTAACTTCCATTGAGGCATGCCAGTTTGTTCTGTGTTGCGTGTTGTTTAAGTGTAACATTATTCAGGACTAGAAGGCTAAGCCATTTTTGAATGCATGTTGATTTGTTTGTGAGCAACTTGTGTACTGTGTGGGTGGTTGTCACAATAAACAGGTCTGGGTCATCCTTTTTTGAGGATGAACTTGGGTCTGTATTGTTGTGGCAACTACTTTCATTATTACGAGAAGTTTATTTCATATTTGGAAAAACAAGTTTCCAATATTTATAAAATGTTCAAGGCAAAATTACTGATTTCAGAGCTTGGATTACTTAGTGAAAATTTGGGGTAAACAGGTCTGGTTAGAGGATGTGTTGGCTGATCCGCTGTTTGTTCTGCATACCCCGTTTCAGCCTTAAAGTTTGTGTGCACGTGCATAGGCACAAGCATTGCTGTGCATTTCTCTGTGGAGGATGATTTGTGCATTAGAAAAAAAACATACATTTTGCTGTGGTTATATTTTTCATATGCTAAAAAAGTATATGAACATTTTTTTTTTTTAGACAACTTAGCATGATGTGTCCCACCAATTAATTTAAATGGCTTTATTTTATTTTTTAATTATTCATTTAATGAGAAAAATATCCACCTGTATTGTTCATTCTTTAAAAAAAAAAAATGTTTTAATAACTTCTAGCATCAATTGTTTTAATAACTTCTAGCATCAATTGTTATAACTTCTAGCATCAATTGTTTTAATAACTTCTAGCATCAATTGTTTTACTCTCTTTTTGCACCTGTTTTTCTGTGTTTTTCCTATTTCGTAGCTCAGGTACCCAGTGCTTTCATTTCATGTTTTTGTTATTTCTTAAACAATGGCTCCTGTACATACGCTTCAGAACACTTGTGCATCGATGTGGAATTGTGCAATGCCTTTTCATTTGTGAGTGAGCTTGCCCATGGTAAAGGATGTTTGAAGGAATTCATGAAATAATACATTGTGCATATAAAAGGGTGCACAAAGGTGAATTAAGCATTTTGTATATATATATGTATTTTTATAAATCTTTTAAGGGGGTAGACATACTGAAAAAATCACTTGAAATATTGAATTTGTTAATGAAGATAATTTCATATGAAATTTAAATTTTGCTCTGCATTGTGGATTTTGCATTCAACAATGGGGGAATATACACCGAAGCTACTTGCATCGATAAGAAATTGAGCACTTTTTTTTGGTTACCAGTTTGACCAGATATTTCAAAAACTTTTAAGATATGCGCTTGAAATTTTGCAGTTGTACAACTTTATAATCTGGATTTTGTCAGTGAAAACTAAAAATCGGACACATACTTACCCATTATGGCCAGGGAACACAGAAGAAGTCATAGCTATTTGAAAATAGTTGACTTGACAAGTTATATTTTTATTTTCATACATTTTTGCACAAAACAAAAATTGAAATTTGCCACATCTTATCCCTCCGACAAAATCCATATATGACCACCATTTTATGTGCATAACAAAATTTGTAAAAAAAAATAAAAAAATTCTGTTTTAAGAAAAAGTGATGCTATTTTTAGTAACATTAAGTTTTTTTTTAGTTCATCTTTATTTTTGTAGATATATTTAATTTTCAGCCATACAAGAGATTTACGGGGTTTTTTAAGTTGTATTCGACTTTCAGGCCCAATTTGGTGTAATTTGTATGGAATATTTATGTTCATGACAAAGAATTTAGTGACCCCCTCCTTCAGTAGGTCTCCCTCCTGAAATAAATCTTATGAATGAAATATTAACTGATTTAAAGGGTACACAGGCGAATTTTAGGCATTTGAAATGTTAATTGTGTTTCAGTATCACAAAACGTTCTCTTGGTTTCTGAAACCCAAAGTAACTGCTGTGATGTACTTGCATTTTGTATGTGTGCATGCTTATATGTGCTCTGCGCGTGTGTCTACGCACGTTTTTTGTACATGTTTATGCATAGTGTGTGCTTGTTTCTGTGCCTGTTCGTATCTGCTGCAATTTTGCTTAATGATCTCAATAACATTAACATTTTTCACCCTTTCCCTATAGAAACACAGTGATGTGCAAGCAATCTTATAAGTCTGGCATGTCACCGTGCTGCCATGGGGAAACGGTGAAAAATGTGAACTTGCATGGAGACCTTAAAGACCCACACGTCACATTCCCTCTTATGCTTGGAAGACTTCTTACCAGCTAAAAGAGGGAAAACGCGTGCAAAGCATGATTTTGACATGCGACTGGGGGGGGGGGGGGGGGGGGTCTTTGCAGGGGAAAAGGATGTATCCTGGACAAGGCATCCCCACAATCGGGGGCGGATCTGGGGAGGGGTCCTGGGTTTCCGGGCACCCCACAGCAAAAAAAGAGAATTCTTGATCATTGTTAAAAAGGATTTAGTGGTACCAGTGCACCATTCGAGTTATTTGGGGTTAATGTTTTTCTCTCCCAGCACCGTCAATTTTGACCTCTCCCCCCCTAGAAATTATATGATCCGTACCCGACAATTAACAAAAAATGTTGCCTTGCCCTACAGAATCTGCTATCCAAAAGTTGTAGTCAGAAACGAGACCAACATGCACACATTTATACACATGGGTGCAACTCCCCCCAAAATGAAAAAAAACAAAGGCAGGGGTCCAGCTGATGTTTCAGGGGGGCAAGTTAAGAGAGATAACGATAGTTAAAATGATAGACAGATGCCTTTGTAAACTTCCAAGATAGAACCAAGTTCAAAACGCATCAAGTCGATTGTGGTCATTTTTGGGGGAGGAATTAAGAAAAAAAATTAAGTTGTTTTTGGTAAAATTAAAAATACTGAAATCTGTAAAAATGTTAGAGTAGCACCCATGCATAACAATGTGAAACGTACCAATATTTTGCAATACTCATGTTTAGTGCATGAAAGATAGAAATCGCTAAACCGAATAAACACATCACAAAATGTTTTTTACAATTTAGTAGTGATATTAGAAACGTGATGCATTTGGACCAGAGGGTGATTTTATTTTTCTGCACTGCTTTTATCTTGTATTAAAATCCTTAATCACTGCTGCAGATTTCATCAATTTGAGCGATGTGGGGAGTGCGAGTGTGTGTGTGCACGTTTTCAAACGGTGGGTCGTTCATTAAAGTTTTGTCATTATTAACCCTGCCGTTTGTAATCGATGAAACTTTCGGGTATAGTGCAGATACCAAAGAAAACTGTCATGTCCTAAAGTATGACGTCATTGAAAATATGAGGCATCTCTGACCAAAAATGGTGGATTCTTTTCCCAAGTTTGAAGTCATTTTCAAGAGCAATGAGGCTTTATACTGAAAATTATCTTCCCCCGATTTGTCACTAGGTGGCGCTTGCACGTAGGCCCTAAAGTCTGCACGGCCTAGGCATGTTGCTAGGTCTACTCTCTCTCTGTCTCCCTCCTCTCTCTTTGTATCTCCTCTCTCTCCCTCTGTGCGTCTGTCTCTCTCCCCCCCCCCCCCTTCTCTCTCTCTCTCTCTCTCTCCGTACGTGTCTGTCTCTCTCTCCCTCCTTCTCCCTCCTTCTCTCTCTCTCTCTGTATCTCCCTCCCTCCTTCTCTCACTCTGTCTGTCTCTCTCCCTCCCTCCTCTCTCAAGTGAACAGAGGGCCTCACTTTAGCGCCACCTACATAAAAGTATCGCCCTTGGGCAACAGGAAGCAGCAGTATAAATCCTCATTGCCTCCTGGTCACCTTAAACGGCTTTTAACTCCCCAGCTACACCAAGAGGCATCTCCTGAAACTTATTTCAAGAGAAAAAATTTGTTTTTCAATACCATGCCTGGTGTACAGAAAATACATACAGCCAGCATGCACAACAAAGTATGTCATATTTTTTATGCTTGTATGTCAGTGCGTCGTTTCCGACTATAATGTTCAGATAGCAGAACAGGCAGCTGCTTTTCTAGAGGGCTGGACTGAATTTTATTTATATACAGTCGCTGAGGCGCAGTGGTACTTTCGCCGACTAGTGGTCGGGAGGTTTGGGGTTCGAATCCCATCAGAGGCGAGTTGTTTTTCGGTCCTGGACCGACTCCTACCCAAAGTGAGCTAGCTATGGGTTCAATAGGAAGGCTGAAACCACGCAGTCGAGCTTCATCCACTTGATGGATGCATTCTTACTGAAGTTCTTGGACCTGGTTACACCACAGGGTATCATTATTAAAGTGTAGAGTACAGCTCTGTTATATGTAGTTTCAGATCATAATCATCATCTCCAATCATCAAAAAGAAGGGGGGGGGGGGGGGGGGGGGGGGGGAGAATCAAATTGTGTGGCCTTGCATGCCCTGCTCTCATGGTGACCTCAGTTTCCATTTCCAATCCAGCCTGTGTCCTTGGTGCGTTTGGGTCAGTCATGGGGATCAGTATGTTCTGGGGAGCTGTCAGTGGACGGTCATGGTAGCGCCCTCGGAGGAGGACCTCACTCACGCTGGCTCCACGACTAAGACATTGTCGTCAATAGGGGACTTAGTAGGTGGTGCCCTGCGTATGTTAGCTCAGAACAGACTTCACTGAACTCCACCAAAGTGACTCAGAAGCAGTGTCTCCTCTGGTGGTTGCTACCTGACGGCCTAACATAAGATTCGCAGGATTCCGCGATATCTGTCTTCTTATCGTACGCGATATGACAAGCCAGGGTGTGGCTGTGAGTTGGGACTCGATCGAATGAGCGATGTGGGAGCAACGCCACTGTACGCCCCAGAAAATGGGACACAAAAAAAGAGAACCGTTTTTGACCGACCACTAGACATGGTCATATTATTTTAAAGATGTGAAACGAGAAGAATGCATCTATGCATTTCAGAAAGAAAGAATGAAAGAAAAGCGACAGACGGGTAAAATAAAAGATATAAAAGGAAGAGAAGTGGACAGAGATGACGGAGAGAAACAGAGACAGAGAGAATGAAAGAGGAAGAGAGAGAGATGACGGAGAGAAACAGAGACAGAGAGAATGAAAGAGGAAGAGAGAGAGATGATGGAGAGAAACAGAGACAGAGAGAATGAAAGAGGAAGAGAGAGAGATGACGGAGAGAAACAGAGACAGAGAGAATGAAAGAGGAAGAGAGAGAGATGACGGAGAGAAACAGAGACAGAGAGAATGAAAGAGGAAGAGAGAGAGATGACGGAGAGAAACAGAGACAGAGAGAATGAAAGAGGAAGAGAGAGAGATGATGGAGAGAAACAGAGACAGAGAGAATGAAAGAGGAAGAGAGAGAGATGATGGAGAGAAACAGAGACAGAGAGAATGAAAGAGGAAGAGAGAGAGATGATGGAGAGAAACAGAGACAGAGAGAATGAAAGAGGAAGAGAGAGATGACGGAGAGAAACAGAGACAGAGAGAATGAAAGAGGAAGAGAGAGATGATGGAGAGAAACAGAGACAGAGAGAATGAAAGAGGAAGAGAGAGAGATGATGGAGAGAAACAGAGACAGAGAGAATGAAAGAGGAAGAGAGAGAGATGATGGAGAGAAACAGAGACAGAGAGAATGAAAGAGGAAGAGAGAGAGAGATGATGGAGAGAAACAGAGACAGAGAGAATGAAAGAGGAAGAGAGAGAGATGACGGAGAGAAACAGAGACAGAGAGAATGAAAGAGGAAGAGAGAGAGATGATGGAGAGAAACAGAGACAGAGAGAATGAAAGAGGAAGAGAGAGATGACGGAGAGAAACAGAGACAGAGAGAATGAAAGAGGAAGAGAGAGAGATTATGGAGAGAAACAGAGACAGAGAGAATGAAAGAGGAAGAGAGAGAGATGATGGAGAGAAACAGAGACAGAGAGAATGAAAGAGGAAGAGAGAGAGATGATGGAGAGAAACAGAGACAGAGAGAATGAAAGAGGAAGAGAGAGAGATGATGGAGAGAAACAGAGACAGAGAGAATGAAAGAGGAAGAGAGAGAGAGATGACGGAGAGAAACAGAGACAGAGAGAATGAAAGAGGAAGAGAGAGAGATGATGGAGAGAAACAGAGACAGAGAATGAAAGAGGAAGAGAGAGAGATGACGGAGAGAAACAGAGACAGAGAGAATGAAAGAGGAAGAGAGAGAGATGATGGAGAGAAACAGAGACAGAGAGAATGAAAGAGGAAGAGAGAGAGATGACGGAGAGAAACAGAGACAGAGAGAATGAAAGAGGAAGAGAGAGAGATGATGGAGAGAAACAGAGACAGAGAGAATGAAAGAGGAAGAGAGAGAAATGATGGAGAGAAACAGAGACAGAGAGAATGAAAGAGGAAGAGAGAGAGATGACGGAGAGAAACAGAGACAGAGAGAATGAAAGAGGAAGAGAGAGATGACGGAGAGAAACAGAGACAGAGAGAATGAAAGAGGAAGAGAGAGATGACGGAGAGAAACAGAGACAGAGAGAATGAAAGAGGAAGAGAGAGATGACGGAGAGAAACAGAGACAGAGAGAATGAAAGAGGAAGAGAGAGAGATGATGGAGAGAAACAGAGACAGAGAGAATGAAAGAGGAAGAGAGAGATGATGGAGAGAAACAGAGACAGAGAGAATGAAAGAGGAAGAGAGAGAGATGACGGAGAGAAACAGAGACAGAGAGAATGAAAGAGGAAGAGAGAGAGATGACGGAGAGAAACAGAGACAGAGAGAATGAAAGAGGAAGAGAGAGAGATGACGGAGAGAAACAGAGACAGAGAGAATGAAAGAGGAAGAGAGAGAGATGATGGAGAGAAACAGAGACAGAGAGAATGAAAGAGGAAGAGAGAGAGATGATGGAGAGAAACAGAGACAGAGAATGAAAGAGGAAGAGAGAGAGATGATGGAGAGAAACAGAGACAGAGAGAATGAAAGAGGAAGAGAGAGAGATGACGGAGAGAAACAGAGACAGAGAGAATGAAAGAGGAAGAGAGAGAGATGACGGAGAGAAACAGAGACAGAGAGAATGAAAGAGGAAGAGAGAGAGATGATGGAGAGAAACAGAGACAGAGAATGAAAGAGGAAGAGAGAGAGATGACGGAGAGAAACAGAGACAGAGAGAATGAAAGAGGAAGAGAGAGATGATGGAGAGAAACAGAGACAGAGAGAATGAAAGAGGAAGAGAGAGATGATGGAGAGAAACAGAGACAGAGAGAATGAAAGAGGAAGAGAGAGATGATGGAGAGAAACAGAGACAGAGAGAATGAAAGAGGAAGAGAGAGAGATGACGGAGAGAAACAGAGACAGAGAGAATGAAAGAGGAAGAGAGAGAGATGATGGAGAGAAACAGAGACAGAGAGAATGAAAGAGGAAGAGAGAGAGATGACGGAGAGAAACAGAGACAGAGAGATGAAAGAGGAAGAGAGAGAGATGACGGAGAGAAACAGAGACAGAGAGAATGAAAGAGGAAGAGAGAGAAATGACGGAGAGAAACAGAGACAGAGAGAATGAAAGAGGAAGAGAGAGATGACGGAGAGAAACAGAGACAGAGAGAATGAAAGAGGAAGAGAGAGAGATGACGGACGAGAGAAACAGAGACAGAGAGAATGAAAGAGGAAGAGAGAGAGATGACGGAGAGAAACAGAGACAGAGAGAATGAAAGAGGAAGAGAGAGATGACGGAGAGAAACAGAGACAGAGAGAATGAAAGAGGAAGAGAGAGATGACGGAGAGAAACAGAGACAGAGAATGAAAGAGGAAGAGAGAGAGATGATGGAGAGAAACAGAGACAGAGAGAATGAAAGAGGAAGAGAGAGATATGACGGAGAGAAACAGAGACAGAGAGAATGAAAGAGGAAGAGAGAGAGATGACGGAGAGAAACAGAGACAGAGAGAATGAAAGAGGAAGAGAGAGAGATGATGGAGAGAAACAGACAGAGAGAATGAAAGAGGAAGAGAGAGAGATGACGGAGAGAAACAGAGACAGAGAATGAAAGAGGAAGAGAGAGAGATGATGGAGAGAAACAGAGACAGAGAGAATGAAAGAGGAAGAGAGAGAGATGACGGAGAGAAACAGAGACAGAGAATGAAAGAGGAAGAGAGAGAGATGATGGAGAGAAACAGAGACAGAGAGAATGAAAGAGGAAGAGAGAAAGATGACGGAGAGAAACAGAGACAGAGAGAATGAAAGAGGAAGAGAGAGATGATGGAGAGAAACAGAGACAGAGAGAATGAAAGAGGAAGAGAGAGAGATGACGGAGAGAAACAGAGACAGAGAGAATGAAAGAGGAAGAGAGAGAGATGATGGAGAGAAACAGAGACAGAGAGAATGAAAGAGGAAGAGAGAGAAATGATGGAGAGAAACAGAGACAGAGAATGAAAGAGGAAGAGAGAGAGATGACGGAGAGAAACAGAGACAGAGAGAATGAAAGAGGAAGAGAGAGAGATGATGGAGAGAAACAGAGACAGAGAGAATGAAAGAGGAAGAGAGAGAGATGATGGAGATAAACAGAGACAGAGAGAATGAAAGAGGAAGAGAGAGATGACGGAGAGAAACAGAGACAGAGAGAATGAAAGAGGAAGAGAGAGATGATGGAGAGAAACAGAGACAGAGAATGAAAGAGGAAGAGAGAGAGATGACGGAGAGAAACAGAGACAGAGAGAATGAAAGAGGAAGAGAGAGAGATGATGGAGAGAAACAGAGACAGAGAGAATGAAAGAGGAAGAGAGAGATGATGGAGAGAAACAGAGACAGAGAGAATGAAAGAGGAAGAGAGAGAGATGACGGAGAGAAACAGAGACAGAGAATGAAAGAGGAAGAGAGAGAGATGACGGAGAGAAACAGAGACAGAGAGAATGAAAGAGGAAGAGAGAGAAATGATGGAGAGAAACAGAGACAGAGAGAATGAAAGAGGAAGAGAGAGATGATGGAGAGAAACAGAGACAGAGAGAATGAAAGAGGAAGAGAGAGAGATGATGGAGAGAAACAGAGACAGAGAGAATGAAAGAGGAAGAGAGAGATGACGGAGAGAAACAGAGACAGAGAGAATGAAAGAGGAAGAGAGAGAGATGATGGAGAGAAACAGAGACAGAGAGAATGAAAGAGGAAGAGAGAGAGATGATGGAGAGAAACAGAGACAGAGAGAATGAAAGAGGAAGAGAGAGATGATGGAGAGAAACAGAGACAGAGAGAATGAAAGAGGAAGAGAGAGATGACGGAGAGAAACAGAGACAGAGAATGAAAGAGGAAGAGAGAGAAATGATGGAGAGAAACAGAGACAGAGAGAATGAAAGAGGAAGAGAGAGAGATGACGGAGAGAAACAGAGACAGAGAGAATGAAAGAGGAAGAGAGAGATGACGGAGAGAAACAGAGACAGAGAGAATGAAAGAGGAAGAGAGAGATGACGGAGAGAAACAGAGACAGAGAATGAAAGAGGAAGAGAGAGAAATGATGGAGAGAAACAGAGACAGAGAGAATGAAAGAGGAAAAGAGAGAGATGATGGAGAGAAACAGAGACAGAGAGAATGAAAGAGGAAGAGAGAGAGAGATGATGGAGAGAAACAGAGACAGAGAATGAAAGAGGAAGAGAGAGAAATGATGGAGAGAAACAGAGACAGAGAGAATGAAAGAGGAAGAGAGAGATGACGGAGAGAAACAGAGACAGAGAATGAAAGAGGAAGAGAGAGAAATGATGGAGAGAAACAGAGACAGAGAGAATGAAAGAGGAAGAGAGAGAGATGATGGAGAGAAACAGAGACAGAGAGAATGAAAGAGGAAGAGAGAGAGAGATGATGGAGAGAAACAGAGACAGAGAATGAAAGAGGAAGAGAGAGAAATGATGGAGAGAAACAGAGACAGAGAGAATGAAAGAGGAAGAGAGAGAGATGATGGAGAGAAACAGAGACAGAGAGAATGAAAGAGGAAGAGAGAGAGATGACGGAGAGAAACAGAGACAGAGAGAATGAAAGAGGAAGAGAGAGAGATGATGGAGAGAAACAGAGACAGAGAGAATGAAAGAGGAAGAGAGAGAGATGATGGAGAGAAACAGAGACAGAGAGAATGAAAGAGGAAGAGAGAGATGACGGAGAGAAACAGAGACAGAGAGAATGAAAGAGGAAGAGAGAGAGATGATGGAGAGAAACAGAGACAGAGAGAATGAAAGAGGAAGAGAGAGAGATGATGGAGAGAAACAGAGACAGAGAGAATGAAAGAGGAAGAGAGAGAGATGACGGAGAGAAACAGAGACAGAGAGAATGAAAGAGGAAGAGAGAGATGATGGAGAGAAACAGAGACAGAGAGAATGAAAGAGGAAGAGAGAGAGATGATGGAGAGAAACAGAGACAGAGAATGAAAGAGGAAGAGAGAGAGATGACGGAGAGAAACAGAGACAGAGAGAATGAAAGAGGAAGAGAGAGATGATGGAGAGAAACAGAGACAGAGAGAATGAAAGAGGAAGAGAGAGATGACGGAGAGAAACAGAGACAGAGAGAATGAAAGAGGAAGAGAGAGATGACGGAGAGAAACAGAGACAGAGAATGAAAGAGGAAGAGAGAGAGATGATGGAGAGAAACAGAGACAGAGAGAATGAAAGAGGAAGAGAGAGATATGACGGAGAGAAACAGAGACAGAGAGAATGAAAGAGGAAGAGAGAGAGATGACGGAGAGAAACAGAGACAGAGAGAATGAAAGAGGAAGAGAGAGAGATGATGGAGAGAAACAGAGACAGAGAGAATGAAAGAGGAAGAGAGAGAGATGACGGAGAGAAACAGAGACAGAGAATGAAAGAGGAAGAGAGAGAGATGATGGAGAGAAACAGAGACAGAGAGAATGAAAGAGGAAGAGAGAGAGATGATGGAGAGAAACAGAGACAGAGAGAATGAAAGAGGAAGAGAGAGATGATGGAGAGAAACAGAGACAGAGAGAATGAAAGAGGAAGAGAGAGAGATGACGGAGAGAAACAGAGACAGAGAGAATGAAAGAGGAAGAGAGAGAGATGATGGAGAGAAACAGAGACAGAGAGAATGAAAGAGGAAGAGAGAGAGATGACGGAGAGAAACAGAGACAGAGAGAATGAAAGAGGAAGAGAGAGATGATGGAGAGAAACAGAGACAGAGAGAATGAAAGAGGAAGAGAGAGATATGACGGAGAGAAACAGAGACAGAGAGAATGAAAGAGGAAGAGAGAGATGATGGAGAGAAACAGAGACAGAGAGAATGAAAGAGGAAGAGAGAGAAATGATGGAGAGAAACAGAGACAGAGAATGAAAGAGGAAGAGAGAGATGATGGAGAGAAACAGAGACAGAGAGAATGAAAGAGGAAGAGAGAGAAATGATGGAGAGAAACAGAGACAGAGAATGAAAGAGGAAGAGAGAGATGATGGAGAGAAACAGAGACAGAGAGAATGAAAGAGGAAGAGAGAGAAATGATGGAGAGAAACAGAGACAGAGAATGAAAGAGGAAGAGAGAGAGATGACGGAGAGAAACAGAGACAGAGAGAATGAAAGAGGAAGAGAGAGAGATGATGGAGAGAAACAGAGACAGAGAGAATGAAAGAGGAAGAGAGAGAGATGACGGAGAGAAACAGAGACAGAGAGAATGAAAGAGGAAGAGAGAGATGATGGAGAGAAACAGAGACAGAGAGAATGAAAGAGGAAGAGAGAGAAATGATGGAGAGAAACAGAGACAGAGAATGAAAGAGGAAGAGAGAGATGATGGAGAGAAACAGAGACAGAGAGAATGAAAGAGGAAGAGAGAGAAATGATGGAGAGAAACAGAGACAGAGAATGAAAGAGGAAGAGAGAGATGATGGAGAGAAACAGAGACAGAGAGAATGAAAGAGGAAGAGAGAGAAATGATGGAGAGAAACAGAGACAGAGAATGAAAGAGGAAGAGAGAGAGATGACGGAGAGAAACAGAGACAGAGAGAATGAAAGAGGAAGAGAGAGAGATGATGGAGAGAAACAGACAGAGAGAATGAAAGAGGAAGAGAGAGATGACGGAGAGAAACAGAGACAGAGAGAATGAAAGAGGAAGAGAGAGATGATGGAGAGAAACAGAGACAGAGAATGAAAGAGGAAGAGAGAGAGATGACGGAGAGAAACAGAGACAGAGAGAATGAAAGAGGAAGAGAGAGAGATGATGGAGAGAAACAGAGACAGAGAGAATGAAAGAGGAAGAGAGAGATGATGGAGAGAAACAGAGACAGAGAGAATGAAAGAGGAAGAGAGAGAGATGACGGAGAGAAACAGAGACAGAGAATGAAAGAGGAAGAGAGAGAGATGACGGAGAGAAACAGAGACAGAGAGAATGAAAGAGGAAGAGAGAGAAATGATGGAGAGAAACAGAGACAGAGAGAATGAAAGAGGAAGAGAGAGAGATGATGGAGAGAAACAGAGACAGAGAGAATGAAAGAGGAAGAGAGAGAAATGATGGAGAGAAACAGAGACAGAGAGAATGAAAGAGGAAGAGAGAGAGATGATGGAGAGAAACAGAGACAGAGAGAATGAAAGAGGAAGAGAGAGATGACGGAGAGAAACAGAGACAGAGAATGAAAGAGGAAGAGAGAGAAATGATGGAGAGAAACAGAGACAGAGAGAATGAAAGAGGAAGAGAGAGAGATGATGGAGAGAAACAGAGACAGAGAGAATGAAAGAGGAAGAGAGAGAGATGACGGAGAGAAACAGAGACAGAGAGAATGAAAGAGGAAGAGAGAGATGACGGAGAGAAACAGAGACAGAGAGAATGAAAGAGGAAGAGAGAGATGATGGAGAGAAACAGAGACAGAGAGAATGAAAGAGGAAGAGAGAGAGAGATGATGGAGAGAAACAGAGACAGAGAGAATGAAAGAGGAAGAGAGAGATGACGGAGAGAAACAGAGACAGAGAGAATGAAAGAGGAAGAGAGAGATGACGGAGAGAAACAGAGACAGAGAATGAAAGAGGAAGAGAGAGAAATGATGGAGAGAAACAGAGACAGAGAGAATGAAAGAGGAAGAGAGAGAGATGATGGAGAGAAACAGAGACAGAGAGAATGAAAGAGGAAGAGAGAGAGAGATGATGGAGAGAAACAGAGACAGAGAATGAAAGAGGAAGAGAGAGAAATGATGGAGAGAAACAGAGACAGAGAGAATGAAAGAGGAAGAGAGAGATGATGGAGAGAAACAGAGACAGAGAATGAAAGAGGAAGAGAGAGATGACGGAGAGAAACAGAGACAGAGAGAATGAAAGAGGAAGAGAGAGATGATGGAGAGAAACAGAGACAGAGAATGAAAGAGGAAGAGAGAGATGACGGAGAGAAACAGAGACAGAGAGAATGAAAGAGGAAGAGAGAGATGACGGAGAGAAACAGAGACAGAGAATGAAAGAGGAAGAGAGAGATGACGGAGAGAAACAGAGACAGAGAGAATGAAAGAGGAAGAGAGAGATGATGGAGAGAAACAGAGACAGAGAATGAAAGAGGAAGAGAGAGAGATGATGGAGAGAAACAGAGACAGAGAGAATGAAAGAGGAAGAGAGAGAGATGATGGAGAGAAACAGAGACAGAGAGAATGAAAGAGGAAGAGAGAGAGAGATGACGGAGAGAAACAGAGACAGAGAGAATGAAAGAGGAAGAGAGAGAAATGACGGAGAGAAACAGAGACAGAGAGAATGAAAGAGGAAGAGAGAGAGATGATGGAGAGAAACAGAGACAGAGAGAATGAAAGAGGAAGAGAGAGAGATGATGGAGAGAAACAGAGACAGAGAGAATGAAAGAGGAAGAGAGAGAGATGACGGAGAGAAACAGAGACAGAGAGAATGAAAGAGGAAGAGAGAGAGATGACAGACAGACAGGGGCCTTGGCAGGTGGGAAAAAATATGAAAAACAAAACACACACGCATCTCTCTCTCTCAAAGTCATTTCGAGGAGAGGGGGGGAGGAGGTGGCTTCCGTTTCTTCCCCCCACCCCGTACCCCCTCTCCCCTGCTCTTCTATTTGTTTATTTTTCGTACTTTCCTCTTTTCTTCCTTGTCTTTTTTCTGGAGCTACCTTTTCTCCATTTTTTCTCGTTTCTTTTCTTTTCTACTTTTTTTCCCGTTTCCTCCGCAATAATTTTTTTGTTTCAAAGCAAATACATACAAAAACAAAATCAAGCGCATAAATGAAATCAACTTAACTCCTCTTCACTCCATTTCCTGCTGCACCCCCCCCCCCCCCCCCCCCCCTGTCCTCCGCTTCCCACAAACATATTAAAACCAGACAAAAGAATATTATCGTTGGTGAAATTCAAAAACCTCGTATCTCGATTTTTGGGTGTTTTAGATACATAGTTAGCTCTCTAATTTTTCCCGCCACCTCAGTTCCACCAAAAGCTCGGATCTCTAACGACTTTCTATCTGGGGTGGTTTAATGAGATGGTGTAAACGGAAGAAAAACTCGTAAGTCCCAAATTCAGATCTAGTTAAGGACGAAAACCTGGTATCTTCGTTCTTTTCAAGTATATATTTTTTTTTTTCAAAGTAATTTTAACAAATTTTAACACGTATTACTCATAGTTATTGAACTCCAAAGGATCTGGAATACAGAACACTGGTACTGAAAAAAACACCAAAAAGACTTTTTTTTAAAGGTTGCTAGAGCACGAAATACGCTTCAGGATGCTTGACAGTGCGATGTTTGTCCCTGGAAATAAGTCTCTGTCCCTGGTTTTCAAGCAGTTTGTCCCTGGAAACTGTAACAGGGGGCATAGGTAGGCAGCCCTCATGGTGCTGCGACAGCGGCGACGCGCTCTCCAGGCGAGTGGAGCACGAAGTTAGCAGGAGCCCTTTTCTTCTGAAACAAAACAGACGAAACAAAATGAACAATAGCACCACAAGGCTGAACCCTTCTAAGTGGGTGCACAATTCCCGAGCGGGTGCAATGTTTCAGAGCGGAGCAATGTTCCCGAGCGGGTGCAAGGCTAAATATAAATACAGACAAACATTTCTCACAATTCTTTAATTTTTTGAAGACACCAACGATACTAACCAAAACATACTTTGTTTGCTATGATATATACTTGGTGAGAGAGAGAGAGAGAGAGAGAGAGAGAGAGAGAGAGAGAGAGAGAGAGAGAGAGAGAGAGAGAGAGAGAGAGAGAGAGAGAGAGAGAGAGAGAGAGAGAGAGAGAGAAAACATGAAATAAGGTTTGTTAATAATTTAACAACAACAAAGTAGATAATATGCATACATGTCAACATATCAAAAGTGGAAACATATTTGAAACTAAGAATGGGGTTAAACAACATTGCTTGTATGTTTCAACATAAGATACTTATGGTACTCCTTTTTTAAAGACATTAATGCCCGAGTACACATTAAAGGAAGATGAAATAGTATTCCATAAGCAGCCACCTGAATATACAAGACTAGATTTTAAAAGGTCAACTCTTGGATGAGGCATTTATATTTTAAAAACATTACGGACAAGGTTAATTTCAAATTTATTTTTTAATGTTGGAGCAGCATTATCGGACATTAATCTAAACATAAAAATTACTTTGTTGTACACAAGCTTCCATTTTAGAGGTAGAATTTCTAAGCGCTGATAATCAGTAAGTGTAAGGGAAGAGGATTTCAGAAGGATCAATTTCAATGCACGTCTATACAAACTGCATAATGGTTTAACATTTTTCTCACTTGCCAGATCCCAAATTGTAGAGGCATAGTTGATGTGTGACTGGATATAAGCATTGAAAAAAAGTTTACGATTCTCTAAATCAAGAAAATGCTTTATCCTGGAAAGTTGATCAGACTTTTTTTTTATACTTGCTTACAAACCATAGATATTTGATGGGACCATGAAAGGTTGTGATCAACAATAAGTCCCAAAATTATATGATAGTCGACCTCTTCCATGATTTAACCATTGATATACAGGGATTGAGAACCAAGGGTAAGATTTTGACGGAGAGAGAGAGAGAGAGAGAGAGAGAGAGAGAGAGAGAGAGAGAGAGAGATTGAGAGATTGAGAGAGAGAGAGAGAGAGAGAGAGAGAGAGAGAGAGAGAGAGAGAGAGAGAGAGAGAGAGAGAGATTGAGAGACAGACTCAAGACTCAAAAATACTTTATTACGCAAGGACTAAGATTTTATGCCAAGCCTATTCTTCCAGTTGGGAGAAGAGATGAAGAGAGACAGAGATACTCATTCACTCACGCAACGCAACGCAAATATACCACACACACGTAGGAACCACACACACGTAGGAACCACACACACACGTAGGAACCACACACACGTAGGAACCACACACACGTAGGAACCACACACACACGTAGGAACCACACACACACGTAGGAACCACACACACACGTAGGAACCACACACACACGTAGGAACCACACACACACGTAGGAACCACACACACGTAGGAACCACACACACACGTAGGAACCACACACACACGTAGGAACCACACACACGTAGGAACCACACACACACGTAGGAACCACACACACACGTAGGAACCACACACACGTAGGAACCACACACACACGTAGGAACCACACACACACGTAGGAACCACACACACGTAGGAACCACACACACACGTAGGAACCACACACACGTAGGAACCACACACACACGTAGGAACCACACACACACGTAGGAACCACACACACACGTAGGAACCACACACACACGTAGGAACCACACACACACGTAGGAACCACACACACACGTAGGAACCACACACACACGTAGGAACCACACACACGTAGGAACCACACACACACGTAGGAACCACACACACACGTAGGAACCACACACACACGTAGGAACCACACACACGTAGGAACCACACACACGTAGGAACCACACACACGTAGGAACCACACACACGTAGGAACCACACACACACACATGGAAAAAGAGTGGTGTGTGAGAGAGAGAGAGAGAGAGAGAGAGAGAGAGAGAGAGAGAGAGAGAGAGAGAGAGAGAGAGAGAGAGAGAGAGAGAGAGAGAGAGAGAGAGAGAGAGAGAGAGAGAGAGAGAGAGAAAACGAACGAATCTTTTTTTTTTTTTTTATATTGATGGTTAAGAATAAGCATAACTTCTTTACATCTTGCCATCAGAAAAGAGAAAATGCAAAAACAATTCATGAATAAACATTAGCTAGTAAATCATAAATCATAATGTAGACCAAAAACGCAAGAAAAAGTACATGAAAATACCAAGCAAACACACACACGCGCGCGCGCGCACACACGCGAGCCACACACACACACACACACACACACGCACGCACGCACGCACACACACACACACACACACACACACACACACACACACACACACACACACACACACACACACACACACACACACACACCGCAGACACACACACTAACAAAAGTCGAAGTTAATATCAAGATAAATAACCATACACATCAAGTCACATCATAATAATGAAAAATCAATAACACATGAAAACATGTGAAATGAGAAGAGAGAGAGAGAGAGAGAGAGAGAGAGAGAGAGAGAGAGAGAGAGAGAGAGAGAGAGAGAGAGAGAGAGAGAGAGAGAGCATGCACATCGGTATGAGTGAGTAGTGCATCACGTACAGAAACTAAAAGACCCACCAGATCACGTGTCAAAATCACGGGTTTCACGTGTTGTCCCTCTTATAGCTGGTAAGAAATCTTGTTTTGACCAGGTTTGAGTCCCATACAAATGCCTCCAAATTCAAACCTAAACATAATTTTAAAGAGCAGCCTCAATTTGAAGTTGGGGACATTTGTATGTGGGTCACAGCTACCTAGAAAAAAACCCCAAGGGACTTAATCGTGGTGCGTCAGTGTCTTTAAGAGTTTCCAACTGAAACTCCTAAACCCCAGGCCGTGTGCATGAATGCGTCTTACACAGCTAATACAAAATAAAACACATAAAAATTACATAGATTCATTAATCTAATCCCCAAATATCTTACACGCAAAACATAACTCAAAATCAAACACACATATACAGACTTTTCCTACACAACCATCCTTCAAAATAAAACACATACACAGACAGATTCAATCAAATCCCCAAACTTCTCCACACAAACGTCCTTCAACATAAAACACACATATGTAGATTCATCAATCGAATCCCCAAATTTCTTCCACACAAACATCCTTCAAAATAAAACACACAGATTCATCAATCGAATCCCCAAATTTCTTCCACACAAACATCCTTCAAAATAAAACACACACAGATTCATCAATCGAATCCCCAAATTTCTTCCACACAAACATCCTTCAAAATAAAACACACAGATTCATCAATCGAATCCCCAAATTTCTTCCACACAAACATCCTTCAAAATAAAACACACACAGATTCATCAATCAAATCCCACAAAGTTCCACACAAACATAATTCAAAATAAAACACACACAGATTCATCAATCAAATCCCACAAAGTTCCTCACAAACATCCCTCAAAATAAAACACACAGATTCATCAATCAAATCCCACAAAGTTCCACACAAACATCCCTCAAAATAAAACACACAGATTCATCAATCAAATCCCACAAAGTTCCACACAAACATCCCTCAAAATAAAACACACACAGATTCATCAATCGAATCCCACAAAGTTCCACACAAACATCCTTCAAAATAAAACACACACAGATTCATCAATCAAATCCCACAAAGTTCCACACAAACATCCTTCAAAATAAAACACACACAGATTCATCAATCAAATCCCACAAAGTTCCACACAAACATCCCTCAAAATAAAACACACAGATTCATCAATCAAATCCCACAAAGTTCCACACAAACATCCCTCAAAATAAAACACACAGATTCATCAATCAAATCCCCCAAAGTTCCACACAAACATCCCTCAAAATAAAACACACACAGATTCATCAATCAAATCCCACAAAGTTCCACACAAACATCCTTCAAAATAAAACACACACAGATTCATCAATCAAATCCCACAAAGTTCCACACAAACATCCTTCAAAATAAAACACACACAGATTCATCAATCAAATCCCACAAAGTTCCACACAAACATCCTTCAAAATAAAACACACACAGATTCATCAATCAAATCCCACAAAGTTCCACACAAACATCCCTCAAAATAAAACACACAGATTCATCAATCAAATCCCACAAAGTTCCACACAAACATCCTTCAAAATAAAACACACACTGATTCATCAGTCGAATCCCACAAAGTTCCACACAAACATCCTTCAAAATAAAACACACAGATTCATCAATCGAATCCCACAAACTTCCACACAAACATCCTTCAAAATAAAACACACAGATTCATCAATCAAATCCCACAAAGTTCCACACAAACATCCTTCAAAATAAAACACACAGATTCATCAATCAAATCCCCCAAAGTTCCTCACAAACATCCCTCAAAATAAAACACACACAGATTCATCAATCAAATCCAACAAAGTTCCACACACATCCCTCGAAATAAAACACACACAGATTCATCAATCAAATCCCACAAACTTCCACACAAACATCCTTCAAAATAAAACACACACAGATTCATCAATCGAATCCCACAAAGTTCCACACAAACATCCTTCAAAATAAAACACACACAGATTCATCAATCGAATCCCACAAAGTTCCACACAAACATCCTTCAAAATAAAACACACAGATTCATCAATCAAATCCCACAAAGTTCCACACAAACATCCCTCAAAATAAAACACACATATTTAGATTCACCAATCGAATCCCCCAATTTCTTCCACACAAACATCCTTCAAAACAAAACACACATAATTATATATAGATTCATTAATGGAATCCCCAATTTCTTCCACACAAACATCCTTCAAAACAAAACACACATAATTATATATAGATTCATTAATGGAATCCCCAATTTCTTCCACACAAACATCCTTCAAAACAAAACACACATAATTATATATAGATTCATTAATGGAATCCCCAATTTCTTCCACACAAACATCCTTCAAAACAAAACACACATAATTATATATAGATTCATTAATGGAATCCCCAATTTCTTCCACACAAACATCCTTCAAAACAAAACACACATAATTATATATAGATTCATTAATGGAATCCCCAATTTCTTCCACACAAACATCCTTCAAAACAAAACACACATAATTATATATAGATTCATTAATGGAATCCCCAATTTCTTCCACACAAACATCCTTCAAAACAAAACACACATAATTATATATAGATTCATTAATGGAATCCCCAATTTCTTCCACACAAACATCCTTCAAAACAAAACACACATAATTATATATAGATTCATTAATGGAATCCCCAATTTCTTCCACACAAACATCCTTCAAAACAAAACACACATAATTATATATAGATTCATTAATGGAATCCCCAATTTCTTCCACACAAACATCCTTCAAAACAAAACACACATAATTATATATAGATTCATTAATGGAATCCCCAATTTCTTCCACACAAACATCCTTCAAAACAAAACACACATAATTATATATAGATTCATTAATGGAATCCCCAATTTCTTCCACACAAACATCCTTCAAAACAAAACACACATAATTATATATAGATTCATTAATGGAATCCCCAATTTCTTCCACACAAACATCCTTGAAAATAAAACATATTATAGACATATTCATCAATCAACATCCCCCAAAAAAAACCCATCATCATCTGCCACACAAACGTCCTTCAATATGAAACACACGCAGAATAAATAATAATAACAATGGACAGGTTACGGTTCGTTATTTAAAAAAAACAAAACAAATGTCACATCAATCAGATTTCTCTTCAGAAACACCCCAAAACGAAAAGCAAACACTACTCTCTCTCTCTCTCTCTCTTTGTCTGTGTGTCTCCCCCCCCCCCCCCTCAGACACACACACAGAGATACACGAACGCATGCACGCACACACAGACACACACGCGCACACACACACACAAACACTGCTGGCTGGGGCTTTTAAGGCGACCCCTAATCGCCTGATGGTGTCGTCCTAGGACACCTGGGGCCTTTTCTAGGGACAGCCCTGCCAAGGGAACTTCCCCACCCCGTCCTGATAACAACCATGCGCACACAGAAACACAAACATTCAACCAGAACAAAATCACACACACAGACACAGACACAGACACTTAGCTACTTGTCTGAATCACTTTTAGTGGTAGGACGTTAAATTAAGTAACAAACACACAGACACACACACAAACACACAAGCGCATGCATACACACAGACACACACGCACGTACACGCACATACACACACACACACTAAATAATCAACATGCAACACCACCTCTCCCCCCCCCCCCCCCCTCCCATCACACAAGAATCATCATGTAACATTTCCCCAGACCCCCCTTCCCCCATCACACAAGAATCATCATGTACCATTCCCCCACACCCTCACACACAAGAATCATCATGTAACATCACACACACACCCATCACACATGAATCATCATGTAACATCACACACACACCCATCACACATGAATCATCATGTAACATCACACACACACCCATCACACATGAATCATCATGTAGCATGCCCCCAGACCCTCACACACAGAAATCATGTAACATTTCCCCACACCCTCACACATGAATCAACATGTAACATTTCCCCAGACCCTCACACATGAATCAACATGTAACATTTCCCCACACCCTCACGCACAAGAATCATCATGTAATATTTCCCCACACCCTCACACACATGAATCATCATGTAACATTCGACTCCCCCCCCCACACACACACACACACACATGAATCATCATGTACATTTCCCAAGACGCTCACACACATGAATCATCATGTAACATTTCCCCAGACCCTCACACACATGAATCATCATGTAACATTTCCCCAGACACTCACACATGAATCATCATGTAACATTTCCCCAGACCCTCACACACATGAATCATCATGTAACATTTCCCCAGACACTCACACACATGAATCATCATGTAACATTTCCCCAGACACTCACACATGAATCATCATGTAACATTTCCCCAGACACTCACACACATGAATCATCATGTAACATTTCCCCAGACACTCACACACAATGAATCATCATGTAACATTTCCCCAGACCCTCACACACGAGAATCATCATGTAACATTTCCCCAGACCCTCACACATGAATCATCATGTAACATTTCCCCAGACACTCACACACATGAATCATCATGTAACATTTCCCCAGACACTCACACAAGAATCATCATGTAACATTTCCCCAGACACTCACACATGAATCATCATGTAACATTTCCCCAGACACTCACACACATGAATCATCATGTAACATTTCCCCAGACACTCACACACATGAATCATCATGTAACATTTCCCCAGACACTCACACACATGAATCATCATGTAACATTTCCCCAGACACTCACACACATGAATCATCATGTAACATTTCCCCAGACACTCACACACATGAATCATCATGTAACATTTCCCCAGACCCTCACACATGAATCATCATGTAACATTTCCCCAGACCCTCACACACATGAATCATCATGTAACATTTCACCAGACACTCACACAAGAATCATCATGTAACATTTCCCCAGACACTCACACACATGAATCATCATGTAACATTTCCCCAGACCCTCACACACATGAATCATCATGTAACATTTCCCCAGACACTCACACACGAGAATCATCATGTAACATTTCCCCAGACCCTCACACATGAATCATCATGTAACATTTCCCCAGACCCTCACACACATGAATCATCATGTAACATTTCCCCAGACACTCACACACAGAATCATCATGTAACATTTCTCCAGACACTCACACAAGAATCATCATGTAACATTTCACCAGACACTCACACACACGAATCATCATGTAACATTTCCCCAGACCCTCACACTCATGAATCATCATGTAACATTTCCCCAGACGCTCACACTCAAGAATCATCATGTAACATTTCCCCAGACCCTCACACACATGAATCATCATGTAACATTTCCCCAGACCCTCACACACCAGAATCATCATGTAACATTTCCCCAGACCCTCACACTCATGAATCATCATGTAACATTTCACCAGACACTCACACAAGAATCATCATGTAACATTTCCCCAGACACTCACACAAGAATCATCATGTAACATTTCCCCAGACCCTCACACACATGAATCATCATGTAACATTTCCCCAGACACTCACACACATGAATCATCATGTAACATTTCCCCAGACACTCACACAATGAATCATCATGTAACATTTCCCCAGACCCTCACACACATGAATCATCATGTAACATTTCCCCAGACACTCACACTCAAGAATCATCATGTAACATTTCCCCAGACCCTCACACTCAAGAATCATCATGTAACATTTCCCCAGACACTCACACACATGAATCATCATGTAACATTTCCCCAGACACTCACACACATGAATCATCATGTAACATTTCCCCAGACACTCACACACAAGAATCATCATGTAACATTTCCCCACCACACATTTCCAGACACTCACACTCAAGAATCATCATGTAACATTTCCCCAGACACTCACACATATGAATCATCATGTAACATTTCCCCAGACACTCACACGTGAATCATCATGTAACATTTCCCCAGACACTCACACATGAATCATCATGTAACATTTCCACAGACACTCACACATGAATCATCATGCAACATTTCCAGACACTCACACGTGAATCATCATGTAACATTTCCACAGACACTCACACATGAATCATCATGTAACATTTCCCCAGACCCTCACACACAAGAATCATCATGTAACATTTCCCCAGACACTCACACATGAATCATCATGTAACATTTCCCCAGACCCTCACACACATATGAATCATCATGTAACATTTCCCCAGACCCTCACACAAGAATCATCATGTAACATTTCCCCAGACCCTCACACATGAATCATCATGTAACATTTCCCCAGACCCTCACACTCAAGAATCATCATGTAACATTCCCCCAGACACTCACACGTGAATCATCATGTAACATTTCCCCAGACACTCACACGTGAATCATCATGTAACATTTCCACAGACACTCACACATGAATCATCATGTAACATTTCCAGACACTCACACATGAATCATCATGTAACATTTCCCCAGACACACATGAATCATCATGTAACATTTCTCCAGACACTCACACACATGAATCATCATGTAACATTTCCCCAGACCCTCACACGCATGAATCATCATGTAACATTTCCCCAGACCATCACACACATGAATCATCATGTAACATTTCACCAGACACTCACACACACGAATCATCATGTAACATTTCACCAGACCCTCACACACATGTAAATAAAAATAAATCATTGTGTGACACCACCACCCTCAGTCATGCACACACTATTCATCATGTAACACGCACCCCTCACACACCAAATAAAGATCCATTATGTCTCCCCTTCACGCACACGCACACGCACACACGCACGCACACACACACACACACACACACACACACGCACGCACACACACACACACACCGCTGGCTGGGGCTTTTAAGGCGACCCCTAATCGCCTGATGTTGTCGTCCTAGGACAACTGGGGCCTTTTCTAGGGACAGCCTTGCCAAGGGAACTTCCCCACCCCGTCCTGATAACAACCATGCGCACACAGAAACACAAACATTCAACAACAACAAAATCACACACACACAGACACACAACAAGCACATGCATACACACACATACACACACAAGCGCATGCATACACACACACACACACACGCACGCACACAAAAGAATCAACATGCAACACACACATACCCCCCCCCCCCCCCCCATCACACAACAATAATCATCATGTAACATCTCCCCTCCCCTCCTCTCATCACACAAGAATCATCATGTAACATTTCACCAGACCCTCACACACGAGAATCATCATGTAACATCTCCACAGACCCTCACACATGAATCATCATGTAACATTTCCCCAGACCCTCACACACGAGAATCATCATGTAACATCTCCACAGACCCTCACACATGAATCATCATGTAGCATTTCCCCAGACCCTCACACACGAGAATCATCATGTAACATTTCCCCAGACACACACACATGAATCATCATGTAACATTTCCCCAGACCCTCACACACGAGAATCATCATGTAACATTTCCCCAGACGCTCACACATGAATCATCATGTAACATTTCCCCAGACGCTCACACATGAATCATCATGTAACATTTCCCCAGACACACACACATGAATCATCATGTAACATTTCCCCAGACACTCACACACGAGAATCATCATGTAACATTTCCCCAGACCCTCACACACATGAATCATCATGTAACATTTCCCCAGACCCTCACACACGAGAATCATCATGTAACATTTCCCCAGACCCTCACACTCAAGAATCATCATGTAACATTTCCCCAGACCCTCACACTCACGAATCATCATGTAACATTTCCCCAGACACTCACACATGAATCATCATGTAACATTTCCCCAGACCCTCACACTCAAGAATCATCATGTAACATTTCCCCAGACCCTCACACACATGAATCATCATGTAACATTTCCCCAGACCCTCACACATGAATCATCATGTAACATTTCCCCAGACACTCACACATGTATCATCATGTAACATTTCCCCAGACCCTCACACATGAATCATCATGTAACATTTCCCCAGACCCTCACACATGAATCATCATGTAACATTTTCCCAGACCCTCATACACATGAATCATCATGTAACATTTCCCCAGACGCTCACACATATGAATCATCATGTAACATTTCCCCAGACACTCACACACAAGAATCATCATGTAACATTTCCCCAGACCCTCACACACATGAATCATCATGTAACATTTCCCCAGACCCTCACACACATGAATCATCATGTAACATTTCCCCAGACCCTCACACACATGAATCATCATGTAACATTTCCCCAGACCCTCACACACATGAATCATCATGTAACATTTCCCCAGACCCTCACACACATGAATCATCATGTAACATTTCCCCAGACGCTCACACATATGAATCATCATGTAACATTTCCCCAGACACTCACACACAAGAATCATCATGTAACATTTCCCCAGACCCTCACACACCAGAATCATCATGTAACATTTCACCAGACACTCACACACAAGAATCATCATGTAACATTTCACCAGACACTCACACACATGAATCATCATGTAACATTTCCCCAGACCCTCACACACCAGAATCATCATGTAACATTTCACCAGACACTCACACACATGAATCATCATGTAACATTTCCCCAGACCCTCACACACCAGAATCATCATGTAACATTTCACCAGACCCTCACACACATGAATCATCATGTAACATTTCACCAGACACTCACACACAAGAATCATCATGTAACATTTCACCAGACACTCACACAAGAATCATCATGTAACATTTCCCCAGACACTCACACACATGAATCATCATGTAACATTTCCCCAGACACTCACACACATGAATCATCATGCAACATTTCCCCAGACACTCACACACATGAATCATCATGTAACATTTCACCAGACACTCACACAAGAATCATCATGTAACATTTCACCAGATCCTCACACACATGAATCATCATGTAACATTTCCCCAGACCCTCACACACATGAATCATCAGGTAGCATTTCCCCAGACACTCACACACAAGAATCCCCACCCACACAATAGATTCATGCTGTTGTTGTCTTACCCTGGCTTAAAGACTCCAGGGATCATCCCAACAGCCGAAGCACTTAATAAATTCATCATATAACCACACAAACAACATAGATTCATCATGTAACCCTCCTCACACATTCAACATGTAATCCCCTAACACATAATAGATTCATCAAGTAACCCCACCCCCCACCCCCCACACACAGTAGAGATTTATTATGTTGTTGTTGTTGCCTTACCCTGGCTTAAGGACTCCAGGGATCATCCCAACAGCCGAAGCACTTGATATATTCATCATGTAACCCCACCCCTCACAAACAAGAGATTCATCATGTAACTCCCTCACACACAATAAAGATGCATCAAGAAACTAAACCACCTCACCCACCCACAATAGATTCATCGTGTAACCCCTCTCAAACAAGAGATTTATCATGTAGCGCCCACACAACCACACAAGAGATTCATAATGCAACACTCCCTCATACACAAGAGATTCATCATGTACATGTAACCCTTAACACAGAACAGCGATTCATCATGTAACCCCCTCCACACACACAATAGATTCAACATGTCACACACGCGCGCGCGCGCGCACACGCGCACACAAAAGCATATATGTTTGCTTACTCCATATCCATCTTTAAATGAAATTTTGACTTGACTTAACTTAACACACACCCGCGCGCGCGCGCGCACGCACGCACACGCACGCTTGCACGCACACGCACGCACGCGCACGCACGCACGCACGCACACACAAGAATCATCAAGCAACACACACATACCCCCATCACACAAGAAACATCAATTAATCCAAAGGTGCTTTCCGACTCTGGTGTGGTCATGTTCTCAGTGTTCTGACTAAGAGTCAAAAAGATTCAAGAAATGAAAATTTTAAAAATCCCCCAGGGTATTTGTTTTTGTTTTTCTTCTTTTTCATTTCTGGAATCTTTATGACTGGGTAAGAATACAAAGAACAAAAATCATCATGCAACACACACATACCCCCATCACACAACAAGAATCATCATGTAACACACATATACCCCCATCACACAACAAGAATCATCATGCAACACACACATACCCCCATCACACAACAAGAATCATCATGTAACACACATATACCCCCATCACACAACAAGAATCATCATGCAACACACACATACCCCCATCATCATGCAACACACACATACCTCCATCACACAAGAATCATCATGTAACACACACATACCCCCATCACACAAGAAGAATCATCATGCAACACACACATACCTCCATCACACAACAAGAATCATCATGCAACACACACATACCTCCATCACACAACAAGAATCATCATGCAACACACACATACCCCCATCACACAACAAGAATCATCATGCAACACACACATACCTCCATCACACAACAAGAATCATCATGCAACACACACATACCTCCATCACACAAGAAGAATCATCATGCAACACACACATACCCCATCACGCAACAAAGATTCATCAGGTAACCACTCACACACAACAAAGATTCATCATGTAACCCCCTTCACACACAATAGAGATTCAACATGTAAACCCTCTCACACACAATAGATTCATCATGTAACCCCTCACATACAATAGAGATTCATCATCAGACCTGTTTACCCTGAAATCGGGTTTCGTGTGTTCAAAATCCAAAATAAGTGTATTTTTCATAAAATAGGAGTACTATTCGACCAAAGGGAGTGCACATATGCATACATCTGCATAACTATAGAAATACTAGGTATCATCCTTTTAAATTTAGAACAATAACAATGCGCACGCGCACGCACGCACGCACGCACGCACGCACACGCACACACACACACGCTTCCCGAATCAGGCAATATATAGAAATGATAGATATTTGTTTGGCCATTTTTTTCCGCAAATGTACCATACTAATCATATTTCTGTCACATATGTGTACAAAATAAGATATACAAAAGAGATTCATCATGTAACCCCACACACAATAAAGATTCATCATGTAACCTATCATATACAATAAAGATTCATCATGTAACCCCCGACACACAGACAGACACTCACAGACACACAAAAAGATTCATAATGTAACCCTCTCACACAATAAAGATTCATCATGTAACCCCTCGCACACAATAGATTCACATATCGCATATGATAGAAATTCATCAGGAGACCCCTCACATAACAAAGAGTCATCATGTAACCCCTCATACACAATATATTCATCATGCAACCCCTCGCATACAATAGAGATTCATCAACCTCTCACACACAACAGAGATTCGTAATGTAACCACCTCACACACAAACAATAATCATCTTGTACAGACCTGTTTACCCTTAAATTGGGCTTCAGGTATTTGAAATCCA
>CM065703.1:10382209-10387209 GCA_017654935.2 Phymorhynchus buccinoides | reverse complement strand
AGAGGGGGTGCGTATAAAGTACTAGCTAGCCGGAACTTTTGTGGAAATTAATGTTCCTCCCCGAATATTTCCACTCACTCTGTATAGTGGTACCTCCCTTATAAGACCTCCTGTTATAAGACTCCCTCCCACATAAGACCTACTTCTCTGAGACATTGCCCCTTCTTTGTAAGAATCAAAATTACCTCCCTTATAAGACCTCAGTTTGGGTGATTTTTGAAGGTCTTATAAGAGAAATATCACTGTATTAGTAACCAGCCGCGAAGCCGCGAAAGCTGGTAGATGTTTGCAGAGCGGTCTGTGTGTTCCTCACTATGACTGTGTCCCTCTGTCTCTGTGTCCCTCTGTCTCTCTACGTTAAAGGGGCACCCTGACGGATGAGGTTTTGCGAGAAACACGTCGAGATCACCAGAAAGACAGCCTTTTCAAGGATCGGAACACTCACTTTGCTCTGGTTTCCTAGAAAGTAAACCCTCAAAACGGCGATTCCTCCTTGGCAGAGATGCCGGAGAGAGTAGCCATTTTGGATGGGGTGGGTGGAGGTCACTCATTGTGGTTGAAGAGATTTCTTTTTTTGTAGTGCAATGAAACTCATTTACATAAACTTTTTTTTTTTTTTTAAATAAACAAATAAAAAGGCTTGTGTTGCGAAAATTTCGTGCAAACGATTTGGCGGCCATTAGAAAACAAACGTCACACGCCTTCTCTTTGGGTGAAAGAATTTGACTTCCAGCACCTCCGCCGAGGAGGAATAGCCGATTTGACGGTTTGATTTCTAGGAAACCAGAGCAAATTGAGTGTAAAGGGTGTTTTCCTGGTGATCTCGACGTGTTTCTTACAAAAACTCATCCGCCAGGGTGCCCCTTTAACACGATAACGTTTGAACGGAGGGGCTCAGGAAGCTCACATTTAGCTGCGGATAGGTGGCTAGGATATCTAGGCCAAGTTCCAAAAATGAAGGTCATTAGTCAAAGTTCAAGGTCGCACCGCAGCCGAAAATGCTGCCGCGCGAGATCGTCGCTGGCGCGCAGGGGTGTTGCAAAAGTGCAGGTGTAGTAGACTGTTTGATCAGACTTTAGGGTCTGATTGTTCCTGCAAGGTCACTGGATCCGAAAATGCTACCGCGCGGCTGGTTGGTCTGGCGTTTTCACGCTCTAGTTTTTCAGTATTGTTTGCTGAATCGTTGCACGAAGGTGTCCGTTTGCTGTTGAAAGCATTTCACTTGACCTTTTCTTTCATTTTTTCCCCTCATTATTATTTGATGTGTTTTCCCCCCTTTAGTCTCCCTTTACTCCCCACCATCATTTTCTCTATATATATATCTCTCTGTCTCTCTCTGTGTCTCTCTCTCTGTCTCTGTCTCTCTCTGTGTCTGTCTGTCTCTCTCTCTCTCTCTCTCTCTCTCTCTCTCTCTCTCTCTCTCTCTCTCTCTCTGTCTCTCTCTCTCTCTCTCTCTCTCTCTCTCTCTCTCTCTCTCTCTCTCTCTCTCTCTCTCTCTCTCTCTCTCTCTCTCTCTCTCTCTCTCTCTCTCTCTCTCTCTCTCTCTCTCTCTCTCTCTCTCTCTCTCTCTCTCTCTCTCTCTCTCTCTCTCTCTCTCTCTCTCTCTCTCTCTCTCTCTCTCTCTCTCTCTCTCCTCTCTCTGAACTCAGGTTGTTGTACGGATAAGTCACGGCAATTTTGCTTTAGTTCTCCTTCTCTGTGCATATTAAGTGCACCTCCAAATGTGTATAGGTCGGTGGCCTCTCATTAAAAATTCATTGCGTCTCTCTCTCTCTCTCTCTCTCTCTCTCTCTCTCTCTCTCTCTCTCTCTCTCTCTCTCTCTCTCTCTCTCTCTCTCTCTCTCTCTCTCTCTCTCTCTCTCTCTCTCTCTCTCTCTCTCTCTCTCTCTCTCTCTCGGGAGGTGAACTCAGGTTGTTGTACGGATAAGTCACGGCAATTTTTCTCTCCTGCGTTTTGATTGATTGTGACGGACCTATTGCATATTTGGTGCTGAAGTTGTGCATGTCAACTCCTAAGCAAGTATGCCTTCTGATGGACTGGCTTTTCGAGCGACATGTGGTGTATTCATGTGGATTTACCTGCGTTTCATGTACAAAAGGACGGTTGAAAAGGCAAAGCTGCGAGTCTCCATTTTGAGGCTACGTAATGCGCGAGACGGTGTTTGGGTAGGTTTTCTCCTGGTGTTGTTGTTTTGGGGAGAGCTGTTAATGCAATGTGGAGATGTGGAACCTCACCCTGGACCAAAGTCACCAACAAAGACCAACAACTATCGCCAGACTCGACTCACCAGTGCTTCACGGGCAGCCAGTGCGGATAGTGTGGGATCTCTCAGTGACACCTCTGACCCCAAAACTGTAAGTACAGAACTGACTATAGCTGACATCATGGTCAAGCTGCAGGAAATGGATGTGTCCAGTAAAAGTATGTAAAGAAAGCTAGATGGCGTTGCCAATGATGTAAAGACTTTGACTGGACAGTTTGGTGATCTGAAGAGGGAGGTGAGGGATCTGAGGGATGAGATGCAGGATCTGCGCATGCAGAACCATGATTTGCAGAAAATGAACGCTGAGCTGTGTGAAAGGATGGCAAACCTCGAAAATTAAACTGATGATTTGGAGGGTCGTTCTAAACGCAATAATTTGCTTTTCTATGGAGTGGCTAGGGCTGAGAATGAGACAAATGATTCTTGTGAACAACTGTTGAAAGATCTAACAGATAAAAAGATGGGTGTTACTGGGGCTGAGTTTGACAGGGCTCATCGCTTGAATGCAAAACCTGATTCCCCCATTATTGCTAGATGCACTCCATACAAGGATAAGATCCAGATCTTAAAGGCGAAATCAAAGCTGAAGGGCACAAATGTCTTTGTGGGTGAGGATTTCACTAGCAGGGTGCGTAACATTAGGTGTAAACTCACTCCTCACTTGAAGGATGCCAGGAGTCAGGGCAAAAGAGCCACCATGGTGTTTGACCATCTCTTAATCGATGGCAAGAAATTTGGCCTGAATCAGTCTGACCAACTGACTGAGCTGAGATAGGTTTTAGGCCGGCCCGTTTTTGTCCATGGTAAGTCCACACCAGGGAGCATTTTTAATAACCAGGCACCTGTAAAACCAGTTACAGCCACTGAACCAGTTACGCATAACACGGAACGAATTGCACGTGATTCGAGCAGCACTGAACATAATGCACGTGTTTTTAGCAACACTTTGGCTGATACTGTAAGTGATCCCATTGACACAGATTTTGTATTAAATACGCAAAACAGGTGTTTGGAGGATAAAGATGTTTTTGCATCAGATAATGTGGTTGATGGTGAAGATGTGTTCAGTGATATAAATGATTATGATCATGGTCATGATAATGTAGACGAACGTAAGAATGGCATGTTTGTAAAGATTAAAAGTTCGTTAACATTTCTTACATGGAATGTAAATGGTTTGTTGTCAAAAGTAAAAAAACAAGATTTCATTTCTTATACCTGTGGTTTTCATTTCGTTTGTTTTGTAGAAACATTCCTTGAGTCTTTCTCTATGGATGTATTTGTGGGTTATAAGTCGTTTTTTAAATCTGCTATTAAATTTTCTCATCAAGGGAGGCGTTCAGGAGGTATCGTTTGTTTAATAAAGGATGAAATTGTTCCATTTATTACATGGGTCGAAGTTAGCTGTTCTAATGTTTGTGTCTTTATGATTGATAAATCGCTACTTGGTACGTTGAAAAACGTTTTGCTTATTTGTGCATATGTCCCACCAGAAGGATCTCCATTTTATAACTTTTTTGATGTCAATGACGGAATTTCAATGCTTGATGAATGTTTGGCTGACTGCTTGTTCTCAATGGGAGATGTTGATATTATTTTGTGTGGAGACCTGAATAGTAGGACTGCTAACTATTCTCCTGACATTGGTGCTGATGTTTGTGATGTTGATGATTTTATCTCGAAAACAAAAAGCTATCCTCCTTGTACAGATCGTTGCTCACAGGACAAGATGTTGAATAATTATGGAAAGTCTTTACTGAATCTTTGCACAGCGTATGATTTGTTTATTATGAATGGTGTTTGTCAGGGTGACTGTAATGGTCGTTATACATATATAACAGATAGTGGAAGTAGCGTTAATGATTATTTTCTGATGTCTAAGGATTTATTCAGCTATTTTAATAACTCGTGTTCTATGTGTATATCTAATAACATTGAGTCTGACCATTTACCTGTTGAGTTGCATATTTGTACTGGGGCAGAAAATAGTAATGAATCATCTCATACTGATGACGTTCTTGTTATTGATAAATTTGTCTGGGATAATGAATATTCTAATATCTACGCAAATAATCTCGGCAGAGCAGAAATGTGTTCAAAATTGTGTGTCGCTTTAGAGTTGATAGATGTTGATATCAATGCTGCCCTTAATATGTTTAATGGGTGTATTAAAGAGTGTGCTGAATGCATGAGGAAGCATGTGAGGTTAAAGAAAGGTGAAAAGAAGGATGACTGGTATGATTCTGAATGTCATAGAATGAAAGGGAATGCACAGAGACTTTTAAGGGTGTGGGTACGTACTCTGGATAGTAAGGACAGGTGTGATTATGTTATTGCTAGAAGAGAATACAAATACCTTTTGGAGCGTAAGGAAAAAATATATAAGAAGAACTTGCTTGATGAGATGATTAGGTCTCTCCCTTCTCAGCAGGAATTTTGGAGTTCAGTTAAAAGAGCAACATCTAAGAGCAAACAACCAAGGAATAATATTTCCCTGGAAACTTGGTTTGATCACTTTAAAGCTTTACTTGAGAAACATACACTAAATGTTGATGAGAATGATTTATTTTCTGATGATGCAGATGATCAGCATTTTAATCGTGCTATTTCTCGTGATGAAGTACTATCGGCCATACGGAAGTTGAAGAATAATAAAGCTGCTGGCCCAGATAATATTATTGGTGAATTGTTAAAAAATGGTAGCATGCAGATGTTTGACTTTCTCGTGAAATTTTT
>CM065703.1:10369709-10372209 GCA_017654935.2 Phymorhynchus buccinoides | reverse complement strand
TTGGTTCTTTTTTTGTAAGTCGAATAAAAAAATATTTGTTGAAATTATGAGACCAAAATTATCAGGAGTATAACAAATTATATCCTCTTTTTATTGTCGTCTTTGAAATTTGTGTCGCGTTATTTGTTTGAAGCTTTCGGCAGATTTCTTTCGCTTCCGAACATTTGGGGTCCTTACCTTAATACCGAGAGTGATATCATTCTTATCCGGAAAAAGCCGAAATGAACTATCACGAACTGAAATGGAAAAGGCTAATAGTACACTGTGGGTTTTACCTGAGAAGAATGATAGAAGCTTCTGGCATTAAACACTACATCCTCGAAATGTTGGCAATCACGAACTGAAATGGAAAAGGCTAATAGTACACTGTGGGTTTTACCTGAGAAGAATGATAGAAGCTTCTGGCATTAAACACTACATCCTCGAAATGTTGGCATTGGTATTGGTTGGGTAATTACCGTTTCTTTTTTTGTTGAAAATACAAATCCATGATGGTGTTTTGTAGTTGTGGACAGTGTTGGTGTTCTGGAGTGCCTCTTGTAACTAGACTGGATAAATATGAATGTGACGAATGAAAAGCAAGGGTTTCGCATGAAGTGTGTGTGTGTGTGTGTGTGCGTGTGCGTGTGCGTGTGCGTGCGTGTGTCTTGTCTGTGTGTGCGTGCGCGCGTGCGTGTGCGTGCGTGCGCGTGCGTGCGCGCGTGCGTGCGTGCGTGTGTGTGTGTGTGTGTGTGTGTGTGTGTGTGTGTGTGTGTGTGTGTGTGTGTGTGTGTGTGTGTGTGTGTGTGTGTGTGTGTGTGTGTGTATGTTTGTTCTCCACTTTAACGTCATTCCACTAAAAGTGATTCAGACAAAAGTATATAGCTGTGTTATTTAGGTGTACATAAGTGTGAGTGATGTGTCTATGACTGTATGTTTAAAAGTAATTAGATAAGTAACAATATACATATACATTATTAAATCCCCCCCCCTCAAAAAAGAGATAAACGTACTCTTAATCTAAAAACAACAACCACATAACCGAACAACGAACAATGGTAAAGATATATACCAACGGAACCAGTTAATAAACTTCTACTAACTGAATCAAGAATATAATGGTTACTTAGTATACAGGCCCATTCTCCTGCCTTTTTTCAAGAAAATCTTCCAAATAATGTTTCTCCTTTGAGCTCCTCCGAAATCGGAATATGCCGGCTGTACGCAGCGGGGAGACCAGTGGAAACTGAAAACCGGACACATATGTACCTTAACCATTATGGCCATATGGCATGGGAACGCAGAAGAAGAAGAAGAAGAAGAAGAAGAAGAAGAAGAAGAAGAAGAAGAAGTATACAGGATAATGGAGTCGATCCATCAGACAAACAGTCAATGCCAGATTTCTTTAAAAAGCTCTCTTGCTCTTGGACAGTGAATCAATACATGACTCATACTTATAAAGTAACCACACATACATTTGACGTTTGTACAGCATTTTGTTTTCAATTAATTTAAGCGTAGTCTATTAATATTTCAATGTCTCTGGACGAATAAGTAACGTGAGTGTTTGATGATGCTTTTTCCGTTTAATCTATCATTAGATTTAAAGCAATCGTGATAATATTGACAATCCGAATTCATTAATAATTGTTTTTAAGTTTACATGTGAGGTTGTGTTTATGATTGAAAAGCATTCTGTTAGATCTAAAAGAACATTAATGGATACTGCAACAGAAACTTCACTTCGTCTGAAAAGTTAGTTTACAAGTTAGGCAGTCCGAGTGCCTAGTTCACAAACTAGGCAAAGTAGTTGCCTAATCTACAGACTAGGCGATTCTGCGAGTTAGGCACGACATATTAATGTACTTTTCTATATTCTACTCATGCAAAATTTATGTACATTCGTCATGTTCTGATTGTATAAGATATGTATATTCTATGTTGTATTTGTATTAAATATGTAAAGCGCTTAGAGCTCTAAATCAGAGAATAGGCGCTATATAAATAATCATCGTTATTATTATTATTATTATTATTATTATTATTATTATTATTATTATTAGCCAGAAATGAAATCCCTTAGCACCTTAGCTTACATGAAATAAAACAAAAAGTGGACAGTAATATTTAAGTCTGTTAGACCAAGTCAGACATTAATGAGACATTGAGTGAGTTTCCACATTTTCTGACAGAGTAGTAATTTTCACTTGATTTCTCCCTTAATATCAAGCTTATGGATACAAAATAGCATCACCTCATCTTAGATGCATTCGTGATTACCAGAACTCGAATTTGTTAGGGTGGTCGTCCAACTTCGAATCATAATGCTTCTTAACTCAATAAAAAGTGGTTTGTAGAAGCAGCAGCACTTTCACCAATACATTCCAAATACCAGTCCATTGAAGTGTAGCTGGAAAATGCATGGTTCAGCACAGAACATGGACTCAAAGGACAACTGCCAACACCAGATGAGGCCCTGACTGTCAGCAGAACGCGAAGACAATATGCATGCAGCTATGGG
>CM065703.1:10354709-10359709 GCA_017654935.2 Phymorhynchus buccinoides | reverse complement strand
AGTTCAGATCAGCGAAAACAAAAATTCCATTCTTCATTCTTTGCCCAGGGTACATCCCCACGAACAAGAATGTTTAGGATAGTTGAGGTTAGTAGGGATTGTCGTTCGTCTCTACGGGGTCGGATGCCTCGGATGGAATCCAAATCAAATTCAGTGTTTTAGCGTTAGTGTTTAGTTTTAATGTTATGTCATCATCAAGTGAAGACATTTAAAGGAGACACATTCAACTCCCTTCTTGTTCTTGTTCTTGTTCTTGTTCTTGTTCTTGTTCTTCTTGTTCTTCTTGTTCTTTTCTTGTTGTTGTTGTTGTTGTTGTTGTTGTTGTTGTTGTTGTTGTTGTTGTTGTTGTTGTTGTTGTTCTTCTTCTTCTTCTTCTTCTTCTTCTTCTTCTTCTTCTTCTTCTTCTTCTTCTTCTTCTTTCTTCTTCTTCTTCTTCTTCTTGTTGTTGTTGTTGTTGTTGTTGTTGTTGTTGTTGTTGTTGTTGTTGTTCTTTTCTTCTTCTTCTTCTTCTTCTTCTTCTTCTTCTTCTTCTTCTTCTTCTTCTTCTTCTTCTTCTTGTTGTTGTTGTTGTTGTTGTTGTTGTTGTTGTTGTTGTTGTTGTTGTTGTTGTTGTTGTTGTTGTTGTTGTTGTTGTTGTTGTTGTTGTTGTTGTTGTTGTTCTTCTTCTTCTTCTTCTTCTTCTTCTTCTTCTTCTTCTTCTTCTTCTTCTTCCTCTTCCTCTTCCTCTTCTTCTTCTTCTTCTTCTTCTTCTTGGTCGATCACTGAGACAGTTTCCTATCAAATGAGTGCAGGTGCGTCATGCTGCCGTTATGCGCCTAACTAAGAGATAGTTAGGCCCAGCAAGTCCGTCTTCGGTTGAAGAACATCTTTGTAAGAGTTTTGTTTTGTTGTTGTCTTTAGAAAAAAAAGGCAAGAGAATGGACCGGTAAGGCAGAAAGATAGTAGATGACAGCAAGCAAAGGGAAAAGACACGAGTCGCAGAGAATGACGATTAGAGGAAAGTACAAGCACAGAACTTCCAGAAAATGTGTGTGTGTGTGTGTGCGCGCGTGCGTGCGTGCGTGCGTGCGTGCGTGCGTGCGTGCGTGTGTGTGTGTTGTCTACATGTTGATGAATATTCGATTGTAAAGGGCTTTTGGCTCATTTGAGGTAAAACGCTATATAAATGTACTATTATTATTATTATTATTATTATTATTATTATTATTATTATTATTATTAATATTAATATTATATATTATTATTATTATTATTATTATTATTATTATTATTATTATTATTATTGTTATTATTATTATTTAAGGAGGGGCAACTATTTGTACAAAAGACACCCCCACCCCCACCCCCAGTATTCCCTCGGGGAGTTCAACAATTCCCTCAAATAAATCAAGATGATTGGTTTCTATAGCACTGTTTCATAATTCGGTCTTTTGGGGTTATCTTTCCCTACTGTCTCGTCTTGAAGTCGGTTTAGGGTAGTTCCGGTTCAAAATTAGACAGACAGACAGTCAGACACGCAGGCAGACAGACAGATAGACAAAGAGGGGAGCTTGGCAATTAAAGTAGATCAAATAAAACAAAAGTGTCATAATTATATTCCCAATTATGAACAAAGAAAACCCGTTCATTTAGAAGTCAAAAAGGCGTTTCAGTTTGTTTTGGGTTTAAAAATAAAATAAAATGTGCCGAATATGAAATAAACGAAAGCAAAGCTAAGCAATACAGAACAATAAAGATTAAAGATATTAATTTACAGAGAAGAAGAAGAAAAAGGAGGAGGAGGAGGAGGAGGAGGAGGAGGAGGAGGAGGAGGAGGAGGAGGAGGAGTAAGGGAGAGATGGGGGGAATGTGAGGGTGGAATTTCTCCTTTCAAATTGTATTGTGCTGCAAAATAACCGCCCGGGTTTCTTTCAATAAATGTTACTTTTATTGCTTTTACTATCAGACGATATTTGATATGAAGCCAAGTTTTTGGAGCTCTTTGAACAATAGAGTTTCTTTGGGAAATATTCACTGACGAAAATTCAATTGGTTTTTTTATTGTCGTTTGCTTAAGGTCTGTGTACACGTTAACATCATTCACGATATACTTCTATTTCCCCATGGCAACACAGTGATAGCCCACTCTTGATATGACTTACAGCTCACTGTGTTGCCATGGGGAAATAGAAATATCCCGTGAATAATGTTAACGTGTACACCGACCTTTACTACTTGTTTGTGTGTTTGCTATGTCTCTTACAATTCCATACGCTCTTTGTGAAAACATTTCTTAGCATTTTTAGGGAGGATAGGGGGGCGTAGGTGGAGGGGGGGGGGTGTAGGGCAGAGAGGAGGGGATGTTTGCTAAAGGGGCACCCTGACGGATGAGTTGTTTTTGCAAGAAACACGTCGAGATCACCAGGAAAACACCCTTTACAAAGATCGCAACACTGATTTTGCTCTGGTTTCCTAGTTTCCTGGTGTCATCTCGCGGGTACCACGACCTACAGTAAGCCTAGGGTCTCCCATAGCCATATATATTCTTGATCAGCATGTCACAACCTATTCAGATCCTGACGTTTGAACCGCCAGTGCAAACCTCCGCCAAGGAAGACTCACAAACCCGTAATTTCCTTCCTTCGTGTAGAATGGCTTCACATTTTGTGTGGTAATGTAACATGGCGAGTAATGAAATACATACTTGCAATGACTACAGTGGAACCTCCCTTATAAGACCTCCCATTATAAGACTCCATCCCACATAAGACCTCCTTCTCCGAGACATTGCACTTCTTTGTAAGTATTAAAATTACCTCCCTTATAAGACCCCTCCCTATTAAGACCTCACTTTGATTTTTGAAGGTCGTATAAGGGAGGTTCCACTGTAGAAGAAAAAAAGCAGAAACAGGGTCGTTTTAGACTAATGTGCACATAAGGACAAAACGTGCGCGAGAGGACTTAACAGATGTTGTTCTTTGGAGATAAAGAAACTGCGACAGAGGAAGGAAAGGACTTAGAAAAGAGCGTATTAAAAAATGAACTGAATAATCAATCATAATCAAAAAGTAGATAAAAGCAACACATTATATAACACTTACGAAATTTGATGAATAAACACTCATAATGAATACTGGGGCAGTGTGTGGATGCCTCATGCCTCCATGCGGGGAGCTGAACAACCCCGCCCCCTCCACGAGTCTCTCCCCATGGGGATACCGGAGGGTATATCATAAAAATAGTTCCCCCACCTTCTGGAAGTTCTGTGCCTGTAACTTCTTCTAATCTGCCACTCTCTGTGACTCTGCTTTTCCCTTTGCTTTCTGTCATCTACTATCTTTCTGACTTAATGACCCATTCTCCTGCCTTTAAAAAAAAAATCTTCCAAATAATTTTTCTCCTTTGAGCTCCTCCGAAATCGTAATGTGTCGGCTGTAAGCAGCGCGGAGACCAGTGAAAACTGAAAACCGGACACATACGTACCTTACCCATTATGGCCTGGGAACGCACAATAATAATAATAAGAATAATGAATACGCAGATACGGGAACACAATAATAAAGATTAGGAAATTTTCTAAATAATAATAATTAGCATTTATAGCGCCTAATCTTAAAAAAAGCCCTAAGCGCTTACAATAATAAATGAATAAACCAGCAAGCAATATAAATAAAGAAACGACAAAAATATATTATACACACGCGCGCGCGCACACGCACGCACTAAACACAGACACACGCACGCACTAAACAGACACACAAACACACATACGAACGCACCACACTCGCACACGCACACGCACACGCACACGCACACGCACACGCACACGCACACACACACACACACACGCGCGCACACGCACACGCACACGCACCACACACGCACAAACAGTACGCATGCACACAAACACACGCGGATGGAAGGGGCACAGTACTTTGAAAAGAAATATAGCAGGCTATGATTTGAAAAGAGTAGTTTTGAGAGAAGACTTAAATGAAGAAAGGGAGTTGGCAGAACGGAGAGGTAAAGGGAGTCTATTCCAAGAGGAGGGGGCTTGGAAAGAGAAGGAGCGTTCGCCAAGGGTCTTGGTGCGGTAACGAGTCATCTGGAGGAGAGAAGTGTCAGAAGAGGAGCGTAACTGTCTAAGAGGTGTGTAAAGGTTCAGAAGATCAGCGAGATAAACAATAATAATAAATAAACAATCGTAATGAACATGTACACAACACAGTAATAAGATTAGGACATTTTCTGAATAAACAAACTAATGACTATGTATATATAAAGGAACACAAGAATAATAAAGGGAAAATACACCATTTAATTAAAGCATAGTATACTCAAATATTCCTTCAAATATGTACGCCAGTTAGGCTTATCGAAATGTTTTAATACACCCTGCTATATAAATTCGAAATATTTAATGAAGACAAATGGGTAAGTTTAAAGCTTGTTCTCACCATATCATCGACAACAGCAACATGTAAATAATAGAATGCAAAAACACTCAAATAGAACAGAAAATCAATTAGGCCTACAAATACACTACTTTCAAATATACTCAAGAACATTAGACTATCGTTACATCACTATCAATATAGAGATATAGAGAATGGTATTAATGCCAGAAAAAGGGACATAGTCTCGATGTGGTTTTAAAGACATGGTTGCCAAATGTGAACAGTTGCACACAAAATGCAAAAAATATGACCAAAAATGCGATATTTGCGACAAAAGAGTTCAAACATAAACTCAGTTGTTTCTCTATGCATACCGCAATTGTCAGTGCGTTCAAGTGTAAAATACTTTAATTTTGCTGTTTGGGTAATCTGAAGGCTCTTCTTCTTCTTCTTCTTGTTCTTTTTGTTCTTTCTTCTTGTTCTTCTTGTTCTTGTTCTTGTTCTTCTTGTTCTTCTTTTCTTGTTCTTCTTCTTCTTCTTCTTCTTCTTCTTCTTCTTCTTCTTCTTCTTCTTCTTTCTTCTTCTTCTTCTTCTTCTTCTTCTTCTTCTTCTTCTTCTTCTTTT
>CM065703.1:10332209-10334709 GCA_017654935.2 Phymorhynchus buccinoides | reverse complement strand
TCTGCTGCAAACGGATTACTGAAAACCCCTACCAAATGGTTTTTTCCTTCTCAAACGCTTGGTTTGTGGTCAGACTTCTTATTTTAGAGAAAACATCCATACAGTTGTAGATTGAAACATAAACATCTGTTTACCCTAAGGTGCTTTGGATATTCTGTCTATGTAGCTTTGTGCTGGTACTGGATACATCCTTTTTACCATGAAAATGCAAACGACCATACTGCTGTACCTATCCTGGATTTTTCTGTAAGAAAAAAAAAGGTTCAGTAAGTTACCCACTCACATTATTTCTTAGCCCCTTGTGACATTTTTTTATTTCCTTACACAGAGCGCCAGTCAAAGATGACGCAATTCCAAAAGATTGAAAATGCTCGAGGGTTTGCCAAGGGCTCTATTTTGGGCATACCCCAGTCAGCCTGGTGTGGTGCCATAACCGTTTTGTTTTGAAAGGATGACAGAACGTGTGTGTGTGTGTGTACGCCAAGGAAAGATGCCTTAGAAAGGTGGACTATGTCCAGAAGGATGGTACACACTCACAGTTCTCTGATTCTAAAAACTTATCGAGACCCCCTTGTGTAATTCTTTGTGCTCAACTGACTACTCGATAATCATTTGTTGGATTTATTTAACCCTTTCGCCGCCAGCCATTTTTCAGCCCCCCAAAATACCATTCAACTTACCTGTGCCGAGAGAGAAAAAACAATCTGCAATATTGTGAATGCCTCTGACATGTATAACATTAGACCTATCCTTACCTCCCGCGACCATAAATACAGCAACCTTCAAAATACATAATTATGTCGTGCCTAACTCACATACTTGCCTAGTCTGTAGATTAGGCAGCCACTTTGCCTAGTTTGTGAACTAGGCACTGGGGGGCTGCCTAACTGGTGAACTGACTAAGCAGCCTAGTTTGCGGATTAGGCTGAGTGCCTAGTTAGCAAATCAGGCAGTCCTTGTGGCACATCTTTATCATAACACGAAGAATACATTAGTATGTCATGAAGACAACTTTATTGGCTTTATTGGCTCCATTGTGTGTCTGCTGTGAAACATAATTTATTACAAGAATAAAGCTGCCATCCAAAACTGGAATGAATGCAAGGATCAATGTGCAGTAATTAAGGGGGAAAATGCAAGGGGAAAAAGAAAACATTTACATTGGTCAAGATCCACAACAAATACGAATATGAATATTTTAATTAAGGGTAAAAAGGATAAGCCTAATCCTAAATATAACCATCACACCATCTGTGTGTGTGTGCGTGTGTGTGTGCGCGTGTGTGTGTGTGTGTGTGTGTGTGTGTGTGTGTGTGTGTGTGTGTGTGTGTGTGTGTGTGTGTGTGTGTGTGTGTGTGTGTGTGTGTGTGTGTGTGTGTGTGTAGAGAGAGAGAGAGAGAAAACAATATCATGGCAGTGTGATTTAAGGAGAAGTCTCTCTATGTGTGTGTGTGTGTGTGTGTGTGTGTGTGTGTGTGTGTGTGTGTGTGTGTGTGTGTGTGTGTGTGTGTAGAGAGAGAGAGAGAGAAACAATATCATGGCAGTGTGATTTAAGGAGAAGTCTCTCTATGTGTGTGTGTGTGTGTGTGTGTGTGTGTGTGTGTGTGTGTGTGTATGCGTGCGTGTGCGTGTGCGTGTGTGTGTGTGTGTGTGTGTGTGTGTGTGTGTGTTAGCCGTAAACCCCATGGCCCAAGGGAAGGAAGACAAGTTAACCTGTATAGGTCATAAACGAGGCCTAATCAATGTTTGAAATGGTTGGAAAGTAGGGGGCAACAACAAACTAGAGCGTTAAGACGCTAAATCACCAACCGCGCGGCAGCGTTTTCGGCTCCAATGACCTTGACCTTTGACCCATGACCTTCATTATCGCACTTGGCCTAGATATCTTCATTACCTACCCCCATGCAAAATGTCAGCATCCTAAGTCCATCCGTTCAAACGCTAGAGAGGATACATACAAACATACAAACATAGTCCGCCTCAGACACTCCACAGAAAAAACATTCCACAGCACTAGGGGGCTGCTTGCAGCTGGCTCTGTGTGGTGTGTGTGTGTGTGTATGTGTGTGTGTGTGTGTGTGTGTGTGTGTGTGTGTGTGTGTGTGTGTGTGTATGTGTGTGCGTGTGTGCGTGCGTGTGTGTGTGTGTGTGTGTGTGGTGTGTGTGTGTGTGTGTGTGCGTGTGCATGCGTGCGTGTGCGTGTGCGTGCGCGCGCGTGTGTGTGGTGTGTGTGTGTGTATATGTGTGTGTGTGCTTGCGTGCGTGTGTGTGTGTGTGTGTATATGTGTGTGTGTGTGTGTGTGCGTGTATGTGTGTTTGTGTGTGTGCGTGTGTATGTGTGTGTGTGTGTGTGTTGCGTGTGTGTGCGCGAGTGTGCGTGCGTGAGAGAGAGAGAGAGAGAGAGAGAGAGAGAGAGAGAGAGAGAGAGAGAGAAACACTGAACAGTGAACGGTTTTTATCTGCGCTTCAGCCACAGTACAAATGGGAACGACACACGGGG
>CM065703.1:10304209-10316709 GCA_017654935.2 Phymorhynchus buccinoides | reverse complement strand
CACTGGCTTTCGCCATTTTTTTTTTTCCAAAATGGCGGACGATGCCAACAAACACCCATGCAGACAAACATTCAAAAGAAAGATCAGAAAAAATATCACTGACTTCTCAACATTTAGTGATGAGTCCTCTACTCTTCATGCACGCCACAAAAAACCGCCTCTGAATGTATTCAGGGGCGAATCCTTCCCAAACAGCAAACAATTTGAGAGAGAGAGAGAGAGAGAGAGAGAGAGAGAGAGAGAGAGAGAGAGAGAGAGAGAGAGAGAGAGACAGAGGGGGGAGGGGGGAGGGGGGAGGGGGGGAGGGGGGAGGGGGAGGGGGGGGGGGGGGGGGGGGGAGGGAGAGATCAATGCATGTATTTTGCATTAACAGTCTCACTCATTTGTCTTCATTGAGACTTAATTGCTATAATTTATTATTTCTAATGTTTATATCCATTGATAGGGGAAGACGGGGTAAAAAAAAGCCCATGGGCGGGTAAGAAGCCCCATGCCAATTATCTCATGAAATAAAGAAAATTTCAGTCACATTTGCCCATGAGACGAATTCTAAACATTAACACTCGTCTCATGGGCAAAATGTGACTGAAATTTTCTTTATTTCGTGAGATAATTGGCATGGGCTTCTTACCCGCCCATGGGCTTTTTACCCCGTCTTCACCTATTTGTCTTCGTGTTGATTATTCTTGTCTAGTGTCTTTAATGTGTATGTTTATCTGTCTGTTAGTGCTTAGGCCTTTATTCAGCGCTTTGAGCTCCCTGCAAAGGGAGTTAAGCGCTCTATGAATAACCATTAGTATTACTATTAATTCGAAAGAGGAACGGGGAAGGATTTCACGGCGGAGATATTTCACGCTACACCGACAGAACAGGAGAGTATAACTGACCCGCCCTCCTATGTTGCGTCCTTTAACAACTAACACACACACACACGCCACTACCACTACCACCACCATCACCACCACCACTCTTTTAGTCCAGACACTCGCTGATTCCAGAGAAAAATTCGCCAGTCAGTTATGTCCTTAAAAACCACTTCTGCGAGCATTTTCTGATCCATTGAAACCCCAACCGTTCTTCCCGAAAAGTTTTCGGCAAAAGTGTTGATTTCAAAACTCTCTCAATCTGTTCATTTTGGTGTTTTTTTGGGCGGGTTGAATTAAACTTATGAAAAGAAAAGTGTCTAAGCTTCGTTCTTGATTTCGTTTTTATTTAATTAATCAAAGAAGTTCTTAATTCTCAACCAAAACACGTAGATTTTTTTCCGTAAAAGTGTCTTCTCTCCTCTCGCAAATCTGCACCAAACGAACCGTTTTACGACATATTTTACGACATTTTAAAAGTTAATAATCGTGCAGGGGTGGATGTCGTTGTTGGAAAGAGCAGTTATTTTCGCGCGTTGAACTTTGTATTAGTCGCACACACTTTATTGAACTCTCTCGTAGCATAAAAACCTGGGTGTCTGACATTTCAAACTGTTACGTACATAATTTTTTTAACTGCGAATCGTTTGAATTTTGTGGTGCTACGAAACTAAAGCTAAAAGTTGTTTGAACTTTCGGTTTTGAAAACTTAAAAAATGGTGTGTGTGAAATCCAGGTAAGTTCTAATGGATTTTATGAAAATTGTTAGACCTGCATGAATTTGTATGTCGAACATATTGAATGTTTATTTTGCTTTAAAAATAATACAGTTCTGTCGTTTGTTTGGTTTTAGGGTGGTATTTTCATCAGATGTTTTTCTCAAGTTGAAAATAGTTATTATAATATGTTTTGTGAATATTTGGCTTCACAATTTACTTTGTTGGTCACTGAGTGAGTGTTGGTGTACACTGTGTGTGTGTGTGTGTGTGTGTGTGTGTGTGTGTGTGTGTGTGTGTGTGTGTGTCTGTGTCTGTCTGTGTCTGTCTGTCTGTCTGTCTGTCTGTCAGTCAGTCTCTGTGTGTCTGTGTGTGTCTCTGTGTCTGTGCGTTTACGAGTGTGTACACATATGTCAAGATATACGTTTTTCCCGCCTTTCTCACTGCAATAACTCTACAAAATATGGGTTGTTGTTGTGTTTTGTGTGTGTGTGTGTGTGTGTGTGTGTGTGTGTGTGTGTGTGTGTGTGTGTGTGTGTGTGTGTGTGTGTGTGTGTGTGTCAGGGGCCAACCTTGCAATAAAAACTGTTGAAATATTGAACTAAAATATTGAACTAAAATATTATTGAACTAAAATATTGAACTAAAATATTGAAATACAATATTGAAATAAAATATTGAATTTACAAAATGTTGAAATATTGCTCCTTTTTCTTTCTCTTCGGGTCTCTGTGACAACGGCTTTGCTCACAAATTAAAATACACACATTCCGATGAAACTCTGTGAGGGTGTAATGCATCAACCCGTAAATTGCTTCACTAATATTTTAAGTTAGTCTATCCCCTGTGGGGATACCATGGAATTTTTCACCACAATAGTTCCCCCGCCTTCTGGAAGTTCGGTGCTAACAACTTCCTCTAATCTATCACTCTCTTTGACTCCACCTTTTCCTTTGCTTACTGTCATCTACTATTTTTCTTCTCCTGCATTTTTTTCCTAAAATATCTTCCGAATATTTTTTTTCCGTTGAGCTCCTCCGAAATTGAAATGTGTCGGCTGAATGCAGAGGAGAGACCAATGAAAACTGAAAACCAGACACATTACGTATTTCACCCATTATGGCCATATGGCCTGGGAACGCAGAATATGAAATAGTTGGTAGATATTATCATTCTGATATTTATTTTTCTTTCCATCACCTTTCTTGTCTTGTAGTTGAGCAGAATTGGAATGGGTGTTTTTTGAATCATGAATAGACTTTTTTCTTTAAGGTGGACTCGAACAGATGAGTTTTTGCCAGAAACACGTCGAGATCACCATGAAGACAGCCTTTTCAAGGATCGGAACACTCACTTTGCTCTGGTTTCTTAGAAATTAAATCGTCAAAACGGCGATTTTTCCTTGGCGGAGATGCCGGAGAGGGAAGTAGCCCAAAAGGGCGCATTTTGGCAAATGACGATTTGGGCGCATAGCCCAAATGAGCGCGGGTGGTCGTATCCCATACGAGCGCGTATCTATCCTACAAGGCCGATATACGTATGTCCCAAAAGAGCGCATCTCAATCATAATTCTGTAATTTCAAAATCTACGAGAAAACACAGCACATAAAAGAATTTCCCCCTAACCCTAACCCTAACCCTAACCATACCCCTACGATTTGCTAATAGACTAGAAAACACGCGCTCATATGGGCCATCAAAAACGCGCCTATATGAGCTATCGCTGTTTTGGGAATCTCCGCCGGAGAGAGTAGCCATTTTGGATGGGGTGGGTGGCTCGTTGAAGCGTTTTCTTTTTTTGTAGTGCAGTAAAAAAAAAAAAGGAGCTATTTCCTTTGTTGTGAGCGAAACTCCTTTAGATAAACTGTATAAAATTTAAAAAATAAAAGATAAAAAGTCTTGTATTGCGAAAAGTTCGTGCAAACGATTTGGTCTAAACACAGGCGGCCATTCAAAAAGAGACGACAAACGCCTTCTCTTTGGGTGAAAGAATTTGACTTCCAGCACCTCCGCCAAGGAGGAATCGCCTTTTTGACGGCTTGATTTCTGGGAAACCAGAGCAAAGTGAGTGTTGCGATCTCTGTAAAGGGTGTTTTCCTGCTGATCTGGACGTGTTTCTTGCAAAAACTCATCCGTCAGGGTGCCCCTTTAAAGAAGTTTTGTGGGCGATTAAGATCTCTTGCTAAAATATTCAATTTGAATTACAAGCGAAATAAAGTCAAGGTCATAATTATTTGCGTACAATATTTTGACTTCTCTCTTCTCATTTTTGTTTAATGCTAGACCATAATACAAGACTTGAAAACATCGAGAGAACACGAACATCCGCGAACAAAAGCAGCATAATTTCTATTTTTCATTTATCAATTAATTTCTGCAAGAGCGGCACATTTCCTGCTAAGAAGAACGGAATAGTTTCAATTTTTGATTTCTTTAAAACTTGTAGGTTTCCGCCAGGAAAAGACCATCAATATTTTCAGGTTGATTTAGAACTGCAAACCTCCAATTTTAACCCTTTCACCGCCAATGTCTCATTTTAGCACCACAATGATTTAACACCCATGTCACTAAAAGGCATCACAATTAATCAGGGTCTGTTATCCCAAAACCATATTCTCTTAATTTTGGGAGGTAAGGATAGGCCTTACTTTACATATGTCACAGAGGAATCCCCAATATTACAGAGAGATTTTTTTTCTACCCAAGCAAGTTTAATAAAAAAAATAATTGCTGAAAAATGGCTGGCGGTGAAAGGGTTAAATAGGTATAAAGCAGCAAACGTGGACTAAGAAGCTGAAGTTCAATTTCAATTATTGCTTCTTTGAACCCTAAATATCCATTTTAAAAAGAACGGTTTAATTTTAATCTTAGTGTCTTTAAAGACCCACCAGATCACGTGTCAAAATCACGGGTTTCACGTGTTTTCCCTCTTATATCTGGTAAGAAATCTTGTATTGACCAAGTTTGACTCCCATATAAATGCCCCCAAATTCGAAACGAAACATCGTTTTAAAGAGCAACCTCAATTTGAAGTTGGGGGTCACAGCTACCCAGAAAAAAAGCCAAGGGACTTAATCGTGGTGGGTCAGTGGGTCTTTAAAGCTGCACATTCCTGCTAAAAGGTAACGGCTCTATTTCCGATCCAATTTCCAATGTCCAAACTCGTGCCGAAAGAGATAGCCCAATTTCAATTCCCGTTTATGTAATCACCACATTTGGACTCAAGCTTGTTCATTCTTTTTTAAATCTATTTTTTTCCCTAAGCAACAAAAATGCACGGGAATGGAGTAATTTCCATTCATTGTTATTACGTTAAGCTGATGCTTGTTTGAATGTACAAGATGCACCGGAGGCCTATCTTTGAAAATAAGGCGTGAATTCGCTATCCTTAATGGTCATGGAATTATGAGGTACATCTCACCCCTACCCTCTTTTTTTTAGGAGGTGTGTGTGTGGTGGTAACCCCTGTGTTCATATCCTGTAATAAGAGTGATAACATTTATTCGACTTTAACAAAACGCCGTAAAGTATTAGTATTAGGTATTAGGTACTTTGGCACCTCCGTGAAATTCGGGTTGCTCCCACCTGGAGAGCGCGTCGCAGCCAGAGGCCAATGTGTTCTTTTAGTTTTTATGCGATGTTTGTGTGACTGATGAGGAAGGGGGTTGGTGGTGGTACATTTTGACCAAATGACAACTTTCCGTTGCCACTGGGACTAACGTGTGCTAAGTGTATGGGCACACGAGACCTCGGTTTATCGTCTCATCCGAAAGACTCTACGTTCAGACCGTATAAGGCCTGGTGCAAAGTGAGAGGAAAAATCCCCTGTACCCAGGTTCGAATTCGGGTAGGCGAACGCGCTACCACTGTGCCACTCTACACTGGTAAGAGGTACATCTCACCCCCACCCCCCTCTTTTAGGAGGGGTGGGTGGGTGGTGGTAACCCCTGTAATTATGGGTTTTAAACACAGTTTATTGACATCATATATTGCAGTGTACACACTTCATCTTCATGAGCAGCTATAAGCTTATAAGCGCACTCAAAAACGTTTCAGTTACAAACATAAGGCTGCATCATGAATGTACTTGAATAGCTAAGAGAAAATCAATTGCATTGGAATAAGAAAAATAAACTAAGCAAAGATAACAATACATCATGCACCCATTTATAACTAGAAAAAAACACCAATAAAGGTTTTTTTAAAATTAGTTAAACATGTCCTTTGATAAGAGTGATAACTTTTTTTCGACATAAAACATTAAACGAAACGCCGTAAAGTAGCCTTGTACCGTAACAATGAATGCGTCTTAACCACAGTCAACGCGGGTAGCAAAATGTAAACTGTAAAGTAAGCTAGCCACAAAAAGTTAAGGATCACTTGCAAACTAATTCATAACTTTCCAAATAAGAAAGCCAATGCGTTGAATTTTGGCCAACATTTAATTCAATGCTTTAGTGATAAAGATACACAATTGCCTTCAATTTCGAGCAATCGTTTGGTCTGTACATTTGATCAAAGTGGGTACGTATCGAAATTTGATTTCCCAAAGTCATTGAAATCACAAGACAGGGCATTCTGATGCTCCCAAAAGTTCAGTAATGCGTGTATTCGCCATGGCTGTTCTGGCACTCGACGCAGCGAGTCCTCATGGAGTTGACCAGGGTGGTGAAGATCCTCTGTGGAAGCGCCTGCCACTCAGCCTGCAATCTGGTAGAGGTGCTGGGCATCCCTGGGAGGGGGGAGTTGCTCCTCACTTTGCGATCCAGCTCATCCCAGAGGTTCTCAATCGGGTTGAGATCGGGACTGCATGCTGGCCACTCCATTCTGTTGACTCCAGACTGCTGCAGGAAGTCGTGGACCACCCTTGCCCTGTGGGGGCGAGCGTTGTCATCCTGGTAGACAGCCGGCGGTCCCATCTGCTGCAGTGTAGGCACAGCCAGCGGTCGAAGGATCTCATCCCGGTATCGGAGGCCAGTCAGGTTACCCTGTACATGATACAAGGGTGTTCTGTGGTGAAGGCTGAAGGCCCCCCAGACCATTACAGAACCTCCACCAAAGGCCACCTTTTCTTGGACAGTGGCGTCAATAAAGCAATTCCCCTGGGCGCCTCCAGACCCTCAACAGCCGTCGTTGTGGTTCAGGGTGAAGCGTGATTCATCACTGAACAGGACCTGGGACCATTGCTGACGTGTCCACCTCACGTGACGTCTGCAGAAGGCGCGGCGTGCTGCCCTATGGGCTGGAGTTAAGCGTGGCCGTACAGCTGGGCGACGAGAACGGAGGTTAAACCCATGAAGGCGGTTCCGTATGGTCCTTTGGCTGATGTTGATGTTAGTAGCCACCCTCAGCTGCCTTCGAATGATGCTGGAAGAGGCTGTTCTTGTCTGCAGGGCTTGTCGTTCAATGAGACGATCTTCACGTGGAGTTGTCTTCTTCGGTCGACCAGATCTGCGTCTTTCATGGACCCTCCCAGTGGCTGTGAAGCGTTGAATCAGTCTGACAATGACCGAGATGGACACCTGAAGTCGCCTGGCCACTTCTCGCTTGGGAACACCATCTTGGAACCATGCAACAGCTCGTCCCCTATCCAACTCGCTCAATTTTCGTCGTGGAGGCATTGTCAAATCAGGCCTAATACTGGTGGTATGTCTTCTTATAAAGCCAAGCAAGAGACAGCATCTCACACATAAACAGCAGTGCTTGCACGTGCATAATGGTTTTTCCATCTGGCTTGTGCAATGTGTTCATGCAGAACGATCCAAAACAAGGTCCTTTTTCGCAAGTTTCCGCTTTTTCTTTTGCTGCCAAGCTCAGTAATAGAGAATCACGTGCAATGTTTCCACTAACACAACATCGCCCACTTACAGCTGAACAAGAATTCATAACAATTTGGCTTGACTGAGAAAAAAATAACAGGAGCGAACGGAGTTTATTGCGCACCTGTTTTCTCATAGTGATCCTTAACTTTTTGTGAGTAGTGTATATTAAACTGCCGATTCGTTTTTGCCAGCTTAGTCTAATTCACATTCTACTACCCGTATTAACTGTTTAAAACGCACTCGTGATTACCGCACTTGGTGCTACCAAAAAGCCTGAATATATATGTTATTTTGTCATGAAATGGACAAAATGGTTTGCCCAGTTCGTGAAATAGCCAATTTATAACTTGCAATTGAGAAAAGCAATATGGATGAACAATAGTTTTCGTTCATTAGCACACATAGATCAAGAATTGGTTCAAAAGAATGAGAAATCTCATCTGTAGATGAGTTAAAATTATTTTAGTCAGACTTAATTTGATAAAACGTTTGATTCAACATGTGGCTCAGGCATGCCCCAGCTTAGCATCTGGTCGAGTTGGGGGGCAGGATACGGGTGCAAATACATTGTAGAAAAGTGTGATGCCATTGAATCAATCTTAATCAATACCTGTGTGAATGGGGATTCAAAACTGTGATATACATTGTCCATTTCATAAATTGAGCAAAGCATTTTGCCCATTTCATGAAATAGGCAATTTCACGGATTGGGCGTAACAGATTGATTACTCCGCAGCTGACTTAGCCGGATTTTTTTTCTCTACCCTTTCACCTACACTACAGGTGGGGATCATTGTGAACTCACTCACTGCCTACTGTTACCATACTGAACACTTCCCACCTTCCACCTTTTTCACCTTTTTCACCTTCCAGGTGGGAAAGTGAGAAATGTGGCTTCATTCTTTGCGATGTTTCGTTCGTTCTTTGATTTAACGTCTATCCACCTTACAGTGATCTTAGACACACACACACACACACGCACACGCACACGCACACGCACACACACACACACACACACACACACACACACACACACACACACACACACACACACACAAAAAAATGTATGTGTACAAAAAGTATGATTATGATGTATGTGTATGATGGGTAAGGGGTATGTGGGTCTGAGTATAATAGTGTGATTATAGGCCCTATGTTAGTGAAATTTAGAATTATGTCTAAACATTTAAAAGAAACACACAATAAATGAACAATATTAAACTCCCAAAAAGAAAAGTAAAATACATAACAAGCACATCAAAGCAAATGTCCAATTGGGCTCTTAATAAGTCCCCAAATAACTTCTAGACTCTTTGATTCATCACAAATAATGTCTTTATAGGTTGTCATTGATGGTTCTGTGTCCAACAACCAAGCAGGTAAATTTGCGATGTTTGTAGGCTGCGAAGTAATCACTCTTTGTATATTCAGGCTTTTTTGTGTGCTACTAACTACTAACCCGAGTAATCTTTCTTTTACATTCCGTGGGTGGGGTGGGGGTGGGGGTCACTTTTTTCTGTGTTTTCTACGGTTTTGTTTGTTTGTTTTCTGTTTTATTTCTTCTTCTTTTTATTGTTTCAGTTCGGTTTCAATCTTTCTCGACCTGTCTTGTGTTTTCTTCTCTATTTTTCTTCGTCTGTCATTAACTCTTTTTTCTTCTCTCTGTTCGTGATTATATTTTCAGCTTTTTGTTTGTCTGTTTGCTTGCTTTATCCTTTTTTTTTAAATGTGTCATGGCTCTTGAAATATTACCTCCTTTTTTTGTCTTTTCGTGTTCCTCATTTGTGCGCTAACCCGAGTTATCTTTCTTTTAACATTTCGTGGGTGGGTTTTTTCTCCTCACTTTTTTCTTTGTTTTCTTCGGTTTTGTTTGCTTATTTTCTCTTTTGTCTGTCTGTTTCTTTCGGCTAATGTTAAGATCAGCTCCCTCCGCTGTTCCAGGGTGAAGGCTTAGGGTTAGGGCCAATCAGCTCCCTCCGCTGTTCCAGGGTGAAGGCTTAGGGTTAGGGCCAATCAGCTCCCTCCGCTGTTCCAGGGTGAAGGCTTAGGGTTAGGGCCAATCAGCTCCCTCCGCTGTTCCAGGGTGAAGGCTTAGGGTTAGGGCCAATCAGCTCCCTCCGCTGTTCCAGGGTGAAGGCTTAGGGTTAGGGCCAATCAGCTCCCTCCGCTGTTCCAGGGTGAAGGCTTAGGGTTAGGGCCAATCAGCTCCCTCCGCTGTTCCAGGGTGAAGGCTTAGGGTTAGGGCCAATCAGCTCCCTCCGCTGTTCCAGGGTGAAGGCTTAGGGTTAGGGCCAATCAGCTCCCTCCGCTGTTCCAGGGTGAAGGCTTAGGGTTAGGGCCAATCAGCTCCCTCCGCTGTTCCAGGGTGAAGGCTTAGGGTTAGGGCCAATCAGCTCCCTCCGATTTACCTTTTCCGTTAAGCTGATTGGCCAACTTCACCCTGGAACAGCGGAGGGAGCTGATCTTAACATTTGCCTTCCTTTTCTTTGTGTTTGTTTTGTATTTTAAGTTCGGTTTGAATCTTTCTCGACCTATCTTGTTTTGTGCAGGCTTTCTTTCTTATGCCTTTAACCCTTTCGCCGCCAGCCATTTCTCAGCCAAAAAATACCATTAAACTTAACTGGGTAGAGAAGAAATAATATCTGCAATATTGCGAATTCCTCTGTGACATGTATAACATTAGGCCTATCCTTACTTCCCCCCAAAAAAATAAAAATAAAAATAGGGTCTTTGGATAACAGGCCCTGATTTGATGCCTTTTAGTGACATGGGTGTTAAACCATTGTGGTGCTAAAATGCAACGTTGGCGGCGAAAGGGTTAAGCCTTTCTCTTTTCTCTATTCGTGATTGGATTGATAACTGATTCTCTTTTTATTTGTTTGTTTGTTTGGTTGTTGTGTTTTTATGGTCTAAACAAACTTTATTCATTTGAAAACGATCCAACAGAAAGACAATTAGAGCAACAACAAACTCGAAGCTTATACCGTGCTCCTGTTTGTTTGTTTGTTTGTTTGTGTTATTCCTTTAATGTTTCGTGGCTCTTGAAATATTGCCTCCTTTTTTGTCTTTTCATATTCCTCGTTTGCTTTTTCTTCTTCTTCTTCTTCTTCTTCTTCTTCTTCTTCTTCTTCTTCTTCTTCTTCTTCTTCTTCTTCTTCTTCTTCTTCTTCTTCTTCTTCTTCTCCTCCTCCTCCTCCTCCTCCTCCTCCTCCTCCTCCTCCTCCTCCTTCTTCTTCTTCTTCTTCTTCCTTCTTCTTTCTTCTTCTTCTTCTTCTTCTTCTTCTTCTTCTTCTTCTCTTCTCTTCTTCTCTCCTCCTCCTCCTCCTCCTCCTCCTCCTCCTCCTCCTCTCCTCTCCTCCTCCTCCTCCTTCCTCCTTCTTCTTCTTCTTCTTCTTCTTCTTCTTCTTCTTCTTCTTCTTCTTCTTCTTCTTCTTCTTCTTCTTCTTCTTCTTCTTCTTCTTCTTCTTCTTCTTCTTCTTCTTCTTCTTCTTCTTCTTCTTCTTCTTCTTCTTCTTCTTGTTCTTGTTCTTCTTCTTCTTCTTCTTCTTCTTCTTTCTTCTTCTTCTTCTTCTTCTTCTTCTTCTTCTTCTTCTTCTTCTTCTTCTTCTTCTTCTTCTTCTTCTTCTTTTCTTCTTCTTCTTCTTCTTCTTCTTCTTCTTCTTCTTCTTCTTTTCTTCTTCTTCTTCTTCTTCTTCTTCTTAAATACATATACATCCTGATTGTTCTGGTTTCGTTTTGCTTATTTCTTTAAATTAACTTCCACATTTTCACCTCCTTTTACTTTCAAATGGGTTTTTTGTGGGGTTTAAAAAAAATATCTTTCTCATTTATTCGTTTCAGTATTCTTGGTTTACTTTCCTTTAAGTTATTCTTCTTGTTTCTCTTTATAATTAGTTTCAATCTTTCTCATTTATTCGTTTCAGTATTCTTGGTTTACTCTCCTTTAAGTTATTCTTCTTGTTTCTCTTTATAATTAGTTTCAATCTTTCTCATTTATTCGTTTCAGTATTCTTGGTTTACTTTCCTTTAAGTTATTCTTCTTGTTTCTCTTTCGAATTAGTTTCTATCTTTCTCATTTATTCCTTTCAGTATTCTTGGTTTACTTTCCTTAAAGTTATTCTTCTTGTTTCTCTTTTTAATTAGTTTCAATCTTTCTCATTTATTCGTTTCAGTATTCTTGGTTTACTTTCCTTTAAGTTATTCTTCTTGTTTCTCTTTATAATTAGTTTTCAATCTTTCTCATTTATTCGTTTCAGTATTCTTGGTTTACTTTCCTTAAAGTTATTCTTCTTGTTTCTCTTTATAATTAGTTTCAATCTTTCTCATTTATTCGTTTCAGTATTCTTGGTTTACTCTCCTTTAAGTTATTCTTCTTGTTTCTCTTTCGAATTAGTTTCAATCTTTCTCATTTATTCGTTTCAGTATTCTTGGTTTACTTTCCTTTAAGTTATTCTTCTTGTTTCTCTTTATAATTAGTTTTCAATCTTTCTCATTTATTCGTTTCAGTATTCTTGGTTTACTTTCCTTTAAGTTATTCTTCTTGTTTCTCTTTATAATTAGTTTCAATCTTTCTCATTTATTCGTTTCAGTATTCTTGGTTTACTTTCCTTTAAGTTATTCTTCTTGTTTCTCTTTCGAATTAGTTTCAATCTTTCTCATTTATTCGTTTCAGTATTCTTGGTTTACTTTCCTTTAAGTTATTCTTCTTGTTTCTCTTTATAATTAGTTTCAATCTTTCTCATTTATTCGTTTCAGTATTCTTGGTTTACTTTCCTTTAAGTTATTCTTCTTGTTTCTCTTTATAATTAGTTTCAATCTTTCTCATTTATTCGTTTCAGTATTCTTGGTTTACTTTCCTTTAAGTTATTCTTCTTGTTTCTCTTTATAATTAGTTTCAATCTTTCTCATTTATTCGTTTCAGTATTCTTGGTTTACTTTCCTTTAAGTTATTCTTCTTGTTTCTCTTTATAATTAGTTTCAATCTTTCTCATTTATTCGTTTCAGTATTCTTGGTTTACTTTCCTTTAAGTTATTCTTCTTGTTTCTCTTTCGAATTAGTTTCAATCTTTCTCATTTATTCGTTTCAGTATTCTTGGTTT
>CM065703.1:10291709-10299209 GCA_017654935.2 Phymorhynchus buccinoides | reverse complement strand
ATTAAGCGAGCTCTGAATGTTTTACTTTTCCCCAAGCCTGTTATAAAAACAAAAATGTCCTTCTTATTGGTGGTAATGTTCTTCTTTTCAAAGTTGTTTTACTTTTACTCAAATGGCTTTTCTTTTTTTCTTTTTAGTTTTATCGTCGGTGGACTTTAAAGGAGGACCCTGACGGATGAGTTTTTGCAAGAAACACGTCGAGATTACCATGAACACACCCTTTACAGAGATCGCAACACTCACTTTGCTCTAGGTTCCTAGAAATCAAACCGTCACATCGGCGATTCCTCCTTGGCGGAGGTGCTGGAAGTCAAATTCTTTCACCCAAAGAGAAGGCGTGTGCCGTCTCTTTTCTAATGGCCGCCTGCGTTTAGACCAAATCGTTTGCACGAAATGTTCGCAATACAAGCCTCTTTTTTTTTATACAGTTTATCTAAAGGAGTTTCGCTCTCAACAAAGGAAATAGCTCCTTTTTTTTTTGCTGCACTACAAAAAAAAAGAAAACGCTTCAACCACAATCAGTGACCTCCACCCACCCCATCCAAAATGGCTACTCTCTCCGGCATCTCCGCCAATCCTTGAAAAGGCTGTCTTTCTGGTGATCTCGACGTGTTCCTTGCAAAACCTCATCCGTCAGGGTCCACCTTTAACCTGGATTTGGGGACAATAGTAAAAGTAAGAGCTGAACAATAATTAGTGATTTGTTGAACGTTAATGGAAAGGTCGTGGAACAGATTAGTCTTGTGTGAATGACTACGACTCGGGTGGTGACCGGTAAGTCACAGGCCCTCTAAGTCATAGGCCCTCTAAGTCACAGGCCCTCTAAGTCACAAGCCCTCTAAGTCACAGGCCCTCTAAGTCATAGGCCCTCTAAGTCACAGGCCCTCTAAGTCACAAGCCCTCTAAGTCACAGGCCCTCTAAGTCACAGGCCCTCTAAGTCACAGGCCCTCTAAGTCACAGGCCCTCTAAGTCACAGGCCCTCTAAGTCTCTAAGTCACAGGCCCTCTAAGTCACAGGCCCTCTAAGTCACAGGCCCTCTCGCAAGTCACAGGCCCTCTAAGTCACAGGCCCTCTAAGTCACAAGCCCTCTAAGTCACAGGCCCTCTAAGTCACAGGCCCTCTAAGTCACAAGCCCTCTAAGTCACAGGCCCTCTAAGTCACAGGCCCTCTAAGTCACAGGCCCTCTAAGTCACAGGCCCTCTAAGTCACAAGCCCTCTAAGTCACAGGCCCGGTAAGTCACAGGCCCTCTAAGTCACAAGCCCTCTAAGTCACAGGCCCTCTAAGTCACAGGCCCTCTAAGTCACAGGCCCTCTAAGTCACAAGCCCTCTAAGTCACAGGCCCTCTAAGTCACAGGCCCTCTAAGTCACAAGCCCGCTAAGTCACAGGCCTGCTATGAGTCATTTGCACTGACTTTTTTCTTTTTTTGTGGGGGGTGCTGCATTCTTGTTGGGAATGAATTGCTCTTTGAGAGAGCATTCCCTGACGTCAGGTGTCCTTAAAAGTCCTCGGCCGAGAGAGTTGGGATGCGGCCAGGGCAACGCATTTCCGCCATAAGCCAATTCCCGGCCCAGCCCTCAAGAACAGCGGCTGCCCCCTCCCGCTATCTGGAAGTCATTGTCGGACACAGCAGGCTGGCTCACACGCACATGCAGACCGACAGATGTTTGCGATGTTCTCGTCCTTAAAGGTGGACCCTGACGGATGAGGTTTTGCAAGAAACACGTCGAGATCACCAGAAAGACAGCCTTTTCAAGGATCGGAACACTCACTTTGCTCTGGTTTCCTAGAAATTAAACCGTCAAAATGGTGATTCCTCCTTAATTGGCGGAGATGCCGGAGAGAGTAGCCATTTTGGATAGGGTGGGTGGAGGTCACTCATTGGGGTTGAAGCGTTTTCTTTTTTTTTTAGTGCAGTAAAAAAAAAAGGAGCTATTTCCTTTGTTGTGAGCGAAACTCCTTTAGATAAACAGTATAAAATTTAAAACAAAATAAATAAAAAGGCTTGTATTGCAAAAATTTCGTGCAAACCATTTGGCGGACATTTGAAAAGAGACGGCACACGCCTTCTCTTTGGGTGAAAGAAATTAACTCCCAGCACCTCCGCCAAGGAAGAATCGCCGATTCGACGGTTTGATTTCTAAGAAACCAGAGCAAAGTGAGCGTTGCGATCTCTGTAAAGGGTGTTTTCCTGGTGATCTCGACGTGTTTCTTACAAAAACTCATCCGTTAGGGCGTCCCTTTAAAGATACACTGACGTCCCTTTAAAGATACACTGACGCGCCACGATCAAGTCCCTTGGGGGTTTTCCCTGGGTAGCTGTGACCCGACCCACATACAGATGTCCCCAACTTCAAACTGAGGCTGCTCTTTAAAATGATGTTTCGGTTTGAATTTTCGCAGGCATTTATATGGGAGTCAGACTTGGTCAAAACAAGATTTATTTCCAGCTATCGGAGGGAAAACGCGTGAAATCCTTGAAACCCCTGAGTCCCATATGGTTTTGCCGAGAGGACGTAACACTTTAACTTTATAACCCCTGATTTTGACACGTGATTTGGTGGGTCTTTAACGGTGTTGTGAATATCATTGTCGCTTCTACTGAGAAGACAGGGCCGGATCTACGGGGGGTGGGGGGTCCTGGTTCCCGGAAACCCCCTCTGCCCCCAGCTTGTGCCTTAAACAATGGTGAAAAGTAAGAAAATCGCTCGATTTGTTGATGCAATAATCACTAAATAAAGTAAATTGCAAACGTTTCCGGGGGCTTTGGCCCCCATGGGCCTCTGGCCCCCATGGGCCTCCACCAAGGCGCTACCCTTTAGCCCGAGACCTATGTAACTACCTGGATCCGCGACGGAACCCCCCCTTTACGAATCACTTGGTCCGCCCCTGGATGGCTGTGTCTTTTCCCCCCTCTCTCTCTTTCTCTTTCTTTCTCTCTCTCTCTCTCTCTCTCTCTCTCTCTCTTCTCTCTCTCTCTCTCTCTCTCTCTCTCTCTCTCTCTCTCTCTCTCTCTCTCTCTCTCTCTCTCTCTCTCTATGTCTGTCTGTCTGCCTGTCTCTCTTTTTCTCCCTCCCCCCTCCCCCTCTCCTCTCTCTCTCTCTCTCTCTCTCTCTCTCTCTCTCTCTCTCTCTCTCTCTCTCTCTCTCTCTCTCTCTCTCTCTCTCCTCCTCTCTCTCTCTCCTCTATGTATGTGTGTGCATGTATGCGTGTATCTGCTCTCTCTCCCTTCTTCCCTCCCTCCCTCCTCTCTCTCTCTCTCTCTCTTCTCTCTCTCTCTCTCTCTCTCTCTCTCTCTCTCTCTCTCTCTCTCTCTCTCTCTCTCTCTCTCTCTCTCTCTCTCTCTCTCTCTCTCTCTCTCGTCTGTCTGCCTGTCTCTCTCTCTCTCTCTCTCTCCCTCTCCCCCCTCTCTCTCTCTCGCTCTCTCTCTCTCTCTCTCTCTCTCTCTCTCTCTCTCTCTCTCTCTCTCTCTCTCTCTCTCTCTCTCTCTCTCTCTCTCTGTGTATGAGTGTATTCGTGTGAGCATGTGTGTGTGTGTGTGTGTATCTGCTCTCTCTACCTCCCTCCCTCTCTCTCTCTCTCCTTTTCTTTCTCTCTCTCTCTCCCTCCCTCCCTCTCTCTCGCTCTCTCGATTGAGGAGAGAGGGGCGTGTGCGGCCAACAGCTAATGAAATAATGGAGCCCATCTGTCTTCTTTGAACACCGATGAGTGGTCAGAAAAAACACAGAAAACGACACGCTCAGACAGCTTCCGCTTTTCTTTTTCTTTTTCAAATGTGAGCTTGCGTGGTCGTGTGGACGGCGTGGGGAGTGGGGGGGGGGGTGAGGAGGGTGTTGGGGGGGGGGGGGTGAGGGAGGCTGGGGCAGGCAGGCAGGCTCCAGGGATGAGTGAAAGTTTACAAGGATTTTTTTTTATAAAGAGTAAATGATTTAAATGGACACCGTGACGGTTGAGTTTTTGCAACAAAACACGTCGAGATCACCAGAAAGACAGCCTTTTCAAGGACCGGAACACTCACTTTGCGCGGGAAACAAGAGCAAAGTGAGTGTTGCGATCTCTGTAAAGGGTGTTTTCCTGGTGATCTCAACGTGTTTCTTGCAACAACAAGAATCATCCGTCAGGGTACCCCTTTAAGGTTCAAACTTATGTTTCCTGACAAGTTATCTTAGTCCATAATGAGAATGGGTGTGCGGGAGCGTGATACGTGCATGTGTACTTTTTTTATGTAGTGAGGAAGTGAGTATGCATTGTCATTCCTATGCTGATTTATGCCTTGATTTTTAAAAGCTTCATCCGACTGGGTCGGGTAGTCTGAGGGGGCTTTTAAGGTCTCCGTACACGTGAACGTTTTCCACTCTCTCCCCCCTCCCCCCACCATAGCAAAAAAAGAGAGAGAGAAAAAAAAGAAAGACAGAGAGTCATACTTACTGTTTTGTTTGTTCTAAGGTATAATTTATACCTAGGAGTTTTGGCACTTTATTTTGTAAAAAAAAAAAAAAGCTTCAGCCTCAGGGGGCGTTGTCCCCTGACCCCCACCAGAGGCAACGCCCCTGGACCCCACCGGGGTCCGGCGCCGGCCCCCAGACCCCCGCCCTTGTTTTTACCCCCCCCCCCCCCCCCCCCCCCCGCTCCCTCTAATATGTCCCAGGTCCGGCCCTGCATAGCAACACAGTAATAGTAATGATGCAAGTCGAGTTATGACTGGCCTACCACTGTGTTGTCATGGGGGAGGAGTGGAAAAATGTTCACGTGTATATAGACCTTTACAGAGTTTCGTTTCTGTGTTGCGTTTGTATTACCTAGTAACCAAAACTACTCACAAATAAATACCGCATTTCCTTCTCTTTAAAAATAAAAAAAAAAAGCAAGCAAAAACCGATGTGTTATGGGGGCGGGGGGGGGGGGGGGGGGGGGGGGGGGCAGGGGGGGGGGGGGGGGGGGGGGGTAAGTGGTGAGTGAGAAAATGCCTCTTGCGTGGAGAACGCTTTTTGTGATGGTTGAGATTCTGGTGGAGTGTGTGTGAAGTGGGGAGGAGGGGGGGGGGGGGGGGGGGGGGGGGGGAGATGTGACGTAAATGTAGTGATAGTGATTTCGTTTCGTGTTGTTTCTTATGATTAGTGTGTTATTTTTCTTTTTTTCTCAGATGTTTAACTTCTTTGTATAAGCGCTATGAAAATGGTCATTATTATTATTAATATTATTATTATTATTATTATTATTATTATTATTATTATTATTATTATTATTGTTATTATTATTGTTATTATTATTATTATTATTATGATGATGATTATTATTATTATTATTATCATCATCATCATCATTGTTGTTGTTATTATTGTCCTGAGACGACCATAGCTGTTGACGGGACAATAATGAAAAAAAAAAAAATATTGTTGTTATTATTATTATTATTATTATTATTATTATTTATTATTATTATTATTATTATTATTAGTGTAATCCCACGAAAACAAGTAGGTCTACAATAAAAACAAGTTATAAAAACAGACTGTCGATGAGAACAAATAAAAAGAGAGTCAAATCCCAAGCAAAGGAGAGACGAGAAGCTATGCTTAGCAAGGTTAGATTCAAAGAGATCACCGGAACAAGGAAACTAGAGGAACTTCCGGTATATTGAGGGGAGGCAATTTGAACCTGGCACTTACGCTTTCATATTTTTTTGTTTATTTTGTTTATATATATTTCTTGCATTACACCATTTTGAAAGAAATATAATAGTTTAGAAGACAAAAGGGAGCGAGGATGACACATAATCTACGTTAGATTAGAGAGTTTAGCAGAGTTTCTTAAGCTTCAAAGCGTTTGTGCGTGGGTGTGTTTTTCTAGCATGTGTCTGTGTGTCCGTGATGCATGCCTCTCTCTCTCTCTCTCTCTCTCTCTCTCTCTCTCTCTCTCTCTCTCTCTCTCTCTCTCTCTCTCTCTCTCTCTCTCTCTCTCTCTCTCTCTCTCTCTCTCTCTCTCTCTCTCTCTCTCTCTCTCTCTCTCTCTCTCTCTCTCTTTCTCTCGCAGAAAGACCAACTTCTACCCAAACCTACTCGCAAACACAACACTTCAATTCAAAAACTAAATTCATTTTCATCACGAAACATATACTTGTTTGTAAATTACTTTGGTGTATTCTTTCCACATGTGTTACATCAAATGGTAAAAAATATATCTCTTTTTTAACATATCTCTCTCTCTCTCTCTCAATCTCTCTCTCTCTCTCTCTCTCTCTCTCTCTCTCTCTCTCTCTCTCTCTCTCTCTCTCTCTCTCTCTCTCCTCTCTCTCTCTCTCTCTCTCTCTCTCTCTCTCTCTCTCTCTCTCTCTCTCTTTGATTCATTGATTCATTCATTGATTTTGTTCACGTTTTCTTTCGCTCGTCGCATCGTGAGAACGTGAGTGTGTGAGAGGGCATGTGCATGTGCGCGCATGTGTCTGCAGGTGCATTTAGGCAGCGCGTGGGGGTGTGCGCGTGCGTGTGTGTGTCCGTGCGTGCGTGCTTTGCTATAATAAGCCCACCCTTCCTGTTTTCCTAGATCCTACGTCAGTCGCGTGCACACGTGCGTGTAATAACACACCCCTAAAACCACTCATGATTCCTCTTCTCTCTCTCTCTCAAAACTATAAATGGATGGATGACGGTATTAGCTCGTGGGACGATCATGGACTTAGCTGTCGCTTCTCATCATGGGTAATGTAAAGGGTTGAAAGAAAAAACAGGCGTTCAATCAGCCATGACAAATGGGCCTTCCCACGGCTAGCACTACTACTACACAGCACAGCTTTCTATAGCCCAAGTGGAGCGTGACTTTAAAAGCTTTATCATCAAAAGGATGAACGGTTCCATTAGTATTTTGCATGTACCTTAATTTCTATGCCGTTCAACAACAACCCAAAAAAAAACAACCCCAAAACACACAAAAACCGAAACGCAGCTATGTTCAGAAAGGCAAAGTCGTTGCGTTTCTTTCTTTTTTTAAAGAGTATATTTTTCCAATCATTTTTGTTTTTGTTCGTTTAGCTTTGTTTTGCATTGATTACTTTGTGTTGGTTGGTTGGTTGGTTGCTTGGTTGGTTGGTTGACTAGCTGGTTGGTTGGTTGACTAGTTGGTTGGTTGGCTGGTTGGTTGGTTGGTTGGTTGACTAGTTGGTTGGTTGGTTGGTTGGCTGGTTGACTGGTTGACTGGTTGGTTGGTTGGCTGGCTGGCTGGTTGACTAGTTGGTTGGTTGGTTGGTTGACTAGTTGGTTGGTTGGTTGGTTGGTTGGTTGACTAGTTGGTTGGTTGACTAGTTGGTTGTTTGGCTGGTTGGTAGGTTGGTTGGTTGGTCGGTTGGTTGGTTGGCTGGCTGGTTCGTAGGTTGGTTGGTTGACTGGCTGGTTGGCTGGTTGGTTTATGGTTGGTTGGCTGATTGGTTGGTTGGTTGGTTGGTTGGTTGGTTGACTGGCTGGTTGGCTGGTTGGTTTATGGTTGGTTGGCTGGTTGGTTGGTTGG
>CM065703.1:10284209-10289209 GCA_017654935.2 Phymorhynchus buccinoides | reverse complement strand
GCTTCTTACCCCGTCTTCCCCTATATCTAAGACAAATATACCTATACCATTATTACAAAACAAGCGCGGATTCGCAATCGTTTGTGGCACGCTTTTCTTTCTCTTTTACAATATGTGCGACAATTTTGGACCGACCGACCGACCAACAGACCGACAGACCGACAAAGTGAGTTATAGGTTCGTGGCTTGTGCCACAAGCAAAAACAAACCATGTGACATTCTGTCCATACAAATCATCGAAAAGAACTGTTTATAACTGTAGCAACGTGCTTAAGTTTAATCAAAAGTTTCTGATTTTTCGAGGAAAAGAAAGCATTATATTTATACGCATTTGGTCGACAAAAAAGTACCGCGGAAAATATCTATTTCTTTCAGTATTAAAGAAGGGACAGACGAACAAGTAATGGAACTCATCTGCCACATCATGTACATTAGGGGAAGACGGGGTAAAAAGCGCATGGGCGGGTAAGAAGCCCACCCCAATTATCTCATGAAATGAAGCAAATTTCAGTCTCATTTTGCCCATGAGACGAGCGTTAATGTCTAGCATTCGTCTCATAGGCAAATTTGACTGAAATTTTCTTTATTTCATGAGATAATTGGGGTGGGCTTCTTACCCGCCCATGCGCTTTTTACCCCGTCTTCCCCTACACTTTTCACAATTTCTTTCACTTCTGGGTATATTATCGTAGCGCAATTTATTTACTGGCAAGTTGTTATTAGTTGTTCTAAATGTTACGAGTATTTGTTTACCGAGACAATTGATTGTTGAAAAAATATTGGAAGAAGCGAAAATGCTCAAACTTTGTTACATTTAATAAAGTAAAGTTCTTCCTTCGACGTTTCATTCATTTTCTTTTCGACACCGATAGAAAAAGGTGCGTTTGTAGATAATGAGGAGACGAAATTGAACAAAAGGGGAAATACTCTCTTTCTAATTACCCCCTCCACCAAAGTTGATGACGATACCAACCATCTAGCAATGCGTGGGTCAGAACCAAAGGGAAACAAACAAAGCATCAATGGAGGGGGGGGGTAATTAGAAAGAGAGTATCCCCCCTTTGTTCAATTTCGTGACCTCCTCTCTTGGCCTCACTATTTCATTCTCTAATGGGGAGACGTTTGAATAGGCCGCGAGGTCCAGGCTATCGAAAGCCAGTCCCTATTATTACTCTACTCTCTAGTCTGCCCAGTTTCAAAAGTGGCACGTCCAGAATCAGTGCGTTATTTCATTGTCTTTATGGAAATGATTGTGTTTCTTTTGCTTATAGACACACTGACGCACCACGATTAAGTCCCTTGGTTTTTTTCAGGGTAACTGTAACCCACATGTAAATGTCCCCAACTTCAAACTGATGTGTCGGTTTGAATTTGGGGGCATTTATATGGGAGTCAGACTTGGTCAAAACAAGATTTATTTCCAGTTATAAGAGGGAAAACACGTGAAACCCGTGATTTTTGACACGTGATCTGGTGGGTCTTTAACAGTGTAGCGCTCGTGTGGTACTCATCTTCTCAAATTCCAATGTATCTTGTTTAGCGACCTGTTTTGAACGATTTCTGTACAACAGCGTGCCACTTTGCGTAACTGAACACTTAAATTGTATTTTCATACTTCTTCTTCTTCGTCGATCGCTCACACAGTTTCCTATCAATTATGAGCGCAGATGCGCCATGCTGCCGTTATGCGCCTAACTAAAGAAATAGTTAGGCCCAGCAAGTCCGACTTCGGCTGGAGGAGGAAATCTTTTTGAAAGTGTTTCGTATATATAAAAAAAAAAGCAGCAGGAGAATGGACCAGGTAAGGCATAAATATAGTAGATGACAGTAAGCAAAGGGAAAAGGCAGAGTCAAAGAGAGTGACAGATTAGAGGAAGTTACAAGCACATAACTTCCAGAAGGTGGGGGAACTATTTATACAAAAGACCCCCCGGTATCCCCACGGGGGGATTTTCATACAATTCGTGCAATATCTGACGCGTCTCCGCTTTCTACATAATCAAATGACCCTTACCTTTACCTTTACCTGTAGTAAGGGATAATAGTAAATGAGAGCGTACAGTAAATGATTTTCGACAGTAATGTATTTTTGCATTGTTCAGTTTCATTTTAATCACCGTTCTCTTTAGTATATAAAAGTTGAAACAACTTATAAATGTGTGTATGTATTTGTCTGTTTGGGTTAAAATTTATTTCCTCCTGCCATATTGTTAATTATTCTTTACGAAAGGGTGCGTTATAAGCATTTGTTTGTTGTCACCCTCATTGCCTCATCATTGTTTGATTTTGCATGATATTTGAATACAGTTGTCTAAACCAAAACCATGGTACATCTTAGTCTTTCGTGGAAAACTGACTCTCCATCAAGGGGGGGGGGGGGGGGGGGGGGCATTTGTATTGACTCTAGTGCTGCAGCCAGAAGGGATGGGTTGGCCTTTGGGGGACCTACCCCAAACGCCAGCTGTCCTCGAATCCTTTTTGGCCGGCCTAGAGAGTGGGAATGTACCCTGGACAAGGCAGCAATACCTGTGTGGATGGAAATTGAAAACGTTTGATATACTCCACTGACAAATTTGGATGAATTGGGCAAAGCATTTTGCCTATTTCATGAAACGGGCAGTTTCACGGGTTGGACGTAACACACATTTTTAGGTTGTACTTTTATTTATTTGTTTTTTGTTTGCAGCTCGCTTTCAGGAATGCTTCAACATCACGTGACTGCTCTCCTGGCGGCCATACTTTTATTTATTTATTTGTTTTTTGTTTGCAGCTCGCTTTCAGGAATGCTTCAACATCACGTGACTGCTCTACTGGCGGCCATACTTTTATTTATTTATTTGGGGGTTTTTTGCAGCTCGCTTTTAGGAATGCTTCGACATCACGTGACTGCTCTCCTGGCGGCCATATTGGTTTGCAGTGTCATGGCGACATCCGTTCAGTCCGCTTCAAAGGCCCAGCTGTTCAATGTAAGACGCGTGATTCTCTCTGTTTCTCTCTGTGTCTCTGTCTCTCTCTGTATCTCTGTGTCTCTCTGTGTTTCTGTCTCTCTGTCTGTCTGTCTCTCTCACTCCCTCTCTCTCTCTCTCTCTCTCTCTCTCTCTCTCTCTCTCTCTCTCTCTCTCTCTCTCTCTCTCTCTCTCTCTCTCTCTCTCTCTCTCTCTCTCTCTCTCTCTCTCTCTCTCTCTCTCTCTCTCTCTCTCTGTGTGTGTGTGCATGAGAACCCTGTGTTAATGACATTAAAAGGGTCCAGTGTCCAGTGTCCAGTGTCTCTCTCTGTGTATGTGTGTGTAATATATATGTGTGTGTGTGTATTTGTGAGTGTGTGTGCGTGGGGGGTGGGGGGAGAAGGGGGGTGTGAATACGTGCATATGTTGGTATAAGTACATAATTTAATGTAAATAAGTATTAACCAAACTATGTATATTTTACTTTGCGTTGGTACGTAAAAGGCTTGTTTATAGATCACACTTCTAGCATCTGAGCGTACAAGTTTTATATCTACACACATATAAGACTGCCACCTAACCTCGATTTTTAAAAAAACACGTTATTCGAAAATCGCACATGGATAAAGATGTTTAAGCCAATAGATGTACAAACAAACCCATTGAAACAGATAAACATATCTAGATATAAACAGTAATAAGACAGTCACAGACATACATTCATCAGACGGTCTCATTAATAAACAGATGTCATAGACCATTGCTGATTACCATAAACTGCTTCTTTTTTTCTTTCTTTTTTGGGGGGAGGGACAAATATAGAGTGACATAAACAGATCTAGAGATAGACGCTGACATATATACGTCTTCTATCTTTCACTGGCATTTTCTTATGATCACAGAAACTGTAGGGATATGGTGAGGGGATAGGAGTGAGGAAGGGGGGGTGGTGGGTGTTAACACAAATAGCCCCTCGTTAATTAAGCCGCGCGTACATACACACACACAGATACACACACTCGCGCGCGCACGCACGCACGCGCACGCACGCACGCACACGCACGCACACGCACGCACACGCACACACACACGTGCGCGCGCGCGCACGCACACGCACACACACATACGCACGCGCGCACACGAGTTATGTCCAGATTATATCACACAATCTTCTTGCTCTCTCTTCTTTGTGCTCTCCTCTAAGACTTCTTCGGGAAAGCCTGTGTGTGTGTGTGTGTGTGTGTGTGTGTGTGTGTGTGTGTGTGTGTGTGTGTGTGTGTGTGTGTGTGTGTGTGTGTGTGTGTGTGTGTGTGTGTGTGTGTGTGTGTGTGTGTCTGTGTCTGTGTCTCTGTCTGTGTCTGTCTGTGCATGTGTCTGTGTATGTGTCTGTCTCTGTGTGTGTACACCATAGTTTAATTCAAATTATTGTATTAAATAATGCTAGAAGAAAGAAAGCAATGCACGAAGTCTCCGTCGACAACGATGATGATGACGACGACGACAACGATGATGATGATGATGATGAAGACGACGACAACGATGATGATGACGACGACGACAACGATGATGATGATGATGATGATGAAGACGACGACAACGATGATGATGACGACGACGACGACAACGATGATGATGATGATAATGGTGATGATGATGATGATAACAACAACAACAACGACGACGACAACGATGACGCTGATGATGATGATGACGACAACGACGACGACGATAACGATGAGGTTGACGATGACGATGATGGTGATGATGATGATCATCATCATCCATTCCTCTTTCCAGCTCCTGGATACCGATGAGGCTCAAGCCCAGCACTCAGACCCCTCCACCTCCAACCCCCTCCCTCCTCACTACCACCCTCTCCCCCGCCCCCATCATCCCCACTCCTCCTCCTCCTCCTCCTCTTCTGACAGCCACGTCAGAATCAACCACGACCAACAACCACGTGCCACTTCCGGAAGTGACGTCATAAACCGAGGAGAAGAAGAGGCGGAACAAAAAGAAGCAGGAAGTAGTAGTCAAGATCAAAACTCTAAATCA
>CM065703.1:10276709-10279209 GCA_017654935.2 Phymorhynchus buccinoides | reverse complement strand
GACACATTCCGATTTTGGAGGAGCTCAAAAGAGAAAAATCGTTTGGAAGATTTTTTTTAAAGGCAGGAGAATAGGTCAATAAGTCAGAAAGATAGCAGATGACAGAAAGCAAAGGGGAAAAGGCAGAGTCAAAGAGAGTGGCAGATTAGAGGAAGTTACAAGCACAGAACTTCCAGAAGATGGGGGAACTATTTTTTTACGAATGCCCCCCCCCCCCCCCGGTATCCCCACGGGGGGGGCGACTCGTGGAGGGGACGGGGTCGTTCAGCTCCCCGTATGGAGGCACGAGGCATCCACCCACTGCCCTGAATGGCGGATCAGTTTCCATGTTTGTCTTGCGTGAGTGACCTTGACTCTCAAACCGGAAGGTATTTGTTCTGGTTCTTCGTGCTGCAGCCTTGGTGACTGGTTGAACTTTGAAGGCTGCCCTTTGATGAGACGACTGCCCCAATAAAAAGAAAAATGTCTCAAATTCTGTGGCTTTGCATGCCCTGCTCTCATGGTGACCTCAGGTTTTCGGTTTCCAATCCAGTCTATGCCTTGGTGCGTTCGGGTCAAAGTCATGGGGATCAGTGTGTTCTGGGGAGCTGTCGGTGGACGGCCGTGGTGGCGCCCTCGGAGGAGGACCTCACTCACGCTGGCTCCGCGACTAAGAGAATAGTGTCGTCAGTAGGGGGCTTAGTAGGTGGTGTCCTGAACAGGCTCCATTGAAATCCACCGAAGTGAATCAGCAGCAGTGCAGTGTCTCCTCGGTTGGTTGCCTCCTGGCGGCCTAACATAGATTCGCTCCCCTTGAACTGCTGCTCTCGGATTTTGCGACCTGAACAAGCGAAAGTGTGGCTGCGAGTTGGGATTCGGAATGAGCGGCGTGGGAGCAACGCCACTGTACGGCCCAGAAGATGGGACAGCAAAAACAAAACTGCCCTAAAGTCCTCGCGGCCAAGAAAACAAGCATTAGTATGTACCCTGGGCAAGGCATATCCACTGTGAAACAAACTCGAGTTTCAGCTTTCCCAGAGCAGCACGATTATGTAGGGGAGAACGGGGCTAGTCCGCCGTTTCGTTGTCATTGCTAAATGCTTCGCTCTGGAATCATTTAGAGCACGTGATAGCCACACGCTATCCCCTCACCATATCCTGTGTAATTGTTTTAGGGCGTGCATCAATTTGAGAAAAGTTGAGGGCAAACAAAAATTTGATTTTTGCTGTGTTTTTTGGTAACAAATGAAATCCATGACTTATTTTGTTTTTTGTTCATATTTTTTATAAAAGATAAATTTTGGATTTTGTTACTGAACCAGTGGTCAGTGATAGAAGATTTTGTGTTATTCTGGGTTTTATTAAGCATTTCTAGGCATACGCATGAGGGAGGCAGCCTTTTCCCAGCCTGTAGGTGGACTTGCCCCGCCTTGGGGACAAGTATGCCAACGTAAGGGTGGGTGTACATCGAGCAGCATGCAGAAAAACCCTTTTGTGCTGATGAAAATGATGTTTTACGTCCTCTCGGTCATAGACACATATGGGACATTTGTAAATACAAAGATGTTGGGAACAATACTGGCTGCAATGCCCGGAGGCAGTGCAACACCAGTAAAGTCCCGAGTTTTTAACAATATAGATAGGTGTAGCGGTAACCATGCCTCGGTTAAGCCTCATCGGCTATGGTACCGCCACATTGGACAACCTTTTGTGCTTTAACTGATTTGATTTTATACCGATGTTGTCCATACATGTACCTAACTACTGGTCTATAAATGGAGCTTCCGCTTCAGGTAGCTTGCCATGTATAACGAGAAAAACTGAAAAGGAGGCGGACTATGCTCCGCTCTCCCCTATCCTCTGCTGTTTGGTGGTCAGTCATAGTTGGACTCACAAAAGCAGAACGCTAGGTTATCCCTACTTCCCTACTTCCCTACTTCCCTAGTGTAGAGTGGCACAGTGGTAGCGCGTTCGCTTCGTGACAAGTAAACCCGAGTTCGAACCTGGGTACAGGGGGGATTTTTCCTCTCACTTTGCACTAGGCCTTGCGGTCTGAACCGTGGAGTCTTTCGGATGAGACGATAAACCGAGGTCCCGTGTGCCCATGCACTTAGCACACGTTAAACCCAGTGTCAACGAAAAAAGTTGTCATTTGGTCAAAATTTACCCCCCCTCCCATCCTTCCTCATCAGTCACACAAAAATCGCATGCCAAAAAAAAAAATGGGTGGCGCGCCTCTGGATGCGACGCGCTCTCCAGGTGAGAGCAACCCGAATTTCACGGAGACGCCTCTGTGACTATAAAGTACCTAACCTAACCTACCCCTCTGACAACACTCGGGCCTCAGTGCTTTGTGGCAGCTCTCCGGGGTTGAAGGCCCTACATTGTTACACCACTTCTGACAGAGCTGCACTGGCTACCAATGCAGTCTCGCTTAGAGTACTTCTTCTTCTTCCTCTTCTTCTACGTTCCTGGGCCATATGGACATAATGGATAAAGTACGTATGTGTCCGGTTTTCAG
>CM065703.1:10259209-10266709 GCA_017654935.2 Phymorhynchus buccinoides | reverse complement strand
CTACTCGTACCGAATAGTGGGAAGGGCTTTAACGTGTGCGCAAGGGATACTGAGACCATAGATCGATGAACAAACACGTTCTTGTAGCATCTAGGTTGATGTTCGTGATGTCAGCCATTTTGCTGCAGTAGGTGAAATGAAGAAATGATTCTTCAACGCGAAAGAGTTCGACCAATCAAAACGAAGGAACACAGAAGTTCCCAAACCATAGCTTGAAAACCAAAAACCTGTGTGCCAACCTGGTTTGCCAACCCCGCAGATAATGTTGCCCAACATGTGTTGGCGCGGTTCAGATGCAAAACTAGTTGGAAGTGTTGTCAAACACAGTTGGCAAACCAAGTGTTGGCTTGGTTAAGAACGGCCTTTAAACAAAAGTGTGCAGTATCAGCAAGAGAAATCACTCCTGTCTTCACATTAATGGAGAGTTTGACTCTTCTTTTTTTTTATAAATAAAAGATATGTAGGAATCCTCAAATGCCTTTTCTTTACAACGAACCACACTTACTACCTTAACATCTACATTGTATTGTAGAACAACAACCCCAAACACAAATTTTGACATAGAAAATAATACTGGTTCGGCGGCCAACACGTAACCGTTTCTGATTGGTCCAGCTATTCAGCGGATCAAAACTCTGATGATGAAAAAATGCACAGGCGATTCTGCTTAATCACATCATGCAGACTGAAGTAAGAAATACTGAAAAACGGAAAAGAAGTGCAATACCATCCAGGAATACCCAACACCACGTACAAATCGCCACAAAGATGTCAAGGAAGTCCACTTAAATGCCTTGAAGCCCATATATGTAGAATAATGGAGATATCGCAATCTATTGAAATTATAGTCTAACTTTAACAAGGGAGTGTCTTACATTTGTCATCCCATGTTGTAAAACTCTTTTCGAAAACATTTTCTAATGCCAAACGAAACAAGAACATCCTCATTTTTAGTTCAACAGTTCAACTGGGTGCAAGAACAATTAACATCTGACAAATCAACAACAAACATACGAACAAAGGCACAATACACACACGCACTCACACACACACACACACTCACACACACACACACACACACACACACACACACACACACACACACACACACACACACACCCACGCGCGCGCGCGCGCGCGCGCGCGCACACGCACGCGCACGCACGCACACGCACACGCACGCACACGCACACGCACACGCACACACACACACACACACACACACACACACACACGACACAACACACACACACACACACACACACACACACACACACACACACACACACACACACACACACACACACACACACACACACACACACACACACACACACACACACACACACACACACACACACACACACACACACACACACACACACACACACACACACACACACACACACACACACACACACACACAACACACACACACACACACACACACACACACACACACACACACACACACACACACACACACACACACACACACACACACACACACACACACACACACACACACACACACACACACACACACACACACACACATGTGCACACACACACACACACACACACACACACACACACACACACACACACATGCACACACACACACACACACACATGCACACACACACACACACACACACACACACACACACACACACACACACACACACACACACACACACACACACACACACACACACACACACACACACACACACACACACACACACACACACACACACACACACACACACACACACACACACACACACACACACACACACACACACACACACACACACAGAGAGGTGAAGAGTGGCACAGAGGTAACGCGCTCGCCTTGTGTCAAGTAAACCCTTGTAACCCTAACCCTTTCCTCTCACTTTGCACTAGGCCTTGCGGTCTGAACGTGGAGTCTTTCGGGTGAGGCGATAAACCGAGGTCCCGTGTGCCCATGCACTTAGCACACGTTAATCCTAGTGGCAACAAAAAAGTTGTCATTTGGTCAAAATGTATTCCCCCCCCCCCTTTCCTTCCTCATCAGTCACACAAAAATCGCATGCGAAAACAAAATAATGGGTGGCGCGCCTCTGGCTGCGACGCGCTCTCCAGGTGGGACCAACCCGAATTTCACAGAGACGCCTCTGTGACAATAAAATACCTAATAATACCTAATACCTAAAATGAAGACCGGTGCACCAGCGTCAGAATCCAGAACAATGAACTCTCCTTTCCTCATTAATTATACACTCTGAGTCATTGATGGTCAATTTTATACACTCTGAGTCATTGATGGTCAATGTTATACACTCTGAGTCATTAGGGTCAATTTTATACACTCCGAGTCATTGATGGTCAGTGTTATACACTCTGGGTCATTGATGGTCAAATTTGTTTTCTTCAAAACTTCAAAAATACTTTTTTAAGAGGTGGTATCATATCACCTACTATTAAAGGCCACTAGGTTGTAACCCCATTTGCCTTAACCTTTTCCTTTCCTTCTAAAAGGTCATTGATTGAGAGGATTATCTCGATATACTGGCTTATTTTTGGTGAGGTCGATTTTTTTTTTTCTTAGAAAAGGGATTATCTTAATTTAAAAACGGACTGAGAGGCTGTCCGTTAGATGCGATCTGTTGATCTGGGTGTGTAATCATGAGTTCGTCTTAGACGGTCGTCAACACGGGTAGTGGTATGTAAATTAGGCTAAACGGCCAATCGTTTTGAGAGCTTAAAGGGGCACCATGACGGATTTAAACAGAAAAACAGATGTTTCTTCTCAGTACCAATACAAATGTCAGCGTGTTTTTCTCAGAATGCCATGTGCCTTCCCTGCTATTTTGGAGGTGATTCTAAAGGGCCGGCCACACGTCAGCAGGAATCGTACGACTGTACGATACGATTCGATCACGTGATCTCCAAGCGCGAATCACATTTGTTCTTGGAGACCACGTGATCGAATCGCATCGTACAGTCGTACGATTTTAGTGGACGTGTGGCTGGCCCTTTAGACACAACAACTTGATATGCTCACACACATTATAAGGTCTACCATGTAAAAAAAAAATTGGTATCGGTTCCAATCATCACAACCCACCCCCAGTGCGGATACTGGATGTCCCATATATGTGTCTGTTCCAGACCGGGGGACGTTAACCCTTTCACCGCCAACCATATTTCAGCCAAAAATTCAATCAACTTTACCTGGGTAGAGAACAAAATCCATCTGCAGTATTGGGGATTCTTCTGTGAAATATGTAGAATAAGGTCTGTCCTAACTTCCCAAAACTAAGACAATAGGGTCTTTGGATAATAGACCCCAATTTGATGCCTTTTAGTGACGTATGTGTTCAATCACTGTGGTGCTAAAATGCGACTTTGGCGGTGAAAGGGTTAAGCAGATTTTTTTTCTTCAAACTCCTGCTGTGCCGGTACCGTCGATGGTGCCGGTGACTTGCCGTTGCCGTTTTGTGTCTTGTGGATTTTCAAGCAGAAGAAATTTAGTTTGAGCGATTATTAACACGACTTAATTTCTGCCGATGTCGTTGCCGTCGCCGTGCCGTTTCCGTGGCGTGCATAAGGATTTCCAGCTTTAACCCTTTCACCGCCAGCCATATTTCAGTCAAAAATGTCCATTAAATTTACCTGGGGAGAGAACAAAATCCATCTGCAGTATTGTGGATTCTTCTGTGACAGATATAAAACAAGGTCTGTCCTTACTTCCCCAAACTAAGACAACGGGGTCTTTGGATAATAGACCCCAATTTGATGCCTTTTAGTGACATAGGTGTTAAATCAGTGTGGTGCTAGAATGCGACTTTGGCGGTGAAAGGGTTAAACGGAAACGGCTACGGCAAAGGCGACGATGACGGCAAAATGATGTCGTGTTAATCGCTCAAACTAACTTTCTACTGCATGAACCCATAAAACACGAAACGGCAACGACACGTCGCCGGCAACATCGACGGCACCGGCACGGCACGAGGTTTTGGAGCATGTAGCGAATTCTGCCGTTGCCGGCCACGAAATAATAATAATAATAATGGGAATTTATATAGCGCTCTTTCTCACATGAGCTCAGTGCGCTTTACATTGATAACAAGAACATTAAAGGCAAACAAATAATTAATCATTATAAAGTAAAATAAGCACGATGCTTGCACGCAACGTTCTCTTACTTCCTTACACACACACACACACACACACACACACACACACACACACACACACACACACACACACACACACACACACACACACACACACACACACACACACACACACACACACGCACACACACACACACGCACACATACATGCACACACGCACACACGCACAACTCGCACACAATTAATTATGCAAGAGTAAAATAGTTACAACATGAACATTCTAAGAAGAAACATAGAGACCACATTCACATTCCCAATCAAGTTTGAATACAATACTGCAACCTGAAATAAAATCATACTGCCATCGACATACCAATTACATGACTAATTATAATAGACAAATTTTGCAAAAACAAAAATACCCTTCTACCTCATTTACAAGCATTTAAAGTTTACAAGACGTAGACATTCTACATACAAAATACGAATAATAAAATAATTGTAAATACATTTTTTACAAGATTTCTGCAATAAAACGCCCCCCCCCCCCCCCCACACACACACACACCTCACACACAAACACTAATCAATCATAATATGTCCGAAACAAGTGAGTTTTAAGGGCAGAGCGAAAGGCGGAAATAGAGTCAGATGAGCGGACATGTTGTGGGAGGGAATTCCATAAGTGAGGTGCTAAATAGTAGAAAGATCGTTCACCAAACGATTTCGTGTGGACCCGAGGAACCTTGAGTGTGCAGCAGTCAGAGGAAGAACGTAGGGAGCGAGCAGGTAAGTAGACAGTTACTAGTTCGGAGAGATAGACGGGACCAGTGAAATAGGGACGGCATCATGACATTTGAGAAGAAAAATGCCTCCCGAGGTCAGCTATGGAAAGGGGGGAGTTTTTGTCAAGGTCGTGTTTGGAGAGGTAGGGCGCCATCTCTTTCAAACAGAAAAAGGCGCCGCGCCGTTTCCGTTTGGATGGATTCAAAACTTCGGGTTTCGTCACGGAACTTTATAGGACGGCAACGACAAAAACAAAATACTTTGCCGTCGGGAAAACGTTTAGAAGGAATTCCAGCTTTAGGCTTTGTATCTAATTCAGGGCGTGTAACCATGAGTGCGTCTTAGACAGTCAACACGGGTAGTAGTATGTAGATTAGGCTAAAGAGCCAATCATTTGGGGGAGTTTATACTAATTTGAATACTACTCTACCCGTGTTGATTGTCTAAGATGCACTCATGATTTCAGGCCCTGGTAATTTGTCCTTTTTCGTGATATAAATAATAAAGATCTAGACTATCTGTCTTATCCCCTCGCTTACCTAAACCAACCTAACTAGCTGGGAGCAACTTCAACTAATATTGAACCCCTTTTAGTTTTACTTCCTAGGATATCTTGGTTGAATTTGGGTGGGTTTTTTACGATCTATATAATATTATTGTGTGCAGATGTTTTTTTCCAGTGCCAGACATTTTTATTATCATGATTCAATCAGGTTCGTGTTTGTTTTCATTTTTTTAATAAATGTCACTTGATGTCTTTTTCTGTCCCCCCCCCCTCTCTCTCTCTCCCTCTCTCTCTCTCTCTCTCTCTCTCTCCCCTCTCTCTCTCTCTCTCTCTCTCTCTCTCTCTCTCTCTCTCTCTGTTCTCTCTCTCTTCTCTCTCTCTCTCTCTCTCTCTCTCTCTCTCTCTCTCTCTCTCTCTCTCTCTCTCTCTCTCTCTCTCTCTCTCTCTCTCTCTCTCTCTCTCTCTCTCTCTCTCTCTCTCTCTCTCTCTCTCTCTCTCTCTCTCTCTGTTCTCTCTTCTCTCTCTCTCTCTCTCTCTCTCTCTCTCTCTCTCTCTCTCTCTCTCTCTCTCTCTCTCTCTCTCTCTCTCTCTCTCTCTCTCTCTCTCTCTCTCTCTCTCTCTCTCTCTCTCTCTCTCTCTCTCTCTCTCTCTCTCTCTCTGTTCGTTCAGTGTTCTCTCTCTCTCTCTCTCTCTCTCTCTCTCTCTCTCTCTCTCTCTCTCTCTCTCTCTCTCTCTCTCTCTCTCTCTCTCTCTCTCTCTCTCTCTCTCTCTCTCTCTCTCTCTCTCTCTCTCTCTCTCTCTCTCTCTCTCTCTCTCTCTCTCTCTCTCTCTCTCTCTCTCTCTCTCTCTCTCTCTCTCTCTCTGCGTTCCTTGGAAAATAAAGTTTTCAAAGTTTTCAAGTTTTCAAAGTTCTCTCTCTCTCTCTCTCTCTCTCTCTCTCTCTCTCTCTCTCTCTCTCTCTCTCTCTCTCTCTCTCTGTCTCTCTCTCTCTCTCTCTCTCTCTCTCTCTCTCTCTCTCTCTCTCTCTCTCTCTCTCTCTCTCTCTCTCTCTCTCTCTCTCTCTCTCTCTCTCTCTCTCTCTCTCTCTCTCTCTCTCTCTCTCCTCTCTCTCTCTCTCTCTCTCTCTCTCTCTCTCTCTCTGCTTCTTCTACAAAAAATATGAATGTTCAACGAAAAGGAAAACGAGATGCAGTCGGGATAACAAAAGGTCACGAGACGAAAAATACCTGTTTCTTCTTCTTCTTCTTCTTCTTCTTCTTCTTCCAACCAACTTAATCATAAGCACTTGTTCTCCTAACAGGCAATAACTCTTCAGCAAACTTATTTGTGTCTCTCTTTCTGTCTCATTTGTCTGTCTTTCTCCTTTATCGTTTCAGTGTTATCATTTTGCCTTGTCTTTGCGGAGAGTGTAGGTCTAGTGGAGGAGGGGGCGGGCAAGGGGGGTGGGGGCGGCGTTGACGTGGGGGGGGGGGTATAGGAGAGGGAAGGGGTGGGGCGTCTGCTTTACTCTTATGACATTAGTTTTCTTGGTGCCGAAGTGGTGTGTGTGTGTGTTTAGTGTGTGTGTGTGTGTGTGTGTGTGTGTGTGTGTGTGTGTGTGTGTGTGTGTGTGTGTGTGTGTGTGTGTGTGTGTGTGTGTGTGTGTGTGTGTGTGTGTGTGTGTGTGTGTGTGTGTGTGTGTGTGTGTGTGTGTGTGGTGTGTGTGTATGGATGTGGGTATGTGCGTGGGTTCGTGCGTGGGGGGAGGGGCGCGTGAGAGTGTGTGCGCGTGTGTGTGTGTGTCATGTTTTTTCCTTTTCTCTTTGTTCTTAGGCCGTGTACACATATAAGCGGATATTCCATGCGGAAACCCGTGCGCAATCCATAAATAAGTGAAACAAAGAAGGGAAAAGATTTGCGCACGTGTCCGAATTTCCCCTATATGCGTACACTTTTATCCTTCTTTCTTCCACTTATTTAGGGTTTTCCGTACGGAACTTACGCGTCTAATGTGAACCCGGCCTTAAGCCGCCCAAATAATAATAATAATCGTTGTTTCTGTTCTATTCCTGAGAACTGCGTTCTGGTGCTCTCTTGACCTA
>CM065703.1:10241709-10249209 GCA_017654935.2 Phymorhynchus buccinoides | reverse complement strand
GAGTTCTCGACGTTTTGCAAGTTAGATCAGTTTGTAACCCCTCTTTCTATTTAATTTAAAATGTTTCTCAAGTCGTTCACTATTCGACGCCATTGTTGCTATGGTATTTGACTGAGTAGGTCGAGGAAAGCAACTCTAATTTTCACGAAGCAATTGTCGAAGTAGTTTTTTTTTCTCCAAAAATCGTCAATTGAATGCTTTGAATAAGAGAGGTCATGCAACTACTAGGCCTACTGGCTAAACAGGCGGTCAAAAGTATAGGCAGAGTCTACAGTCGAACCTCAGAATGTGACCACCCTACAGACTGGCCAAAACTGTCCGTGAGGTATTTGTTATACTGAAGACTCTTTTAGGCTCCTTTCCTTCCTCATCAGTCACACAAAAATCGCATGCCCAAATAAATTGAGTGGCGCGCCTCTGGCTGCGACGCTCTCTCCAGGTGGGAGCAACCCGAATTTCACAGAGACGCCTCTGTGACTATAATGTACCTAACCTAACCTAACCAGTGGCAGTAAAGGAGAGAGAGAGAGCGCTCCACGCGAACGTTCTTATCTACGCAAATCGTCCCGGACTAGGCGCTATTATTGTCACTCACTTAGCTGATGACAGGACTGGACTTGAATTATAGCGATTTGTGTGCATCGGGTTTTTTGTAGGACAATGCACAACAAGCTGGCGTGATTATGTTTTTTCGTCTATTTTGTGTGTAGGTGGGTTCTTTTTTTCCCCCAAGCATTATCTTTACTTTTTACCATCCTCCTATGTGCGTCAGCCTGTTATTAATTTGGATACCGACTAAACGGCGAGGTACGGAATCGCCGTCTCCCAACTCGCCGTCTCCCAACTCGCCGTTTCCCCACTCGCCGTTTTCTAGCTCGCCGTATAAGTTTTTCAATTTTACAATCTGTTGCATTTCGCCGCATAGACCAGGGATAAGAAGCAGTAGTAAACATTTTATCTTTTGTGTATTCGACACTAAATTGACACTAAACCTATCCCTAACCCAACCGTAACCCTAAACCTATCCCTATCCCTAACCGTAAACCCATTCCCTAACTCTTCGCACATGCGCAGACATGTTGAGAGCAAATCCATTTTGAGAACGCCACACCGGCCATACGGCCAAAAGCAAGAACACAATTCATGGCATCAATTCAGTAAACAGTGAATAAGGCGAAATAGCACTGAAAAAAACGGCGATTTGACACTGCTATGCGGTTTGGACTAAAGACGGCGAGTACGGCGAGTAGACACCTATACGGCGAGTAGAGAAACGGCGAATCGGGACCCTCCCGACTAAACAGTCAGTCAGTCAACTTAATATTCTCATTTGCGTAGTTCATAATACATTTTAACAAAAGGGGGGGGGGGGGGGGGGGGGGGGGGGGGGGGGGGGAAAAATGCATGCGCAGTATGACTGTGTTTTTAACTTATAAAGTTGCTTTGTCTAAATCTAATAATAATACGGAAATACATGCGCAATATGACTGCGTTTCTAACGGATAAAGTTGTGTTGTCTTAATCTTATTCTCTCTCTCTCTCTCTCTCTCTCTCTCTCTCTCTCTCTCTCTCTCTCTCTCTCTCTCTCTCTCTCTCTCTCTCTCTCTCTCTCTCTCTCTCTCTCTCTCTCTCTCTCTCTCTCTCTCTCTCTCTCTCTCTCTCTCTCTCTCTCTCTCTCTCTCTCTCTCTCTCTCAGTCTCTCTCTCTCTCTCTCTCTCTCTCTCTCTCTCTCTCTCTCTCTCTCTCTCTCTCTCTCTCTCTCTCTCTCAAAACAAGATTTCTTACCAGCTATAAGAGGGAAAACACGTGAAACCCGTGATTTTGACACGTGATCTGGTGGGTCTTTAAATGGAACGACTAAATATATATTAAAGACCCACCAGATCACGTGTCAAAATCACGGATGAATGAAAATAGGGTTTTACGCCCTCTTCGGCCTTTCGGCCATGTAGGGCATTTGTAAATACAAAGATGGTGGGAACAATACTGGAGGCAATGCCCGGAGGCAGTGCTAAACCAGTAAAGCCCCGATTTTTTAATAATGAAGATATGTGTAGCAGTAACCACGCCTCGGTTAAACCTCATCGGCTATGGCACTGCCACAAGATTGTTGTATAATTGATGAACACGGATTTCACTTGTTTTCCCTCTTATGGCTGGTACCCACGTGTCGTCATATCCGGCCACAAGGAGCGCCATATTATGGGAGACCGCCATCTTAGTCCTTAATTTTTTTGAAAAATGCCAGATCGATGCTGCGTATTTGGCTGTTCCAATTCGAAACTTATCTAAACTGTATTTATAACATCTGGATGTTTTCTTTACACATTTAGATAACATTTTCACTTTGTTTACACACAAATAAGGACTAAGATGGCGACACTTCCGTTGGAATGGTCGAGATGCGCACGCAGGTGGGTTGGAGCCATAGCTGGTAAAAAATGTTGCTTTGACCAAGTTTGACTCCCCTACAAATGCCCCCAAATTAAAAAAACGAAACATCATTTTAAAGAGCAGCCTCAAATTAAGTTGGGGACATTTGTATGTGGGTCACAGCTACCCAGGAAAAAAACAAGGGACTTAATCGTGGTGGGACAGTGGGTCTTTAATTTTTAAATAAATACAAACAGCGTGACTAAAAAAAAGTAAACACATCCTGAAGATTTGCTAATAAGAGTTTTAATGATCAAACTATCATATTTTTTTTTATTTTTTCAGGTTTACAAAGAATATTTAAAAGGTTACAACAGTTTCGTTTTCAAGATGCCTTCAAGTCCTCCAGAAAACAACAGTTTCCATGGTAACCAACTTTCAGAAATATCCCTTTTTAACGTAAAAAAAAAAGAAGAAGAAATTTCTTAATTTCAAAGTTTTTGTTATCCAGTCGACATTTACATTCATTTTTAATCGTACGAAGGTTCAAAAAGTCAGAATATTTAGTAGAGTCGAATTTAGATGTTCAAGGCAACTATATGGCAGTCATGGGTTTTTTCTGGAAAACAGACCGTTTGCAGAGTGAGACAGATAGACATTTTCTGCGAAAGTGCGAAAGTATTTCTGTTCCTCAAAAAAAAGATTTTTCTTCTGAAAATGGGATATCATTGAAAATTGTTGAATTTGTTACTGTATTTTTCTAAAAACTCTCCGAGGCATCTAACTACAAGAAAAAAACACAAAATGGTAATCTTTCATGCACTGAATTTAGACTTACCATCATCTTAAAAACACAGAAAATAGATTGATAATTACAAATGAGTTGTGTTTTATTAGTAGTCGCCAGCGATAAGCCTCATTACACGGATCATCATCTTAAACACACACACAAAATAGGTTGATCATTAAAATTGTCATTACCGATTTTGTAAATTGCGGGTTTTTTGGGGGGGTTTAGTTGCAAATCATAAGCCTCATTAGACTGATCATCATCTTAAACAAAAACAATAGGTTGATCATTAAAATTGTCATTACCGATTTTGTAAATTGCGGTTTTGGGTGGGTTTTTTAGTTGCAAATCATAAGCCTCATTAGACTAATCATCATCTTTAATACACACACAAAACATAGATTGATCACTAACATTTTCATTACCGATGTTGTAAATTGCGTTTCTTTTTTTAAAAGTTGCAAATGATAAGCCTCATTAGACTGATCATCATCTTTAAAGACCCACCAGGTCACGTGTCAAAATCACGGGTTTCACGTGTGCTTTTTCTCTTATAGCTGGCAAGAAATCTTGCTTTGACCAAGTTTGGCTCCCCTACAAATGCCCCCAAATTGAAAACGAAACATCATTTTAAAGAGCAGCCTCAATTCGAAGTTGGGGACATTTGTATGTGGGTCACAGCTACCTAGAACAAAAAAACAAGGGACTTTATCGTGGTGCGTCAGTGTGTCTTTAATACACACACAAAATAGATTGATCATTAAAATTGTCATTACCGATTTTGTGAGTTGCGCTTTATTAGTAGTCGCCAGCGATAAGCCTCACTAAGTCGCTCGCGCGCGTTCCTCGTGTCGTCCATCCTGCTGTTAGGGTAGGTTCCGATTGTCCCTTTCCCGTCTCGCCCTTTCTTTGAAGTGTGCCGCGTGCCTCTTCACGTGATCTCCTTTAGGCGAGGGGTGCCGTTTCGCCCTTTCAATGAGTAGATGAAGACGGAGATAATTGGCATGGGCTTCTTACCCGCCCATGGGCTTTTTACCCCGTCTTACCCAACCGTTTCGCCCTTTTTGTTTTAACTCAACTTCATATCTTCTTGTCCTTGGCTGTATGGGAGAAGTGTGTATGTGTATGCGTACCGTGCGTGTTATGTGTGAATGTTGGTATGTTGGTGTGCTATGTAATAAAAGTCATGTTTACGACCCTCAATCTTATAGTCTGCTTCTTTCAGTTATTAAAAACAATCTAGTCTCCTCCGAAATCGGAATGTGCCGGCTGCACGCAGCGGGGAGACCAATCAAAACTCATTCGCATCGCAACGATTTTGAATTTAGTTTTTTTTAAACCTCACAAATCACTCCAGCCACACACACAAACGAAACATGCATAGGGGAAGACGGGGTAAAAAGCGCATGGGCGGGTAAGAAGCCCACCCCAATTATCTCATGAAATGAAGCAAATTTCAGTCTCATTTTGCCCATGAGACGAGCGTTAATGTCTAGCATTCGTCTCATGGGCAAATTTGACTGAAATTTTCTTTATTTCATGAGATAATTGGGGTGGGCTTCTTACCCGCCCATGCGCTTTTTACCCCGTCTTCCCCTAGTAGATCAGACTTTTTATAGACTTTGCATAGAAAAAAATTCTCCACACCGATTGTTTTCCCCCACAACAAACCACTACAACAGCAAAGTCAGAGGCACAATTGTGGTCTTTTAAAGCCATAGTGGTTAGAAGAAGAGACTCACAAATTAATGTGGCGGTACCATAGCCGATGAGGTTTATCCGAGGCGTGGTTACCGCTACACCTATCTATTTTCTTAAAAACTCGGGACCTTACTGGTGTTGCACTGCCTCCGGGCATTGCAGCCAATATTGTTCCCACCATCTTTGTATTTACAAATGTCCCATATGTGTCTATGACCGAGAGGACGTAAAACACCATTTTTTTCATTCATTACAATTGTGGTCTAAGGGAGCGAAGCGAGTTTATAGCTGACCAAGGTTGGCTGTGTGCACACAGATTTACTTCCCTTGAAGCAAATGCATCAAATTGACAGCTATCTATTAATTGCGAGCATATATGGCCGGAACAACTTGAATGAGTTAAAAGTCACACGCTATCCCGTTAATGCAGAAACACGGGACACAATGTCTGGTTACATGACATTGTCATCAATAATATTCGACAGGCGACGTAATACTGATAATGAGAGAAATAGCGGCAAGTGCCGATCAAGCATCATCGAACACAGAATGTTCATGATAATCGTTGGCTTGTTGGCAGTTAACGAAATAATGGTGACACGGTTATTAGGAAAACAGATTATCTGCATGGGTGGGTTGATGGATGGGTGGGTAGATCTATAATAGACGGGTTCTTAATTGCTGATGAAATCAATAATACCGAGAGATCACGGATGTTTTGTTCGGTTTCTAAGAGACGTGACTGAATTCACTGTCGTCACGTGATTGAACAATACATACTTACAATAATACCAGACAATAATGTGAAACATATAATACAGTTCACAATAGACGAGTTTCGTATATATAAAAAAAAAAATAGGGGAGAGCACTTCGTAAAAATTAGAGTTGCTTACCTCCATTAATCGGTCAAATTCCATAGCAACAATGCAACAATGGCGTCGAAGCTTGAAACCGCAGGATGCGAGTCAGCGACTTGCAAACATTTTTGTTAGAAAAATGAGGGGTGGCCAGTAGCTACAAATTGATAAAACTTGCAAAATGTGACGTAAAAATATAATTGACATATTTTGTTTAGAATAACGCACGGTGTTCTAAGTGCTGTATGTCTGCTCAAACACACGAGTCGATATGCTACGAGAGCCGATGGTAGAGTGACTTCCCCTGTTCGACTGATTGAATTAGGCAAGATCACTCCCACACACCATGGAATTACTGCCCTTAATTATTTCCGAACTATTCCTATTAGCATAGATACTTATGCAATATATCACAGTATCCATACCTATGTAATAAAATTAATTCAGATTCTGCGACCTGACGAACCAGGGTGTGGCTGCGAGTCGGGGTTCGTAAGGAGCGTTACTGTAAAGTTTCTGTAACTGGTCTTGGTTCTAATGTTCGCTTCTAAAGACATTTGGACACAAACGTTTTATCAAATGTTACTACTTTGGCATTTCAAGCATGCTCTAACTTTTAAGTCCTATACATCAGAGGCACAGTATGTTGGGGAGATTTTTTTTCAAAACTTTTTTATCCCCCTTTTTTTATACCATCTCAGTTGCTGGCCTTCTCTGGTCGTGTCGTTTATTTTATCATTTTTTTAAATTTTGGAGCATTGTTATGTTCATCTTTTTACTTTAAAAAGATGTAGGTGTAGAGTGGCACAGTGGTAACGCGTTCGCTTCGTGTCAAGTAAACCCGAGTTCGAACCTGGGTACAGGGGATTTTTCCTCTCACTTTGCACTAGGCCTTACGGTCTGAATGCGGAGTCTTTCGGGTGAGACGATAAACCGAGGTCCCGTGTGCCCATGCACTTAGCACACGTTAAACCCAGTGGCAACGAAAAAGTTGTCATTTGGTCCAAATTTACCCCCGCCCCCTTTTCTTCCTCATCAGTCACACAAAATATCGCATGCAAAACAAACAAAAAATGGGTGGCGCGCCTCTGACTGCGACGCGCTCTCCAGGTGGGAGGAACCCGAATTTCACAGAGACGCCTCTGTGACTATAAAGTACCTAATGCCTAATATTTTTATCATTCCTATTTTATTTGAGTGCTAGTTTGGGGCAGTTTTGTGGGGTTTTTTTTTTTTTGGGGGGGTCTTCTTGCCAATATACAACAGGAAAACCTTCCCATTGTGGAAGGACTTTGTTGTTGAGGTGAGAAAGCCCCACAGGGCTGTGGGGATGAACCCAACCGCGTCCACCTGATGAGACCCCCATGGGTCGAAACAGCTGTTGTGGGCTGGTCCATAGACTGTTAGCCACAGTCTGAAAAACAGACCCCAATTACCTTATTTATCGTCAGCGTCGTCATTATTGTCCGGATCGCCCTTGGGTGTCTTTGCACTTGAAGCCGATGTGCCCTGAGGCGGAGGACATACTGCTGTACTAGGGTACCTCTTCGTTCATTCCTCACAGCTGTTTCGGGAGGAACGTTTAGTTTATCTGTATTTCTATAGTGTTTTTTTCAAGCCAACTTCAGCTTACCATATGTAACTTTTATTTTCAAATTCTGTTTCACTTTTTTTTCTGTTTCTTCTTAATATTTATTTTAATTTATATGTATGTATGTATGTATGTATGTATGTATGTATGTATGTATGTATGTATGTATGTATGTATGCATGTAT
>CM065703.1:10224209-10226709 GCA_017654935.2 Phymorhynchus buccinoides | reverse complement strand
TTTGAAAAGAAAGTCACAACAACTCTCTCTCTCTCTCTCTCTCTCTCCTCTCTCTCTCTCTCTCTCTCTCTCTCTCTCTCTCTCTCTCTCTCTTCTCTCTCTCTCTCTCTCTCTCTCTCGCTCGCAGAAAGACCAACTTCTACCCAAGCTTACTCGCAAGCACAACACTTCAATTTAAAAACTAAATTCATTTTCATCACGAAACATATACCTTGTTTGTAAATTTCTTTGGTGTATTCTTTCCACATGGTTAAAAAAACCACTTCTCATTTTTTTAAAATAGCATTACTGGATATTAATTTAAAAACTAAATTCATTTTCATCACGAAACATAAACCTTGTTTGTAAATTACTTTGGTGTATACTTTCCACATGTGTTACATCAAATGGTAAAAAAAAAATCTCTCTTTTTTAACATTACTAGAATAACATCTTTGAGGATTTGAAAATAAGTTGTGTATTAACAAGTATTAAATCCACTTTTCTGGATCTGTAGGTGTTTTGGGTGGGGGGGTGGGGGGGGGGGGGGGGGGGGGGGGGGGAGGGGGGGGGGGGGGGGGGGTTAACTTTAAGAAATGTCTCTTTTATGATTTTCTCGGATCATAATATTAGAAACGTCTTTATGGCGTCTCGATCCATTTCTACAGTCTTTTTAGACCACATATTGTGGGAACATTATTATTTAAAAAAAATTATTACACCTTTTTTTTTGCATGTTTTTCATAAACAAATTACAAATACACAACTAAATAAATGACTCAATAAAATTAATGTATGAGTAGATAAGCAAAAAACATAAATAAATCAAAAGTATAATAAAGTGAATAAATAAATGAGAAAAGATATAGACAAAGGAGCAATGATGGTAAATAAACAATGCACAGTTAAGGAGTTAATTCATAGAAATAAATTCTACAAAAGAAGAAAAAAGTCAACACCTGTTCGAAACAATGACCAATTGACACGAGTTGAAAATCATGAGCAATACACAATTCTGCACGACATAATTATACTCATACACAAGTATATATATTTAAATGTGGAAACATTATTAAAAGACCAATCGAGTCCTTTCTTCTTCTTCTTCTTCTTTTTCTTCTTTTTCTTCTTCTTCTTCTTCCTTCTTCTTCTTCTTCTTCTTTTTTTATTCTTCCATTCTTCTCTTCTTCCTACTTAATCTTCTTTCTTCATTCTTCTTCTTCTTCTTCTTCTTCTTCTTCTTCTTCTTCTTCTTCTTCTTCTTCTTCTCCTTCTTCTTCTTCTTCTTCTTCTTCTTCTTCTTCTTCTTCTTCTTCTTCTTTTTTTTTCTCGTCTTCTTCGTCGTCGTCGTCGTTCTTCTTCTACTCAGACAGTTCCCTGTCATATGAGCGTATATGCGTCATGCTGCCGTTATGCGCCTAACTAAGAAATAGTTTGGCCCAGCATGTCCGACTTCGGCTGGAGAAATCTTCGTAAGAATTTTTACAAAGAAAAAAGAGGCAAGAGAAATGTGGACCGGTAAGGCAGAACAGATAGCAGATGACCAAAGGCAGAGTCAAAGAGAGTGACAGGTAAGAGGAAGTTACAAGCACATAGCTTCCAGAAGGTGGGGGAACTATCTGTACGAAAGACACACACACACACACACACACACACACACACACACACACACACACACACACACACACACACACACACACACACACAACACGCACTGCGCGCTGCGCAGCGCGCGCGCACGCACACACACACAGCGCGCATGCAGAATAGTATGTGAAATGTCGAAGTCTGACTTTCAATTGCGTGCCTTTCGTGGCTTTCTTTCAAAAACTAATTTTGTGGAGCTAGACTTATTTCGCATTACCAAACGTTTTATATAATCTCTCTCTCTCTCTCTCTCTCTCTCTCTCTCTCTCTCTCTCTGGTTTAAATGTTTTATTTTCCAAATCAACATGAACAACAACTATGACACAACTGAAGCAACAACAAGCAGAGCTTATGGCGTGCTCAGTTCAAAACGAATTACACAGTATAAACATTGGCGGAATTTTACCAGGAAATACAAGCAATACATTTTTTGAAAAGAAAGTCACAACAACTCTCTCTCTCTCTCTCTCTCTCTCTCTCTCTCTCTCTCTCTCTCTCTCTCTCTCTCTCTCTCATCTCTCTCTCTCTCCTCTCTCTCTCTCTCTCGCTCGCAGAAAGACCAACTTCTACCCAAACCTACTCGCAAACACAACACTTCAATTCAAAAACTAAATTCATTTTCATCACGAAACATATACCTTGTTTGTAAATTACTTTGGTGTATTCTTTCCACATGGTTAAAAAAACCACTTCTCATTTTTTTTAAATAGCATTAATGGACATTAATTTAAAAACTAAATTCATTTTCATCACGAAACATATACCTTGTTTGTAAATTACTTTGGTGTATTCTTTCCACATGTGTTACATCAAATGGTAAAAAATATCTCTCTTTTTTAACATTACTAGAATAACATCTTTGAGGATTTGAAAA
>CM065703.1:10211709-10219209 GCA_017654935.2 Phymorhynchus buccinoides | reverse complement strand
AGAAAGCCTAACCTGTTCAGACTGACGACCATTGACCAGAACTGATTGAAAACGATCAGAAAGGTAAGAGGAAAACCAAGAAAGAGCAGGGCCCTTAATTCCAAAAGTATGTTCAAGACGAGACAGAAGAATGGAGTGGTCTATGGTATCAAAGGCAGCAGAGAGATCAAGAAGTGTCAAAAGAGAGATTTGACCAGCATCAGAAGCAAGTAAGAGGTCATTGACGATTTGAACAAGGGCTGTTTCTGTACTGTGGTTGGTTCTATAGGCAGACTGATAAGGATGATGAAGATTGTTTGAGGATAGATGATCGTTAAGTTGTTTCAGGACAGTCTTCTCAAGGAGTTTGGAGAGAAAAGGGAGGTTAGATACAGGTCTGTAGTTCTTCAGATTATTAGGATCCAGATTGTTCTTCTTGAGAAGGGGCCTTACAAGAGCGGTTTTGAAAGCAGAAGGAAACACACCTGAAACTAAAGAAGAATTGATGATGTTGGTGATTGATGGCATAAGGTATTGATAGATTTGTGAGAAAAGAGAGGCTGGGATGGGGTCAAGATCACATGATTTAAAATGCATTTCTTTCAAAGTAGAAAGAACTTCGGTCTCAGACACCGGCTTGAAAGAGAGAAGGGGGACACCAGTGAATGATGGGTCTGGAATAGTTGGTTGAAAAGGCATGGAGTCGATTTTTGATCGTAGATCGATAATCTTGGTGGAGAAGAAGGAGGAAAAGGTTTCTGGCAGTTTGTCAGGACTGATATTTGATGGCAGAGGACTTGATTTCTTGTTGCCTAGGAGATCAGACATGGTGGAGAACAGGACCTTTGTTGTGTTGACGGGGTGTGGCTGCCCACATGGCGGGGTAATCAAAAACGGTCACACACGTAATGTTCTCATCCCTAGCTGATGCATTTGTACCTTAGTGTTCAAGTGCTTCTCGCTGTTGGGATTATCCCTGGAGTCTTTTAGCCAGGGTAAGCCAACCAACCAACCAAAACCGTCAAAACGGCTGTTCCTCCTTGGCAGAGATGCCGGAAAGAGTAGCCATTTTGGATGGGGTGGGTGGAGGTCTGGTGGTAGCGTTTTCTTTTTCTTTGTAGTGCAGTAAAAAAAAAAAAGGAGCTATTTCCTTTGTTGTGAGCGAAACTCCTTTAAATAAACTGTATAAAATTATTAAAAAAATAAAATAAAAAGGCTTGTATTGCGAAAAGTTCGTGCAAACGATTTGGTCTAAACGCAGGCGGCCATTAGAAGAGAGACGGCACACGCCTTCTCTTTGGGTGAAATAATTTGACTTCCAGCACCTCCGCCAAGGAGGAATCGCCGATTTGACGGTTTGATTTCCAGTAAACCAGAGCAAAGTGAGTGTTGCGATCTCTGTAAAGGGTGTTTTCCTGGTGATCTTGACGTGTTTCTTGCAAAACTCATCCGTCAGGGTGCCCCTTTAACGATTATTAGGCCAGACTTGGAATGCATTGACTTTGCCGTTTCATACAGTATCATCTTTTGTATTATTTGTTGTGTGTGCGTTACACTCTAGAGTACTAAGGGTGGTTGCGTACCCCTTAAGGCATTATCGCAACATGACGTCAATTTGTGGATCTCTAGTTCGATATTGAAAATGATTTAGATCACCAGCGTCTGTTAAAATGTTTCTGCTTCCACTGTATCAACGCTCTGCTTTGTAACTGAAACCGTTTTCTAGAAGCAAACGGATTTCTGAGGACTGTGACAAATTGGTCATTGCGTACCGGTACGGGTCAGTGCGCACCGTACATACGGGTGTTGCATTTTTATTTACATACACTTATATGTAACCATAGCAACTTTCACCCCACACCAAGTGCGTTGAGGAAACCTTAACACTGACTTCAAATATAAAAAAGCCTTCCAGTCAACTTTTTCCTGCATTCCCAGCTCAAGTGTTTATGACACAAAACGTCGGTTGCCCCCCCTCTCAGGTACTTTTCCCTTCACCTTGTTTTTGTTTGTGGCTCAAGCTCAAGTCCGTCTGTCGGTCTGTCGGTCCAAAATTGTCGCACATTTTGACAAAATTGTCGCACTTCAAATCGAGCCTACACTTCTGGCCGCTCTTTAAAATGATGTATTTTAAAAGCGTACAAAATAATAAACATATGTAATACAGACACTACAACAGACACGACGAGTATGCGGTGCTTCTTTTGATGAGTATAAGTAGGATATATACATAGTTTTAAATGTTTTCCAAAAGATATAAAAAGTTACGAAATGGTGCAGAGATAACATTTTGGTTTACAGATTAAAATTATTGAAAAGCCAGGGGAGGTAACTCATGATTGGAGTGGTAACAATAGACCGCGTGCCACAAACTATTGCGATTTCGCGCTTGTTTTACCTATTCATTTCAAAAGTACAGCAGCACTACTTCATCTTTTTTAACATAGAAAGTTGGTCTCTTTTGGTTGAAAAATGGAATCGAGAAGAAATAAACGTCATTGGAATAAATGACGCAAAGCATGACGTTATTTCTTTACGATCTCTACGATTTCAAGAGGGGGGGGGGGGGGGGGGGGGGGGGGGGTACGCACTAACCCAACCAACGCAAAGACTCGTCAGTACTCTATCGTTTTACAAACATAATGATGTTGATTTAGCAGTGTGTGTGTGTGTGTGTGTGTGTGTGTGTGTGTGTGTGTGTGTGTGTGTGTGTGTGTGTGTGTGTGTGTGTGTGTGTGTGTGTGTGTGTGTGTGTGTGTGTGTGTGTGTGTGTGTGTGTGTGTGTGTGTGTGTGTGTGTGTGTGTGTGTGTGTGTCTGTCTGTCTGTCTGTCTGTCTGTCTGTCTGTCTGTCTGTCTGACTGTCTGTGGGGACATCCCGCTATCGCTACGTATCGATAACACTACTGGGCTGAATCACTACGGCAACTAAGGGTTAGGGTTAGGGCTAAAATAGGGTTAAACTTAGGTAAGGAATAGTGTTAAGTCAGGAAAATGGTTCGGGTTAGGGTTAGGAAAATGGTTAGGGTTAGTCTGTCATAATTCAAACTAACAGATTGGCACAGTCATCTGTATGGCTCGCAGTTCTTTGGATACATAGTGAAGGCGCTACGCACCCTTGTCTGTCTGTCTGTCTGTCTGTCTCTGTGTGTCTGTCTGTGTCTGTCTGTGTCTGTGTGCGAGCATGTAGCCTACAATCGAGCATGTACAATCCTGTTTGTCTGTGCGCGTGCGTATGCATGCGCAAGCGTGCATAAGTGTTCGTTCTATTACAATGTTCCGCAAACAAAGTTTTGTCGTTCGGAAACATTTTAATCTCTGTTTGCATTACACCTACTCTTCCGAAAGAGATTGTCGTTTTCTGAAAAGCGTCTGATATCTTAGAAGATAGATACAGTTTCCTGCAGTTTTCCACAAAGGAAGAGACAACATTGCAAACTGTGTAAACTTTACAAACTTTGTAGCTTATGAGAGAGGGAGTGACTGACTCAGTGAGTTTAACCTTTTCACCGCCAGCCATATTTCAGCCAAACATTTCCATTAAATTTACCTGGGTAGAGAACAAAATCCATCTGTAGTTTTGGGGATTCTTCTGTGACATATATAAAAATAAGGTCTATCCTTACTTCCCAAAACTAAGACAATAGGGTCTTTGGATAATAGACCCCAATTTGATGCCTTTTAGTGACATAGGTGTTGGATCACAATGGTGCTAAAATGCGATTTTTGCGATGAAAGGGTTAAAACAAGAAAAAGGAAAAGAAAAACAACAACAGCAACAATAGGAAGAAAAGAGAGTAAAAACAATATGAACGAAAATAAGAAAAACAACAAGTAAGGTTAAGGAAGAAGAAGAAGAAGAAGAAGAAGAAGAAGAAGAAGAAGAAGAAGAAGAAGAAGAAGAAGAAGAAGAAGACGAAGAAGACGAAGAACAAGAAGAAGAAAGAAGAAGAAGGAAGAACAAGAAGAAGAACAAGAAAGAAGAAGAAGAAGAGAAGAAGAAGAAGAAGAAGAAGAAGAAGAAGAAGAAGAATAAGAAGAAGAAGAAGAAGAAGAAGAAGAAGACGAAGAAGAAGAAGAACAAGAAGAAGAACAAGAAGAAGAACAAGAAGAAGAACAAGAAGAAGAAGAAGAAGAAGAAGAAGAAGAAGAAGAAGAAGAAGAAGAAGAAGAAGAAGAAGAAGAAGAAGAAGAAGAAGGAGGAGGAGGAGGAGGAGGAGGAGGAGGAGGAGGAGGAGAAGAAGGAGGAGAAGAGGAGGAGGAGGAGGAGGAGGAGAGGAGGAGAAGAAGAAGAAGAAAAGAAGAATAATAAAGAAGAAGAAGAAGGAGGAGGAGGACGTGAACGAGAAAAGCAAGAAAAACACAAGAAACTAAACTGAACAATAACAAAGAAGAACAAAACGCAACAACAATCACACAGAGACAGGAATACGAAGAAGACATTAAAGAAAAACAATGACAAACAATATACCCATCCAGTGTTTCGTACCGATCCTCGGGTTTATTATCTTTATCCAGCGTGTATTTTGTATGTTCCTTTTATGTTATTTGTTCTGCTGGTTCTTGGTCGGCTCCATTTCTTTTCAGTGAAACGTGTAGGTGTTTGGTGCGTGTTTGTAAGATAGACGGATATAGAGACGGACAGACAGACAGACAGACAGACAGACAGACAGACAGACAGAGAAAAACAACAGACAGGCTTCATACAATGGCAAACGACGACCATCAAACCGGCCCTGGGGAAATCTTCCCCATTCTTCTAAAGCCGTAAATAGTAGACTGGTAAAATGTCTTTTCTTCAACTTAAGTTGAACAATGGCGTTTCACTCTGCGGTCTTTTGTTTCTGACCAGCTAAGCATCTTTGTCCATTTATTTTGCTGTTTACCATAAAACATAAGTTGAGGCCTTCTGGCCATTGTAACGAATATTAGCACTGAGGTAAAAAAAAATTAAATATATAAAAAAAGAAGGCTGAACCCGAGCGGATGCAAAGTTCCATCACGCATGCGTATCCAGGTAATGTCAAGGTCACGCACATCTGTGATTTGCACACCACAAAGGACCTTGACCCAGTCTACGAACACGCCAAAGTTTGGGATCATAACTGCAAAAAAATGTGGACGATACGGCTAAAACAATGATATATCGCATGTCCAAGGTCTAACGTCTTGACCTTGACCTTGACCATAATCAGTACCCTTAATACATAGAATTACCATGAGCCAATGCACCGGCATACCAAGTTTGAACATTGTACGTCCAATGATGTGATGAACGATATGGGCACAAAAAGACATTTCTGTTTTCAAGGTCAAACTTCAAGGTCAAGGTCAGCATGGTCATAGTTTTTGTACAGGATCATTTTACGATCAGTGATGTACCGCCTCATTAAATTTGAAGCGATTCCGCCCCAGTGGTTCACAAGATACAGCCTTGGTGTTTGAACTGCGTAGTTTCCACGCACGCACAGGTCAGACAAATCCAAGGTCATGATAATATTACCATAGTTGGCCTACTTTTGTGAGAACAGATTCTGAAAAAGCTTCGTTCAAATATGTTCAAAAGTTGGTGAAATATTGATAATTAGGCTAAGTATTTTTGTGGGGTTTTTTTTTTTTGGGGGGGTCGAACCTCATATCCGGCGTGACCTTGACTTTGAAATAAAATTATCAATCACTCGATGGCTAACATCTTCTGGGACTTGTATACCAAAAATGGTTGAAATAGACTGAACATGGGTTGGGTGTTTTTTTTAGAAAACACGCACGGACGGACGAATGGACGAACGGACGCACAGACGAACGGACGCACAGACGAACGGACGGACAAAACTAAAACAATCCTCCCCGAAACATCGCTTGGGAACTAATTAAACAGAAACCTCATTTTCGTCCTTTTCCCCTTTTTTCTTGATTAAACGTTTGCTAACCTTTTGAATGTCCAGTCGTTCTCACTTCTTTATTCATTTTATTCTATCCTTTTTCGTAATTTTTTGTCTTAGTCAGCAGGAATTGTTTCTTTAAAAGAAATGATTGGGTTTTTTCAAACGTGAATGGATTTTTAATGAGACTTGGTGCAAGAATATGTAGGGTACTAACACTGGCTCACGGGAACCATTTCTTTTATTGTTAACTACTGGAAAGTAGTCCGAGTTTATACATCATTTACACTTCATTTAGTTGTTTGGTTTCCTCTCTCTCTCTCTCTCTCTCTCTCTCTCTCTCTCTCTCTCTCTCTCTCTCTCTCTCTCTCTCTCTCTCTCTCTCTCTCTCTCTCTCTCTCTCTCTCTCTCTCTCTCTCGCACTCTCTCTATCTCTCTGTCTGATATCTCTCTCTCTCTCTCTCTCTCTCTCTCTCTCTCTCTCTCTCTCTCTCTCTCTCTCTCTCTCTCTCTCTCTCTCTCTCTCTCTCTCTCTCTCTCTCTCTCTGTAGTAGTTATGTATTGCATGCTTAGAACCAAGGACAGAATGGAAGACTAGGCCCAGCCTAAATTATTTTCCTTGTAAAATAAAGTTTCTGAGTCTGAGTCTGAGTCTCTCTCTCTCTCTCTCTCTCTCTCTCTCTCTCTCTCTCTCTCTCTCTCTCTCTCTCTCTCTCTCTCTCTCTCTCTCTCTCTCTCTCTCTCTCTCTCTCTCTCTCTCACCCCCTCTCTCTCTCTCTTTCTCCCTCTCACTCTCTCTTTCTCTCTCTCTCTAGCTTAGAATATGCAGGGGGGTCTCATCTGGAACGGCATTTCTTCCCAAATTAACGCTCATGTTTGTTTAAACACATTCAAAAACATATATCATCAAATACTCATGAACGAATACTCTAGCTCATAATATCCAAGAATGTTTACTTTGTATCCTTTTCCAAATATCTCATTTGTTATAATACACGCTTATGTGTTAAGTCTTCTTATATGTATATTGTATTAAGATGCATTATTTTTCCTGCATGTATTACATCATTTCTTCCATTTTATTCTGTTCTTTTATTTTGACCTCCCTCTCTCTGTCGGTCTCTGTCTGTCTGTCGGTCTGTCTGTCTGTCTGTCTGTCATTGTCTCAGTCTCGTTAATTGATGTAATTTATGTTATTTATATGCCTTGCACGGTGCGTCCGTTTACGACCTTGATTGAAGGTTGAGTTTTTTTGTTTGTTTTTCTTGTATTTTGTGATGTCTTTTTTTTCTATTTGTATTTTTTTAATTTCTTTTCTTTTGGTTCGGAGGGCCGGATGAAAAAAAGCCGGTTAGTGTGCTTATTCCGCTTTTCCTCAATAAAAAGCATTCGTTCGTTCGTTCGTCAGGTCTCTGTCTCTTCTCTGTCTCTCTCTCTCTCTCTCTCTCTCTCTCTCTCTCTCTCTCTCTCTCTCTCTCTCTCTCTCTCTCTCTCTCTCTCTCTCTCTCTCTCTCTCTCTCTCTCTCTCTCTCTCTCTCTCTCTCTCTCTCTCTCGTCTCCAAAGATACTATTACATCTTCATTTCAATCAGTCAATTATGGAGTTCCCCAAGGCTCAGTCTTAGGACCTATACTCTTCACC
>CM065703.1:10194209-10204209 GCA_017654935.2 Phymorhynchus buccinoides | reverse complement strand
GTCTCTTTTATGACAGTAGGTTTTCTGTAGTTCAAACGTTTGTAGTTCAAAGTTGTTGTTTTTTAATTCATAATGATAGTAGAACACTGTATGTTTTAGACTACTGAACGTAAATAGGTCTCTTTTATGATGGTAGGGTTTCTGTAGTTCAAACGTTTGTAGTTCAAAGTTGTTGTTTTTTAATTCATAATGATAGTAGAACACTGTATGTTTTAGACTACTGAACGTAAATATGTCTCTTTTATGATGGTAGGGTTTCTGTAGTTCAAACGTTTGTAGTTCAAAGTTGTTGTTTTTTAATTCATAATGATAGTAGAACACTGTATGTTTTAGACTACTGAACGTAAATATGTCTCTTTTATGATGGTAGGGTTTCTGTAGTTCAAACGTTTGTAGTTCAAAGTTGTTGTTTTTTTAATTCATAATGATAGTAGAACACTGTATGTTTTAGACTACTGAACGTAAATATGTCTCTTTTATGATGGTAGGGTTTCTGTAGTTCAAACGTTTGTAGTTCAAAGTTGTTGTTTTTTAATTCATAATGATAGTAGAACACTGTATGTTTTAGACTACTGAACGTAAATATGTCTCTTTTATGATGGTAGGGTTTCTGTAGTTCAAACGTTTGTAGTTCAAAGTTGTTGTTTTTTAATTCATAATGATAGTAGAACACTGTATGTTTTAGACTACTGAACGTAAATAGGTCTCTTTTATGATGGTAGGGTTTCTGTAGTTCAAACGTTTGTAGTTCAAAGTTGTTGTTTTTTAATTCATAATGATAGTAGAACACTGTATGTTTTAGACTACTGAACGTAAATAGGTCTCTTTTATGATGGTAGGGTTTCTGTAGTTCAAACGTTTGTAGTTCAAAGTTGTTGTTTTTTAATTCATAATGATAGTAGAACACTGTATGTTTTAGACTACTGAACGCAAATAGGTCTCTTTTATGATGGTAGGGTTTCTGTAGTTCAAACGTTTGTAGTTCAAAGTTGTTGTTTTTTAATTCATAATGATAGTAGAACACTGTATGTTTTAGACTACTGTATGTTTTCTGTAGTTCTTGTTTTCATTCTTTCTTTCATATACTTGTTAGTCTTAAGGGTCGGCTACACTGCATACGATTCGATTCACTACGATCGGATTTTGACATTTGTGAGGCGTGATATTCTACTGTATAAATAAGCCTGATTAAAATTAAGATTAAGATTAAGATTATAGCCCCGTCGACAACTAAGGCCATGTCAGGGCTGTCACCGCGTTAAATGAAATCCTGCTAGTTATGTTGTTAGTTAGGCGCATAATGCCGGCATGACGCATCAGCGCTCATATGTTAAGAAACTGAGCGATCGACCAAAAAAAAAAAAGGAAAAAAAAGAACGTCCGCACTGGCTCTGGTGCTGCAAGGATGGGTTGGCCTTTGGGGACCTTCCTCAACACCAGCTGTGTCCTCAAGCCCTTCTGGTTTAGAGAACGAGGATGTACCCTAGGCAGGGAAATCTCCGCTTTAAACAAATTTTATCCCAGCCATCCACGATAGCAGCTGCCTCTTCTGCTATCTGGAGTTTACAGTCAGAAAACGACCGACTGACAGAAACAAAGATATTCTAAAAGGGTAAGATGGATTACTTAAAAGCTCGGCGAACCGGGCTGATAGAGTTATCGTTAGTGGGGACGTGTACACTATTCACAGTGGAGGCTATCCAAAAACTCGGACTGGAACTTGAACGGAGAATTCAACTGGCCTATCGATGTGTAAAATGTGTCACGTTTCAAAGGGACATAACCACCAGTGTTTCTGTCCTCACTACTCATATAGGGAAAAAAGACCGGATGTTTATCTTCCCCTGTACAGTCTTTGACAGAAATAAGAGTACAGTGGAGCCTCCCTTATAAGACCTTCAGAAATCATCCAACATGAGGTCTGAAAAGGGAGGGGTCTTATAAGGGAGGTACTTTTAATACTTGCAAAGAAGAGCAGTGTCTCAGAGAAGTAGGTCTTATGTGGGCGGGAGTCTTGTAATGGGAGGTCTTATAATAAGGGAGGTTCTACTGTATTTCAGAAGTCCACACTGATACGAACATATGAACATTGGGTTCATATCTGTATTGTTAAAAATTCGGGACCCTTTCCTGGTGTTGCGCTGCCTCCGGGATCGTTCCCACCATCTTTATATCTACTAATGTCCCATATGTGCCTGTTCCAGACCGGAGGAGGTTAAACAGCTTTTCTTCTACGCTATAGAGCATCCTACATCCCACTCCTCTCCACCAACCCCCCCGTGGGGATACCAGGGGGTCTTTTGCATAAATAGTTCCCCCACCTACTGGAAGTTCTGTGCTTGTAACTTCCTCTAATCTGCCACTCTCTTTGACTCTGCCTTTTCGCTTTGCTTACTATCATCTACTATCTTTCTGACTTATTGGTCCATTCTCGACAGTACGCAGCGGGGAGACCAGTGAAAACTGAAAAACGGACACATACGTACCTTAACCATTATGGCCATATGGCCTGGAAGCGGAAAAGAAGAGGAGTTGAAGAATTTCACACAGAGAGCAAGCTGGTAAACATTAGAGAACAACAGAAGAAAGGATCTGAGAAGATTGAAGATGAAATATATTGTTTTCAAGCTTGCGAACAATGTGTATTGAGTTATCAATCAATCAATGCCAGAGCTGGTTTATTTTTTACCTTTAAAAGCTGGCACAGACACACGCATGCATACACTTATGCGGACATGCACGCATGCATACACAAGCATGCACACACACAGAATCACACATGAACATGAGAAAACACAAACACAAAAAAGAACATGCACACACACATACACTCATCAATTGCACACACACACACACACACACACACACACACACACAAAAACATGCTCAAACACACACACACTTACACATGAACACACACATTATATATAGACATACCCAGTGTTGCATATGTGCACAAGCACATGGACACAAACTCTCTCCCTCTGTCACACGCACACGCACACACACTCACTCACATGCCCACAGACCATATACACTAACAAACAGTATTGAACATATCAACAATTCTTTATTTCGTTAATACATAACGAATGTTCAGCGATGTCCCAACAACCTAAGCCATATCACAGAGCGATACGAAATTGATCTTTTGAGCTATATGATCTACCATACAAATCTCTCTCTCTCTCTCTCTCTGCCCATACACTTTCTAATACATTCAGAGACCCACATTTTTTTTCACATTAACAATTTTTGACTACCGTTGAACACCATACATACCAACTCTAAAGGTTTTTCATAAATACCCAGTGATAGAGGCAAGACCACACAATTTTGACTGAATAAATAATTTTTCATTTCTCACACAATCATCAATATCGATATCATACCAAGTTAGGTTTTCGATGAAAATGATGTTTTACGTCCTCTCGGTCATAGACACATATGGGACATTTGTAAATACAAAGATGGTGGGAACAATACTGGCTGCAATGCCCGGAGGCAGTATGAAACCAGTAAAGTCCCGATTTTGTTTTATTAATACAGATAGGTGTAGCGGTGACCACGCCTCGGCTAAACCTCATCGGCTATGGCACCGCCATAAGTTAATATTTGTAATCGTAAATATCAAGTTAGGTTTTCGACGAAAATGGTGTTTTACGTCCTCTTGGTCTGAATCAGACACATATGGGACATTTGTAAATACAAATATGGTGGGAACAATACTGGAGGCAATGCCCGGAGGCAGTACGAAACCAGTAAAGTCCCGATTTTTTTTATTAATACAGATAGCTGTAGCGGTGACCACGCCTCGGTTAAACCTCATCAGCTATGGCACCGCCATAAGTTAATATTTGTAATCGTAAATATCAAGTTAGGTTTTCATCTGTCCTGTCTGTTTATCGGAAAGAGAAGTCACACAATTCTGAGAGTTATTGGTTTTACATTTCGAGAACAAGCTTATTTGTTGTTTATTTATACTCAGTATTATCATCTCCAGAATGTGGGGAGGCATATTTCGATACATGTAAACTTGTAGTTGAAAATAAAACGTAGAAGCAAAACAAAGAAGAAGCAAAACAAAGAAGAAGAAAAAAAAACACGAATCATTTTGATTTTAATAATATGCAAAAACAAAACTTACTACTTCTTCAATATTTTCAAACACAATACAATAGAAATAAATTGGGTGAGGTGGGAAATTGGTGGGGAGGGGTAGGGGGGGAGATAGGGGGAGGGGCAAAGAGTAGGAGAAAGGTAGATACGTTATGTGTGTTGATTCTCTGCGAGTTTTTTTCGTCAAGCAAAAATAGTAAAAAAGCAATAGTTTATGTTTATCATCAAAACTAAGCCATCTTTTTAAGGAAAATTTGAAAATGTAATACATTGTTACTTGGTTTTTCTAATATCGTTGTTATTGCTGTTATTTGGTTGTTTTTTCCATGATACCATAATCCAACAAAACATTTAATCAAAATCATCATTTAATGTATTGAACAAGAATAAAACAAGAACATTCAGAAAATAAATGCGGGCAAAATCAAAAACCATAGGTACAAACTCAGCAGCAGAAGAAGTCAAACAAAATATGAAAAACAATGTTCGGAAAAAATGAAAGGAAAGTTAAAATGTTAAACAAACACAAATATATTGTAGTAAAGCAACAATGTCATGGAGACTAAAACTACCAAACATTGAAAACACATACAAATCAATAATTCTTAAAAAATATTATTAAAACCTGGATTACATCATGAGTCTCCTTAATGATATGGTAAGTAGTTTTTTTTTTCATTATTAACACACATGCATGCACGCACACACATAAGCGTGCACGGGTTCAAACACATTCACACACACGCATACACACATTCGCAAACACGCATGTACTTGCACGCTCAGCTTGAAGATTCTGGATTGATGACAAATGAAAGATCCATAACCCGATAATGCATTGAGCACCATGAAAGGGAGAAAGCCACATCAAGACTACAAATACTGTTAGCAATACTTTTTATTTCTATTTTTTTTAGCCAAGATATTACATTTTGCAAACGACGCAATTTAGAATCGGTGTAAGGCATTAAACAAATAGCAACTTCTTACAGTTATCGACAATATCGTAATGTGTTTTGTTTTCAACATTTACACAAATATCAGTTGAATATCATTCTTCTTATTATTATTATCATTCTTATTACCCTATCATTACGATTCTTTTTTTGTTTACCACAAACATGATTGTGTTGGTAACCATCTCGTCTTGACACTCTCATGTAAAAGTTGCGCATGAATGCGCATATGGGTTCAAAGACGACAACAGTCAAGATTATGAATAAGACATACGGCGGTTCGAATAAATTTATCGATAATTAGCGTGAGAGGAATGTGTCAAAGAACACCATATTTCAAAACCAAAAAGGGCGAACAGTATTATGCATTCGAGTATCATTACAAAATCGAACAGAAGACTACAACAACATGGGCATTTCATTTAAATACAGAGCCGTAATTGTTTTCTCTCTCAAAGAAATGAAGAATGAATGACACTTCATTTACTCACACAACAATGAGCCAATGAAGGATGTCTTGTTTTATTTCAAAAATTTGCGAACACAACTTCAAAACAACCGGCATAGGTATAGCGTTATAATATGAGTTTTATGGTTAAAAGTTTGCTTTAAAATTATGTTTAAAAAAAAGCACCTCAATGGTTGTTCTAGGGTAGCCTAAAATAAGTGTTGGTAAAACGTTGACAAAATTGCGTTCTCAAATCTGATTTTGTTGTTGTTGTCACAAGCAAGTCTTTGTATTATTTTTCTTTAAGTTAAAACATGATATAAAATAATGCTAAAAACCACTGCATAAAATCTTATTCCATACAATAAACGTTTTACAATTTGTTTCTATAATCTATCCGACTGAATTAGCAAATGGCCAAACCTTCTCACAGTAACTGTATTTTACTACAAATCAATAATTAAGGCGATAAGGCGATATTTATTTTCCTACACTGAGACCCCTGCGCCTTATAATGTGATAACAAAATCTGAATTTTGTGTAACATTTTGGGGGGTGCGCCTTATAATCAGGTGCGCTTTATAGTCGGCAAAGTACGGCACATCATATCATACCAAAAAAACACCACAACCAATATCAAGGAATATAATGTTAAAACACAACACAGATACAAATTAAAAAGGATGAGCGCATAATATTCCACACGATTCTTCACACCATTCCCCCTTTTGAGGGTAGTTTTTTCCATTATGCAATGCATAGTTACAACCCGACGCATAAACATACATTATCAAAGTAATAAAACTGCTGCCAACGCTTGAAAAACATGCATCAAATGATCATGTCACCATGTCTTCGCACAACTCTGCTTCTAAGTTCTAGGAACACATGTTACTGATTCACAAATTGAATCAATTATCCCACCAGACTTCATTTTCATTTCATACAAAGTTTGTTTCTAAAACCATAAAATGCTTTCATACGATTAAAGGGCCAGTGTAGAGTCTTAACATCCACGATATGAGGCAGAGAAACACATTATCCAGAGAAACACATTATCATTTAAAGATCATATTCTTACTATCGAGTTCCTGGATTCTACAGCTTAAAATGAGCAACAATGGCACGGTGCGTTGTCACATTTTCCATGATTTGATGCAGAGATCTTCTTAGGGATCATTTAAGGTCAAGATCCTATTTCTCACAGCTCTGAGTTCCGGCAGAGAAATTCAAGATCATTTAAAGATCCTTCTCTCACACAGCTGGGTTCACAATTTGCGCAGCTTGGAATGAGTGACAGTGACAGCGGCACAGTGGGTGTGTGGATGGGTGTGTGGGTGGTGGATCTCTAACTGTTGTAGACCAAGGTGTAGTGGATCTCGAACTGTTATAGACCAAGGTGTAGTGGATCTCGAACTGTTGTAGACCAAGGTGTAGTGGATCTCGAACTGTTGTAGACCAAGGTGTAGTGGATCTCTAACTGTTGTAAACCAAGGTGTAGTGGATCTCTAACTGTTATAGACCAAGGTGTAGTGGATCTCTAACTGTTGTAGACCAAGGCGTAGTGGATCTCTAACTGTTGTAGACCAGGGTGTAGTGGATCTCTAACTGTTGTAGACCAAGGTGTAGTGGATCTTTAACTGTTGTAGACCAAGGTGTAGTGGATCTGTAACTATTGTAGACCAAGGTTTGTGGATCTCTATCTGTTGTAGACCAAGGTGTAGTGGATCTTTAACTGTTGTAGACCAAGGTGTAGTGGATCTTTAACTGTTGTAGGCCAAGGTGTAGTTTATCTTCTTGGAGGTCATCCTGAACACACACACACACACACACACAGACACACACACATGTACGCACACGCACACACACACATGTACGCACGCACACGCACACACACACACACACACACACGCACATGTACGCACATGCACACACGCACACACACAATGTACGCACATGCACATGCACGCACGCACGCACGCACGCACGCACGCGCACGCACACGCACACGCACACACACGCACACACACACACACACAGTATGGTTTATCTTTCGTGCATGTGTGTTTGGTTTATGTTCATGTTTATATAAATGGCTTGATGAAAAAAAGCATGTATGTTTGCTTACTCAATGTCCATCTGTAAATAACATTTAGACTTTGCCTTTGACACACAAACACAGTGACACATAACGAGAAGGTGACATGTCCTGTCAGGTACCTACTAAGGCACTGGGATTATTATCATTGTTCATCATGTTCATCCTTATTACCTGGCAAGTGGCACAAGAGATGCCAAACATTAAGGCAGACCTGTTTACCCCCTACACAAGTCTTCAGTAGTCTGGAAAGCTCAAATGAGTAGTTTTGGTGTGAAATTAGTAGTCCTCTTCATTAAACCATCAAACAATGTTCACTGAAAATAAGTAATTAGAGCATTTTTTTCAAATTTGAAGAGTAGTAGAGGTCCAAATTGAGTAGAATACAACTCGAAAAGAGTAGAGTAAACAGGTCTGTTAAGGTGAAGATGTTAGCCTACATTGCAGCCAGTTCGACATGATTGGTAGCTTTTTTTAACCGGCTTGCATTCAGTGATTCATATTTGTTACAGAAAAAACTTCTTCTAGTGTTCTGGCGTGAAAGCCAGTGAACAATAAAACAAAAACTGGCATGTCATAAATTGTAAAAAATTATCGAAGGAAAGAAAAATGGGGGGGCAATATAAACATTTCTTCCCCTCAACCCAAAACGGTACAAGTGCAGTTGTAGTGCGTGTGCACTATAACTTCACTTGCGACAAGTGCAGTTGTAGTGCACGCGCACTATAACTTCACTTGCGCTCCAAGAGTCAAGTGTACTATCCGGGACAGAAAATATTGGCGAGTTTTTTGACGGAAAAAGTGATATTTTCATTCTTCAAATCCCCTATAGAGACAGCACTTTTTCCGTCTAAGATGGTTCAGATAGTGTTGTGAGGGGAAGACATGCTAACATTGCCAAAAGGGGGATGAGGGGCTACTCTAGTTTAAAGCTCCCCCACCACGACAAGGTGGAAGCCCGCGGGGGAGCTGGCAAGTGGTATAAGAGATGTTAAACACTAAGGCGAAGATGTTAGCCTACCTCGCAGCCAGTTCGACATGGCTGGGTGTTTGGTTTTTTAACCCGCTTGCATTCACATTTGTTGCAGAAAAAACTTCTAATATTCAGATTCTTTCACACATGTTCGGGAAAATCTGTCTTTTGAAGCGCACAGAGCGCCATACAGCTACCATCACATCATTGCAAGCAGAGAGAATGTAACTATAATAGTCTGTGTTGCAAGTAAGAAACTTTTGCGAGAAGACAGCCCAGTCTTCAAGGAGAACGTCCATAAGGATCTGCGATCAATTGGACGATAATCTCACCCTCTCCGTTAAGAAACTTCTTCAGTGTGTATATAACAAGCCAGGACTTAGTGCGTGATGAAAATGCCATCAGAGGGGGTCTCAGAGTGGGGGCAAGCTACGGGCGGTTTTGGGTGGCTTTGAATACACAGAGGCAACTTCCGACTGGGCGGTTTGGGCCGGAATAAATGCAAGAGGGTTAAACTTAAACGATGGTGGTGGTGATGGTAGTTAGTTAGTTAGTTAGTCTGTTATAGTCCCGTCAACAGGTATGGTTATCTCACAACGATAATGATGATCATCACGACGATTAAGATGACAACAGCAATAATGCTGGTGTGTGTGTGTGCGTGTGCATGTGTGTGTGTGTGTATGCGTGTGCATGTGTGTGTGTTCGTGTGTGTGTGTGAGGGCGGTGTGTGTGTGTGTACTTCCAAGTGTTTTATATTGCATTGTAATTTAATTCTTATGATGTATTTACTGTATATTATGCATGTCTTATTATTTCTATGTTTATATGTGTGTTTTATGTGCATGTCAGACAAAGAATGTTTTAAAGACAATAAATTTTCATTGATTGATAAAATTATTATGATAAGAAATCCAACAGCATCGAGAATGCCGACGACAGTCACCTGGAATAGGAGTTGTCAAACATCAGGGTGTAGATGCCGGGCTGGTGCGCGGTGATCTCCCCTCTGATGGGCTCCTTGACGGAGTTACAGCGCGCTGGGGTCAGCAACGCCTGGGCCTGACTCAACGGCTGGTTGTGGTCGCGATGGTACGAGATACTGAACTCGATGTCCTGAAAACAAAAACATGCAGTGTTACATACAGTGTTACATGGTTGTGGTCGCGATGGTAAGAGATGCCGAACTCGATGTCCTGAAAACAAAAACATAGTGTTACATGGTTGTGGTCGCGATGGTAAGAGATGCTGAACTCGATGTCCTGAAAACAAAAACATACAGTGTTACATGGTTGTGGTCGCGATGGTAAGAGATACTGAACTCGATGTCCTGAAAACAAAAACATGCAGTGTTACATACAGTGTTACATGGTTGTGGTCGCGATGGTAAGAGATGCTGAACTCGA
>CM065703.1:10171709-10189209 GCA_017654935.2 Phymorhynchus buccinoides | reverse complement strand
GTTATCCCTTGCTTTCTTGTTTATTTTCCTTGACGATCTTGGAAACTGATTTATTGTGTTTAAATGTATTCATGTTAAGCATGACAGTACTTGTGTGTTGTATTTGCCAGCTGCCACATGTACATTACAATGGTAAAAGTAGGCACATTATAAGCTTCAAGCTTGTTGATGCCATTATCATGGATGCAACTGGAGAAAATCCAAAACCAGGCAAGGCAAGGGGTCCAGGGGCCAACCAGGCCCCTGGCATGGTACAGGGGCGGGTTCAGGGAGGCGTGAAGCTGAAGAAAAAGCAAAATCATACTCAATTTGAAGCTTATTCCAGGCTTGTAAAGTGAGAATTCAACACTTTTTTTAACCTTGAACTTTGAATCAATTTTTAGGGGGTGGTACAAATTTTGAAAAACAGGCGCTGCCTCGTATCCGAGGCAAGGTTGCATCCATGGATTATTCATCTTTGTATAAATTATTGTATTGTTCCATGCATTATTCATCTTTGTATAAATTATTGTATTGTTCCATGCATTATTCATCTTTGTATAAATTATTGTATTGTTCCATGCATTATTCATCTTTGTATAAATTATTGTATTGTTCCATGCATTATTCATCTTTGTATAAATTATTGTATTGTTCCATGCTTTATTCATCTTTGTATAAATTATTGTATTGTTCCATGCTTTATTCATCTTTGTATAAATTATTGTATTGTTCCATGCATTATTCATCTTTGTATAAATTATTGTATTGTTGGTGAATAAAAACCTATTTAAACCAAATTAAAAGCATGGAAATGTGAGGAGGAAAGGCACAAATGGCACAACTGTATCACAGGGCAAAGTGATATATCAACGGGAAATGGTCACATGTTACACAGGAAGCATGAAGGTTGCGTAGTGAAACATGGTACCGTAATTCGCAGACCATAAGCTGCAACTTTTAACTAACACACCCCTGCGGCTAGTACAGTGCTGTGACCTAAACGTTACCGAAAGTGAAAGTAAACTCAACTCAGTGGCATCCTTGATTCAGACATTTGATCTGTGGCCTTGTTCACGATTGATGACAAAAAAATCACATTGATTTTGGTATATTATTCACAAAGTGACGATCTGTTTCACGGTCCGACACTTTCGTTTTGGCAGTCGACACACCCGTGATCAACTCTAGACTCAACCGGAAGTGAACATCGTGCATCGCCACGCTTCCGCGGCTTATGCTTCAACGCAGCTTATGCGTGACTTTTTAAAAAAAATTATTTTTAAAGCAGGGGGTGCGGCTTATATTACGAAGCGGCTTGTAGTCTGTGAATTACGGTAATAAACAAATCATCATTTGATTTCAGCTAAAAAAAATTTAAAAAAAATTAAAAACAACCTCCTCACAAGGCAACCAATCAATTATTAAGATTGGGTTGAGGAACTAAAAGGTTACAGAATGAGAAGATATCCATGTGATGAGAATAACAAAACTGTCAGCATATTGAGAGTAGCCTTTTCTAAAAAATAAAATGACGTAATCAATGAATTATCATTTGGATTCAGCTAACAAAAATTGGTAAAGGTAAAGATGTGCCACCCCCCCTGCATTTCTCGGTTAATTGTATTTTTCCGTTTTTGTCTTTCTTACCAAACATAAAGCTGTATTTTAGGAACATTTTCAGCTAATTTGGTGGTTGGTGTCACTCTTGAATCTTGTTTTTTGTTATCTGTTGATGAATAATTGATTGTAAAGCGCTTTGGGCTCATCTGAGGTAAAGCGCTATATAAATGTACTGTTATTATTATTATTATTATTAATTCTCTTTTTGGAATACTAACCCTATCCCTAACCCTAGCCCTAAACCTAGCCCTACCCCCCACTATGTACTGCAGTACACCGCGATTTGTCACAGTTGTGGTTCGTTGCGTTTTTCCGTCTTATAGGGTGGGGGGTAGGGTTAGGGTTAGGGCTAGGGTTAGGGAGAGGGTTAGTATTCCAAAAAGGTTATTAGCTAAAAAGGTTAATAAAATACAGCTTTAAGTATGGTAAGAAAGGCAAAAAGGGAAAAATACAATTAACTGAGAAATTAATGTAAGGGGGGGGGGGGGGGGGGGGGGGGGGGGGGGGGGGGGGGGGCACATCTTGACCTTTACCAAAACTTCTTCCAGGGCAACCGATTCAATCTGACGTGAAAACAATAAAAGATATTCATTTTGGAATATTTTATTTTTTTGAATGTTTTTATTGCGGGCAAAACGGATGATCTGAGATTTTCTACACCTTACCCACAAGCCCCTAACTCCAGACAATCAAAAGGGTGAGAAAATATAACGGTGTGACGTTGCCATGGTGTGACCTACTTAGGCACATCGATGAGCGACTGCGGCCCCTGGCAACCGTCGTCGTAGGCCGCCATCGACCGGGTGACCTCTTCCTGCGTGATGACCTGGAAACTGTTGTCCTGGCAACACGCGACCTCCGACCCTCCTCCACTGGTGGTGGAGGTCGTTTTGTGGGGGGTGGAGGTCATTTCAGGGTCAGGAAGGTCAAGGTCAGTACTGCTGCAAGGGGTCAGGTCAAGGTCAGTGCATAAATAAGGGTGCAAGGGAGCAAACAAGGTCAAAGGTGCAAAGGTTATATAAACATGAAGAGTATAGGGTTACCGTATATTTCAGAACTATAAGGCGATACATTTTTCTCAGACCGAGACAGACACCTGCACCTTTGTGGGGTGCGCCTTATAATACAGAAATTAATAGTCTGAAAAATACAGCACTATTTTTGGTCATACACCTTTGAAAATATACTGTCTTTTTCGGATCATTAGGCGCTTGTGTGTATAAGGTGAATAGGGCAATTTTCAAGAAAAATCTGAAAAAAATTCCAGAAAAGTTAAACTTCGAAGCCTGTAATGCTTGCCGGCCGCCATTATTGCTGTCATGAACGAGAGTTGGCTCCCCTTCCAAATCAGTGAACTTTCGTTTGTGCGACTTCCTGTTGTTGTGTTTGGACTTTTCTTGGCGAAAACTGATAAAATTATGGCATTTTAAGCTCTACAACGATGCTTTTTACATCCAATGAAGGGTTGTGGCATCTGTTGGATGGTATCTCGGACAATAATAGGGATTCTTAAGCATTTTAACATGAGTATTCGTCGTATCGGCGACTCGTTACTACTTTCGATGTCTGACTCACAGTAGACTGAACTGAACACGGCAATCGTTGCCTCTCTTCTCACGATTTTGTTCACTAATAGGGCGCCCTCGTTATTTATTAGGCGCATAGGTCGAAATTGAATTTAAAAAATATCATTCTGGAATTTGTTGTTTTCTGAAATTGTTTGTTTGAAAATGTGTTTCATTCCTAATAAAATCATGATGAATCTTTGCTGACTATGTCGAGAACTGTTTCAGGGCTGTGAGTGCATGAAGCAACTGTGTCAGTCTGAGACAAGAATACAATTTTATTTCACACACACATGCGTGCACACACACGCGCACACACACACACATGCACGCACACACATCACTTGAGATGTTTTATTTTTAGCTTAACTGTTTTATATAATCATTGTCTATAATAAATGAACTCTTACTTAGTCACTGAAACTGCCACAACTACATTCTTATACTAAACCACCACCTACTCGTACAAATGTGAACTTTCAATTTTTGCTTCAACAACAAAACGTTTTAACATCACTGATCTTTGAAGGTTCCTTAACAAAAACCAGTATATTCTGGATCTGGTACCGGTACTATACGTCGAAGGAGCCTATGAAGGCTATGTACTCGACGGAACTGGGAGAGCGCACTGAGAAGTGAAACATAAAATACTTTTCTTTTTTTGTATATCCCATTTGACTAGGGCATTTCTTACCTGACCTAATCACTATGGCTACATTCTTAACAATTTGTCCACAAAATAAAATATTCAGCTTAAAAAAAGTTTTTAACAATTTGTCCATACATTAAAAATATTTCAGCTAAAAAAAGTACAAGTCGGAGATCAAAACGTCGCTAAATTTGTTTCAGGACTTAAGAAGAGAAATGGGGCGATGGTAGCGTTTCATGAAAACTGAGGTAAACACTGCAAACCAGAAAGGAAAAAAAAAGGGAGGTGGGGGGGGGGGGGTGAAAAAACCCTAGAAAACCCAAAGTGGAAAAGGGTGAAAGCAATAACAAAAGAAAATTGCAAAAAAACAAAAAACCTAGAAACGGTGCCAATGTTACCTGTCTGACATTCTGCTGGCGTAGACATCCTCCCCGGAAGACGCGGGAGAACTGTGGTTCTGCGCTTTACCTGGACACACACGGATTTCTTCGTTTGTGATTGTTTTAAACCCAGGGCTGCCAACCCTCTGTTGCAGTTTCCAGGGACAAACTACAGAAAAACCAGGGACACAGACTTATTTCCAGGGACAAACATCGCAATGTCATGCATCAGGGTCAAAACGAGCATCAACTTCCAATTATTTCATGATCTAGCAACATTTCTGTGACTGTTTTTTCTGTATTCTTGATGTTTTTTTGGTGCCAATGTGCTTCAATATTCAAGGTCCCTTGGTGTTCAGTAACCTATGTGTAACATGCATGTTAGGAAACATTTTAAGTGTTGTGTTGGGTGTTCCTGTGTTCAATAGCAAGGCCAGCAAACAAGACAAGTGATTGTTCTACAATTTTTTTTATTCCACTCAGTTTCCAGGGACAACAGACAGAAAAGTGGATTCCAGGGACAGGGTGCCATTTTGGACTGTTTCCAGGGACAAATACCCCTTAGGGGGGACGGTTGGCAGGGGTTTAAAACCCCTTAAATATACACCCCCCCACACACCCCGCAGGAATACCGGGGGGGTCTTTTGCCCCCCACCTTCTGGAAGTTATGTGCTTGTAACTTCCTCTGATCTGTCACTCTCTTTGACTCTGCCTTTTCCCTTTGCCTACTGTCATCTACTATCTTTCTGCCTTACCGGTCCATTCTCCTGCCCTTTTTTCCAAGCAACATTTTCAAAAACATTTCCTCCAGCCGAAGTCGGACTTGCTGGGCCTAACTATTTCTTAGTTAGGTAAAGTTTGGTACATTTTACACACACACCTTTTCCTTCCTCATCAGTCACAAAAATTGCATGCAAATTTTTTTTTTTTTTAAATTGCGATACGCTCTCTAGGTGGGAGCAACCTGAATTTCACAGAGACGCCTAGCGCCTCTGTGACTATAAAGTACCTAATACTAATAGTAGTAATACTAATACTCAGTCGGTTTCTTTTTTTTTTAACCTGAAACTAAGTATCGACACACAAACAAAAAAAATCTTCTTACAGGAATTAATATATTGCCTGTAATAGATTGGAGAACTTCCAGAAGACGGGAGAATTATTTGTTCCAAAAAACAAAACCCTAGTCGCGCCACGAGGGAACTTTGCACTCTCTACTCCTGTCTCACCTGCGATGGGTGCGGCTGACTGCAGCGAGGGAACTTTGCACTCTCTACTCCTGTCTCACCTGCGATGGGTGCGGCTGACTGCAGCGAGGGAACTTTGCACTCTCTACTCCTGTCTCACCTGCGATGGGTGCGGCTGACTGCAGCGAGGGAACTTTGCACTCTCTACTCCTGTCTCACCTGCGATGGGTGCGGCTGACTGCAGCGAGGGAACTTTGCACTCTCTACTCCTGTCTCACCTGCGATGGGTGCGGCTGACTGCAGCGAGGGAACTTTGCACTCTCTACTCCTGTCTCACCTGCGATGGGTGCGGCTGACTGCAGCGAGGGAACTTTGCACTCTCTACTCCAGTCTCACCTGCGATGGGTGCGGCTGACTGCAGCGAGGGAACTTTGCACTCTCTACTCCTGTCTCACCTGCGATGGGTGCGGCTGACTGCAGCGAGGGAACTTTGCACTCTCTACTCCTGTCTCACCTGCGATGGGTGCGGCTGACTGCAGCGAGGGAACTTTGCACTCTCTACTCCTGTCTCACCTGCGATGGGTGCGGCTGACTGCAGCGAGGGAACTTTGCACTCTCTACTCCTGTCTCACCTGCGATGGGTGCGGCTGACTGCAGCGAGGGAACTTTGCACTCTCTACTCCTGTCTCACCTGCGATGGGTGCGGCTGACTGCAGCGGACTGGTCCGCGATTGGCTGGAAGTGGGAGAAGTGACACCATCCGCGTCGGTGGTGTTGGCAGCGTCGTTGTCAGTGCCAACACTGCCAATGTCGTCGTCGCTGCTGTAGTCTGGCAGCAGGGAGGCTTTGGCGATGCTGGCATCCAACTTCTGCAGATCCTGGAAACACTGGGCGCAGGCACGCGCCTTGCGGCTGAAACCACAGAGTAGTTAGGTTAGGTTAGGTTAGGTTAGGTTAGGTACATTATAGTCACAGAGGCGTCTCTGTGAAATTCGGGTTGCTCCCACCTGGAGAGCGCGTCGCAGCCAGAGGCGCTCCACCCAAAATTTTTTTTGGCATGCAATTTTTGTGTCACTGATGAGGAAGGAAGGAAATTTTGACCAAATGACAAACTTTTTCGCTGCCACTGGGTTTAACGTATGCTAAGTGCATGGGCACACGGGACCTCGGTTTATCGTCTCATCCGAAAGACTCCACGTTCAGACCGTAAGGCCTAGTGCAAAGTGAGAGGAAAAATCCCCTGTACCTGGGTGGTGTCCTGAACAGGCTTAGAACAGGCTCCACTGAACTCCACCGAAGTGACTCAGCAGCAGTGCAGTGTCTCCTCTGGTGGTTGCCTCCTGACAGCCTAACATAGATTTGCTTCTCCAGGGGGAAAGCAAAATTGGACAGAAAAAAAAGTAATGTTCGCTGACCTGCTTGATGTGGAGTCCACCCAGTTGTCTGAGCAGCTGTAGCAGAATATCCATCCGCACAGCCGACAGTGATGCTGCACAGACACACACACACACACACACACGCGCGCGCATACAGTAATCAAGCGCATAGAGCTTAAAGGCATGCACTGTAAACATTTTCTTAATAAATTAAATAAATACAAATCAGAACCGCATACACACACTGTCAAACACAGGGGGCAGTGGGTGGATGCCTCGTGCCTCCATAAGGGGAGCTGGACGACCCCACTCCCTCCAGTCTCTCCCCGTGGTGATACTGGGGGGGGTCTTTTGCACAAATAGTTCCCCCACCTTCTGGAAGGTCTGTGCTTGTAACTTCCTCTAATCTGTCACTCTATTTGACTCTTGACTTTTCCCTTTGCTTTCTGTCATCTGCTATCTTTCTGACTTATTGGCCCCATTCTCCTGCCAACTTTCTTATTTTACACGTTGCTTTCTGTTATCTAAATTTATCCAGTTTTATTTCATTACAGATTACCAAACGCATGCAAGCCAGCACATGCACACACACACATGGGGACATGTGTACGGACATGCATGTACACACATGCGTATGTACACAGACAAAAACACACACACACACACACACACAAACACACACACACACTCTACACAAGAAACACATGGCACACGTGCACTTGGTCACACTACACGCACACGCACACAGAGCACTCTACCTACCTAAGAAACAGGGATAATTCGGCCTGACAGTACATGCACTTGGTCACTGTACTACTATCCAAACACACACACACACACACACACATTCTCTCTCTCTCTCTCTCTCTCTCTCTCACTCTCTCTCTCTCTCACTCACTCACTCACTCAGAGAACAGGAATAATCTCGTCCTGACAGTACATGCACTTGGTCACTGCACTACTATACCTTTCTGAAACATATAATTCAGCACACATTTTATACACACACACACCACACACACACACACACACACACACACACACACACACACACACACACACTCTCTCTCTCTCTCTCTCTCTCTCTACCTTTCTGAGAAACAGGGAGAACTCGGACTGACACTTCATGCACTTGGTCACAGTACTGCTGTCTAACCATTTCCCCTCCGCCTTCCGCTTGTGTTCATACACCAGCTCGTCTGTCTGCTGCCACAGTGCAGCCTTGTCTCTGTGAACAGAAAGAAGAAATAGTCCATGCAACAAACACTGCTTGTAGGAAAACTTAAAGACAACAGTCTTAAAAACTATCAACATTTTGATTAGTGTATATATTAAGGACCGTAAGGCGATACTTTTAGTTTTTTCCAGAATGCGCATTATAAAACGGTTAATAATATAGTAAGAAACCGTTAAAACAAAATTACAAGCTTTGTGCAAAATTTAGAAGGTACACCTTACAATATATCAGTAATATGTGGTTCTGCAATGTCAATTCACACATAAGAGAGGAACTTTTCTAAATCTTTCTGGAAAATTTCGCCTTTGAGGGCAAGGAAAATAAAGTAAGATAGACAGATTGTGGCCAAGAAAGAGAGAGTGTATGTGTCGGGTGGGTGGGACAGACAGACAAACAGGCAAACAGACAGACTGACAGACACGGCACAGGGCTCCCAATCGTCCCGCAAAACAAGGGGTCCCAGGGACTCCTTCACTTACAGCATAGAGGGTCCTAGAGGCGGGATAGAGGGTCCCAGTGGCATAGCGAATGCTAAAAAGAATTTTTCTAGTGCATCCCTGGGACCCCCTGCACATTCTTTTAGAGGGTCCTGTAGAATTTTAGTGCTTTATAGACCCCCAAATGGGGGTCCCTGGGAGCCCTGAAGCATGTCAAAAGCAAAGAAGATGGACACATACCAGCAGACATACAGGCGAGCAAACTGAAAGAGCACGACTAAAGGAAAGAGAGAGGGTTAAGTCAAGTCAATATGAGGATCAAAGGAATAAGATTTACAGCTTTTTTTTTACACCCCGTCCTCAAGAGAACAAACAGCAACAAAGACTGCGGAACAAATGAAAGTGCACAGAAAACAGAGTGCAAAGGACCAAAAAAAAAGTGCTTTAGCCCTCTCACGGCTACATACGCCAGATCCAACTGATTTTTTCTTTACCATTGGCTCCCGTAGCCCCCGATTGCGCCCGGTCTAGTAGTTTCACTTTCACTTTTGCCCTACCCACAATGCAATATACTAAGTTAGTTCTTCCTGTTCCTGACTCTCAGTGGTCCGTTTTTGGTTCTTACAGCAAGGGAAAGGACCCACTAGTCTTTTTGAACGATTTTTCGAAGTGACCCCAAATTTTTTTTTTCTTTCCACGTGACGTGCGCAGTATTGACTCGGCGCGATGCTCGGAGCGCCATTACGGATTTTTTAATTCCAATTCATGGTTTGTTGTGTGACAGTGTGTTAGCTTTGGAATGAAAATATCATCATTGCTATTCAATATGCATCTTTCAGAAATTAAATGTGAGTTAGACTTTATTCTGGGTGATTTTTTAAAATAAAAGATTTGGTGTGACGTTCGGAGTTACTTCCCATCACTTGGTACTCAATACAGATTATCGGTTCGATTGATCAGAGTGAGAGGGTTAAATACAAAGCATCATAAGGTGTGCGTGGGGAGGGAGGGTAAAACTAACAAACAGAACTCAGTTAACTCATTCGCATCGCAACGATTTTGAATTATTAAAAAAACACAAATCACTCCAGCCATACACACAAACAAAACATACATAAACAAAAGGAGAAATGAAAGAAGTTTACGGGTTTTTACTTCAGGATTAGACATAGGGAAGTGGTAGATCAGTTGTATATATAGACTTTATATAGAGAAACTCTCTACACCGATTGGTTCCCCCACAAACAAACCAATACAAAAGCAAAGTCAGAGGCAAAATTGTGGTCTAAGGGAAGGGATCGAAGCGAGTTTAGAAGTGACCAAGGTATGGTGTGTACACATATTTACTTCCCTTGAAGCAAATGCATCAAATTGTCAGCTATCTATTAATTCCGGACATATATGGCCGGAACGACTTGAATGAGCTAAACCTTCAAGAGAAGATGGTAAGAGCGGGAGACAAACCGGAGAGACCAGACAAACAAAATCATGATCAAACCAACAACAAGAGGAGGGGGGGGGGGGGCAGCGGTCAATCACCTGATGGCTTTGACCAGGTTCTTCTTCAGCTGTTTGTTGTCGGAGCGCAGGGTTCGAATCTCCTCCTCCCGCTCCTCTATGTCTCTGTCCATGGTGACGCGCAGACCGCTGTTCTCCTTCTGTGCATGAGTAAAACGCTTGTGTATAAAATAAAAAAAAATAAAAAAAATAAAAGCACACAAATACACATGCGTGCATGCAAACACGCACGCACACACACACGCACGCACGCACGCGCGCACGCACACACACACACACAGACACAGACGCACACACACACACACACAGACACAGACACACACACACACACACACACACACAGACAGACACACACACACACACACACAACTCCCAAAATGAAAAACACCTGAAAGGCAGTAAGACACAGAGAACTAGGAAGAGTGTGAACATGTGCACGAGTGACACACACGTGTGTGTGTGTGTGTGTGCAACTCCCCCCAAAATGAAAAACACCTGAAAGGCAGTAAGAAAGAGTTTGGGTGAGAGAACTAGGAAGAGTGTGAACATGTGCGACTGCGAGTGAGTGCTGTGGTTTAGTAGTGGTTTTGTGTGTGTGTGTGTGTGTGTGTGTGTGTGTGTGTGTGTGTGTGTGTGTGTGTGTGTGTGTGTGTGTGTGTGTGTGTTAATCTGTGTGTACCACGGGTGCAACTCCCCAAAATGAAAAAACACCTGAAAGGCAGGGGTTCAGGTACCCATGGCCCCGGCAGGGTACAGGGGCAGAGCCTCGTCGGACAATTCAGGGTGGGAAGTTAAGAGAAAGAGATACTGAGACAGACAGTCAGTTAAAATGATAGACAGAGACAGCTCGAGTCCGACAAGCCTCGTAAAATTATTACATTGCCTTTGTAAACTTCCAAGATAGAACCACCAAGTTCAAAATGCTCCAAATCACTTGTGGTCAATTTTTTTTTATTGTTGATGAATTAACAAAAACTTAAGTTCAGTTTCTGGTAAAATTAAAAAGACTGAAATCAGTGTAAAAATGAAAGAGTAGCACCCATACATGACACACACACACACACACACACACAAACAAACAAGCTATCTTTCTTCCAATATTTCTCTACGTCGCTATCCGTAGATTGCCGTTCTCCTTCTGCGTAAGCTTACATCAGGGTAGTTGAACAACGCATGTTCACAAACATACATGCAAATGCACATGCGCATAAACACACACATGCATTAACCCTTTCGCTGTCAGCCTTTTTCAGCCAAAAAATACCATTAGAATTAATATTGCGAATTCCTCTGTGACATGTATAACATTAGGCCTATCCTTACCTCCCAAAATTACGAAAATAGTGTCTTTGGATAACAGGCCCTGATTTGATGCTTTTTAGTGACATAGGTGCTAAACCATTGTGGTGCATAAATGCAACATTGGCGGTGAAAGGGTCAACACATAAACTCACAATCTCTCTCTCTCTCTCTCTCTCTCTCTCTCTCTCTCCCTCTCCGTCTCTCTCTTTCTGGATTCAATGCAAATTCAAGACTCCTGTCCTCCTCCTATACAATGTGAGCAGATACACATGCAAATCAGTATGCGCATACACAAACATGTGAAAATGTGCGCACGCATGCACAAACATGCACACACACTTGATTTAGGTTTTAAGCACTGTGGAAAAAATGTTCTAAGCCTTACCTTCTTAATGCAATCTAAATTTGCATACCAATTCATTTTGGCACCAATAATATATCACTATTTTAGAGGCACAACTAGAGATTAACAAGCGCAAAATCGCAAAAGTTTGTGGCGCTCGGTCTATTTTTACCACTCCAATCAGGAGTCCTCTCCCCTCGCTTTTCAATAATTTTAATCTGTAAACCAGAATGTTATCTCTGCACCCTTTCGTAACTTTTTATATCTTTTGGAAAACATTTAAAACTATGTATCCTACTTATACTCATCAAAAGAAGCACCACATACTCGTCGTGTCTGTTGTAGTGTCTGTATTACGTATGTTTATTATTTTGTACGCTTTTAAAATACATCATTTTAAAGCGCGGCCTCAATTAATTTTGAAGTGTAGCCTCGATTTGAAGTGCGACAATTTTGTCAAAATGTGCGACAATTTTGGAACGAACGACCGACCAACCGACCGACAGACCGACAAAGTGAGTTATAGGTTTGTGGCTTGAGCCACAAACAAAAAAATAAAAACAAGCACAACAGATATGCCCAATATTTCGATGTTTTTATTCACATCTTCCTCGGGGGGCACTTTTCTTCAAATGAGCCAGGACTGGTAATGTGCACACCGATGAATAAAACTCACTCACATAATCCTTTATTATTTTAGAGGTATAATTTGTACAACAAGAACGAAAAACTCGAATTTACATTCACCATATTAAGCAAAGAACATGAAAAACTCAGTTTGAAAAGAACTAATGAACAATAAAGGTGAAATCATAAGTCTCTTGGCTTAGGGAATTATTGTGATAGACAAGGGCACTGAGACAGACGTAATATATGCAAGCAGCAACGGAAGCATACTTTTGCTACCACATACCACTAGTCCCACAATGTAATTTTACATCCATGATACGAGTCCCACATATCGCTATTTCCACAAAATGTCTCTCTCTCTGCTTGTGTCTGTCAAACCCACATAAACGCGCGTACACACACATACATGTACACACACACACACGCAAGCCCATCCAGAATATAACTACCGTATTTTTCTGATCATTAGGCGCTGCTGTGCATAAAGCAAATAGGGCAATTTTCAAGAAAAATCTGAAAAAATTAAAGTAAAAGGCGCCCTCGTGTATAAGGCGATGCACACCTCGCAAAAGAAAGTCGAAGTTTGAAGCCTGTACACGTCCTGTAAACGCTTACCGACCGCCATTACTGCTGTCATAAACGAGAGTTGACTCCCTTCTCAAATAATCGAACTTCCGTTCTTGCGACTTCCAGTTGTTGTGTTTGGACTTTTCTTCACGAAAACTGGTAGAATTATGGTATTTTAAGCTGTACAGCGATGCTTTTTACATCCAATGAAGGGCTACAGCATCTGTTGGACGGTATATTGGACGATAATAGGGATTTTGAAGCATTTTAATGTGAGTATTCGTCGTATCGGCAACTCGTTACCACTTTCAATGTTGTGACTCACAGTAGACTGTACCGAGTACGGCAATCGTTGCCTCTCTTCTCATGATTTTGTTCACTAATAGGGCGCCCTCATTTATTAGGCGCATAGGTCGAAATTGAAGAAAAAAATATCGCCTTATAGTCCGAAAATTATGGTACATGTGCGTTGCACACATGCACAAACAACGGTGTGTGGGACTAGTAACAGTATGTAGTAACAAAACTATGCTTCCGCAGCAACCATCAAAGCTAAAACGCTAGGCAGGAGTGCTAAACCCTTGTTTGTTTGTTTGTTTTTAAAACGGTCACGCACATAATGTTCTCATCCCTAGCTGATGCATTTGTACCATAGTGATCGAGTGCTTTGGCTGTTGGAATAATTCCTGGAATCTTTTAGCCAGGGTACGACAACAACACCAACAACAACAAAGCAGGGGTGGTTGGGGGTGGTAAGGTGTATGGAAATGGTTAAATCAGCAATATTATAATAACAGTTGTACAGAGGCGAGAGATGGCATATGTTTACTACATCTAGAGCTGAAATGACTCAAAACCAAGGCTGTATTAGTGTATAGCAGTGATGTACCGAGGACCAAAAAGTGATAGGACAAACTGTCCTGAGATCAGATAAATCAAATGGACAATGTCCTAGTTCTTGCAGAAATCAATAAGACAAAGCGTGCCAGTGATAAAAATTTTAATCAGACATTTGTCCTGACAGGAAGACCACAATAGACATTTTTTATTTTAATAGGTCAATGGCCTATGACCGGGGCCTCGGGACATCACTGTATAGGCAACGGACTCTTTGGGAATTTCATTTGTGATTTGCTGGGAGGGGCAGGAAGGGGAGAGAGCAGGCATCAGAATACTCCAGAGTCCAATCCTCTGAAGGGCGCGAGCTGGCTGGGTCACTAAACCCGAACACCCCTATATCCATGCAGCAGCTTAGGCCCTGTATCAGATGGAACCGACCCCCATTTTTTTTCAGTCTTTTTTTTCTCCTGAGGGTGCCAGAATGATCAATTTGATGATCGTGGGCCCCAAAGAGAAGAAGAAGAAGAAGAAGAAGAAGAAGAAGAAGAAGAAGAAGAAGAAGAAGAAGAAGAAGAAGAAGAAGAAGAAGAAGAAGAAGAAGAAGAAGAAGAGGAAGAGGAAGAAGAAGAAGAAGGGGGCAGGGGTCCAGGGGCCGCCCAAGCCCTGGTTTGGTGCACTATGAAAACAAACCGTTTAAGAATACCATTTGAGAATAAGATCGCGCTGCCTCATGAAGTACAAACCGCGGCCGGCAGTGCCAAAACCGCGGCCAGTGGCTACCCAAACCGCGGAAATCCGTGAACAATTCTGATGCCTGGAGAGGGATGAAGAACAAGAAGAGTAACAAATAAATGAACAAAAAAATAGAGGGAAAGTCTGAAAAGTTGCAGGAAGGCTTCAGATATGGAAATCGAGGCACACAGACAAGGGAAAGATAAAAACATGGAAAAACGAAAAACGGACAAACAAAAATAAATGGAGCCACCAAAATCTAGAAAGAAAAAAATAAACTAAATATGAAATAAAATAAACATTACTACTTCGAAACAGCTTTTTTTTTTAAAGACTAAATGCACATGCAAATGATACCTTCAAGACAATGGGTACAACTTCAGCCTTTCTATAAGACACAATCTCCTAAGCACTGAGTTTGAAGCTAAGAAACAATAGTAATTGTTCGGAAATAATTAAGGGGAGTAATTTCATGGTGTGTGGGAGTGATCTTGCCTAATTCCATCAGTCAAACAGGGGAAGTCACTCTACCATCAGCTCTCGTAGCCTATCGATTTGTGTGTTTCAGCAGATATACAGCACTTAGAACACTGTGCGTCATTCTAAAAAAAATTATGTCATTTATATTTTGATATTTTGAAAGTTTTATCAGTTTGTGGCCACTAGCCACCTTCAATTTTTCAAAAAAACTGTTTGCAAGTCGCTGACTCGCATCCTGCAGCTTCAAACTTCAACTCCATTGTTGCATTGTTGCTATGGCATTTGACCGAGTAATGGAGGTAAACTACTCTAATTTTCATGAAGTGCTCTCCCCGATTTTTTCCGAAAACCGTCTATTGAAACATTCTATAGGCCATAGAGTGGAATACACACACAATTACAGTCATGCAACCATGCCTTTACACCAAGGTTATTCAGAGCAATGGAAGATTGTTAACATTGTATTACAGACAAACCCCTATTTTACGACCCTCTGTTAAGCGACCACCTCTCATTTGAGACCGGATTTGTTGGCACGGATGCATTTTACTATGTAAACGACCTCTCTTAAACGACTTCCTCTAAAACGCGACTTATGACCGCCATTTTGTTGGTTTTTACGACCGTTGATGTCGTCTGCATAGACCTCGAGCAAAGGGAAACAACCACGGTCAAGGGCCTGAAAGCGGAGTCGCTTCCCTTGTTGTAGAAAAGATGGTGGAAAGCGTAGGAAAAGCACGAAAACCACTGACTTTGAAAAAGAAAACCACTGACTTTGGACGAGAGTGGAGGTGATTAAAAGAAGTCGGCAAAGTGAAACTGTAATACATCGATTGCACAATCCTATGGAGTTGGAAAGACCCAAATCCAGTTTTAATATGTCATTGTATGTGTGCATGAAGAAGAGAGTATGAACTGTGCTGAACTTTTTCTTTCTACGGCTGCCAGTGAAAACCTCCGTCATACGACCCCTCCAATTTACGACCGATTTTTCCGGACATTTTGGAAGTCTTAAAATAGAGGTTTGTCTGTAGTATCATTCTATAGCTAAAAACCAAAAAATCACTCCATAAAATAGAAAGAAAAAAAACCAAAACACACACACACAAAGGTTATGAGGATGATGGTTAAAATAAAGCAATCACAACTGAAAACAAGAAGCCAAAACAAGTCTCTATATCTACTTGAAAATTTATTTTTAAAAATTGTATTAAAAGACCCACTACATCTATGAGTGAAAATCACTGGGTTTCACGTGTTTCTCTCTCTCTCTCGCTGGTAAGAAATCTTATTTTGACCAGGTTTTGACTCCCATACAAATGCCCCCACATTGAAAACGAGACAAGAGACTTTGAAGAGCAGGCTCATTTTGAACTTGGGGGATTTGTATGTGGGTCACACCTACCCAGAAGAAAAAAACAATGGACTTAAATCTGCCGGGTCAGTGGGTCTTTAAAAGCTCAACATTCAGAACCTCTCAAAGTAACCCAGTGCTGAATGGAGTGTATTGCTGGCGTGCAAAAGAGCCACACGAGATGCATAATAAAATAAACAAACAAAACTTAAAAGGTTGAGTAAGTTAATAAATAGCACCCAGACCCAGACTCCGCAAGCATATAGATAATACTACCTGATAGAACTCAGCAGACGACGTTGTCTCTTCCAATTTGTCTGAAGCCTGAAATGTAATGGGTTGCACAGTAGCCTATATACACACAGGAGCCTTTTGAGTAAACCACAATTCACAAAAAGAAAAGTGAAAGAGGCAATAGAAATTCCATGAGTGCTCCTGGGAAATTTCAAAAATCCTGCAAGGCAGGGGTCCAGGGGCCGCCCAGTTAACAACTTGACTTAGACAATCCTAAAAATATAAAAATCCTGGTAAAGGCATGTAAACATTTATCCGTATTCATTTCTTTTATAATATACACATGCGGGAAACCGACAAAACATTCATAAAAAGGAAATTTGTTGCTTCTCAAATTCTCATAATCCGGAAACGCCGGCTCCAGGCAATAAAAAAAATCCTGCATTTCAGGACATCCTGAAAGCAGGAGCATCCATGGAATTAGACAGAGAAGACCAAGCCCAAGCCATCCATATACAACAGTGTGCTGAACCGGACCAGCTGTGAACACAACTCAAGGGGTGACACCAACAGCCCCCAGACTTCTGACCCAGTGTGGGTTGACGAAGGCCAGCAGTAAACTGGCTGAAAATTTCCCAAGTATGTTTTCTTTCCTTTCCTTTTTCTTTTTTTAGTTTTTGATTGACTCTGAGAAGGAACTACGCTTATCACACACACACACATACACACATGAGCCTTATAGTCAAGTTATAAACAGCTTCCGGAAACATGGGTGGACGTTATTAGGACACTAGGTATGCTTAACGGTCGTGCATGACTCAAACAGATATCTTTTTCTGCATGCATCATGTGAGGCCCGAGCGTCGTGCATGACTTACTCCTTCTTCTATCTTGCATCTCACTAAAATTTACTCAACCCCTCCCCCACCCATTTCAAGCCTACAAAATACTCAGCCAAGTTCATCTTTTCATATCCTTTATATCATCTTGAAACAACAAAATGATTATCTTAATATTTAATACCTATCTGAACTTATAAAATAAATACCCAACTAAATAACTCTCTT
>CM065703.1:10151709-10166709 GCA_017654935.2 Phymorhynchus buccinoides | reverse complement strand
ACACCACTGTCAGCCTCAGGGGCATTTCGGCTGCTGCTAACATACTAGCAGCGTGTCGGCAACGGTAAACTTCGGCGTTGCTAGTATTCTAGAGGTGTGTTGCGAAAAAGTTAATGAATGCAAGAGGGTTACATATTTTGAAAATATATTTGAACATTTAAGACTAGAATAAATAACAACAACAACACCGTAGTTGTGGCAGCGAATTTTCAGTTTATTTTAAAACCTTTGATAGCTAAAACAGTTGGCCAACTGATATTTGTACATCAGATGAAAATTTGCCACATTCAGTGATTCACTGGTCTGAAACCTAGTCCAGACCTGTTTACCCCCTACACAAGTCTTGAGTAGTCTGGATAGCTGAAATGAATAGTTTTGGTGTGAAATGTGTAGTTTTATTCATTAAACCATCAAACAATGTTCAACTGAAAATGAGTAATTAGAGCATTATTTTTCAATTTTGAAGAGTAGTAGAGGTCCAAATTGAGTAGAATACTACTCGAAAAGAGTAGAGTAAACAGGTCTGCTAGTGTGTAGACCTGTGAGTGGGCCGTTTGGGACATAGAGACGCACATTATGCGCAGCAACATTAACTCCGGTGTTATACAGATTATATCCCCCGAAGATGGAGTGTGGCTGCCCACGTGGTGGGGTAATCAAAAACGGTCACACACGTTATGTTCTCATTCGTAGCTGATGCATTTGTACCATAGTGTTCAAATGCTTCGGATGTTCGGATGATCCCTGGAGTCTTTTAGCCAGGTTCCGCCAACAACAATAACATACAGATGATATACATGTAAACAAAATACCTCCCCCGAAGTCGGAGTGTGGCTGCACACGTGGCGGGGTAATCAAAAACGGTCACCCACGTAATGTTCTCATCCGTAGCTGATGCATTTGTACCATAGTGTTCAAGTGCTTCGACTGTTTGGATGATCCCTGGAGACTTTAAGCCAGGGTAAGACAACAACAGCATACGAAATACTGGAAACTGAGGGCCGGCATCTCCTGTTCTAAAGAATCCACTTGACAGCTGTACTGCCTCTCTCTCTCTCTCTCTCTCTCTCTCTCTCTCTCTCTCTCTCTCTCTCTCTCTCTCTCTCTCTCTCTCTCTCTCTCTCTCTCTCTCTCTCTCTCACATACACACACACATACTAACCCTGAGTGACTGTTGATGCTGTAGTTGTTCAGAACTCAGCTGGAACCTGAGGGCCGATATCTCCTGTTCCAAAGACTCCAGTTGACTGCTGTACTTCCTCTCCTTCTCCTGCAGTGTCTCCTCCAGGCGAGTTACCTACAGCCAGTCAGTCAGTCAATCCATTAATCAATCAATCACACACACACACACACACACACGACCATACACAAACACCAATGCTTAAATTGATAAAATGTTCATCAGCACACACACACACACACACACTTACACACATATATTTAGTGACACATACACACACACACTCACAAACATTTACTCACACACACACATACACACACACATACACGCACACACACACACACACACACACACACACACACACAGAGCACATGAAAAACAATACACAGTAGTACAAACAAGACATGTACCTACACAAACACCAATGCATGAAATGTTCACCAGCACACACACACACACACGCACGCACTCGCACACACACACACGCACTCGCACACACACCACATAATCACCTACCTCACTCCCCCAAACACACACACACATCTACACATTCCCCTCCCCCCCCCCCCCAATGAACTCCACACACACACAACCCCCTCCCATCCAACCCCACCCACCCACCCCAACCCCACACCCACCTCCTCCCGTCTGGCCCGATCGTCCTCCTCCAGTGTGCCCAGATAACTCTGCAGCCCTTGCACCTTTTCCTTCAATTCCTCGATCTGCATGTCCTTCGCCGCCAAGGCCTCTTCAGTCTCCTTTTCCTTAACACAGGGTTCACACAGATTTTTCATACCAAAATTCACAAACTTTCAAAGACTTTGTCAAAGACTCTGTATCCCATTTTCAAAGACCTCCCACGACATGCTATGATGACGATTGCTTCAATCACGATCACGATCACTCAAGTTGCACCGGTGTAGTCAAAAGGCCCGGATAGATAGCAAAGGCAAAATGAGTAACTCTCTACAAATCGAGGACGTCTGCTAGACGAAACTAGATCGTCCAACCGTGGCTATCAGAAAATAAGCCAAATTAAATTGCTTCTTTACCAATTCTGGAAGTAAACAAAACAAAAATGTTGGCATCAGTGACTTTTTTTAAACATCAATGACTTTTTCACAAACCATTCAATGATTTTCACAGACCAAAGCCAATTTTCAAACTTTGAAAGACTTGAAAATGGTACTCCATTTCTCCAAGACTTTCAAAGACCGTGCGAACCCTGAAATAATAATAATGGGGAAATTTAATTGATTAATTAAGATAAGGGATGCATGAGTTACGTGTACTTACTTGTCAATAAGGTGTGTGCAGTGATCGATTATCACTATAGGCACCAATGAATTACATGTGCCCATATAATATACGGTGTGCTAATCGTGGGTATTTGCATTGGTGAACTGTTTTCTTGATTTCCTGTGCCTAAATGCAGATATTGTCATAAGTATGTTGGCAAACAATGAATATGCTGAAATAAGTTGTGTATGTGCCCAGAAAAAATAAAATAAAAAATAAAATAATGTGGACATTTTATATAGCGCCCATCCTACTAAGGAGGCTACAGGGTGCTTTACACATATTGAAAATTGGAATAAGAACATGGAACAGAAATCCAATAACATGAGCGGCTAGTGCAGATAATTATCAATAATAACAGCAACTACTGATGCTACTAGTACTACTACTTACAAAAGGCTTAATACAAATTTGAAATGACACAAAAATGCAAACATGCCATGAAATTACTGGTATATATTCACATGAACCTTTTTGATACTATGATAGACATGCACAACACACAAAGACACACATATACACACACGCATGCACACAAACACCATGCATACATACACACGTATACATAAACACATTGCATGCACACACACATACACACACTTAAAAGCACAGACACACACACACATACGCATGCACACACACACATGCATGCACACACACACACATACACACACTTAAAAGCACACACACACACACACACACACACACACGCATGCACACACACACATGCATGCACACACACATACACACACTTAAAAGCACAGACACACACACGCATGCACACACACACATGCATGCACACACACATACACACACTTAAAAGCACAGACACACACACACATACGCATGCACACACACACATGCATGCACACACACATACACACACTTAAAAGCACACACACACACACGCATGCACACACACACATGCATGCACACACACATACACACACTTAAAAGCACAGACACACACACACATATGCATGCACACACACACACATGCATGCACACACACATACACACACTTAAAAGCACAGACACACACACGCATGCACACACACACATGCATGCACACACACATACACACACTTAAAAGCACAGACACACACACACATACGCATGCACACACACACATGCATGCACACACACATACACACACTTAAAAGCACAGACACACACACACACACGCATGCACACACACGCATGCACACACACACATGCACACACACACACATACACACACTTAAAAGCACAGACACACACACACATACGCATGCACACACACACACGCATGCACACACACACACATGCATGCACACACACACACACACACACACACATAGGGTGGGGGTGAACAAATGAATGCGATAATAGAAATGGGGGGAAAGAGGGCAGTTCTTATTGTTTTGATAGTCGACCCTAACTATGTTCAATTTTTTTGCGAAGCATGATTTGTCATTCATTTTCCTTAGTTGTGTTTCTTTGATTGTATTGTGCTTGTACGAGACCACACTGTAATTTCACCTAACGTGATAATAAAGTATTTTTGACTTTGACTTGACACACACGCACACGCACACGCACACACACATGCATGCACACACACACACATACACACACACAGGGTGGGTGTGAACAAATGAAAGCGATAATAGAAATGGTGGGAAAGAGGGCAGTTCTTATTGTTTTGATAGTCGCTTGTATCGACCCTAACTATGTTCAATTTGTTTTGCGAAGCATGATTTGTCATTCATTTTCCTTAGTTGTGTTTCTTTGATTGTATTGTGCTTGTACGAGACCACACTGTAATTTCACCTAACGTGATAATAAAGTATTTTTGACTTTGACTTGACACACACGCACACGCACACGCACACACACATGCATGCACACACACACACATAATAATAATAATAATAGTGAATCATTTATATAGCGCATTCCTCCACCAATGTGGAGCTCTATGCGCTTAACAACAACAAAAATTAAGAAGCAACAAATTCAACAACAACACGAAATAATCGCTCACGCACATGCAAATAGGCATACACATACACACGCCACCCACACATACACACACGTACCGGCACATACACACACACACACACACACACACACACACACACACACACACACACACACACACACACACACACACACACACACTGTTACCATCACCACCACTCACCCCACCCAAAAAACACAATACAAAATACAATCAGTTGAACAAAGCATCAACACACACACACACACACTCTCTCTCTCTCTCTCTCTCTCTCTCTCTCTCTCTCTCTCTCTCTCTCTCTCTCTCTCTCTCTCTCGCTCGCAACAAAGCTGACGTACACATTGCAGTCAACACACAGTGAAACTAATATGGGGGGAGGGGAGTGTGTGTGTGAGAATAGAGTCCAGAAGTAATGTGGCCTAAAGGTTGTGATGTAGCTTGAACAGGTGGGTCTTGAGAGCTGATTTGAAACATTGCAAGGACTGGATATGGCAGATTTCGCGTGGTAAGGAGTTCCAAACTGATGGGGCCGAAAAGGAAAAGGAGCGCTCACCAAACATTTTTGTTCGTGTACTAGGAACACAGAGAATTTTGGAATCTGAAGATGACCGCAATTGCCTTGATGGAGTATAGACAGAAAGCATGTCAGAAATGTAGCTAGGGGCATTTCCAGAGAAATAAGAATGACATAGAGTGGAAATTTTGTAGTCAATACGTGCTTTGATGGAAAGCCAATGAAGGGATATCAGGAGTGGTTGAACATGATGATACTTAGAGACCTTGAGGACAAGTCTGGCAGCAGAGTTCTGGACTTTTTGAAGCTTGTCAATGAGGTGTTGGGGGCAGCCATACAAGAGTGAATTACAATAATCTAGTTTAGAGAGAACAAAAGCGCAGACTAGTATTTTAGTAGTATCTATAGACAGGAGATGGCGAATCGTACCAATGCGACGCAGCTCACAGTATGCTGACCGACAGATAGTTTGAACTTGTGAGTCAACACTCATATCTTGAGAGATGTGGAAGCCAAGATTTCTAGCAGAAGGAGAAAAAGGTATTTGAGTGTCACAGACAGAGATGGAATCAGGCTTTGGGTACGGAAGTTTTCTAGATGGAGAGTGGATGAACAAGGCCTCCGTTTTGTCGTCATTCAGCTTCAGTTTGTTTTGTAGCATCCATGATTTGATGTTGCGAATGCAGAATTCAAGTGAAGATATAGAAGGAAGAATGGTAGATGGGGATACAGGCTTGTGGAGTTGTGTATCATCAGCAAAAGACTGAGAATCAACTGAATGAGAAGTGATCAACTCGGACAGGGGTTTAGTGTACATGATGAAGAGGACTGGTCCAAGTACTGAGCCTTGAGGAAACCCCACATGTGAGGCCAACCATTGCAGAAGATGAGTCATTGATGGAGACAGACTGAGTTCGACCAGAAAGGTAAGACGAGAACCATGACAGAGCAGTGCTTGATATTCCATAGGTGATTTGAAGCCTCTTAAGGAGTATATGGTGGTCAATAGTATCAAAAGCAGCTGAAAGATCCAAAAGAGTTAATATAGATGCGTCACCAGAGTCAAGAGCTAAGAGAATGTCATTAGTTACTTTCAACAGTGCCGTTTCAGTGCTGTGAAATGGCCTGTACGCTGATTGTGAACAACTGATGAGTTGATGTTCATTGAGATAGCCTAGGAGTTGATGAAGAACTAATTTCTCGATGATTTTTGATATGAACACACACACACACACACACAGGGTGGGGGTGAACAAATGAAAGCGATAATAGAAATGGTGGGAAAGAGGGCAGTTCTTATTGTTTTGATAGTCGCTTGTATCGACCCTAACTATGTTCAATTTGTTTGCGAAGCATGATTTGTCATTCATTTTTCCTTAGTTTTGTTTCCATTTTTCATGCATGCAAATTTGTTTCTTTGATTGTATTGTGCTTGTACGAGACCACACTGTAATTTCACCTAACGTGATAATAAAGTATTTTTGACTTTGACTTGACTTGACACACACGCACACGCACACGCACACACAAGATGTAAAAATGTAAAATGTAAAAAAGCTTTATCAAGCTGATTCTTTTATCGTCAATAAAGATCATTTTGACTTGACTTGACTTTCAAGACACACACATACACACCTTTCCTCTCGCCAAACCCTCGCTCTCCGTCATCAAAAAGCTCATCTTCTCCTCCAGAGCGAGCCTCTGTTGTTCGAGCTTGGCGGTGAGTTCCTCTTTGGTTCGTTGAAGTTCGGTGAGCTGGGATGTCAGGGTTTCCATCTCAAAGTCTTTCTGTTCCAACGTTTTCTGGCTGCTTTGCAGCAGGAAGTTGTAGCCATCCGAGGACGCTGCCAGGTCGGCTTTGAGCTGGGTTATCTCGTCTTGGTGGACGGCTTGCTGGGTTGTCAGATCGTCCTTGATAATATTTGATAATTAGGACTATTATCATCATTATTACATGGGTGCAACTCCCCCAAATGAAAAAAATGAAAGACAGGGGTCCAGGGACACATGGCCCCGGCAGGATACAGGGGCAGAGCCCCGTCGGACGATTCAGGGGGGCCAACTTAACCCTCTCACTCTGATCAATCGAACCGAGAATCGATCATGAGTACCAAGTGATGGGAAGTAACTCCGAACGTCACACCAAATCTTTTATTTAAAAAAATCACCCAGAATAAAGTCTAACTCACATTTCATTTCTGAAAGATGCATATTGAATAGCAATGATGATATTTTCATTCCAAAGCTAACACACTGTCACACCACAAACCATGAATTGGAATAAAAAATCCGTAATGGCGCTCCGAGCATCACGGAGAGTCAATACTGCGTCACGTCACGTGGAAAGAAGAAAAAAATTTGGGGTCACTTCGAAAAATCTGTTCAAAAAGACTAGTGGGTGCTTTCCCTTGCTGTAAAAACCAAAAACGGACCAGCGAGACTGAGGTAAAGGAAGCACTAACTTAGTATATTGCATTGTGGGTAGGGCAAAAGTGAAAGTGAAACTACTAGACCGGGCGTTCAGCGGGCGCAATCGGCGCTACGGGAGCCAATGGTAAAAAACAAAATTGGTCAGATCTGGCGTCTGTAGCCTTGCGAGAGTTAAGAGAGAGATATAATGAGACAGACAGACAGTAAAAATGATAGACAGAGACAGTTTGAGTCTGATAAGCCTTGTAAAATTATTACATTGCCTTTGTAAACTTCCAAGATAGAACAACCAAGTTCAAAACGCCCCAAATCGCTTGTGGTCCAATTTTTTTTTTTATGAATTAAAAAAAAATGAAGTTCACTTTCTAGTAAAATTCAATATACTGAAATCAGTGTAAAAATGAGTAGCACCTATGACTTATAATACACAACATGTTTACATGATTACAAGTTGATGACATGTTGACTTTTATACACTTAACACATTTACCTTCTCTCTCAGCACGCCGTCCATGGCTGTCTGCAGTTCGCTGAACCGCAGCTGCAGCTTCCCCAGGCTGTCCTCCAGCTCAGAAATTTCCGCCGCCGAGTCGCTGCGCAGTCGCTCCGTCTCCACCCGGCTGCTCTCCGTCTCCGACCTCGCTTTCTCGATCTCGTCCGCCTTGGAGTTCAGCTCGTTCTTCACCCGCTCCAGCCCGCGCGTCAGCTCCAGGTTCTGTCGCTGGAGACTTTCCACGTCCGACTGAAGCCTGCTCCGCGCCTCCCCAAAGTCCTGGGCCAGTTTTTCTTTGTCGCACTCGGCCGCCTTTCTCGCTTGCTCGAAATCGCTCCTAACAGCGTCGACTTCTAACTCCAGTCTCCGCGTCTGCTCTGACAAGTCATCCACGCATTCTTCCAGCTCTGCCTTCTCCTGCTGAAGGCTGGAGATAATGCCCTGCTTTTCGCTCAAAAGAGACGTTATCTCTTGCTGCGAAGAAGTGCTCGACTGTCTCAGTTCTTCTTTCTCCGTGCGGAACGTTTCCAGCTGCACCGTCAACTCCTGAACCCGCTCGGCGAAAGCCACCTCCTTCTCTTCCCGATCGCGCGAGATCCGCTCCAACCTCTCCCGATCGCCGTCCCTCTCCGCTAAAGCAGAATCTCTGAGCGACGTCATTTCGTCCAATTTGTCGCCCGCATCGCGGGCCCGCTCTCGAACTTGGCTCAGCTCGACTAAAGCACCCTGAAGTTGGCTGTTGAAGCCCCTGACTGTCGAGGAGTACTGTTGAGCGGAGCTTTGCAAAGATTCTCTGAGAGACGCGATCTCTGAAACTTTGCCCTGTAGCTCTTCTTTCAGCTCAGTTTGCTTTTGCCGAAGCTGCGCCAACTCTTCCTCAAGCCGCTGGTTTTCGTCTTCGCGTTGACGTAGGTCGTCCCGGCAAGAGGTCAGCCGGGATGTGACCTCCGATATTTGCATCTGGAGGTCGTCGTGCTGGGTCACCATGGTGACCTTGTCGGTTTCCAGGGAGGCCATGGAGGAGAGGAAGTTCTCCACAGTTTCCTCCCCTTCCTTCAGTTGACGCTGGAGCTGAGTCACCTGAAACGCACAGTGTTGAATCAGAAAAATAACCTGTGGGAATACCGGGGGGTCTTTTATACAAATAGTTCCACCACCTTCTGGAAGTTCTGTGCTTGTAACTTCCTCTAATCTGTCACTCTCTTTGACTCTTGCCTTTTCCTTTTGCTTACTGTCATCTGCTGTCTTTCTATCTTACTGGTCCATTCTCCTGCCTTTTTTCTATAAATTCTTACAAAAGATTTCATCAGCCGAAGCCGAACATGCTGGGCCTAACTAGTCAGGCGCATAACGGCAGCATGACACATCTATGCTCATATGACAGGTAACTGTCTGAACGGATGAAGAAGAAGAAGAATCAGAAAAACAAAAAACCCTTCTCCCTGTGGAATGTCTGAACTTCATAGGGACCAGTTATGTGACCATTTGATATTCACCTTGTGGGCAGCAGACACACACACACACACACACACACACACACACACACACACACACACACACACACACACACAGACAACACACACAATTCTTGCGCAAACAGGCACAAATATTTGCATGCACACACACACACACAAGCACACATATACATACACACACACTCTCTCTCTCTCTCTCTCAAACCCCTACCTCCTCTCTCCTTTCATCCAGTTCTCTCTCAGCTTCTCGTAACTCCGACTCCAACCCATCGACCGTCCTTTTCATCTCCTCTCTCTCTCTGCCTGCTTCTCTCTCTCCGAAGCGACAGACTCTTTCAGCAAAGTCAGCTGAGTCTCTCTCTCTCTCTATATATATATATATCTCTCTCTCTATTTCGTTTGTTCGTTCACTCTCTCTCAAAACCCTACCTCCTCTCTCATGTCTTCCAGTTCTTCCTCGGCCTCTCGTAACTCCGACTCCAACCCCTCAACTGTCCTTTTCATCTCCTCCTCTCTCTCTGTCTGCTTCTCTCTCTCCAAAGACACTGATTCTTTCAGCAAATTCAGCTGAGTCAGTCTCTCTCTCTCTCTCTCTCTCTCTCTCTCTCTCTCTCTCTCTCAAACCCGTACCTCCTCTCTCCTTTCTTCCAGTTCTTTCTGGGCCTCTCGTAACTCCGACTCCAACCCCTCGACCGTTCTCTTCATCTCCTCCTCTCTCTCTGCCTGCTTCTCTCTCTCCAAAGCGACAGACTCTTTCAGCGAATTCATCCGAGTCTCAGCGTGTCCGGCGCGTTGCTCCCACTCGGATTTCTCCTGCTGGAGATTCTGCAGGGCATGTTTTGTGGAGGAAAGGTCTGTGGCGGAGGTTTGCACCTGAGATTCAAGGTCCGTGTTCTGCTGTTGGCTGGTGTGTAGGGCCACTTCTAAACTGCCCACCTGAAAATATAATGTTGATTTAAACCAGTATATGCTTAGCTATTCTGCTCTTTTTTTATGCTGATATATGTATTAATATGTGTTGTTGCTTTTAATTAATTCTTCATTCTATTTAATACCTTTTAGATCATCTTATTGTACATAGCATTGTATATGTGCGGGAAAGAGGGGCTGGGAGTTTGGAGGGGCGTTGGTTCTGCACAACGACACAACACAACACAGAACACAACAAGGAACACACTGGCAGTTCATTTTCAGTCACAGTTTGCACACACACAACTTTTACCGAGCATACAACTCAGCTGACAAAATGGCGCAGCGCACACCGCAGATACGAAATTGCGCTAATGCGCCAGCTGCTGTCATTTATCGGATTCTGTGAGTTATTTGCATTCAGCAAGTGTTTCAGTGCACACCAGAACTCACCTGCCCCTGCAAACTGCTCTCGGTGGCGCGCGACTCCTTCAGCGCCTTCTCCAGCTCCAGTAACCTCCCCTCCAGGTGGCTGAGTTGCTTCCCTTTGTCTGACTGCTCGCCGGCCGCTAGGCGGAGCTGCTCCTTCAGGAAGCCGTTGTCGGTCGTCACGTCCGACAGCTGCTGGCAAAGGGACCTCACTCTGCTCTCCACTTCCTGCGCCCGCTGAGTCAGCAGCTCTCGCTGTTGTTGCGACGACGACGATGATGACGAGTTGTTTTCAGACTTGACAGAATTTAAAAAAATAAAAATAAAAAGTTGAGAAAAAGCTTGAAAAAAAAAAAATATCAGTAAAGGACTATGAATGAAAAGCCCCCATTGGGATAACAGGGGGAGGGGGGTTCCATACAAATAGTTCTCCCACCTTCTGGGAAGTTCTGTGCTTGTAACATCCTCTAATCTGTCACTCTCGTAACTCCGACTCCAACCCCTCAACTGTCCTCTTCATCTCCTCCTCTCTCTCTGCCTGCTTCTCTCTCTCTGAAGCGACAGATTCTTTCAGCGAATTCATCTCTCTCTCTCTCTTCTCTCTCTCTCTCTCTCTCTCTCTCTCTCTCTCCCTCCCCCCCCTCCCTCCCTCCCTCCCTCCCCCCCCTCCCTCCCTCTCTCTCTCTCTCTCAAACCCCTACCTCCTCTCTCCTTTCTTCCAGTTCTTTCTTGAACTCTTGCTCTCTCTCTCTCTCTCTCTCTCTCTCTCTCTCTCTCTCTCTCTCTCTCTCTCTGTGAAATTCGGGCTGCTCCCACCTGGAGAGCGCATTGCCGCAAGCGCAGCGCCACCAATTTGCATATCTATCTTCTTTATCCCTTAATAATCATAATAATGATAATAATTTTATTTCATATAGCGCTAAAATCCATACAGTAGTATGCTCGATGAGATTCACAAAGGCAACATTAAAATAAGCATTAAAATCAACAAGATAGTCATACTACCAACAGTCCAGTGCAAAGAAATAAAGTAGCCAAAATAACATGATTCTCACTGACAAAGGATCCACCCTCATTCACCAGCACTGTCACTCTCTTTTGATATAATAGAGCCTTTGCGACGCGACACTAACACAGAAACAGACAGCCCTCAAATTTGATAAACCGTTAAAAACATATGAAATAAACTCCTATTCTCATGTTGTTGTTGTTGACGTCCCCTAGCTAAAAGACTCCAGGGATCATCCCAACGGCCGAAGCACTTGAACACTAAGGTATAAATGCTAGGGAAGAGAATATCACATGTCAACGGTTTTTTATTACCCCGCCACGTGCGCAGCTACACTCCGTCTTCGGTGGATTTTGGAGACTGATGTCATGCTAGGATCTTGTCATGGCTAAAGACAATCCCTGCATAACTATGCATAGCATAACAACATTTTAGGTTAGGTTAGGTACATTATAGTCACAGAGGCGTCTCTGTGAAATTCGGGTTACTCCCACCTGGAGAGCGCGTCGCAGCCAGGGGCGCGCCACCCAATTTTATTATTTTTTGCATGCGATTTTTGTGTGACTGATGTGTGACTGATGAGGAAGGAAGAGAGGGGGGTAAATTTTGACCAAATGACAACTTTTTCGTTGCCACTGGGTTTAACATGTGCAAAGATTTTGATGCAGCCTTGGTGTTCTAACCTATGTCAATTGGTCTGCCAGCCTTAAGCCAAGACGGACTCCTATTCTTATGCAAATACAAACAAAAAACAAAAACAAACAAAACTCACTCTCTCTGGAAAATGCTCCAAGATGGCATCCACAGTCTGCCGCACAGTGTCTCTCTCAGCCACCAGCGCCGACTTCTCTCTCTCCGCAGACTCCAAGGTCTCCTTCAACTCTGCGCCTTCCTCCATCCACGACCGGCGGCACGCCTCCACAAAACGATTCGCGTCAGCTTCCGAACATGACGACAGCTCCGGGATTTCTAGCCTGTCGCCGCCAGATGACTGCTGCTGCACTACTCTGGCCAGGTTCGTCACAAACGTTTGGAGAACCGACCGACGAAGCTCGACGACGCTCAACGATTCTTTGGCGTCACTCAGCTCAGCCTTTGCCCTGTCGCCGTCATCTCGGGTTTGAGCGAGCTGCGCTTGAAGGTTACGCACCGTCTCTTCACCCCCCGATTTTTGTTTTTCTAACTCGATCTTCAACATCTGCAGTTCTGATCGTAGGCGCTCGCTCTTTTCGCACTCCTGCGCCAATTTAGAGTCGAGGTTCTGTTTTCGCGCTGTCTCTTCTTGCGCCGTTTTCTCGGAAACGTCACACCTGTGCTGGAGTTCCACCACAGATCCTTGGAGGCGAACGTTCTCCTGTTCCACATCTTTGAGTTTGGACAGCAGGTCTTGGAGCTTCTGGGCAGAGTCCAGCTGTGAGGCAGCATCCTGGTAGGAAAAAATCATCATCATATTCATCATAACCGTCACCGTCGTTATCATCATTGGCAATATTCACATTTTCATATTTCTGATGAAAGCTCTACGAGCGGAAAGCTTGCTTCTTCCCTTTTTCTACCTTGATCACCCAACCCAAACCCTGGTGAGTTTCCCCATTCTACCATTGATCACCCAACCCCTGGTGAGTGTCCCCATTCTACCATTGATCACCCAACCCAAACCCTGGTGAGTGTCCCCATTCTACCATTGATCACCCAAACCCCTGGTGAGTTTCCCCATTCTACCATTGATCACCCAACCCAAACCCTGGTGAGTGTCCCCATTCTACCATTGATCACCCAACCCCCCTGGTGAGTGTCCCCATTCTACCATTGATCACCCAACCCCTGGTGAGTGTCCCCATTCTACCATTGATCACCCAACCCAAACCCCTGGTGAGTGTCCCCATTCTACCATTGATCACCCAACCCAACCCCTGGTGAGTGTCCCCATTCTACCATTGATCAACCCTTGGTGAGTGTCCCCATTCTACCATTGATCACCCAACCCAAACCCTGGTGAGTGTCCCCATTCTACCATTGATCACCCAACCCCTGGTGAGTGTCCCCATTCTACCATTGATCACCCAACCCAAACCCTGGTGAGTTTCCCCATTCTACCATTGATCACCCAACCCAAACCCTGGTGAGTGTCCCCATTCTACCATTGATCACCCAACCCTTGGTGAGTGTCCCCATTCTACCATTGATCACCCAACCCAAACCCTGGTGAGTTTCCCCATTCTATCCATTGATCACCCAACCCAAACCCTGGTGAGTGTCCCCATTCTACCATTGATCACCCAACCCTTGGTGAGTGTCCCCATTCTACCATTGATCACCCAACCCAAACCCTGGTGAGTTTCCCCATTCTACCATTTTTGTCCCTCTCACATTTATGTCCCATGGGGGAGATAATCTGTTGAGTGAAAAAAAACAATCGTCTGTGCTCTTTTCTGTCGTAAATTATCTCACCCTCCGGGCAGAAATGTGAACATTGCCTCATCATCATCATCATCATCATCGTAATAATAATTATGTTGACTTATTTCATAGTGTGCTTATTTTCTAAAACAGGGCTCAAAGTGCGTCATGAATCTAACACAAATACATTGCAACACATACACACACACACACACGCGCACGCGCACACACACACGCACACGCACGCACACGCACACACACACACACACACACACACAGTGACAAACACGCACGCACACACACACAAACATAAACACAACCACACACACACACAAAAAAAACATACATGCACATGCACAAGTAAATGCATGTCTGCAGACCTACAACCACACACACAAAAACACATACATACACATGCACATACACAAGTAAATGCATGTACGCAGACCTAGAAACACATACACAAACACACGCCACACACACCTGTTCTCGCGAAGCCAAACTCCGAGCCATCTCGTCCAACAGCTCTTTGTTGCGCAGCTCTAGAGCTGCGTTGGTCTGCTCCAGGCGAGTTACCTCCCCTTCCTTCCTCTCCCCCCACCTCCCCCTCTCCTCCACCGCCTCCTCAAGGGAGGTCACTCTGGAGGCCAGCTTGTCGCGAGCGTCTGTCACTCGGATGAGGTCTTGCCGCAGCGTTTGAATTTCCGACGAGAAGCGCGCTCTCTCTTTCTCCGCTTGCTGTGTCGTTTGGTCTTTTTCCCGGTTGAGCCGTTCCAGCTGTGTAGCGAGCTCCTCTGTCCGTCTTTCCGCTTCTTTTTCTTTTTCCGTCTTTTCCGCTTGAAGCTGGGAGTGACTGCGAC
>CM065703.1:10141709-10146709 GCA_017654935.2 Phymorhynchus buccinoides | reverse complement strand
AACGCGACTTACGACCGCCATTTTGTTGGTTTTTACGACCGTTGTTGTCGTCTGCATAGACTTCGAGCAAAGGGAAACAACCACGGTCAAGGGCCTGAAAGCGGAGTCGCTTCCCTTGTTGTAGAAAAGATGGCGGAAAGCGTAGGAAAAGCACGAAAACCACTGACTTTGAAAAAGAAAACCACTGACTTTGGACGAGAGTGGAGGTGATTAACAGAAGTCGGCGAAGTGAAACTGTAATACATCGATTGCACAATCCTATGGAGTTGGAAAGACCCAAATCCAGTTTTAATATGTCATTGTATGTGTGCATGAAGAAGAGAGTATGAACTGTGCTGAACTTTTTCTTTCTACGGCTGCCAGTGAAAACCTCCGTCATACGACCCCTCCAATTTACGACCGATTTTTCCGGACATTTTGGAAGTCTTAAAATAGAGGTTTGTCTGTATTTATTATTATATTACCTGAGTGTTAAAGACTCTGTAAACAGCCAACACTCTACACACTTCTACTTCTCTTAACTCAATCGCATCCTTCTGCATACATAAATGTGATATGTGACGTCATCGTTGAGGATGAATCACCTAATTGTATGCGGAAGAAACACAAAGCTGTCAGTTTGTGGAATTCACTTCAAGGGAAGTAAATCTGTCTGCATACCATACTTTGGTCGTTTCTAAACTCGCTTCGCTCCACTAGACCACTTTATGCATCTTACTTTAGTGGGAAAACCAATTTCTGTAAAATAAAATAAAGACTTTCTATAAAAAGTCTGAGCTGTCATTTCCCTGAAGTAAAAACTTGTAATTCTCTTTTATATCTCTTTTCGTTTATACAGTGGAACCTCCCTTATAAGACCTCCCATTATAAGACTCCCTCCCACATAAGACCAACCTCTCTGAGACATTGCCCTTCTTTGTAAGTATTAAAATTACCTCCCTTATAAGACCCCTCCCTTATAAGAGCTCATTTTGGATGATTTTTGGAGGTCTTATAAAGGAAGTTCTACTGTGCCTTCCTAGGTCCGCAGCTTAGTGTAATGGCGGCGATGCGATTGAGCTAAAATCTGTTGTTACGACTCTCTTCTTCTATATGACTGACCTTGCGAAGGAGGGCCAGGCGTTGTCAAGGTCATAGCCTCGAGGTGAGAGGTCAAAGTGCATGCCGTTGAGGTCATACAGCGTGTTGATGATGGATGAAGTAACGTCATGTCTCAGCCAGATGCTGCTAGGGTTGTACCACTCCCTGCACACACACACAAAAAAGGTGAGAGGTCAAAGTGCACACAATTGAGGTCATACAGCGTGTTGATGATGGAGGAAGAAACGTCATGTCTCAGCTAGATGCTGTTAGGGTTGTACCACTCCCAGCAGATGAAGATTAAAATCATAGACCCGTTGACAACTAAGGCCATGTCAGTGCTGTCACCACATTACATCTTACCTCCCCCACTCCCAGCAGACACAGACGCTGTTTGTTTGGGGTTTTTTCATAATAAAAAGTATTGCTATTATTATAAAGAGCAAAGTCTCAATTACTTCCAATGTCGGAGGAAAACAATGATCTTATTAGGTCATATTTTGAGGAAACAAAACAAAATAAAACCAAAAGAAACACATATGCACACATACTGCAATTTATACCATTAGCATTTATGATTTCAATTACACAATACGTGTACTGGCGTTCATTTAGTCTCACCCTGTTTTCTGGTGTGTGAAGCATCGCTGCAGGGCATCGGCAAGACGTTTATGCAACCAGGCAAAATCGTATGAAAGCCTGTAGGCAATTATGCTATGAGCATTACTTAGGCAATTATACACTGAGTGTAGTACTTTACGTTCATTTAGTCTCACCCTGTTTTCTGTAGACTATAAGCAAGACGCTTATGCACCAGGCAAAATCGTAAGAAAGCCGGTAGGCAATTACGCTACGAACAATACTTAGGCAATTATACACCGAGTGTACTGACGTTCATTTAGTCTCACCCTGTTTTCTGGTGTATGGAGCATTGCTGCATGGTGTCTGCAAGACGTTGGTGCACCAGGCAAAACCGTATGAAAGCCCTCCCCTTGCCAAGTGACGTTTTGTGCTGAAACCACAAAGAAAATCAGAAATGTTCAGAATGTTGTTGTTTTTTCCCTGTGCTGTCCCATCTTCTGGACTGTACAGTGGCGTTGCTCCCACGCCGTTCATTCCAAATCCTAATTCGCAGCCACACCCCAGCTTGTTCAGGTCGCAGAATCTGAGACCAGCAGTCCAAGGGGAGCGAATCTATCAGCAACCAACCGAGGAGACACTGCACTGCTGCTGAGTCACTTCGGTGGAGTTCAGTGGAGCCTGTTCAGGACACCACCTACTAAGCCCCCTACTGACGACACTATTCTCTTAGTCGCGGAGCCAGCGTGAGTGAGGTCCTCCTCCGAGGGCGCCACCATGACCATCCACCGACAGCTTCCCAGAACACACTGATCCCCATGACTTTGACCCGAACGCACCGAGGCATAGACTGGATTGGAAACCGAAACTGAGGTCACCATGAGAGCAGGGCATGCAAAGCCACAGAATTTGAGACATGTTTTTCTTTTTAATGATTGATGGAAATGAGGCGGATAACAATGATGATGATGATGCTATGGAGTTCCGTATCGGTCTGAGACTATGACAGGGCTGTATTCTACGCTTCCTTTCATAATGATATCCCGGCGTTAACCAGGCCCAAGAACTACAGACACCTCCAGTGTTGGTCTTGAAATTAGAGCAACACTCTCAGAATCGCATCCATTAAGCGGACGAAGCAACTGTGTGGTTTCAGTCTTCCCAATGAGCCCACAGCCACACACTCTGGGTAGGAGTTGGTCCAGGACCGAAAAACCCTCGCCTCTGATGGGATTCTAACCCAAGACCTCCCAGCCAGTAGTCCGCGACGCTAATCACTACACCACGGCGGCTGGTGAAATGTTCAGATTTTTGTTCTCGCATGAATGGTGAGCCATATATTGTGCATGTATATCATAGGGGAATTCCATAGGGGATGCCGTCTTTTCTTTACCCAGAATAAATTTGACAAGAAATGTTTGGTTAAAAACCGCTTGGCAGCAAAAGTGTTAATAAAAGAGAGTAAAGACTTGCCACTATCTCAATACTTTAATTGTCACAGATCAAATTGCGTGGGAAAGCATTATTGTGAAAGAAATATCAAAAACCAATTTGTTGACCAAGTTCGGGCCTATCAAAACGTAAGCATGAAAGCTATAAAATCGCTGACACAGAACAGCAATGTAAAGCTACATAACCTACCGCATGTTCCGGACTACAAGGCGATACTTTTTGCCTAGAATGAGGCCTATGTGCCTTATAATGTGACTGATAATATGGTCAGAAACTATAATAACAAAATCTGAATTTTGTGTAGAATTTGGGAGGTGCGCCTTATAATCAGGTGCGCCTTGTCTGTAAAATACGTCAGCTTAGCCTTTTGTGAAAGACCATGACCTTAATAGGGGACTTAGACACTGGATTTAGTGGTTCTTCCTCGCGGGCTTCCACCTTGTCGTGGTGGGGGAGCTTTAACCCTTTCGCAGCCAGCCATTTTTGAACCACCATTTTCCATTAAACTTACATGGGTACAGAAAATAATTCATCTGCAATATTGGGGATTTATCTGCGACATGTTTAGAATAGGGCTTATCCTTACTGCCCAAAATGAAGAACACAAGATCATTGGATAACAGACCCTGATTCCAAGGCTTTCAATGACATGGATGTTAAATCAATGTGGTGCAAAAATGCGACATTGGCGGTGAAAGGGTTAAACTAAGAGTTGCCCAACATCTTCATTTTTCTCTCAAATCTACCCGTTTTTGACTAAATCCAAGCAAAATAATAAATGTCCCACATGACCCTTAGTCGGTTAGGAGAACGATAAAAAAAATGAATCGAATGGATTTAGTGGTTAGTTAGTTAGTAGTTAGTCTGTTATAGTCCCGTCAACAGGATTTAGTGGTGCAGCCCATGGGACTACTTGGCCTTTAGTGACCCTCCCCAGAGTGTGGATGTCCCCCGAGTGAGGCATCTCCGCAAGAAAAAAAAATGTCATCCCTCCTTTCCATAATAATAGATAGAAGCCTCCTCCCTTATTAAAAGTGTAGAGTGGCACAGAGGAAACGCGTTTGCTTCGTGTCAAGTAAACCCGAGTTCGAACCTGGGTACAGGGGATTTTTTCTCTCACTTTACACTAGGCCTTACAGTCTGAACGTGGAGTCTTTCGGATGAGACGATAAACCAAGGTCCCATGTGCCCATGCACTTAGCACACGTTAATCCCAATGGCAACGAAAAAGTTGTCATTTGGTCAAAATTTACCCCCACACCACTTCCTCATCAGTCACACACAAAAATCACATGCAAAAAAAGAAGAAAAAAAGTGGGTGACGCGCCTCTGGCTGCGACACGCTCTCCAAGTGGGAGCAACCCAAATTTCACAGAGACGCCTCTGTGACTATAAAGTACCTAATACCCAATGCCTAAAGGCCATAGACACACAAACGACTGGCAAATAGAGTCACCGAACCGGGTAGGAGAAACAAATACAGGTAAAATACAAAGTGAAGGCGACATACCTCTCCCAGGGCCTTGACGTACTTGATTCCATCGTTGGACCCCTTGTTGCCGGCCAGACACTCGCAGAAAAAGTCCCAGTAGTCCTTGCGCTTGCCCAGCAAGGTGAAGCGCTCTGCAACGCGACACATAAAGGGTTAACAGATATCGTTGGACCCCTTGTTGCCGGCCAGACACTCGCAGAAGTAGTCCCAGTAGTCCTTGCGCTTGCCCAGCAAGGTGAAATGCTCTGTAACACCACCCATAAAGGGTTAACAGATATTGTTGGACCCCTTGTTGCCGGCCAGACACTCGCAGAAGTAGTCCCAGTAGTCCTTGCGCTTGCCCAGCAAGGTGAAGCGCTCTGCAATGCGACACATAGAGGGTTAACAGATATCGTTG
>CM065703.1:10134209-10136709 GCA_017654935.2 Phymorhynchus buccinoides | reverse complement strand
AGGTAAACAGCATCCACTGGCTTACCTTCCTCCAGGGAGCCTATCCAATCTCTTAAGGTGACTAATAAATGAGTGACACAAGATCGTCCCCGGGTAAAACCAAATTGGCCTTTAAATAAAATATAATTCTCGATTAAATGATCACACAGTGCATCACGGATAAAACCTTCAAAAAGCTTACAAACGATGGAAGTAATTTAGTAAGGCTCACTGGGCGGTAGTTCCCAGGACTACTCTTATCACCCTTTTTAAATATTGGTGTAACTTGAGCTACTTTCCAGCTGGCAGGTAATTTGCTAGTACTACTAGTACTAGTACTACTAATAATAAATCTGTACTAGTAGTACAGATTTATTAAATTAAAATGTTAGAGGCCACCCCAGCTGGCTAGACAACTCCCTGAGGACTCTAGGATGTATTTCATCAGGTCCAGGCGATTTATCTATTTTTAAGGACTGTAGTGCTTTCAGCATTTGCTCCTGACTAATTGTGACTGAGTCAATCACTGAGTTAGAACCTGCTTTAAAATAAATTTGGCAAATTATTTGCTGCTTGTCTGTTGTAAAAACACTACCAAAAAACTCATTTGACTTTTGCCTTAATATCTGTTTCAGTATAAGTCCCATCTTTTTGCCTTAATTTTTAAATTAGTTCTCTAGGTTTAGTCTTGTCAGATACGTATTTAAAAAATACTTTAGGATTATTTTTGGCTTCCTGAGCCAGAAGATTCTTTTTTCTTTACATGCTTTCTGGTAGCTTGTCTAACCTGGTTTTGGGCCCTGGCAAAAGTGGCATAGAACTAGAAGTCCCAATTTGTCCTTGGTCAGGTATTTTTTATAGGTTTTGAACGCATTCCTTTTCAGATTTATTTGTTATCTTATCAAGGAGAGACGCTGGAAGAGGGTCCTTTTGCGGTTACCCATTTGGGACACCTTAATTTTTGGTATAATCCAACTCACATTCTCCCAACACTCATCCACAGTACATTCGTCCTAGTGCTAGACCAGTTCACAAATCCTACAAACTCTCTCATGTTGTCATATTTTCCCTCATTGATTAAATATTTAGTAGTAGCAGTAGTAAATCTGTTCTTTTTTTACAAAATTTAAGTTAAAACATAAAACTGAATGATGGCTCTTTCCTAAAGGTGGTAAGTAGTCAATATCTGACACAAGGTTATCTTGGTTTACTTGGTCCAGTATATTAGGCTGTTGTAAGACTCTGTCAGTCTGTGGTGTGTGAGTTCTTTGACTTTCTGGAATAAGTAATTTTGATGGACTGTCTCTAAGAGTAAGAGTAAGAACTTAGTAGATGAATGATTATCACCCTCTTGCATATTTCATGAGCCCAGTCTGTCTGAGACAGTGTCTCTGGATAGATAAAATCTCCTAGTAAAACGATTTCTTTATCTTTAAAATTCCCTGCCACTGCATTGGTAAGTTGGTTTAATTTGTCATTTTGTTACCTTGAACTGTTTGGTGATCTGTACACAAGAACACAAATAAAAGTTTATTTCTCTGATGTCAGTGATGATGTTACCTTACATACTATCATGCTAACAAGCCCTAGTACTTATCCAGTGAAGCTATTTCAAAACACTCCTTTATTACAAAAAGACTCACACCCCTTCGGACTTCCTTCACAAGGTATCTATATAAATAGCCCTTCATAGCAAAGTAAACAATATCAGTACCTGGATAATATCTTGGGTAAAACCTCCGTTACTGCTACCAAGACTAACTACAGGAAGTTCTCCTTCTTGAAGTTCTTCCCAAGAGCTGTGTGCGAATGGAACAGTCTTCCACCTGAGGCAATTTCATCAGCCTCGGTGGAGGTCTTCAAAACCCAGATCTGAACCCCCCCTCCCCTTCCCCCCTCTCCCCCATGCCCTGTTCCATAAGCTCCAGCCGACACCTCCCCCCCCCCCCCTCTGCTGACCCCCTGAATCTCTCTCTACTCCCTCTACCCTACCTCCCCCCCCCCCCCCCCCCGAGCTGATTTTCTGGGCAGCTGTTCCTTCCTACAGTACTTGTATTTCTAGAAAATACCAGAAACCCTTAAATGTATACATCATAGTCGTCAACAACTAACAAGCTGACGGAAGAATAAAAATATATATATTTTTTGTATAAATCCTATATATTCAAAATCTTTTTCATCAAGGTCAGGTCAGGTCAGGTCAGATCTTCAGGGCAGCCAGGCCTCACGGCCTCTTGATGTGCCCTATCTTTTGATTGTTTGTTATTGTGGCTTTGTTCATTAATCAGATTGGCACCGCTGTGGCGCTTTTTGAACTATCATTGTCGTCTTAATCATAATTGTATTTAAAAACATTAATTTTGGGGTCACTATCTAGGAGGTTTTTGAAATGGTTAATGTTGGAAGCAAGTTTAGTTTGTGCAGGGAGATTGTTCCAGTGCTGGGTGACTCTATTAGAAAAGAAGTTTTTTCTCATATTAGTTCTACTGTATTGGGTTAGTATTTTTAGATCACTGTTACG
>CM065703.1:10118408-10131209 GCA_017654935.2 Phymorhynchus buccinoides | reverse complement strand
GTGGATGTTTTATTTGTAGCTTACTGTTTATATAATCATTGTCTATAATAATTAACTCTTACTATCACTGAACTGCCACACTACATTCTTATCTACCCACCTACTCTACATGCTGACTTTCTATTTTTGCTTCATCTAAAAAAACGTTTTTTAACATCACTGGTCTTGAATGTTTCCTTACAACAACCGTAGTTTCTATCTGGTACTGGTACTATACGTCGGAGAGCCTATGAAGGCTATGTACTCGCGAAACTGGAGAGCCACTGAAATTGCACATAAATACTTTTCTTTTTTTTTGTATATTCCCATTTGACTATGTCATTTCTTACCTGACCTAATCACTATTGCTACATTCTTAACAATTTTGTCCACAATAAATATTCAGCTTAAAATAAAGTTTTTAACAATTTGTCCATTACATTAATGTTCAGCTAAAAAATACAAGTCGGAGATCAAAAGCTTCTCTAAATTTGTTTTCGGCCTTAAGATAAGTGGGGCGATGGTAGCGTTTCATGAAACTTAGGTAACCACTGCAACCATAAAGGCAAAAAAAAAAGGGAGGTGGGGGGGGGGGGTGAGGTGAAAAACCTATAAAACCCAAAGTGGCAGGGTGAAATCAGTAACAAAAGAAAATTGCAAAAAAAACAAAAAACCTAGAAACGTGGCCAGGTTCCTGTCCTGACATTCTGCTGGCGTAGACATCTCTCCCCGAAGACGCGTGAACTGTGGTTCTGCGCTTTATACCTGCCACACGCGCGGATTTCTTCGTTGTGTGATTATTTTTAAATAAACCCAGGCTGGGCCAACCCTCTGTTTGCAGTTTTCAAGGACAAACTAACGAAAAACCAGGCACAGACTATTTCCATGGACAAACATCGCATGCGTGCAATACATTGGTTCAAAACCGAGCATTACTTCCCACTTATTTCATGATCTACAACATTTCTGTGAGTTTTTCCTGGTAATTTCTAAGATATTTTTGGGCTTATTTGCTTCAATATTCAGGTCCCTTGTGTTCAGTAATCCTATTTGTAACATGCATTTAGGAAACATGTTAACTCTTGTGTTGGGTGTTCCTGTGTTTCATAGCAAGCCAGCAAACAGGACAAGTGTTGTTCACAATTTTTTTTATTCCCTCAGTTTCAGGGACGACAGACAGAAAGTGGATTCCCAGTGACCGGGTGCCATTTTGGACATGTTTTTCATCCAGGGACATATAACCCCTTAGGGGGGCGGTTGGCAGGTTTAAACCCCTTAAATATACACCCCCCCACACCCCCCGCAGGAATACCGGGGGGTCTTTTGCATAAAATAGTTCCCCACTCCGTCTGGAAGTTATTCTTGTAACTTCCTTCTTGATCTGTCCACTCTCGTTGACCTTGCCATTTTTCCCTTTGCCTACTTTCATCTACTACTTTCTGCCTTACCGGTCCATTCTCCTGCCCCTTTTTCCAAGCAACCTTTTCAAAAGACATTTTCCTCCAGCCGAAGTCGGACTTGCTGGGCCTAACTATTTCTTAGTTAGGTAAAGTTTGGTACATTTTACACACACACCTTTTCCTTCCTCATCAGTCACAAATTGCATATCAGATTTTTTTTTTTGGGTTCTCTACGCTCTCTAGGTGGGAGCAACCTGAATTTCACAGAGACGCCCTCAGGCGCCTCTGTACTATAAAGTACCCTAATGCACAAATAGTAGTAATTAACTAATACTCCAGGTCGGTTTTCTTTTTTTTTTAACCTTGAAAAAAACCTAAGGTAATGGACACGACCAACAACAAAAAAAATCTTTCTTACAGGGAAATTAAACTATATTGCCTGTAATAGACTTGGAGAAAAAACTTCCAGAAGGGGACGGAGGAATGAAATTATTTGTTTCCAAAAAAAACAAAAAAACAAAAAAAAAAAAAAACCCTAGTCGCGCCCACGGAGGAAAACTTTGTCCACTCTCTACTCCTGTCTGCACCTAGCGATGGGTGCGGCTGACTGGCAGCGAGGGGGGAAAACCTTCTTGGCACTCTCTGACTCCTGTCTTCACCTGCGATGGGTGTCGGCTGACTTGCAGACGGAGGGAACTTTGCCACCCCTCTCTACTCCTGGTCTCACTGTGCGGATGGGTGCGGGCTGACTGCAGCTGAGGGAACTTTGCACCTCTCTCAACTTCCTGTCTCACCTGCGATGGGTGCGGGCTGACTGCAGCGGAGGGAAAAAACAAAAACTTTGCAACCTCCTCTACTTTCCTGTCCTCACCTGCGATGGGTGCGGGGCGGACTGCAGCCGGGGACTGGTCCCGCGATTGTGCTGGAAGTGGGAGGAAGTGACACCATCCGCGTCGGTGGGTGTTTGGGGCCAAAGCGGGTCGTTGTCAGTTTGGCCCAAACACTTGCCAATGGGGTTCGCGTCGCTGCTGTAGTCTGGCAGCAGGGAGGCTTTGGGGATGCTGGCATCCAACTTTTGCAGGTCCTGGAAACACTGGGCGACAGGCAACGCGCCTTGCGGCTGAAATCCACAGAGTAAGTTAGGTTAGGTTAGGTTAGGTTTAGGTTAGGTACTTTATAGTCACAAATGCGTCTCTGTGAAATTCGTGTTGCTCACACCTGGAGAGCCGCGTCGCAACCAGAAGTCGCGCCACCCAAATAAAATTTTTTGGGGCATTGGCAATTTTTTTGTTGTCCAACTGATGGAGGAAGGAAGGAAAAATTTTTGACCACAAATCACAAAAACTTTTCGCTGGCCCATGGGTGTTAAACGTATGCTAAGGGCATGGGCACAACACGGGGGACCTCGGTTTTATCTGTCTCACCCGAAAAGGGGAATTTCCACGTTTCCCAGGGGGGGGACCGTAAAGCCTAGTGCAAAGTGAGAGGAAAAATCCACAGGTAACCGGTGGTTGTCCTGAACAGGCTTAGAACCAGGCCCTCCAACTGACTCTTTCCACCGACGGTGGACTCCGCAAGGCAGGTTGCAGTGGGTTCTCCCCTCTGGTTGGGGTTTGCTCTTGGGGGGACAGGCCTAAACATATGATTGGAGTCTCCAGGGGGGAAAGCAAAAGTGGGGACAGAAAAAAAAAAAAAAGTTAATTTGTGACCTGCTTGATGTGCGGTTCCACCCAGTAGTCTGAGCAGCTTCGGCCCAGATAAATATCCATCGGCCCAACAGGGCCGACAGTGATGCTGCAACCAGGGGACACACACACAAACACCACAGCACACGCGCGGCATACAGTAATCAAGCGCATAGAGGCTTAAAAGCATGCACTGTAAACATTTTCTAAAAAATTTAAAAATAAATACAAAATCAAGACCGCATACACACACTGTCAAAAACACGGGGGCAGTGGGGGGTGGATGCCTCGTGCCTCCTTTACGGGGAGCTGGACGTACCCCGCCTTTTCCACGAGTCTCTCCCCGTGGTGATACTGGGGGGGTCTTTTTTGTGCAAAATAGTTTCCCCACCTTCTGGAAGGTTCTGTGCTTGTAACCTTCCTCTAATCTGTACACTCTATTTGACTCTTGACCTTTTTCCTTTGCTTTCTGTCATCTATCTATCTTTCTGAACTTATTGCCCATTCTCCTGCCAACTTTTCTTATTTTACACGTTGCTTTCTGGTTATCTTAATTTATCCAGTTTTATTTCACTGCAGATTACCAAACAGCATGCAAGCCAGCACAGGCACACAAACACACACACACATGGGGGACATGTGTACGCATGCGATTATGTACACTACAAACACACATAGAGTCACAGACACAAACACACACACACACACACACATACACATTGCACACGCACACACATAACGCACACGCACACAGAGCACTCTACCTAACCTAAGACTAACAGGGATAATTCGGCCTGACAGTACATGCGGCGCTTTTTGGTCACTGTACTACTATCCAAACACACAAGCACCATCCACACACCTATTCTCTCTCTCTCTCTCTCTCTCCTCTCTCTCTCTCTCTCTCTCTCTCCCTTTTCTGAGAAAACAGGAATAATTCGTCCTGACAGTACATGCACTTGGTCACTGCACTACTATCCAAACATACAAGCACACACACACAACACACACACACACACACACACACACACACACACACACACACACACACACACACACACACACTCTCTCTCTCTCTCTCTCTCTCTCTACCTTTCTGAGAACAGGGAGAACTCGGACTGGACCTTCATGCACTTGGTCAACAGTACTGCTGTCTAACCATTTCCCCTCCGCCTTCCGCTTGTGTTCATACACCAGCTCATCTGTCTGCTGCCACAGCGCAGCCTTGTCTCTGTGAACAGAAAGAAGAAATAGTCCATGCAACAAACAACACTGCTGGTAGGAAAACTTAAAGACAACAGTCTTAAAAACTACATGTATCAACATTTTGATTAGTGTATATTTTACTTTTTCGTTTTTCCAGAATGCGCATTATAAAACGGCTAATAATATACTAAGAAACCGCTAAAACAAAATTTGAAGCTTTGTGTAAAATTTAGAAGGTACACCTTACAAATATATCAGTAATATGTGGTTCTGCAATGTCAATTCACACATAAGAGAGGAACTTTTCTAAATCTTTCTGGAAAATTTCGCCTTTGAGGGCAAGGAAAATAAAGTAAGATAGACAGATTGTGGCCAAGAAAGAGAGAGTGTATGTGTCGGGTGGGTGGGACAGACAGACAAACAGGCAAACAGACAGACTGACAGACACGGCACAGGGCTCCCAATCATCCCACAAAACAAAGGGGTCCCAGGGACTCCTTCACTTACAGCATAGAGGGTCCTAGAGGCGGGATAGAGGGTCCCAGTGGCATAGCGAATGCTAAAAAGGCATTTTTCTAGTGCATCCCTGGGAAACCCCTGCACATTCTTTTAGAGGGTCCTGTAGAATTTTAGTGCTTTTATAGACCCCCAAATGGGGTCCCTGGGAGCCCTGAAAGCATGTCAAAAGCAAAGAAGATGGACACATACCAGCAGACATACAGGCGAGCAAACTGAAAGAGCACGACTAAAGGAAAGAGAGAGGGTTAAGTCAAGTCAATATGAGGATCAAAGGAATAAGATTTACAGCTTTTTTTTTACACCCCGTCCTCAAGAGAACAAACAGCAACAAAGACTGCGGAACAAATGAAAGTGCACAGAAAACAGAGTGCAAAGGACCAAAAAAAAAGTGCTTTAGCCCTCTCACGGCTGCATACGCCAGATCCAACCGATTTTTTTTAAAACCATTGGCTCCCGTAGCCACCGATTGCGCCCGGTCTAGTAGTTTCACTTTCACTTTTTCCCTACCCACAATGCAATATACTAAGTTAGTTCTTCCTGTTCCTGACTCTCAGTGATCCGTTTTTGGTTCTTACAGCAAGGGAAAGCACCCACTAGTCTTTTTGAACGGATTTTTCGAAGTGACCCCAAATTTTTTTCTTATTTCCACGTGACATGACGCAGTATTGACTCGGCGCGATGCTCGGAGCGCCATTACGGATTTTTTTATTCCAATTCATGGTTTGTTGTGTGACAGTGTGTTAGCTTTGGAATGAAAAAATTTGTTTTTTTATCATCATTGCTATTCAATATGCATCTTTCAGAAATTAAATGTGAGTTCGACTTTATTCTGGGTGATTTTTTTAAATAAAAGATTTGGTGTGACGTTCGGAGTTACTTCCCATCACTTGGTATTCAATATAGATTATCGGTTTGATTGATCAGAGTGAGAGGGTTAAATACAAAGCATCATAAGGTGTGCGTGGGGAGGGAGGGTAAAACTAACAAACAGAACTCAGTTAACTCATTCGCATCGCAACGATTTTGAATTATTCAAAAAACTCAGATCTTTCCAGCCATACACACAAAACAAAACATACATAAACAAAAGGAGAAATGAAAGAAGATTAAACAGGGTTTTTACTTCAGGATTAGACATAGGGAAGTGGTAAGAATCAGTTGTATATATAGACTTTATATAGAGAAACTCTCTACACCGATTGGTTCCCCCACAAAACCAAACTAATTACAAAAAGCAAGGTCCAGAGGCAAATTGTGTCTAAGGGAAGGGATCGCAGCGGAGTTTTTAGAAGTGGGGGACCAAGGGTATGGTGTGTGCAAACATATTTTACTTCCCATGAAGCAAATGCATCAAATTGTACAAGCTATCTAATTAATTCCGGACAATATATGGCCGGAACGACTTTGAAAATGAGCTGAAACCTCAAGAGAAGATGGTAAGAGCGGGAGACAAACCGGAGAGACCAGACAAACAAAAAATCATGATCAAACCAACAAGAAGAGATGGGGGGGGGGCAGCGGGTCAAATCACCTGATGGCTTTGACCAGGTTCTTCTTCAGCTGTTTGTTGTCGGAGCGCAGGGTTCGAATCTCCTCCTCCCGCTCCTCTATGTCTCTGTCCATGGCGACGCGCAGACCGCTGTTCTCCTTCTGTGCATGAGTAAAACGCTTGTGTATAAAATTTAAAAAAATAAAAAAAAAAAAGCACACACAATACACATGCGTGCATGGCAAACACGCACGCACACACCACGCACGCACGCACGCACGCACGCGCACACACACAGACACAGACGCACACACACACACACACAGACACAGAACAACACGACACACGCCACACCACACACACGCACACCACACCACACACACAAATGAACAACAGACAGTAACCACAGGGACACAGGAACCACGGTGCAACTCCCCTGTTGTGTGTGTTTATGTGTGTGTGTTGTGTGTGTGTGTGGTGGTTAATCTTTTGTGTAAAATGAAAAAAAAAAACACCTGAAAGGGCAGTAAGAAAGAGTTTGGGTGAGAGAACTAGGAAGAGTGTGAACATGTGCGACTGCGAGTGAGTGCTGTGGTTTAGTAGTGGTGTGTGTGTGTGTGTGTGTGTGTGTGTGTGTGTGTGTGTGTGTGTGTGTGTGTGTTAATCTGTGTGTACCACGGGTGCAACTCCCCAAAATGAAAAAAACACCTGAAAAGGCAGGGGTTCAGGGTACCCATGGCCCCGGCAGGGTACAGGGGCAGAGCCCTCGTCGGACAAATTCAGGGGGGGAAGTTAAGAGAAAGAGATACTGAGACAGACAGTCAGTTAAAATGATAGACAGAGACAGCTCGAGTCCGACAAGCCTCGTAAAATTATTACATTGCCTTTGTAAACTTCCAAGATAGAACCACCAGGTTCAAAATGCTCCAAATCGCTTGTGGTCAATTTTTTTTTATTGTTGATGAATTAACAAAAACTTAAGTTCAGTTGGTAAAATTAAAAAGACTGAAATCAGTGTAAAAATGAAAGAGTAGCACCCATACATGACACACACACACACACACACACACACACACACACACACACACACACACATACACACACACACACACAAACAAACAAGCTATCTTTCTTCCAATATTTCTCTACGTCGCTATCCGTAGATTGTCGTTCTCCTTCTGCGTAAGCTTACATCAGGGTAGTTGAACAACGCATGTTCACAAACATACATGCAAATGCACATGCGCATAAACACACACATGCATTAACCCTTTCGCTGTCAGCCTTTTTCAGCCAAAAAATACCATTAGAATTAATATTGCGAATTCCTCTGTGACATGTATAACATTAGGCCTATCCTTACCTCCCAAAATTACGAAAATAGGGTCTTTGGATAACAGGCCCTGATTTGATGCCTTTTAGTGACATAGGTGCTAAACCATTGTGGTGCATAAATGCAACATTGGCGGTGAAAGGGTCAACACATAAACTCACAATCTCTCTCTCTCTCTCTCTCTCTCTCTCTCTCCGTCTCTCTCTTTCTGGATTCAATGCAAATTCAAGACTCCTGTCCTCCTCCTATACAATGTGAGCAGATACACATGCAAATCAGTATGCGCATACACAAACATGTGAAAATGTGCGCACGCATGCACAAACATGCACACACACTTGATTTAGGTTTTAAGCACTGTGGAAAAAATGTTCTAAGCCTTACCTTCTTAATGCAATCTAAATTTGCATACCAATTCATTTTGGCACCAATAATATATCACTATTTTAGAGGCACAACTAGAGATTAACAAGCGCAAAATCGCAAAAGTTTGTGGCGCTCGGTCTATTTTTACCACTCCAATCAGGAGTCCTCTCCCCTCGCTTTTCAATAATTTTAATCTGTAAACCAGAATGTTATCTCTGCACCCTTTCGTAACTTTTTATATCTTTTGGAAAACATTTAAAACTATGTATCCTACTTATACTCATCAAAAGAAGCACCACATACTCGTCGTGTCTGTTGTAGTGTCTGTATTACGTATGTTTATTATTTTGTACGCTTTTAAAATACATCATTTTAAAGCGCGGCCTCAATTAATTTTGAAGTGTAGCCTCGATTTGAAGTGCGACAATTTTGTCAAAATGTGCGACAATTTTGGACCGGACCGACAGACAGACCAACCGACAGACAGACCGACAAAGTGAGTTATAGGTTTGTGGCTTGAGCCACAAACAAAAAAATAAAAACAAGCACAACAGATATGCCCAATATTTCGATGTTTTTATTCACATCTTCCTCGGGGGGCACTTTTCTTCAAATGAGCCAGGACTGGTAATGTGCACACCGATGACTAAAACTCACTCACATAATCCTTTATTATTTTAGAGGTATAATTTGTACAACAAGAACGAAAAACTCGAATTTACATTCACCATATTAAGCAAAGAACATGAAAAACTCAGTTTGAAAAGAACTAATGAACAATAAAGGTGAAATCATAAGTCTCTTGGCTTAGGGAATTATTGTGATAGACAAGGGCACTGAGACAGACGTAATATATGCAAGCAGCAACGGAAGCATACTTTTGCTACCACATACCACTAGTCCCACAATGTAATTTTACATCCATGATACGAGTCCCACATACCGCTATTCCCACAAAATGTCTCTCTCTCTGATTGTGTCTGTCAAACCCACATAAACGCGCGTACACACACATACATGTACACACACACACACGCAAGCCCATCCAGAATATAACTACCGTATTTTTCTGATCATTAGGCGCTGCTGTGCATAAGGCGAATAGGGCAATTTTCAAGAAAAATCTGAAAAAATTAAAGTAAAAGGCGCCCTCATTTATAAGGCGATACACACCTCGCAAAAGAAAGTCGAAGTTTGAAGCCCGTACACGTCCTGTAAACGCTTACCGACCGCCATTACTGCTGTCATAAACGAGAGTTGACTCCCTTCTCAAATAATCGAAAACTTCCGTTTTTGCGACTTCCAGTTGTTGTGTTTGGACTTTTCTTCACGAAAACTGGTAGAATTATGGTATTTTAAGCTCTACAACGATGCTTTTTACATCCAATGAAGGGCTATGGCATCTGTTGGACGGTATATTGGACGATAATAGGGATTTTGAAGCATTTTAATGTGAGTATTCGTCGTATCGGCGACTCGTTACCACTTTCAATGTTGTGACTCACAGTAGACTGTACTGAGTACGGCAATCGTTGCCTCTCTTCTCATGATTTTGTTCACTAATAGGGCGCCCTCGTTTATTAGGCGCATAGGTCGAAAATTGAGAAAAAAATATCGCCTTATAGTCCGAAAATTATGGTACATGTGCGTTGCACACATGCACAAACAACGGTGTGTGGGACTAACAACGGTGTGTGGGACTAGTAACAGTATGTAGTAACAAAACTATGCTTCCGCAGCAACCATCAAAGCTAAAACGCTAGGCAGGAGTGCTAAACCCTTGTTTGTTTGTTTGTTTTTAAAACGGTCACGCACATAATGTTCTCATCCCTAGCTGATGCATTTGTACCATAGTGTTCGAGTGCTTTGGCTGTTGGAATAATTCCTGGAGTCTTTTAGCCAGGGTACGACAACAACACCAACAACAACAAAGCAGGGGTGGTTGGGGGTGGTAAGGTGTATGGAAATGGTTAAATCAGCAATATTATAATAACAGTTGTACAGAGGCGAGAGATGGCATATGTTTACTACATCTAGAGCTGAAATGACTCAAAACCAAGGCTGTATTAGTGTATAGCAGTGATGTACCGAGGACCAAAAAGTGATAGGACAAACTGTCCTGAGATCAAGATAAATCAAATGGACAATGTCCTAGTTCTTGCAGAAATCAATAAGACAAAGCGTGCCAGTGTTAAAAATTTAATCAGACATTTGTCCTGACAGGGGAGAACACAATAGACATTTTTTCAATTTTAATAGGTCAATGTCCTATGACCGGGGCCTCGGGACATCACTGTATAGGCAACGGACTCTTTGGGAATTTCATTTGTGATTTGCTGGGAGGGGCAGGAAGGGGAGAGAGCAGGCATCAGAATACTCCAGAGTCCAATCCTCTGAAGGGCGCGAGCTGGCTGGGTCACTAAACCCGAACACCCCTATATCCATGCAGCAGCTTAGGCCCTGTATCAAATGGAACCGACCCCCCTTTTTTCAGTCTTTTTTTCTCCTGAGGGTGCCAGAATGATCAATTTGATGATCGTGGGCCCCAAAGAAGAAGAAGAAGAAGAAGAAGAAGAAGAAGAAGAAGAAGAAGAAGAGGAAGAAGAAGAAGAAGAAGAAGAAGAAGAAGAAGAAGAAGAAGAAGAGGAAGAGGAAGAAGAAGAAGAAGGGGGCAGGGGTCCAGGGGCCGCCCAAGCCCTGGTTTGGTGCACTATGAAAACAAACCGTTTAAGAATACCATTTGAGAATAAGATCGCGCTGCCTCATGAAGTACAAACCGCGGCCGGCAGTGCCAAAACCGCGGCCAGTGGCTACCCAAACCGCGGAAATCCGTGAACAATTCTGATGCCTGGAGAGGGATGAAGAACAAGAAGAGTAACAAATAAATGAACAAAAAAATAGAGGGAAAGTCTGAAAAGTTGCAGGAAGGCTTCAGATATGGAAATCGAGGCACACAGACAAGGGAAAGATAAAAACATGGAAAAACGAAAAACGGACAAACAAAAATAAATGGAGCCACCAAAATCTAGAAAGAAAAAAATAAACTAAATATGAAATAAAATAAACATTACTACTTCGAAACAGCTTTTTTTTTTAAAGACTAAATGCACATGCAAATGATACCTTCAAGACAATGGGTACAACTTCAGCCTTTCTATAAGACACAATCTCCTAAGCACTGAGTTTGAAGCTAAGAAACAATAGTAATTGTTCGGAAATAATTAAGGGGAGTAATTTCATGGTGTGTGGGAGTGATCTTGCCTAATTCAATCGGTCAAACGGGGGAAGTCACTCTACCATCAGCTCTCGTAGCCTATCGACTTGTGTGTTTGAGCAGACATACAGCACTTAGAACACTGTGCGTCATTCTAAAAAAAATTATGTCATTTATATTTTGAATCACATTTTGAAAGTTTTATCAGTTTGTGGCCACTAGCCACCTTCAATTTTTCAAAAAAAAACTGTTTGCAAGTCGCTGACTCGCATCCTGCAGCTTCAAACTTCAACTCCATTGTTGCATTGTTGCTATGGCATTTTGACCGAGTAATGGAGGTAAACTACTCTAATTTTCATGAAGTGCTCTCCCCAAGTTTTTTTCTCCGAAAATCGTCTATTGAAAACATTCTATATAGGCCATAGAGTGGAATACACACACAATTACAGTCATGCAACCATGCCTTTACACCAAGGTTATTCAGAGCAATGGAAGATTGTTAACATTGTATTACAGACAAACCCCTATTTTACGACCCTCTGTTAAGCGACCACCTCTCATTTGAGACCGGATTTGTTGGCACGGATGCATTTTACTATGTAAACGACCTCTCTTAAACGACTTCCTCTAAAACGCGACTTACGACCGCCATTTTGTTGGTTTTTACGACCGTTGTTGTCGTCTGCATAGACTTCGAGCAAAGGGAAACAACCACGGTCAAGGGCCTGAAAGCGGAGTCGCTTCCCTTGTTGTAGAAAAGATGGCGGAAAGCGTAGGAAAAGCACGAAAACCACTGACTTTGAAAAAGAAAACCACTGACTTTGGACGAGAGTGGAGGTGATTAACAGAAGTCGGCAAAGTGAAACTGTAATACATCGATTGCACAATCCTATGGAGTTGGAAAGACCCAAATCCAGTTTTAATATGTCATTGTATGTGTGCATGAAGAAGAGAGTATGAACTGTGCTGAACTTTTTCTTTCTACGGCTGCCAGTGAAAACCTCCGTCATACGACCCCTCCAATTTACGACCGATTTTTCCGGACATTTTGGAAGTCTTAAAATAGAGGTTTGTCTGTAGTATCATTCTATAGCTAAAAACCAAAAAATCACTCCATAAAATAGAAAGAAAAAAAACCAAAACACACACACACAAAGGTTATGAGGATGATGGTTAAAATAAAGCAATCACAACTGAAAACAAGAAGCCAAAACAAGTCTCTATATCTACTTGAAAATTTATTTTTAAAAATTGTATTAAAAGACCCACTACATCTATGAGTGAAAATCACTGGGTTTCACACGTTTCTCTCTCTCTCTCGCTGGTAAGAAATCTTATTTTGACCAGGTTTGACTCCCATACAAATGCCCCCACATTGAAAACGAGACAAGAGACTTTGAAGAGCAGGCTCATTTTGAACTTGGGGGATTTGTATGTGGGTCACACCTACCCAGAAGAAAAAAACAATGGACTTAAATCTGCCGGGTCAGTGGGTCTTTAAAAGCTCAACATTCAGAACCTCTCAAAGTAACCCAGTGCTGAATGGAGTGTATTGCTGGCGTGCAAAAGAGCCACACGAGATGCATAATAAAATAAACAAACAAAACTTA
>CM065703.1:10100908-10113408 GCA_017654935.2 Phymorhynchus buccinoides | reverse complement strand
TCGTTTTCACCCACTGCCTGTTTATAGTTAAAACAAAAACACGGAGATTTATTTAGAACTAGCAAAACCGCTTGCTACGCTCCGCGTGCACGCACTCCCTCTCTCTCTCCCTCTCTCATTTTGACAGGTTTACAGTCCAAGGGAAGTAAGCGCTGCCAGCCATTCCAGCCCACGAGTTACTACCCTTTACTATTACAGCACATGCAATCATACAGAAAATGAAACACGCCTTGGCGGCGAAGCGATTTGTTCAAAACTTACACGCGACCATCCGTGTGCCACGATAAACCACCATACAAATTTTGAAGCGATTGTGTCCACCGGTTCATGGGTTACAGGGCGAACAAATAGAAAAAGACACACACAGAGAAGCACAATGAATTTTATTACAAAGGCATAGATGTACCTGTGTTCTATCTTTGAAAGCAGGGGACAGAATCACCACACAAAATCTGTCTACATTATTTTAGGGAGTCACCTGGATAGCTTAACCCCTTGACTGCCATATAATGTATAACATACTGACTTGATAACATCACTGATGATGTCATCAGATGAAGTGGAATAACTCTGATATGTTGGCTTTTGCTCTTAACACAGTCAAGAGCGCTATATCCCCAGACCATTTTGCCAGATTGGCTCCATCAGTTGTCTTTTTCATGGCATGATTTGTACAATGATTTTTTTTCTTTAATTTTCTCTGGCAGTCAAGGGGTTAAGGGTCTCTCTTTACAATTTATTAGCCTTCTTGCTTTTTGAGAAAATCTGTTTTTGAAGCACACAGAGCGCCATACAGTTACCATAGTATCTTTGCAAGTGAAGTGAGAAGCTTCTTCACAGTGTGTGCATAGCAAAAACTAGAACTGTGTGCGTGACGGAAATGTCATCAGAAGGGGACTCAGATTCAGAGTGGGGGCCAGCTATGGCCGCCTTAACATTTTCAACACAACCCCTCTCGCTGCTCCGTATTCCCTCAGGACACTGCAGTCAAGGAGTAGAAATTCCCTCAGGACACCCGATTTGGGCCCTTTTCAATAAATTCTCTTTAAAAAATCTGGAGATCACAGTGACTTTACTTTTGTACAGTGGTTTAGATGTATTTTTAATCTTTTAAATGATATAAAATTGGAAAATCAAGCTCGTTAATTTGTGCTTAAGATAATGAGTTGAAAGCAGTCACACCACTGTCAGCCTCAGGGGCATTTCGGCTGTTGCTAACATACTAGCAGCGTGTCGGCAACGGTAAACTTCGGCGTTGCTAGTATTCTAGAGGTGTGTTGCGAAAAAGTTAATGAATGCAAGAGGGTTACATATTTTGAAAATATATTTGAACATTTAAGACTAGAATAAATAACAACAACAACACCGTAGTTGTGGCAGCGAATTTTCAGTTTATTTTAAAACCTTTGATAGCTAAAACAGTTGGCCAACTGATATTTGTACATCAGATGAAAATTTGCCACATTCAGTGATTCACTGGTCTGAAACCTAGTCCAGACCTGTTTACCCCCTACACAAGTCTTGAGTAGTCTGGATAGCTGAAATGAATAGTTTTGGTGTGAAATGTGTAGTTTTATTCATTAAACCATCAAACAACGTTAACTGAAAATGAGTAATTAGAGCATTATTTTAAATTTTGAAGAGCAGTCGAGGTCCAAATTGAGTAGAATACTACTCGAAAAGAGTAGAGTAAACAGGTCTGGTAGTGTGTAGACCTGTGAGTGGGCCGTTTGGGACATAGAGACGCACATTATGCGCAGCAACATTAACTCCGGTGTTATACAGATTATATCCCCCGAAGATGGAGTGTGGCTGCCCACGTGGTGGGGTAATCAAAAACGGTCACACACGTTAATGTTCTCATCCGTAGCTGATGCATTTGTACCATAGTGTTCAAATGCTTCGGCTGTTGGGATGATCCCTGGAGTCTTTTAGCCAGGTTCCGCCAACAACAATAACATACAGATGATATACATGTAAACAAAATACCTCCCCCGAAGTCGGAGTGTGGCTGCCCACGTGGCGGGGTAATCAAAAACGGTCACCCACGTAATGTTCTCATCCGTAGCTGATGCATTTGTACCATAGTGTTCAAGTGCTTCGACTGTTTGGATGATCCCTGGAGTCTTTAAGCCAGGGTAAGACAACAACAGCATACGAAATACTGGAAACTGAGGGCCGGCATCTCCTGTTCTAAAGAATCCACTTGACAGCTGTACTGCCTCTCTCTCTCTCTCTCTCTCTCTCTCTCTCTCTCTCTCTCTCTCTCTCTCTCTCTCTCTCTCTCTCTCTCTCTCACATACACACACACATACTAACCCTGAGTGACTGTTGATGCTGTAGTTGTTCAGAACTCAGCTGGAACCTGAGGGCCGATATCTCCTGTTCCAAAGACTCCAGTTGACTGCTGTACTTCCTCTCCTTCTCCTGCAGTGTCTCCTCCAGGCGAGTTACCTACAGCCAGTCAGTCAGTCAATCCATTAATCAATCAATCACACACACACACACACACACGACCATACACAAACACCAATGCTTAAATTGATAAAATGTTCATCAGCACACACACACACACACACTTACACACATATATTTAGTGACACATACACACACACACTCACAAACATTTACTCACACACACACATACACACATACACGCACACACACACGCACACACACACACACACACACAGAGCACATGAAAACAATACACAGTAGTACAAACAAGACATGTACCTACACAAACACCAATGCATGAAATGTTCACCAGCACACACACACACACACGCACTCACTCACACACACACACACACACTCGCACACACACCACATAATCACCTACCTCACTCCCCAAACACACACACACATCTACACATTTCCCCCTCCCCCCCCCCCCCCCAATGAACTCCACACACACACAACCCCTCCCATCCAACCCCACCCACCCACCCCAACCCCACACCCACCTCCTCCCGTCTGGCCCGATCGTCCTCCTCCAGTGTGCCCAGATAACTCTGCAGCCCTTGCACCTTTTCCTTCAATTCCTCGATCTGCATGTCCTTCGCCGCCAAGGCCTCTTCAGTCTCCTTTTCCTTAACACAGGGTTCACACAGATTTTTCATACCAAAATTCACAAACTTTCAAAGACTTTGTCAAAGACTCTGTATCCCATTTTCAAAGACCTCCCACGACATGCTATGATGACGATTGCTTCGATCACGATCACTCAAGTTGCACCGGTGTAGTCAAAAGGCCCGGATAGATAGCAAAGGCAAAATGAGTAACTCTCTACAAATCGAGGACGTCTGCTAGACGAAACTAGATCGTCCAACCGTGGCTATCAGAAAATAAGCCAAATTAAATTGCTTCTTTACCAATTCTGGAAGTAAACAAAACAAAAATGTTGGCATCAGTGACTTTTTTTTAAGCATCAATGACTTTTTCACAAACCATTCAATGATTTTCACAGACCAAAGCCAATTTTCAAACTTTGAAAGACTTCAAAATGGTACTCCATTTCTTCAAGACTTTCAAAGACCGTGCGAACCCTGAAATAATAATAATGGGGAAATTTAATTGATTAATTAAGATAAGGGATGCATGAGTTACGTGTACTTACTTGTCAATAAGGTGTGTGCAGTGATCGATTATCACTATAGGCATCAATGAATTACATGTGCCCATATAATATACGGTGTGCTAATCGTGGGTATTTGCATTGGTGAACTGTTTTCTTGATTTCCTGTGCCTAAATGGATGATTTTAGTTAATATAACTATCTATTCTATCTATATACTTACCGTTTCACTACGAATGAGTTATCTCTTCCAATTTGGAGCTAATGCCAATTACCAAAGACCAAAAAAGTCTTAGTCTTCACAAGACTAACTTACTTCCCTTGGTCTGGTTTAGCAATACCACTGAGCTGCTGTGGATCCCCTTCCTGACGTCACTTCCGGGGAGCCAACTTTGAATCATGATAAATTTTTGACTAATCGACTCGCAACGATGTTTTCGTCGGAGGGAGGTGGGTGGGAACCTTTGATCGTAGTGAAACGGTAAGTATATAGATAGAATAGATAGTTATATTAACTAAAATCATCCAATCTATTCTATCATGTTACCGTTTCACTACGAATGAGTTGTTTCCCAACGAGGAGGTGGGTAAGAAAAAACATTGTTGAATTTTTAACTTTCCAACAAAGAGCAAACATTTCATACCCATTATATCCAAAAAGCGGGATTACCCAGGGTATCCCCGTGATAGCACCGGAAGCATCCGTATGAACATATAATTTCATTCCCCCAACAGGCATATACATATATATGCATCCCAATAAACAATAACAACATAAATTACCGTTAGACCAAGGAGACAGGGGTCTGTGCCAGCACCAGCTTCCTGATGCCGTAGGTATCATTTTGTCTCCTGGCGGAGAAATGTCGTAGATAGAAGTTCAAGAACGTGGTCTCTGACTTCCAGTAGGCGGCCTCCAAGACGCTGGATAAGGCCACACCCTTGATCATGGCCAAGGAGGAGCTGATAGCCCGAATTTCATGGGCTCTCAGGGGGTTTTGGGGCAAGGATTTGTCAGCGTTTGAGTATGCTAATTTTATAGCATCTATCAGCCACCTAGAAATGGTGGATTTCGAAATGTCTTTCATGTATTTGTCATTCAGTGAAACGAACAGGCGTCGTTTGTGCCCTCGGAACTGAGAAGTTCTCTTCAAGTATAACCGAAGGGCTCTAACTGGACATAGGAATCTGTCGGTGTCATCAGGAGCCAGAATGGTGCAAAGACTCTGAACTGTCACTGAAGGAGAGGACGCCTGAGCGGACTGGTTCTTAGCACGAAACTCCGGAAGAAAAGACAGTGTCATGGATTGATCCGAAGAATTGAACTCAATATCCGAACCTAGACCGCTAAGAGCATGGACGCCACTAACCCGCCTAGCCGTAGCTAAAGACAATAGAAAAACTGTCTTGTATGTCAACAACTTGAAAGACAACGATGCTAAAGGTTCACATTGATCCCGAAGAAAGGACAGAACAACGAACAAATCCCACTGAGGAAGGCGAACGCCCGAGGACACAGACTTGTTGCGGACTGCATCAATCAGATGTGAAAGTTCAATAGCTAAGGAAAAAGAAGGATTTCTCTTGCCCGTAGCTACCGTTATAGTATGCACAACAGAAGCCTTGTATCCATTTAACGTCTGAGCGGATAAGCCGCGGTTCTGGTGGAGGTGAGCCAAAAACTGAGTAAACTCCGGACCGGAAGGATCTAACGGAGAAATGCCATGGGACAAACAGAAACCATACCATGAGGCCCACCGTATGTCATATAGTTTGTTAGTACTCTGTCGTCTCGCCTTGAGTACTAAGTCCACAGTTTGTTCTGAGAGTCCGCGTGCTCGCAGGCCTGACCGCATAGTAGCCATGCGGTCAGCTGAAACAGTTGGGGGTTGGCGTGGCCGACTCCCGTGCGTGGCTGAAGCAGAGTGTCTTTTGTGAGACGAAGAGGGACGCTTGGAACGTGTGAGAGGCTGGTGAGCTCCGGGAACCAAGGGCTGGTCTCCCAGAATGGGGCGATGATGATCAGCCGGGGTAGATCGCGGCTGTATTTCTCGAGTACCTTGGGTAGGAGAGACGTTGGAGGGTATGCATACGCCGACATTCCTGTCCAGGGCATCGAGAAGGCGTTGCGCGCTAGTGCCTGAGGGTCCCTCATAGGTGATACGTAGACCGGCAGCCTGCAGTTGAACCTCGTGGCGAACAGGTCCACGTGCGGTTTCCCCCAGAGGGACCACAGTGGGAGGAGAGACTGATGTGCAATAGTCCATTCCGTGGGTAGGATCTGGCCCTTTCTGCTGAGCTGGTCCGCTAAAACGTTCAGTTTTCCCGGGACATACTCCACCGACAGGGAGATTTGTTTGGCTTGAGCCCACAGAAGGATCTCCTCCGCTTTTCTCGAGAGAGCAGGCGATCGTGTTCCACCTTGACGGCGCAGGTAAGACAGGGCTGTCGTATTGTCGCCGCAAACGGTGACCCACTTGCCGGTGAGACAAACTGCAAACGACTTGAGGGCCCTCGCCACCGCTTCCAATTCCAGCAGATTGATGTGAAAGAGTGTCTCTGCGAGAGTCCACTTGCCTGAAGCCTCCCTGTCGTCGAGGTGTGCACCCCAACCAGTTTTGGAAGCGTCCGTGTGAAGGAACAGTTGTTGCTGAAGAGGTCTGATAGGAACCGTTTGGTTGACCCAGGCACGGTCTGTCCACTGTTCGGTTGCCTCTAGAAACCAGTCCCCTAGCATCACTTGGTGTTCCAGCTGAAGGCGAGAGATCTTTCTCTGAGCCAGCAAGCGTTGCAGTGGCCGTTTGTGGACCCGAGCCAGAGGAAGAAGGTCCGCTACTGATTCCATCAGTCCGAGTAGACGGAGTAACTGGCGGGCAGAAGCTGAGGTTTTCTGTCTGAGGGCAGTGACCGACTCCACGAGGGCTAGAATCCTGCTGTCTGACGGCCGAACGGTGAATTGGACGGTGTCGAAAGACATGCCCAGGTAGTTGAAAGAGGTTGATGGAGTCAGATCCGATTTGATGTCGTGGATACGAAACCCCAGAGAAGCGGACAGTTGAACCAGGGTTTCCGTTTGACTCAAGCAGAGTGCGCGAGAGGACGCCAGTAGAAGCCAGTCGTCCAGGTAGACGCGAAGGCGGATGGATTGTGCCCTGGCAATCCGCACAAGTTCCTTGGTGACTCTCGTAAAAATCCAAGGGGCTGGCGACAGGCCGAAGGGCAGGGCCACAAACTGGAACGTCTGTTGCCTCCAGACAAAGCAAAGGAACTTCTGCCGCGACGGGTGAATGCCCACATGGAAATATGCGTCGCGCAGGTCGATGGATGTAGCCCAATCGTTCTGAAGAATGGACAGACGGATGGAAGCGGCTGTCTCCATCTTGAACTTGTCCGTACGGATGTACTTGTTCAGAGGGGAAAGGTCCAAGACAGGGCGAAACTCTCCGTTCTTTTTGGGGACTACAAACAGGCGAGAGTAGAACCCCGAGTCCACCGGGGCCACTGGAATGATGGCTCCCTTCTGCTGTAGAGAGGCGACTTCTTTGTCGAGAGCTTCGAATTTTGCCCGGTCTTGGGGTGCTGGGAAGGAGATTGGGTGAGAGGACAGGGGAGGTTCCTGAGTAAACTGGAACCTGTAGCCTGCCCGCACGACCTGAAGGATCCAAGTATTTTCGACCAAACGTTCCCATGAAGGAAGGCATTCCCACAGAGAACCAACGCTTGTATCGGCCGAAAAACCTGGACCCTCCACAGATCGAGCGGGCTTTAATGAAAAGGCTGTTTCCGCCCCGAGAACGCGGTACGGCTGAATCGGGGCGGACCCGAAGCAGCCGATCCACGTCCTGAGAACGAGGAACCACGGGCTGAAGAGGGGGGAGTGGACTGGAAAGCGGGACGGTGGCGCTGACCTGAAGACTGGTTGTAGGGGAAGCGAGAAACACGACCCCTAGAAGACATCATCCTGGAGGGAGTGTGACTGGCTGGCTTGAACTCTGTGCGTGCGCGCTTAGGTTGAGGAGCGGCAAAACTCTGACTCGCAGCCTTACGAGCCCACATCATGAGCTGTTCCTGAGAGAGATCGTTCCTCCGTTTCTTGGAGCCTTCCAGAACGTCCTTGACCGTGTTCGGGTGGAAGGTGGCGGAAGGATGGGACGGGCAGGAACGTAGCGTGGAGCGTTCTTCGAGGTCCAGTCGGAGTTTACAAGCCCGGACCACAGAGTCTCTGTAAGTAGCAGCCAGTTGAACCCTGGTGCTAGAAGCCACTGACGAAATCGAGTTCACTGCTTTGTTGAGCGAAGCCAAACAAACACCCAATGCCCGTTCATCTATGGACTCAAGCAGGCTGAAATCTTCTGGTTTAGCCGTTGTGGTGGAGCCCACTATCTGGGACAGAGTCTGCAGCATGGAGGTAGCGAGAGAAGCGGCTCGGAGAACAGCGTAAGACGACCTTTCCAAGTTGTTAAACGAGGACTGTGAGAAAGAGACCGTCGTCGATTGTCCTCTCTGTGGCCTAAAATCCAGAGATTGTTTCTCTTGAGGAGACACACTCGAGTGCGAAGGCACAGGCACAAAGGTACTGGATAGCTGAAACGGGGGGAAGAAGTCTTTCTTCAGGAATGTCCCCGCACGAGAAGGAATTGGGTCCGGTTGACGTGGAGGGGGACCGTCGTCCTCCTCGGTCAGAATCTGAGGCTGAGTCCAGAGAATAGAGTCGGCACGTCGAAGCTCTTGGCGAATAAACGGCGAAGTGTGAAGAGCAAGTCTTGCTTCTTTCGGAGCCTGTAATTCTCCGAAAAACTGTGGCTGTTCCTTGCTGGAATTCGACTCAGAAAGAGGCATCGGTTTGATGTCCTGACAGTATGGACGGAGAATATCCAAGTATCCTTGGTAGTTCCCGGTAGAAGGAACTGGTTCCACTTGTACAGGGGGCTCAGAACAGAAGCTGCCCTGCTCCACCCGTGAGAAACGATCAACGTCCTGATCTGTTTCGTCACCAGGGTGTTGATGATCGGAAAATCTCTCGCGCATGACCCGACGAACTTCGTCTCTCACTGCTGAGTCAAATTCGCTGTCATCCTCGGAGTAAGGCGGAAGAAAATCATCTTCGACAGGAGAAACATGTAGACCCAGGCCAGAGTTCCTAGAGGGAAGCCCATGCGGAGTTTCATCCGTTGAAAATCTCTCCGTAGCAGAGACTGTTCTGCGCCGTGACAGCATAGTTCGTTCTGACGGGTCAACGGACGTTGTCCGTATGCGGTCCGTGCCGACAGTGCCCACGGGCACGGTGCTACCGGTACGGGTAGCAGTTTCTAGTGTCACGTGACCGTGTTTCATTGGTTCACGGATGACGGAGCCGTTATCTGCCTCGCCCCACGGGCGGCCGGAGTCCCCATGACGGGTACCGGTTTGGGACCGCACATGACCGGACTTCTTCCAGCCCCGCGCCATGCTGCCGCTCCCGGACAAACCGGGCGGACTTACAGGTCTAGAGTTACGAATTTGCCAGTTTCTGGGAGAATCCATCCGTGGAATCACACACTCACGTGAACGGGAGTCGTAGACCGGTACCGTGTCCGTCCGTGTCCGTTCCCGACGGTCAGAGAAGTGTCCGTCGAGATTTTCATCCATTGGGAAGATCGGTATGCCGGTCTTCCTCTCCAAACTGGCCAGTTGGTCCGTCGAGTAAGAGGTTGAAACAGCCGTTTCAAATCCGTCGAAACTTCGAGAATGGTAAGGCACTCTGTCTCTGAGGTTCTCATCCGCCAAACTTGGCGGTTCATCCAATGGTACTGAGTCACAGTCAAGTTTTGTACTTGTCCTAGTCGTGGTGGGCCTCATTGAACCACCTGACATCGAAACCAAAGAAGAGGACGGGACCAAAACTAAACCCTTGTTCTGTAATTCTGCCAGCATATCGGAGACTAAAGTAGAGGAATCTACTAAAGAAATGACATGTTCCGTCTGCTCCACAGACGGCACCGACACAGCAGAAGTACTAGAAGAAGAATGAGTGGGAAGGAGGGGGGGGGGGGGGGGCACTTTCTTCTTCGAAGACGAAGAAGAAGAAGACGACCTAGACTTAGAACTAGACTCTTTCTTCGAACTAGAACTAGAACTAGGGGTAGGGGTAGAAAGGAACTTCCCTTTCTCATCCCTAGACTGCTTAGACGACGAAGTAGAAGCAGAAGGCACAGAAGTGACACCGATGTCCGACATGTTAACAACGAGGGCACAAAACCGGTGTCAAACAACAATCAAATAATTTTCCTTTAACCAAAATTCGATCCCAAAAATCAAATTAAAATTATACACTGACAATACCTGTTACCCAAGGGGCAAAAGGGAACACAAAGAAGGTAGAATGGCAAGGAAAATAGCTTGAAAATGAATTAAATTTGCAGAGCAAAAAAAGAACATGGCAGCTCCAATTGGAAAAAAATTTATTATGATTCAAAGTTGGCTCCCCGGAAGTGACGTCAGGAAGGGGATCCACAGCAGCTCAGTGGTATTGCTAAACCAGACCAAGGGAAGTAAGTTAGTCTTGTGAAGACTAAGACTTTTTTGGTCTTTGGTAATTGGCATTAGCTCCAAATTGGAAGAGATAACTCATTCGTAGTGAAACGGTAACATGATAGAATAGATTGCAGATATTGTCATAAGTATGTTGGCAAACAATGAATATGCTGAAATAAGTTGTGTATGTGCCCAGAAAAAATAAAATAAAAAATAAAATAATGTGGACATTTTATATAGCGCCCATCCTACTAAGGAGGCTACAGGGTGCTTTACACATATTGAAAATTGGAATAAGAACATGGAACAGAAATCCAATAACATGAGCGGCTAGTGCAGATAATTATCAATAATAACAGCAACTACTGATGCTACTAGTACTACTACTTACAAAAGGCTTAAAAAACAAATTTGAAATGACACAAAAATGCAAACATGCCATGAAATTACTGGTATATATTCACATGAACCTTTTTTGATACTATGATAGACATGCACAACACACAAAGAACACATATACACACACGCATGCACACAAACACCAATACATACACACGTATACATAAACACATTGCATGCACACACACATACACACACATAAAAGCACAGACAACACACACACATACGCATGCACACACACACATGCATGCACACACACACACACATACACACACTTAAAAGCACACACACACACACACACACGCATGCACACACACACATGCATGCACACACACATACACACACACTTAAAAGCACATACACACACACGCATGCACACACACACATGCATGCACACACACATACACACACTTAATAAGCACAGACACACACACACATACGCATGCACCACACACACATGCATGCACACACACATACACACACTTAAAGCAAGCACAACACACACACGCATGCACACACACACATGCATGCACACACACATACACACACACTTAAAAGCACAGACACACACACACATATGCATGCACACACACACACATGCATGCACACACACATACACACACTTAAAAGCACAGACACACACACGCATTGCACACACACACATGCATGCACACACACATACACACACTTAAAAGCACAGACACACACACACATACGCATGCACACACACACATGCATGCACACACACATACACACACTTAAAAGCACAGACACACACACACACACGCATGCACACACACACATGCACACACACACACATACACACACTTAAAAGCACAGACACACACACACACACGCATGCACACACACACACACGCATGCACACACACACATGCATGCACACACACACACACACACACACACACACACACACATAGGGTGGGGGTGAACAAATGAATGCGATAATAGAAATGGGGGGAAAGAGGGCAGTTCTTATTGTTTTGATAGTCGACCCTAACTATGTTCAATTTTTTTGCGAAGCATGATTTGTCATTCATTTTCCTTAGTTGTGTTTCTTTGATTGTATTGTGCTTGTACGAGACCACACTGTAATTTCACCTAACGTGATAATAAAGTATTTTTGACTTTGACTTGACACACACACACACGCACACGCACATGCACACACATGCATGCACACACACACACATACACACACACAGGGTGGGGGTGAACAAATGAAAGCGATAATAGAAATGGTGGGAAAGAGGGCAGTTCTTATTGTTTTGATAGTCGCTTGTATCGACCCTAACTATGTTCAATTTGTTTGCGAAGCATGATTTGTCATTCATTTTCCTTAGTTGTGTTTCTTTGATTGTATTGTGCTTGTACGAGACCACACTGTAATTTCACCTAACGTGATAATAAAGTATTTTTGACTTTGACTTGACACACACGCACACACACACGCACACACACATGCATGCACACACACACACATAATAATAATAATAATAATAGTGAATCATTTATATAGCGCATTCCTCCACCAAATGTGGAGCTCTATGCGCTTAACAACAACAAAAAATTAAGAAGCAACAAATTCAACAACAACACGAAATAATCGCTCACGCACATGCAAATAGGCATACACATACACACGCCACCCACACATACACACACGTACCTGCACATACACACACACACACACACACACACACACACACACACACAACACACACACACACACACACACACACACACACACACACTGTTACCATCACCACCACTCACCCCACCCAAAAAACACAATACAAAATACAATCAGTTGAACAAAGCATCAACACACACACACACACTCACTCTCTCTCTCTCTCTCTCCCAGTCCCTCCTCTCCTCTCTCTCTCTCTCTCTCTCTCTTCTCTCTCTCTCTCTCTCTCTCTCGCAACAAAGCTGACGTACACATTGCAGTCAACACACAGTGAAACTAATATGGGGGGAGGGGAGTGTG
>CM065703.1:10062345-10100408 GCA_017654935.2 Phymorhynchus buccinoides | reverse complement strand
GACGTACACATTGCAGTCAACACACAGTGAAACTAATATGGGGGGAGGGGAGTGTGTGTGTGAGAATAGAGTCCAGAAGTAATGTGGCCTAAAGGTTGTGATGTAGCTTGAATAGGTGGGTCTTGAGAGCTGATTTGAAACATTGCAAGGACTGGATATGGCGGATTTCGCGTGGTAAGGAGTTCCAAACTGATGGGGCCGAAAAGGAAAAGGAGCGCTCACCAAACATTTTTGTTCGTGTACTAGGAACACAGAGAATTTTGGAATCTGAAGATGACCGCAATTGCCTTGATGGAGTATAGACAGAAAGCATGTCAGAAATGTAGCTAGGGGCATTTCCAGAGAAATAAGAATGACATAGAGTGGAAATTTTGTAGTCAATACGTGCTTTGATGGAAAGCCAATGAAGGGATATCAGGAGTGGTTGAACATGATGATACTTAGAGACCTTGAGGACAAGTCTGGCAGCAGAGTTCTGGACTTTTTGAAGCTTGTCAATGAGGTGTTGGGGGCAGCCATACAAGAGTGAATTACAATAATCTAGTTTAGAGAGAACAAAAGCGCAGACTAGTATCTTAGCAGTATCTATAGACAGGAGATGGCGAATCATACCAATGTGACGCAGCTCACAGTATGCTGACCGACAGATAGTTTGAACTTGTGAGTCAACACTCATATCTTGAGAGATGTGGAAGCCAAGATTTCTAGCAGAAGGAGAAAAAGGTATTTGGGTGTCGCAGACAGAGATGGAATCAGGCTTTGGGTACGGAAGTTTTCTAGATGGAGAGTGGATGAACAAGGCCTCCGTTTTGTCGTCATTCAGCTTCAGTTTGTTTTGTAGCATCCATGATTTGATGTTGCGAATGCAGAATTCAAGTGAAGATATAGAAGGAAGAATGGTAGATGGGGATACAGGCTTGTGGAGTTGTGTATCATCAGCAAAAGACTGAGAATCAACTGAATGAGAAGTGATCAACTCGGACAGGGGTTTAGTGTACATGATGAAGAGGACTGGTCCAAGTACTGAGCCTTGAAAAACCCCACATGTGAGGCCAACCATTGCAGAAGATGAGTCATTGATGGAGACAGACTGAGTTCGACCAGAAAGGTAAGACGAGAACCATGACAGAGCAGTGCTTGATATTCCATAGGTGATTTGAAGCCTCTTAAGGAGTATATGGTGGTCAATAGTATCAAAAGCAGCTGAAAGATCCAAAAGAGTTAATATAGATGCGTCACCAGAGTCAAGAGCTAAGAGAATGTCATTAGTTACTTTCAACAGTGCCGTTTCAGTGCTGTGAAATGGCCTGTACGCTGATTGTTAACAACTGATGAGTTGATGTTCATTGAGATAGCCTAGGAGTTGATGAAGAACTAATTTCTCGATGATTTTTGATATGAACACACACACACACACACACAGGGTGGGGGTGAACAAATGAAAGCGATAATAGAAATGGTGGGAAAGAGGGCAGTTCTTATTGTTTTGATAGTCGCTTGTATCGACCCTAACTATGTTCAATTTTTTGCAAAGCATGATTTGTCATTCATTTTCCTTAGTTTTGTTTCCATTTTAATGCATGCAAATGTGTTTCCTTGATTGTATTGTGCTTGTACGAGACCACACTGTAATTTCACCTAACGTGATAATAAAGTATTTTTGACTTTGACTTTGACTTGACTTGACACACACGCACACACAGACGCACAAAAACACACACAAGATGTAAAAATGTAAAATGTAAAAAAGCTTTATCAAGCTGATTCTTTTATCGTCAATAAAGATCATTTTGACTTGACTTGACTTTCAAGACACACACATACACACCTTTCCTCTCGCCAAACCCTCGCTCTCCGTCATCAAAAAGCTCATCTTCTCCTCCAGAGCGAGCCTCTGTTGTTCGAGCTTGGCGGTGAGTTCCTCTTTGGTTCGTTGAAGTTCGGTGAGCTGGGATGTCAGGGTTTCCATCTCAAAGTCTTTCTGTTCCAACGTTTTCTGGCTGCTTTGCAGCAGGAAGTTGTAGCCATCCGAGGACGCTGCCAGGTCGGCTTTGAGCTGGGTTATCTCGTCTTGGTGGACGGCTTGCTGGGTTGTCAGATCGTCCTTGATAATATTTGATAATTAGGACTATTATCATCATTATTACATGGGTGCAACTCCCCCAAATGAAAAAAATGAAAGACAGGGGTCCAGGGACACATGGCCCCGGCAGGATACAGGGGCAGAGCCCCGTCGGACGATTCAGGGGGGGCAACTTAACCCTCTCACTCTGATCATTCGAACCGAGAATCGATCATGAGTACCAAGTGATGGGAAGTAACTCCGAACGTCACACCAAATCTTTTATTTTAAAAAATCACCCAGAATAAAGTCTAACTCACATTTCATTTCTGAAAGATGCATATTGAATAGCAATGATGATATTTTCATTCCAAAGCTAACACACTGTCACACAACAAACCATGAATTGGAAATAAAAAATCCGTAATGGCACTCCGAGCATCACGGCGAGTCAATACTGCGTCACGTCACGTGGAAAGAAGAAAAGATTTTGGGGTCACTTCGAAAAATCTGTTCAAAAAGACTAGTGGGTGCTTTCCCTTGCTGTAAAAGCCAAAAACGGACCAGCGAGACTGAGGTAAAGGAAGCACTAACTTAGTATATTGCATTGTGGGTAGGGCAAAAGTGAAAGTGAAACTACTAGACCGGGCGTTCAGCGGGCGCAATCGGCGCTACGGGAGCCAATGGTAAAAACAAAATTGGTCAGATCTGGCGTCTGTAGCCTTGCGAGAGTTAAGAGAGAGATATAATGAGACAGACAGACAGTAAAAATGATAGACAGAGACAGTTTGAGTCTCATAAGTCTTGTAAAATTATTACATTGCCTTTGTAAACTTCAAAGATAGAACAACCAAGTTCAAAACGCCCCAAATCGCTTGTGGTCCAATTTTTTATTTTTTATTTTAAATGAAGTTCACTTTCTAGTAAAATTCAATATACTGAAATCAGTGTAAAAATGAGTAGCACCTATGACTTATAATACACAACATGTTTACATGATTACAAGTTGATGACATGTTGACTTTTATACACTTAACACATTTACCTTCTCTCTCAGCACGCCGTCCATGGCTGTCTGCAGTTCGCTGAACCGCAGCTGCAGCTTCCCCAGGCTGTCCTCCAGCTCAGAAATTTCCGCCGCCGAGTCGCTGCGCAGTCGCTCCGTCTCCACCCGGCTGCTCTCCGTCTCCGACCTCGCTTTCTCGATCTCGTCCGCCTTGGAGTTCAGCTCGTTCTTCACCCGCTCCAGCCCGCGCGTCAGCTCCAGGTTCTGTCGCTGGAGACTTTCCACGTCCGACTGAAGCCTGCTCCGCGCCTCCCCAAAGTCCTGGGCCAGTTTTTCTTTGTCGCACTCGGCCGCCTTTCTCGCTTGCTCGAAATCGCTCCTAACAGCGTCGACTTCTAACTCCAGTCTCCGCGTCTGCTCTGACAAGTCATCCACGCATTCTTCCAGCTCTGCCTTCTCCTGCTGAAGGCTGGAGATAATGCCCTGCTTTTCGCTCAAAAGAGACGTTATCTCTTGCTGCGAAGAAGTGCTCGACTGTCTCAGTTCTTCTTTCTCCGTGCGGAACGTTTCCAGCTGCACCGTCAACTCCTGAACCCGCTCGGCGAAAGCCACCTCCTTCTCTTCCCGATCGCGCGAGATCCGCTCCAACCTCTCCCGATCGCCGTCCCTCTCCGCTAAAGCAGAATCTCTGAGCGACGTCATTTCGTCCAATTTGTCGCCCGCATCGCGGGCCCGCTCTCGAACTTGGCTCAGCTCGACTAAAGCACCCTGAAGTTGGCTGTTGAAGCCCCTGACTGTCGAGGAGTACTGTTGAGCGGAGCTTTGCAAAGATTCTCTGAGAGACGCGATCTCTGAAACTTTGCCCTGTAGCTCTTCTTTCAGCTCAGTTTGCTTTTGCCGAAGCTGCGCCAACTCTTCCTCAAGCCGCTGGTTTTCGTCTTCGCGTTGACGTAGGTCGTCCCGGCAAGAGGTCAGCCGGGATGTGACCTCCGATATTTGCATCTGGAGGTCGTCGTGCTGGGTCACCATGGTGACCTTGTCGGTTTCCAGGGAGGCCATGGAGGAGAGGAAGTTCTCCACAGTTTCCTCCCCTTCCTTCAGTTGACGCTGGAGCTGAGTCACCTGAAACGCACAGTGTTGAATCAGAAAAATAACCTGTGGGAATACCGGGGGGTCTTTTATACAAATAGTTCCACCCACCTTCTGGAAGTTCTGTGCTTGTAACTTCCTCTAATCTGTCACTCTCTTTGACTCTTGCCTTTTCCCTTTTTGCTTACTGTCATCTGCTGTCTTTCTATCTTACTGGTCCATTCTCCTGCCTTTTTTTCTATAAATTCTTACAAAAGATTTCTTCAGCCGAAGTCCGAACATGCTGGGCCTAACTAGTTTAGTCAGCGCATAACGGCAGCATGACACATCTATGCTCATATGACAGGAAACTGTCTGAACGGATGAAGAAGAAGAAGAATCAGAAAAACAAAAAACCCTTCTCCCTGTGGAATGTCTGAACTTCATAGGGACCAGTTATGTGACCATTTGATATTCACCTTGTGGGCAGCAGACACACACACACACACACACACACACACACACACACACACACACACACACACACACACAGACACACACACACAATTCTTGCGCAAACAGGCACAAATATTTGCATGCACACACACACACACAAAGCACACATATACATACACACACACACTCTCTCTCTCTCTCTCTCAAACCCCTACCTCCTCTCTCTCCTTTCATCCAGTTCTCTCTCAGCTTCTCGTAACTCCGACTCCAACCCATCGACCGTCCTTTTCATCTCCTCTCTCTCTCTGCCTGCTTCTCTCTCTCCGAAGCGACAGACTCTTTCAGCAAAGTCAGCTGAGTCTCTCTCTCTCTCTATATATATATATATATCTCTCTCTCTATTTCGTTTGTTCGTTCACTCTCTCTCAAAACCCTACCTCCTCTCTCATGTCTTCCAGTTCTTCCTCGGCCTCTCGTAACTCCGACTCCAACCCCTCAACTGTCCTTTTCATCTCCTCCTCTCTCTCTGTCTGCTTCTCTCTCTCCAAAGACACTGATTCTTTCAGCAAATTCAAAAGCTGAGTCAGTCTCTCTCTCCTCTCTCTCTCTCTCTCTCTCTCTCTCTCTCAAAACCCGTACCTCCTCTCTCCTTTCTTCCAGTTCTTTCTGGGCCTCTCGTAACTCCGACTCCAACCCCTCGACCGTTCTCTTCATCTCCTCCTCTCTCTCTGCCTGCTTCTCTCTCTCCAAAGCGACAGACTCTTTCAGCGAATTCATCCGAGTCTCAGCGTGTCCGGCGCGTTGCTCCCACTCGGATTTCTCCTGCTGGAGATTCTGCAGGGCATGTTTTGTGGAGGAAAGGTCTGTGGCGGAGGTTTGCACCTGAGATTCAAGGTCCGTGTTCTGCTGTTGGCTGGTGTGTAGGGCCACTTCTAAACTGCCCACCTGAAAATATAATGTTGATTTAAACCAGTATATGCTTAGCTATTCTGCTCTTTTTTTATGCTGATATATGTATTAATATGTGTTGTTGCTTTTAATTAATTCTTCATTCTATTTAATACCTTTTAGATCATCTTATTGTACATAGCATTGTATATGTGCGGGAAAGAGGGGTGGGAGTTTGGAGGGGCGTTGGTTCTGCACAACGACACAACACAACACAGAACATGACAAAGTAACACACTGGCAGTTCATTTTCAGTCACAGTTTGCACACACACATCTTTTACCGCGCATACAACTCAGCTGACAAAATGGCGCAGCGCACACCGCAGATACGAAATTGCGCTAATGCGCCAGCTGCTGTCATTTATCGGATTTTGTGAGTTGTTTGCATTCAGCAAGTGTTTCAGTGCACACCAGAACTCACCTGCCCCTGCAAACTGCTCTCGGTGGCGCGCGACTCCTTCAGCGCCTTCTCCAGCTCCAGTAACCTCCCCTCCAGGTGGCTGAGTTGCTTCCCTTTGTCTGACTGCTCGCCGGCCGCTAGGCGGAGCTGCTCCTTCAGGAAGCCGTTGTCGGTCGTCACGTCCGACAGCTGCTGGCAAAGGGACCTCACTCTGCTCTCCACTTCCTGCGCCCGCTGAGTCAGCAGCTCTCGTTGTTGTTGCGACGACGACGATGATGACGAGTTGTTTTCAGACTTGACAGAATTTAAAAAAATAAAAATAAAAAGTTGAGAAAAAGCTTGAAAAAAAAAAAATATCAGTAAAGGACTATGAATGAAAAGCCCCCATTGGGATAACAGGGGGAGGGGGGTTCCATACAAATAGTTCTCCCACCTTCTGGGAAGTTCTGTGCTTGTAACATCCTCTAATCTGTCACTCTCGTAACTCCGACTCCAACCCCTCAACTGTCCTCTTCATCTCCTCCTCTCTCTCTGCCTGCTTCTCTCTCTCTGAAGCGACAGATTCTTTCAGCGAATTCATCTCTCTCTCTCTCTCTTTCTCTCTCTCTCTCTCTCTCTCTCTCCCGCCCTCCCTCCCTCCCCTCCCTCCCCCCCTCCCTCCCTCTCTTTCTCTCTCTCAAACCCCTACCTCCTCTCTCCTTTCTTCCAGTTCTTTCTTGAACTCTTGCTCTCTCTCTCTCTCTCTCTCTCCTCTCTCTCTCTCTCTCTCTCTCTCTCTGTGAAATTCGGGCTGCTCCCACCTGGAGAGCGCATTGCCGCAAGCGCAGCGCCACCAATTTGCATATCTATCTTCTTTATCCCTTAATAATCATAATAATGATAATAATTTTATTTCATATAGCGCTAAAATCCACACAGTAGTATGCTCGATGCGCTTTACAAAGGCAACATTAAAAACATGCATTAAAATCAACAAGATAGTCATACTACCAACATTCCAATGCAAAGAAATAAAGTAACAAAAATAACATGATTCTCACTCACAAAGACATCCACCCTCATTCACCAGCACTGTCACTCTCTTTTGATATAATAGAGCCTTTGCGACGCGACACTAACACAGAAACAGACAGCCCTCAAATTTGATAAACCGTTAAAAACATATGAAATAAACTCCTATTCTCATGTTGTTGTTGTTGACGTCCCCTAGCTAAAAGACTCCAGGGATCACCCCAACGGCCGAAGCACTTGAACACTAAGGTATAAATGCTAGGGAAGAGAATATCACATGTCAACGGTTTTTTATTACCCCGCCACGTGGCGCAGCCACACTCCGTCTTCGGTGGATTTTGGAGACTGATGATGTTATGCTAGGAGCTTGTCATGGCTAAAGACAATCCCTGCATAACTAACTAATGCATAGCATAACAACATTTTAGGTTAGGTTAGGTACATTATAGTCACAGAGGCGTCTCTGTGAAATTCGGGTTACTCCCACCTGGAGAGCGCGTCGCAGCCAGGGGCGCGCCACCCAATTTTATTATTTTTTGCATGCGATTTTTGTGTGACTGATGTGTGACTGATGAGGAAGGAAGAGAGGGGGGTAAATTTTGACCAAATGACAACTTTTTCGTTGCCACTGGGTTTAACATGTGCAAAGATTTTGATGCAGCCTTGGTGTTCTAACCTATGTCAATTGGTCTGCCAGCCTTAAGCCAAGACGGACTCCTATTCTTATGCAAATACAAACAAAAAACAAAAAACAAACAAAAACTCACTCTCTCTGGAAAATGCTCCAAGATGGCATCCACAGTCTGCCGCACAGTGTCTCTCTCAGCCACCAGCGCCGACTTCTCTCTCTCCGCAGACTCCAAGGTCTCCTTCAACTCTGCGCCTTCCTCCATCCACGACCGGCGGCACGCCTCCACAAAACGATTCGCGTCAGCTTCCGAACATGACGACAGCTCCGGGATTTCTAGCCTGTCGCCGCCAGATGACTGCTGCTGCACTACTCTGGCCAGGTTCGTCACAAACGTTTGGAGAACCGACCGACGAAGCTCGACGACGCTCAACGATTCTTTGGCGTCACTCAGCTCAGCCTTTGCCCTGTCGCCGTCATCTCGGGTTTGAGCGAGCTGCGCTTGAAGGTTACGCACCGTCTCTTCACCCCCCGATTTTTGTTTTTCTAACTCGATCTTCAACATCTGCAGTTCTGATCGTAGGCGCTCGCTCTTTTCGCACTCCTGCGCCAATTTAGAGTCGAGGTTCTGTTTTCGCGCTGTCTCTTCTTGCGCCGTTTTCTCGGAAACGTCACACCTGTGCTGGAGTTCCACCACAGATCCTTGGAGGCGAACGTTCTCCTGTTCCACATCTTTGAGTTTGGACAGCAGGTCTTGGAGCTTCTGGGCAGAGTCCAGCTGTGAGGCAGCATCCTGGTAGGAAAAAATCATCATCATATTCATCATAACCGTCACCGTCGTTATCATCATTGGCAATATTCACATTTTCATATTTCTGATGAAAGCTCTACGAGCGGAAAGCTTGCTTCTTCCCTTTTTCTACCATGATCACCCAACCCAAACCCTGGTGAGTTTCCCCATTCTACCATTGATCACCCAACCCCTGGTGAGTGTCCCCATTCTACCATTGATCACCCAAAACCCTGGTGAGTGTCCCCATTCTACCATTGATCACCCAACCCAAACCCTGGTGAGTTTCCCCATTCTACCATTGATCACCCAACCCAAACCCTGGTGAGTTTCCCCATTCTACCATTGATCACCCAACCCAACCCCTGGTGAGTGTCCCCATTCTACCATTGATCACCCAAACCAAACCCTGGTGAGTTTCCCCATTCTACCATTGATCACCCAACCCCTGGTGAGTGTCCCCATTCTACCATTGATCACCCAACCCAAACCCTGGTGAGTTTCCCCATTCTACCATTGATCACCCAACCCAAACCCTGGTGAGTGGTGTCCCCATTCTACCATTGATCACCAAACCCAAACCCATGGTGAGTGTCCCCATTCTACCATTGATCACCCAACCCTTGGTGAGTGTCCCCATTCTACCATTGATCACCCAACCCAAACCCTGGTGAGTGTCCCCATTCTACCATTGATCACCCAACCCTTGGTGAGTTTCCCCATTCTACCATTGATCACCCAACCCAACCCCTGGTGAGTTTCCCCATTCTACCATTGATCACCCAACCCAAACCCTGGTGAGTTTCCCCATTCTACCATTGATCACCCAACCCTTGGTGAGTGTCCCCATTCTACCATTGATCACCCAAACCCAAACCCTGGTGAGTTCCCCATTCTACCATTTTTGTCCCTCTCACATTTATGTCCCATGGGGGAGATAATCTGTTGAGTGAAAAAAAACAATCGTCTGTGCTCTTTTCTGTCGTAAATTATCTCACCCTCCGGGCAGAAATGTGAACATTGCCTCATCATCATCATCATCATCATCGTAATAATAATTATGTTGACTTATTTCATAGTGTGCTTATTTTCTAAAACAGGGCTCAAAGTGCGTCATGAATCTAACACAAATACATTGCAACACATACACACACACACACCCACACGCGCACGCAAACACACGCACACACACACACAAACGCACACACCGCACACACACGCACACACACACACACACACACACACACAAACAAACACGCACACACACACACACAAACACACAACACAACCACACACACACACAAAAAAAACATACATGCACATGCACAAGTAAATGCATGTCTGCAGGGACCTACAACCACACCACACAAAAAACACATACATACACATGCACATACACAAGTAAATGCATGTACGCAGACCTAGAAACACATACACAAACACACGCCACACACACCTGTTCTCGCGAAGCCAAACTCCGAGCCATCTCGTCCAACAGCTCTTTGTTGCGCAGCTCTAGAGCTGCGTTGGTCTGCTCCAGGCGAGTTACCTCCCCTTCCTTCCTCTCCCCCCACCTCCCCCTCTCCTCCACCGCCTCCTCAAGGGAGGCGGTGGAGGAGAGGGGGAGGTGGGGGGAGAGGAAGGAAGGGGAGGTAACTCGCCTGGAGCAGACCAACGCAGCTCTAGAGCTGCGCAACAAAGAGCTGTTGGACGAGATGGCTCGGAGTTTGGCTTCGCGAGAACAGGTGTGTGTGGCGTGTGTTTGTGTATGTGTTTCTAGGTCTGCGTACATGCATTTACTTGTGTATGTGCATGTGTATGTATGTGTTTTTGTGTGTGTGGTTTGTAGGTCTGCAGACATGCATTTACTTGTGCATGTGCATGTATGTTTTTTTTGTGTGTGTGTGTGGTTTGTGTTTATGTTTGTGTGTGTGTGTGCAGTGCGTGTGTTTTGTCACTGTGTGTGTGTGTGTGTGTGTGCGTGTGCGTGTGCGTGCGTGTGCGTGTGTGTGTGCGCGTGTGTGTGTGTGTGTGTGTATGTGTTGCAATGTATTTGTGTTAGATTCATGACGCACTTTTGAGCCCTGTTTTAGAAAATAAGCACACTATGAAATAAGTCAACATAATTATTATTACGATGATGATGATGATGATGAGGCAATGTTCACATTTCTGCCCGGAGGGTGAGATAATTTACGACAGAAAAGAGCACAGACGATTGTTTTTTTCACTCAACAGATTATCTCCCCCATGGGACATAAATGTGAGAGGGACAAAAATGGTAGAATGGGGAAACTCACCAGGGTTTGGGTTGGGTGATCAATGGTAGAATGGGGACACTCACCAAGGGTTGGGTTGATCAATGGTAGAATGGGGGAAACTCACCAGGGTTTGGGTTGGGTGATCAATGATAGAATTGGGGAAACTCACCAGGGTTTGGGTTGGGTGATCAATGGTAGAAATGGGGAAACTCACCAAGGGTTGGGTGATCAATGGTAGAATGGGGAAACTCACCAGGGTTTGGGTTGGGTGATCAATGGTAGAATGGGGACACTCACCAAGGGTTGGGTGATCAATGGTAGAATGGGGACACTCACCAGGGGTTGGGTGATCAATGGTAGAATGGGGACACTCACCAGGGTTTGGGTTGGGTGATCAATGGTAGAATGGGGAAACTCACCAAGGGTTGGGTGATCAATGGTAGAATGGGGACACTCACCAGGGGTTGGGTTTGGTGATCAATGGTAGAATGGGGACACTCACCAGGGTTTGGGTGATCAATGGTAGAATGGGGACACTCACCAGGGTTTGGGTGATCAATGGTAGAATGGGGAAACTCACCAGGGGTTGGGTGATCAATGGTAGAATGGGGAAACTCACCAGGGTTTGGGTTGGGTGATCAATGGTAGAATGGGGACACTCACCAGGGTTTGGGTTGGGTGATCAATGGTAGAATGGGGAAACTCACCAGGGTTTGGGTTGGGTGATCAATGGTAGAATGGGGAAACTCACCAGGGTTTGGGTTGGGTGATCATGGTAGAAAAAGGGAAGAAGCAAGCTTTCCGCTCGTAGAGCTTTCATCAGAAATATGAAAATGTGAATATTGCCAATGATGATAACGACGGTGACGGTTATGATGAATATGATGATGATTTTTTCCTACCAGGATGCTGCCTCACAGCTGGACTCTGCCCAGAAGCTCCAAGACCTGCTGTCCAAACTCAAAGATGTGGAACAGGAGAACGTTCGCCTCCAAGGATCTGTGGTGGAACTCCAGCACAGGTGTGACGTTTCCGAGAAAACGGCGCAAGAAGAGACAGCGCGAAAACAGAACCTCGACTCTAAATTGGCGCAGGAGTGCGAAAAGAGCGAGCGCCTACGATCAGAACTGCAGATGTTGAAGATCGAGTTAGAAAAACAAAAATCGGGGGGTGAAGAGACGGTGCGTAACCTTCAAGCGCAGCTCGCTCAAACCCGAGATGACGGCGACAGGGCAAAGGCTGAGCTGAGTGACGCCAAAGAATCGTTGAGCGTCGTCGAGCTTCGTCGGTCGGTTCTCCAAACGTTTGTGACGAACCTGGCCAGAGTAGTGCAGCAGCAGTCATCTGGCGGCGACAGGCTAGAAATCCCGGAGCTGTCGTCATGTTCGGAAGCTGACGCGAATCGTTTTGTGGAGGCGTGCCGCCGGTCGTGGATGGAGGAAGGCGCAGAGTTGAAGGAGACCTTGGAGTCTGCGGAGAGAGAGAAGTCGGCGCTGGTGGCTGAGAGAGACACTGTGCGGCAGACTGTGGATGCCATCTTGGAGCATTTTCCAGAGAGAGTGAGTTTTGTTTGTTTTTGTTTTTTGTTTGTATTTGCATAAGAATAGGAGTCCGTCTTGGCTTAAGGCTGGCAGACCAATTGACATAGGTTAGAACACCAAGGCTGCATCAAAATCTTTGCACATGTTAAACCCAGTGGCAACGAAAAAGTTGTCATTTGGTCAAAATTTACCCCCCTCTCTTCCTTCCTCATCAGTCACACATCAGTCACACAAAAATCGCATGCAAAAAAATAATAAAACAATTGGGTGGCGCGCCTCTGGCTGCGACGCGCTCTCCAGGTGGGAGTAACCCGAATTTCACAGAGACGCCTCTGTGACTATAATGTACCTAACCTAACCTAAAATGTTTGTTATGCTATGCATAGTTATGCAGGGATTGTCTTTAGCCATGACAAGCTCCTAGCATAACATCATCAGTCTCCAAAATCCCCCGAAGACGGAGTGTGGCTGCGCACGTGGCGGGGTAATAAAAAAACCGTTGACATGTGATATTCTCTTCCCTAGCATTTATACCTTAGTGTTCAAGTGCTTCGGCCGTTGGTGTGATCCCTGGAGTCTTTTAGCTAGGGGACGTCAACAACAACAACATGAGAATAGGAGTTTATTTCATATGTTTTTAACGGTTTATCAAATTTGAGGGCTGTCTGTTTCTGTGTTAGTGTCGCGTCGCAAAGGCTCTATTATATCAAAAGAGAGTGACAGTGCTGGTGAATGAGGGTGGATGTCTTTGTGAGTGAGAATCATGTTATTTTTGCTACTTTATTTCTTTGCACTGGACTGTTGGTAGTATGACTATCTTGTTGATTTTAATGCTTATTTTAATGTTGCCTTTGTGAATCTCATCGAGCATACTACTGTATGGATTTTAGCGCTATATGAAATAAAATAATTATTATTATTATTATTATTAAGGGATAAAGAAGATAGATATGCAAATTGGTGGCGCTGCGCTTGCGGCAATGCGCTCTCCAGGTGGGAGCAGCCCGAATTTCACAGAGAGAGAGAGAGAGAGAGAGAGAGAGAGAGAGAGGAGAGAGAGAGAGAGCAAGAGTTCAAGAAAGAACTGGAAGAAAGGAGAGAGGAGGTAGGGGTTTGAGAGAGAGAAAGAGAGGGGAGGGAGGGGGGGAGGGAGGGAGGGAGGGAGGGCGGGAGAGAGAGAGAGAGAGAGAGAGAGAAAAGAGAGAGAGAGAGATGAATTCGCTGAAAGAATCTGTCGCTTCAGAGAGAGAGAAGCAGGCAGAGAGAGAGGAGGAGATGAAGAGGACAGTTGAGGGGTTGGAGTCGGAGTTACGAGAGTGACAGATTAGAGGATGTTACAAGCACAGAACTTCCAGAAGGTGGGAGAACTATTTGTATGGAACCCCCCTCCCCCTGTTATCCCAATGGGGGCTTTTCATTCATAGTCCTTTACTGATATTTTTTTTTTTTCAAGCTTTTTCTCAACTTTTTATTTTTATTTTTTTAAATTCTGTCAAGTCTGAAAACAACTCGTCATCATCGTCGTCGTCGCAACAACAACGAGAGCTGCTGACTCAGCGGGCGCAGGAAGTGGAGAGCAGAGTGAGGTCCCTTTGCCAGCAGCTGTCGGACGTGACGACCGACAACGGCTTCCTGAAGGAGCAGCTCCGCCTAGCGGCCGGCGAGCAGTCAGACAAAGGGAAGCAACTCAGCCACCTGGAGGGGAGGTTACTGGAGCTGGAGAAGGCGCTGAAGGAGTCGCGCGCCACCGAGAGCAGTTTGCAGGGGCAGGTGAGTTCTGGTGTGCACTGAAACACTTGCTGAATGCAAACAACTCACAAAATCCGATAAATGACAGCAGCTGGCGCATTAGCGCAATTTCGTATCTGCGGTGTGCGCTGCGCCATTTTGTCAGCTGAGTTGTATGCTCGGTAAAAGTTGTGTGTGTGCAAACTGTGACTGAAAATGAACTGCCAGTGTGTTCCTTGTTGTGTTCTGTGTTGTGTTGTGTCGTTGTGCAGAACCAACGCCCCTCCAAACTCCCAGCCCCTCTTTCCCGCACATATACAATGCTATGTACAATAAGATGATCTAAAAGGTATTAAATAGAATGAAGAATTAATTAAAAGCAACAACACATATTAATACATATATCAGCATAAAAAAAGAGCAGAATAGCTAAGCATATACTGGTTTAAATCAACATTATATTTTCAGGTGGGCAGTTTAGAAGTGGCCCTACACACCAGCCAACAGCAGAACACGGACCTTGAATCTCAGGTGCAAACCTCCGCCACAGACCTTTCCTCCACAAAACATGCCCTGCAGAATCTCCAGCAGGAGAAATCCGAGTGGGAGCAACGCGCCGGACACGCTGAGACTCGGATGAATTCGCTGAAAGAGTCTGTCGCTTTGGAGAGAGAGAAGCAGGCAGAGAGAGAGGAGGAGATGAAGAGAACGGTCGAGGGGTTGGAGTCGGAGTTACGAGAGGCCCAGAAAGAACTGGAAGAAAGGAGAGAGGAGGTACGGGTTTGAGAGAGAGAGAGAGAGAGAGAGAGAGAGAGGAGAGAGAGACTGACTCAGCTGAATTTGCTGAAAGAATCAGTGTCTTTGGAGAGAGAGAAGCAGACAGAGAGAGAGGAGGAGATGAAAAGGACAGTTGAGGGGTTGGAGTCGGAGTTACGAGAGGCCGAGGAAGAACTGGAAGACATGAGAGAGGAGGTAGGGTTTTGAGAGAGAGTGAACGAACAAACGAAATAGAGAGAGAGATATATATATATATAGAGAGAGAGAGAGACTCAGCTGACTTTGCTGAAAGAGTCTGTCGCTTCGGAGAGAGAGAAGCAGGCAGAGAGAGAGAGGAGATGAAAAGGACGGTCGATGGGTTGGAGTCGGAGTTACGAGAAGCTGAGAGAGAACTGGATGAAAGGAGAGAGGAGGTAGGGGTTGTGAGAGAGAGAGAGAGAGAGTGTGTGTGTATGTATATGTGTGCTTGTGTGTGTGTGTGTGCATGCAAATATTTGTGCCTGTTTGCGCAAGAATTGTGTGTGTGTGTCTGTGTGTGTGTGTGTGTGTGTGTGTGTGTGTGTGTGTGTGTGTGTGTGTGTGTGTGTGTCTGCTGCCCACAAGGTGAATATCAAATGGTCACATAACTGGTCCCTATGAAGTTCAGACATTCCACAGGGAGAAGGGTTTTTTGTTTTTCTGATTCTTCTTCTTCTTCATCCGTTCAGACAGTTACCTGTCATATGAGCATAGATGTGTCATGCTGCCGTTATGCGCCTAACTAAGAAATAGTTAGGCCCAGCATGTTCGGCTTCGGCTGATGAAATCTTTTGTAAGAATTTATAGAAAAAAGGCAGGAGAATGGACCAGTAAGATAGAAAGATAGCAGATGACAGTAAGCAAAAGGAAAAGGCAAGAGTCAAAGAGAGTGACAGATTAGAGGAAGTTACAAGCACAGAACTTCCAGAAGGTGGGGGAACTATTTATACAAAAGACCCCCAGGTATTCCCACAGGTTATTTTTCTGATTCAACACTGTGCGTTTCAGGTGACTCAGCTCCAGCGTCAACTGAAGGAAGGGGAGGAAACTGTGGAGAACTTCCTCTCCTCCATGGCCTCCCTGGAAACCGACAAGGTCACCATGGTGACCCAGCACGACGACCTCCAGATGCAAATATCGGAGGTCACATCCCGGCTGACCTCTTGCCGGGACGACCTACGTCAACGCGAAGACGAAAACCAGCGGCTTGAGGAAGAGTTGGCGCAGCTTCGGCAAAAGCAAACTGAGCTGAAAGAAGAGCTACAGGGCAAAGTTTCAGAGATCGCGTCTCTCAGAGAATCTTTGCAAAGCTCCGCTCAACAGTACTCCTCGACAGTCAGGGGCTTCAACAGCCAACTTCAGGGTGCTTTAGTCGAGCTGAGCCAAGTTCGAGAGCGGGCCCGCGATGCGGGCGACAAATTGGACGAAATGACGTCGCTCAGAGATTCTGCTTTAGCGGAGAGGGACGGCGATCGGGAGAGGTTGGAGCGGATCTCGCGCGATCGGGAAGAGAAGGAGGTGGCTTTCGCCGAGCGGGTTCAGGAGTTGACGGTGCAGCTGGAAACGTTCCGCACGGAGAAAGAAGAACTGAGACAGTCGAGCACTTCTTCGCAGCAAGAGATAACGTCTCTTTTGAGCGAAAAGCAGGGCATTATCTCCAGCCTTCAGCAGGAGAAGGCAGAGCTGGAAGAATGCGTGGATGACTTGTCAGAGCAGACGCGGAGACTGGAGTTAGAAGTCGACGCTGTTAGGAGCGATTTCGAGCAAGCGAGAAAGGCGGCCGAGTGCGACAAAGAAAAACTGGCCCAGGACTTTGGGGAGGCGCGGAGCAGGCTTCAGTCGGACGTGGAAAGTCTCCAGCGACAGAACCTGGAGCTGACGCGCGGGCTGGAGCGGGTGAAGAACGAGCTGAACTCCAAGGCGGACGAGATCGAGAAAGCGAGGTCGGAGACGGAGAGCAGCCGGGTGGAGACGGAGCGACTGCGCAGCGACTCGGCGGCGGAAATTTCTGAGCTGGAGGACAGCCTGGGGAAGCTGCAGCTGCGGTTCAGCGAACTGCAGACAGCCATGGACGGCGTGCTGAGAGAGAAGGTAAATGTGTTAAGTGTATAAAAGTCAACATGTCATCAACTTGTAATCATGTAAACATGTTGTGTATTATAAGTCATAGGTGCTACTCATTTTTACACTGATTTCAGTATATTGAATTTTACTAGAAAGTGAACTTCATTTTTTTTTATTCATAAAAAAAAAAATTGGACCACAAGCGATTTGGGGCGTTTTGAACCTGGTTGTTCTATTATGGAAGTTTACAAAGGCAATGTAATAATTTTACAAGACTTATGAGACTCAAACTGTCTCTGTCTATCATTTTTACTGTCTGTCTGTCTCATTATATCTCTCTCTTAACTCTCGCAAGGCTACAGACGCCAGATCTGACCGAATTTTTTTTTTTACCATTGGCTCCCGTAGCGCCGATTGCGCCCGCTGAACGCCCGGTCTAGTAGTTTCACTTTCACTTTTGCCCTACCCACAATGCAATATACTAAGTTAGTTCTTCCTTTACCTCAGTCTCGCTGGTCCGTTTTTGGCTTTTACAGCAAGGGAAAGCACCCACTAGTCTTTTTGAACAGATTTTTCGAAGTGACCCCAAAATCTTTTCTTCTTTCCACGTGACGTGACGCAGTATTGACTCTCCGTGATGCTCGGAGCGCCATTACGGATTTTTTATTTCCAATTCATGGTTTGTTGTGTGACAGTGTGTTAGCTTTGGAATGAAAATATCATCATTGCTATTCAATATGCATCTTTCAGAAATGAAATGTGAGTTAGACTTTATTCTGGGTGATTTTTTTAAAATAAAAGATTTGGTGTGACGTTCGGAGTTACTTCCCATCACTTGGTACTCATGATCGATTCTCGGTTCGAATGATCAGAGTGAGAGGGTTAAGTTGCCCCCCTGAATCGTCCGACGGGGCTCTGCCCCTGTATCCTGCCGGGGCCATGTGTCCCTGGACCCCTGTCTTTCATTTTTTTCATTTGGGGGAGTTGCACCCATGTAATAATGATGACAATAGTCCTAATTATCAAATATTATCAAGGACGATCTGACAACCCAGCAAGCCGTCCACCAAGACGAGATAACCCAGCTCAAAGCCGACCTGGCAGCGTCCTCGGATGGCTACAACTTCCTGCTGCAAAGCAGCCAGAAAACGTTGGAACAGAAAGACTTTGAGATGGAAACCCTGACATCCCAGCTCACCGAACTTCAACGAACCAAAGAGGAACTCACCGCCAAGCTCGAACAACAGAGGCTCGCTCTGGAGGAGAAGATGAGCTTTTTGATGACGGAGAGCGAGGGTTTGGCGAGAGGAAAGGTGTGTATGTGTGTGTCTTGAAAGTCAAGTCAAGTCAAAATGATCTTTATTGACGATAAAAGAATCAGCTTGATAAAGCTTTTTTACATTTTACATTTTTACATCTTGTGTGTGCGTGTGGATTGACCTATGTGCGTGTGTGTGTGTGTCAAGTCAAGTCAAAGTCAAAAATACTTTATTATCACGTTAGGTGAAATTACAGTGTGGTCTCGTACAAGCACAATACAATCAAAGAAACAAATTTGCATGCATGAAAAAATGGAAACAAAACTAAGGAAAATGAATGACAAATCATGCTTCGCAAACAAATTGAACATAGTTAGGGTCGATACAAGCGACTATCAAAACAATAAGAACTGCCCTCTTTCCCACCATTTCTATTATCGCTTTCATTTGTTCACCCCCAACCCTGTGTGTGTGTGTGTGTGTGTGTTCATATCAAAAATCATCGAGAAATTAGTTCTTCATCAACTCCTAGGCTATCTCAATGAACATCAACTCATCAGTTGTTCACAATCAGCGTACAGGCCATTTCACAGCACTGAAACGGCACTGTTGAAAGTAACTAATGACATTCTCTTAGCTCTTGACTCTGGTGACGCATCTATATTAACTCTTTTGGATCTTTCAGCTGCTTTTGATACTATTGACCACCATATACTCCTTAAGAGGCTTCAAATCACCTATGGAATATCAAGCACTGCTCTGTCATGGTTCTCGTCTTACCTTTCTGGTCGAACTCAGTCTGTCTCCATCAATGACTCATCTTCTGCAATGGTTGGCCTCACATGTGGGGTTTTTTCAAGGCTCAGTACTTGGACCAGTCCTCTTCATCATGTACACTAAACCCCTGTCCGAGTTGATCACTTCTCATTCAGTTGATTCTCAGTCTTTTGCTGATGATACACAACTCCACAAGCCTGTATCCCCATCTACCATTCTTCCTTCTATATCTTCACTTGAATTCTGCATTCGCAACATCAAATCATGGATGCTACAAAACAAACTGAAGCTGAATGACGACAAAACGGAGGCCTTGTTCATCCACTCTCCATCTAGAAAACTTTCGTACCCAAAGCCTGATTCCATCTCTGTCTGTGACACTCAAATACCTTTTTCTCCTTCTGCTAGAAATCTTGGCTTCCACATCTCTCAAGATATGAGTGTTGACTCACAAGTTCAAACTATCTGTCGGTCAGCATACTGTGAGCTGCGTCACATTGGTACGATTCGCCATCTCCTGTCTATAGATACTACTAAAATACTAGTCTGCGCTTTTGTTCTCTCTAAACTAGATTATTGTAATTCACTCTTGTATGGCTGCCCCCAACACCTCATTGACAAGCTTCAAAAAGTCCAGAACTCTGCTGCCAGACTTGTCCTCAAGGTCTCTAAGTATCATCATGTTCAACCACTCCTGATATCCCTTCATTGGCTTTCCATCAAAGCACGTATTGACTACAAAATTTCCACTCTATGTCATTCTTATTTCTCTGGAAATGCCCCTAGCTACATTTCTGACATGCTTTCTGTCTATACTCCATCAAGGCAATTGCGGTCATCTTCAGATTCCAAAATTCTCTGTGTTCCTAGTACACGAACAAAAAATGTTTGGTGAGCGCTCCTTTTCCTTTTTCGGCCCCATCAGTTTGGAACTCCTTACCACGCGAAATCCGCCATATCCAGTCCTTGCAATGTTTCAAATCAGCTCTCAAGACCCACCTGTTCAAGCTACATCACAACCTTTAGGCCACATTACTTCTGGACTCTATTCTCACACACACACTCCCCTCCCCCCATATTAGTTTCACTGTGTGTTGACTGCAATGTGTACGTCAGCTTTGTTGCGAGAGAGAGAGAGAGAGAGAGAGAGAGAGAGAGAGAGAGAGAGAGAGAGAGAGAGAGAGAGTGTGTGTGTGTGTGTGTGTTGATGCTTTGTTCAACTGATTGGATACTTTTGTATTGTGTTTTTTGGGTGGGTGAGTGGTGGTGTGTGTGTGGTTGCATGCTGTGTGTGTTGTGCGTGTGCGTGTGCGTGTGTGTCAAGTCAAATCAAAAATACTTTATTATCACGTTAGGTGAAATTGATCGTGGTTCTCGTACAAGCACAATACAATCAGAACACAACTAAGTAAAATTAATGACAATCATGCGTCGCAACAAATTGAACATATTAGGGTCGATAGCAACGACTATCAAAAACAATAGAACTGCTCTTTCCCACTTCATTGTCGCTTTCATTTTGTTTTCACACCCACCCTGTGGTGTGTGTATATGTTGTGTGTGTGCATGCTGTGTGTGTGCGTGGTGCAAGTGCGTGTGTGGTCCGTCAAAGTCAAAATTACTTTATATCACAGTTAGTCTGAAATTACATGATGGTCTCGTACAGCACTATACATCAGAAACACACTAATGAAATGATGAAAAATCATGCTCGCATAAATTGAACATAGTTAGGGTCGACTATCAAAACATTAGAACTGCCGTTCTTTCCCCCCATTTCTATTATACGCATTCCATTTGTTCACCCCCACCCTATGTGTGTGGTGTCGTGTGTGGTGTGCATGCATGGTGTGTGTGCATGCGTGTGTGTGTGTGCATGCGTATGTGGGTGTGTGTCTGTGCTTTTAAGTGTGTGTATGTGTGGGTGTGTCGTGCATGTGTTGTGTGCATTGCTGTGTGTGCATGCGTGTTTGTGTGTTTGTCTGTGCTTTGAAGTGTGTGTATGTGTGTGTGCATGCAATGTGGTGTGGTGTGCATGCCGTATGTGTGTCGTGTGTCTGTGCTTTTTAGTGTGTGTATGTGTGTGTGCATGCATGTGTGTGTGTGCATGCTTGATGTGTGTCCCTGTGCTCAGTGTGTGTATGTGTGTGTGCATGCTGTGTGTGTGTGCATGCGTATGGTGTGTGTGTCTGTTCTTTGAAGGTGTGTATGTGTGTGTGCTGCATGTGTGTGTGTGCATGGCGTGGTGTGGTGCTTTTTAAGTGTGTGTATGTGTGTGTGCATGCATGTGGTGTGTGCATGGCGTAGTGGTGTGTGTGTGTCTGTGCTTTTTAGTTGTGTGTATGTGTGTGTTTGGTGCCATGCATGTGTGTGTGTGCATGCGGGTGTTGTCTGTGCTTTTTAGTGTGTGTATGTATGGTAGTTGCATGCATGTGTGGGTGTGCATCAGCGTGTGTGGTGTGTGTGGTGTGCTCTTTAAGTGTGTGTATGTGTGTGATGTGTGCGTAATGTGTGTTATGTGCATCTATGTGTGTGTGTGTCCTGGTGCTTTTAAGTTGTGTATGTGTGTGTGGCATGCATGTGTTTATGTTACGTGTGCTATGTAGTCATACTGGTGTTTGTGTGCTGCGTGTGTGTGTAGATTGTGTCTTGTGTGTTTGCATGTCTCTATCTAGTATCAAAAGGTTCATGTGAATATATACCAGTAATTTCATGGCATGTTTGCATTTTTGTGTCATTTTTCAAATTTGTTTCAGCATTTTGTAGTAGTATAATAGTATGCATCGTTAGTTGCTGTTATATTGATAATTATCTGCCTAGCCGCGTCATGTTATTGGATTTCTGTTCCTATGTTCTTATTTCCAATTTTCATATTTGTAAAGCACCCTGTGCCTCCCTTAGTAGGATGGCGCATATATAAAATGTCCATTTATTTTATTTTTATTTTATTTTTTCTTGCACATACCAACGTATTTCAGCATATCATTGTTTGCCAACATACATTATGCAATATCTGCATTAGGCACAGAAATCAAGAAAACCATTTCACCAATGCAATACCCACTATTGCCCAACCACAGGGGGAATTAAATGGCACACTGTAATTCTTGGTGCCTAATAGTGATTAATCGATCACTGTGCAACACACTTATTGACAAGTGAGGTACACGTAACTCGCTGCTGTCCTTATCTTAATTAATCAGTTTAAATTTCCCCATTTTATTATTTCAGGGTTCGCACAGGTCTTTGAAAGTCTTGGAGAAATGGAGTATCCATTTTCAGTCTTTCAAGTTGAAATTGGCTTGTCTGTGAAAATTCATTGAATGTTTGTGAAAAGTCATTGATGTTTAAAAAAAGTCACTGATTTCCGACATTTTGTTTTGTTTTACTTCCATAATTGTATATGATCATTTTCCTTTGGCTATTTCTGATATAGCCAACGGTTGGTACGATCTAGTTTCGTCTAGCAGACGTCCTACGTTTGCTAGAGAGCTTAACTCATTTTGCCTTTGCTATCTATTCCGTGATTGCCCTTGACTACACCGGTGCACTTGAGTGATCTGTGATCGTGATTGAATGCAAAAATCGTCATCTATAGCATGTCGTGGAGGTGCTTTGAATGGGATACAGAGTCTTTGACAAAGTCTTTTTGAAAGTTTGTGAATTGTTGGTAATTATAATCACTCTGTGTGACCCTGTGTTACGAAGTTTAGACTGAAAGAAGCCTTGGCGGCGAGGATACACAGATCGAATGGATTGACAGGAAAAGTCGCAAGGGCTGCAGTATCTGGGCAACTGTGCGAGGACGTCGGGGCCAGGAACGGGAGGGAGTGGGTGTGGGGTTGGGTGTGGTGGTGGGTTTGTATGGGGAGGGGTTTGGTGTGTGTGTGGAGTATTTCATTTGGGGGTGTTAGTGGGAAGGGAATGGTAGATTTGTGTGTTGTGTTTGGGGGAAGTGAGGTAGGTTCTTATGTTGTTGGTGCGAGTGCGTGTGTTGTGTGTGCGGAGTGCGTTTGTGTGTGTGTGTGCTGGTGAACATTCATGCATTGGTGTTTTGTGTAGTACTGGCTTGTTTGTACGACTGTGTATTTTTTCATTTGCTCTGTTGTGTGTTGTGTGTGTTATGTGTGTGTGTGTGCGTGTAATGTGTGTTGTATGTGTTGTGAGTAATTTTGTGAGTGTGTGTGTGTTGTGTGTACTAAATATTGTTGTAATGTGTGTGTGTGTGGTGTGTGCTGATGACTTTATCAATTAAGCATTGGTGTTTGTGTATGGTACGGTGGTGTGTGTGTGTGTGATTGATTGATAATGGATTTGCTTGACTGACTGGCTGTAGTAACTCGCCTGGAGGAGAACACACTGCCGGAGAAGGAGAGGAAAGTACAGCAGTCAGACTGGTCCTTTGGAACAGGAGTATCGGACCATCCCTCAGGTTCCAGCTGAAGTTCTGAACACTACAGCATCAACATATCACTCAGGTTAGTGATGTGTGTGTGGTATGTGAGCGAGAAGGAGAGAGAAGAGAGAGGGAGAGATGATAGAGAGAGACAGAGAGAGGAGAAGAGAGAGGAGAGAGATGAGAGGATAGAGAGAGGCCGTACAGCTGTCAGTGGATTCCTTTAGAACAGGAGATGCCGGCTCCTCAGTTTCCAGTATTTCGTATGCTGTTGTTGTCTTCCCTGGCTTAAAGTCTTCCAGGGATCATGCCTCAGACATTCGATATGCATAACGAGCTGCTGGGATACCACTATATGGTGTTACATAATGCATTCTCAGCATAACCTGTTGTAGATAATCCCTTACGTGTGATTTGATGCCAGTTTTGGATTACCCGCCACGTGTGCAGCCAACTCCGGACCTTTCGGGAGGTATTTTGTTTACATGTATATCATCGTGTTGTTTATTGTTTTTGGCGGAACCTGGCTAAAAGATCCAGGGATCATCCGAACTCCGAGCATTTGAACACTATGGTACAATGCATCAGCTACATATCGAACATGAACGTGTGTGACCGTTTTGGAGGGGGGGCCCCACCCACGGGGCAGTCCACACTCCATCCTCGGGGGTATAATCTTTAACCATCCGGAGTTAATGTTGCTGGCCAAATGTGCGTCTCTATGTCCATACGGCCCCACTCACAGGTCTACACCTAGCAGAACCTGTTACTCTACGCTTTTCGAGTAGTTTCTACTCCCAATTTGACCCTCGACTGCTCTTCAAAATTTAAAATAAATCTCTATTACCTCCATTTTTTTTTTTTTTTTTCCCCCGTTTAACCGTTGTTTGATGGTTTGAGTATAAACTACACCATTTCACACCATAAACTATTCATTGTCAGCTACACTCCTCCAGACTACTCAAGACTTGTGTATGGTAAACTGTCTGGACTAGGTTTCAGACCGTGAATCATTGAATGTGGCAATTTTCATCTGTGTCGAATATCAGTTTGCTCAACTGTTTTAGCTATCATATAGTCTTTTTGAAATACTGAAAATTCGCTGCCACATACTTAGGTGTTTGTTGTTGGTTATTTTTCTAGTCTTGAATTGTTTTCAATATATTTCTCAAACTATATGTACCCCTTGCTTCATTAACTTTTTCGCAACACACCTCTAGAATACTACACGCCGAAGTTTCCGTTGCCCGACACGCCTGCTAGAGTTTAGCAGCAGCCTCGAAATGCCCCTGAGGCCTGACGTGTGTGACTCGCTTTCAACTCATTATCTAAGCACAAATTAACGACTTGATTTTCGCCCAATTTTAATATCATTTAAAAGATTAAAAATACATCTAAACCACTGTAAAAAGTAAAGTCAACTGTGATCTCCAGATTTTTGTACAAAGAGAATTTATCGAAAAAGGGCCCATTTTGGGTGTCCTTAGGGACTTTCTACTCCTTGACTTGCATGTCCTGAGGGGAATCCTGAGCAGCGAGTGGGTTGTGTTGTAAATGTAATGCGTCCATAGCTGCCCCCACTCTGATCTGAGTCCCCTTCTGGTGACATTTTCCGTCACGCACACTAGTGTCCTATTTGTGGGGCCACACACCTTATGCACACACTGTGAGAAGCTTCTCCTTCACTTGCAAAGTGCTATGGTAACTGTATGGCGCTCTGTGTGCTCGAAAAACAGATTTTCTCAAAAAGCAAGAGCTAATAAAAAATTTTGTTTAAAAAAAAAAAAAAAAAAAAGAAAGAGACCCTTAACCCCTGACTGCCAGAGAAAAGTAAGACAAAAATCATTGTACAAATCATGCCCATGAAAAATGACAACTGATGGAGCCAATCTGGCAAAATGGTCTGGGGGATTAGCGCTCTTGACTGTGTTCAGAGCAAAAAGCAACATATCAGAGTTTTCCCTTCAATTCTGATGACATCATCAGTGATGTTTATCAATGTCGTATTGTTATCTATATGGCGTCTAGGGGTAGCTTCCAGTGACTCACTAAAATAATGTAGACAGATTTTGTGTTAGTGATTCTGGTCCGCTTGTTTCAAAGATAGAACACAGGTACATCTATCCCTTTGTAATAAAATTCATTGTGCTTCTCTGTGTGTCTTTTGTATTTGTTCGCCCCTGTAACCCATGAACCTGTGGACCAAATTTCTTCAATTTGTATGGTGTTTATCGTGGCAACCGGATGGTCGCGTGTAAGTTTTGAACAAATCGCTTCGGCCGCCAAGGCAGGTTTCTTTTCTTGTAAGCTTGCATGTGCTGTAATAGTAAGGGTAGTAACTCGTGGGCTGAATGGCTTGGCAGCGCTTACTCTGTCCCATGGACTGTAAACCTGTCAAACCTTTTAACCAAAGAGTGAGTGTGTGCACGCAGCGAGCAAGCGGTTTTGCTAGTTCTATGTGAATCTCTCCGTGTTTTTTTGTTTAACTATAAACAGGCAGTGGGCGAAACGAAACGAGCACCTCGGAATGTCGAATCGGCTGACCGACCCAAGAGGGAGCAATCGGCACGACCTGGAGAGGAGTCTTCATTTGCAGGCCGATTTTGAGCTGAGAGGCAATCAGAGTCAGCAGTTACATGTGTGTGTGTGTGTGTGTGTGTGTGTTGTGTGTGTTTGTGTGGGTGCTGTGCATAGCGCCATACCATATTATTCTGACTATAAGTAATTTTTTTTCTCCAATTTCGCCTTGAACAAAATAATAAACGAGGCGCCCTATTATGACAAATCGTGGAAGAAGGCAACGATTGCCGTACTCAGTACAGTCTACTGTGAGTCACAAACATCGAAAGTGGTACGAGTCGCTGATGTGACAATACTCACTTAAATGCTTCAAATCCTATTATCATCCGAGTACCACCAAACGAGATTCTAACCCTTCATTGGATTTAAAAACATCGCTGTAGCGCTTTAAATGCCATATTCTACCAGTTTTTCGCCGAAGAAAAGTCAAAACACACCCGAAGTTGCAAAAACGGAAATTTTCGAGTATGGGAGAAGGGAAGCCAACTCTCTTTAATGACCAGCAGTTATGGCGTCGGTAGCGTTTACAGGTTGACAGAGCTTTCAAACTCGACGTTCGGTGTGGGCAAGGGCGGCCTATTTTTGAGGCTCTTTTATGTTTTTCTCAGAATTTTATTGAAAATGCCCGATTAGCCTTATGCACAGCAGCCGCCTATGATCCCGAACATACGTACTTTCATAATATAACATCATACTTTCAATTATGCCCGCGTAGGGTGATCATTTTTATAATGTTTCATCAGTAGGAATTATAACTTTCATATTGAGGGTCAACTTTAGATGTATTTAAAGCCTCTATATGTGACCCATTCAACCACAAAAGGGACATTAAGTCGCTGGGCCTTGTTCATCACAACAGGCTTGCAGAATTCAAAACTCTAATTTTTGATCAGTTTTGAGTTATGTGTGCGGATGAGGGAATGCATGGAAAGGTGGTCTACAGAATTGTGTGTGTGCATGCGCGCGCTGGCATGTGCTTTTATGCATGTGTGTGGGGATGTGTGTTTTGTTCTGTGGTGTAATGTATGTATGTACGAACGTACATCGTATGTATTTAAATGTACTGTTGCAGTGTGGTGCATGAGCATGTAAATGATTGCTATGTTCGTCAGTGTGTGTGCTTGTGTGCGTGCGAGCATGTTATTTGTGGATTGGTTAATGTAGTTTTTGTAAAGCGCCCTGAGGCAGCTAGCCTGGAATGTGCGCTATTTTTTTCTTTATTCATTATTATTATGTGTATTTTCATGCTTGCTAATCATCGCATCTTTCTTACAATTTGTAAGGACAATGTTATTTGTCTCTAATACTCCAAAGTGCTTTTAAAACAGTAGGTTGGACTGCATTTTCTTCAGCTAGTCTAAACTTTAGACTGTGATTTCTCCCAAATGGCCGCATTCCCTACAACTTTGATGCTCCATAACTCTAAAATGGAAACGATCAGGAATGGTTTTTTATATATATTTTTGAAGAGAATTGTCGGAAGTTTTCTTAATGTACGCTATTGTCTCAGAATTGTAATTTTGACTTGACTAATGTCCCTTTTCGTGGTGCTGGGTCACATATGTATTAAACATATAATATTATTAATGCTTATATAAGCGAGTAATCTGCTAAGGCTCTCATGTGCTGTCCCTCACCATTCCGTACAAGCATTTTCTAACGAACTGGGTCACGTATGCCTTCCTCACCATACATCTCTATGAAAATGAATACATTAGATTTAGAGATGCATTGCATATAATCATAGCACATCACAATACACCCCCTCCCCTTCAACCCCCCACCCACCCCACCCCAACCATCCCTTTCATTCTGTGTTTGTCACTGGGGGTATGTGTCCACTTGTGGTGTGTCACTGGTGTGTGTCACTGTTGTGTGTGTGGTGTGGTGTGTGTGTTCCTCTCTCTGTGTGTGTGTGTGTTGTGTGTGTGTGTGGTGTGTGTGTGTGTGGTGTGTGTCACTGGTGTGTGGTGTGTGTTTGGTCACTGTGTGTGTGTGTGTGTCGCACTGTGTCACTGTTGTCCTGTGTGTGCAGTTTGGAGGAGGCTAAAGGTAGCTTTTGAACGTCCAAGGAGTATGATGCAGAGCCTTGCTGAGAACTCAGAAGGTGAGAGAGAGAGAGAGAGAGAGAGAGGAGAGAGAGAGAGAGAGACGAGAGAGAGAGAGAGCGAGAGACGATAGAGGAGAGATGGGGACAGATGGGACAGGAGAGATAGAGAGATGTGGCGAGTAGGAGAGAGATATGGGGAAAGATGGGACACAGGAGAGAGAAGATGGGAGAGAGAGAGAGAGACAGACGAGAGAGAGATTTGGGGGAGGTGGAACTCATAGAGGGGAGAACACTTTGAAGCTTTGACTGTTCATGTCATGTAACGAAAAATGTTCTTATGACCTGGGGGGACTAAGCCCTGTGGTGGCGAGTCAGTTTCCAAAGTCACTAGCCTTATGGTCGACTGTAAGCTTCAGCATCTGCACAGCCCGTGGCGTCAGGTTTTCAAAAGTCACTAGCCTCGATTTGGATGTTACGATTCTCTGGCAAGGGCGACGGTAAGCTTCGCTTACTGCACATGGCCCCTAGTGTGCGATCAGGTATCGGAAAACGTCACTACCTGAGCCTGATGGGCGACTGTAAGCTTCATCTGCACATCCCTGGTTTTGTTTACTGCCACTGAGTCTCTACCCCCACCATCTCTCCCTTCCACCCAGCATCAAGCAGCTCAGATGTCTGCTAGGTTAACAACATAGCAGCACTGGTCCCTGAAAAGAGATGAAAGAAGGAAGACAGCTGCCTCATCTCCTCCTACCATTATTCTCTTCTCCCCCCCCCTCCCCCGCCCCCGACCTCTTTCCCCTAATTTCTCTTTCCTTAGTTTTCTCCTTTATTTCTTTTCCTAATCTCTTTTGTTTCTGTTTCTTTCCTTATCTCCCTTTCTCTTCTCTTCCCCGCTCCTCCTTCCCTCTAACGCTTGTGTGTGTTGTGCGCGTGGCGTGCATGCTTGGTGTTTGTGTGTGTGCGTTTGTGTGTCTATGTGTGTTTTCAGAGATTTCTTTTTCCGTCTAGTGAAATGTGTTCGGACAAGTGAATTTTTTCAGTTATTCAAGCAAGCTGCGGAAGGCGATTAATGTTTGGCCACCCTGCTGTTTGTTTTTGTTTTGTGCTACGTGTTTGTGCTTTGAAGTGTTACTGAAGGCTATTATTTTTTTTGTACAGCGTAATTAGTTTGGCCTTAGTGGTTTTATTCAGCCATTTATCCGATGGTGCTTTAAAACAACAAGTATTTTTTACCCCAATCCCATTAATAGTGCTTGTAATGGTTGTTTTTTTCATGGGCATTCATTGTGGCTGTTTGCTGGATAAAAAAAAAATCCACTTATACTTATGATGGTGTGTGCTGGTTTTGTTGATCAGAAGTCTGACCGATATCTGTTTGTGGACACATATTTTTCTTGTATGTACTTTCATGTATTATAAGTTTCATCGCGTATGGCTTGTACATATTTGCTACTATGGACTGATTTTGGGTATATCTAGACCACCGAGACTGCTCGCGCAATGCAGGCAATAGATGGATAGCCAACACTTGTCCGTCAGTCATAGCAAGTTTTGAAAATAGTCTTCTTCTAGTAATGTCCAAGCTGCCGTTTATTCGGCAATTAACTGCATAGACCGGGGTTCAGGAGACGAAGATGCGCAACTGGGATGAGATAGGATTTGAGAATATATTAAGGTATAGAAAAAGCGGTTTAGTTTACAAATGATATTGAAGGATATGAAGAAGTCCTATTTAGTTGGTATTTTTTTATAAGTTCAGTAGTATTAATATTAAATAATCATTTTGTTGTTTCAAGATGAAGAAAGGTCTATGAACGATGAACTTGGCTAGATATTTTGTAGCTTGCATGGGTGGGGGAGGGTTTGAGTGAATTTTAGTGAGATGCAAGAATAGAAGAAGATAGTTAAGTCTGCACTGACGCTTCCAGCGGCCTCACATGATGCATGCAGAAAGATATCTGTTTGAGTCATGCACGACGTTAAGCTACCTGTGTCCCTAGCTAACGTCCACTCATGTTTTCCGAAGCTGTTTATAACTTGACTATAAGGCTCATGTGTATTGTGTGTGTGTGATAAGCGTAGGTTCCTTCTCAGAGTCAATCAAAAACTAAAGAAAAAGGAAAAGGAAAGAAAACTATACTTGGGAATTTTCGCCATTTTACTGCTGTCCTCGTCAACCCACACTGGGTCAGAAGTCTGGGGTCTGTTGGTGTCCCCCTGGAGTGTTGTCAAAGCTGTCCGGTTCAGCACACTGTTTATATGCATGGCTTGGGCTTGGGGTCTTTCTCTGTCTATTCCTGGATGCTCCTGCTTTCAGGATGTCCCTGAATGCAGGATTTTTGTTTATTGCCTTGGAGCCGGCGTTTCCGGATATGGGGAGAATTTGGAAGCAACAAATGTCCTTTTTATTATGTTTTGTCGGTGTTCCTACGCATGTGTAATATTATAAGAATGAATACGGATAAATGTTTATAGCATGCCTTTACAGGATTTTTATATTTTTAGGATTGTCTAAGTCAGTTGTTAACTGGGTGTGGGCGGCCCGCTGAGCCCTGCCTTGCAAGGATTTTTTGAATTCCCAAGGCATCATGGTAATTTTCTATTGCCTCTTTCACTTTTCTTTTTGTGATTGTGGTTTCTCAAAAGCTCCTGTGTGTTATAGGCTTCTGTGCAAACCCTTACATTTCAGGCTTCAGACAATTTGGAGAGACAAACGTCGTCTGCTTTCTATGCTAGTATTATCTAATATGCTTGCGGAGTCTTGGTCTTGGTGGCCTGATATTTTTACTTACCTGCAAACCTTTTAAGTGTTTGTTTGGTTTATGTTATTCATACGCTCATCGTCGTGTGGCTTCTTTTTGCTCTACGCGCACAATACACTCCCTTCAGCACTGGGTTAATTTGAAGGTTCTGATGTTGAGCTTTAAAGACCCTGACTCCGGGCAGATTTAGTCCATTGTTTTTTTCTTCGGGTAGTGTGACCCACTACTAATCCCGCCAAGTTCAAAATGACCTGCTCTTCAAAAGTCTCTTGTCTTCGTTTCAATGTGGGGGCTTTGTTATGGGAGTCAACCCTGGTCAAATATATTTGTCTTCAGCGAGAGAGAGAGAGAAACGTGTGAACCCAGTGATTTTCAACTCCATAGATGTAGTGGGGTCTTTTACTATACATTTTTAAAAATAAATTTTTCAAGTAGATATAGAGACTTTTTTGGTGCGTCTTGTTTCAGTTTGATTGATTTATTTTACCATCATCTCCTCATACCTTTGTGTGTGTGTGTTTTTAGGTTTTTTTTCTTTCTTTTTTATGAGTGTTTTTTGTTTTTAGCTATAGAATGATATACAGACAAACCTATATTTTAAGACTTCCAAATGTCCGAAAAATCGGTGCGGGTTCTCGTATAAATTGGAGGGGTTCGTATGACGGGAGGTTTTCACTGGCAGCCGTACGTACAATGTGAAAAGTTCAGCACAGTTCATACTCCTTCTTTATGCACCAATCAATGACATATTAAAACTGGATTTGGGTCTTTGCCACTCCTAGGTTGTGCAATCGATGCATTAGTTTTCACTTCGCGACTCTGTTAATCACCTCCACTCTCCGTCAAGAGTCAGTGGTTTTCTTTTTCAAAAGTCATAGGTTTTCGTGCTTTTCCACCTTTCCAACATCTTTTCTAAAACAAGGGAGCTACTCCGCTTCTCGGCCTTGACCGTGGTTGTTTCCCTTTGCTCGAGGTCTATGCAGACGGCGACTCAACGGTCTTGTAAAACCAACAAAATGCGGTCATAAGTCGCGTTTTAGATGAAGGCGTTTAAGCGATGTCGTTTACATGGAAAATGCTCATTGCCAGACAAATCCGGTCCTCAATGATAGGTGGTGCCGCCTTAACAGAGGGTGTCGTAAAATAGGGTTTGTCTGTAATACATGTTAACGAATCTTCCATTGCTACTGAATACCTTGGTGTAAATGCTGGTTTGCATGACTGAGGTAATTGTGTGTTGTATTCCACTCTATGGCCTATAGAATGTTTCAATAGACGGTTTTCGGAAAAACAAATCGGGGAGCACTTCATGCAATTAGAGTAGTTTACCTCCATTACTCGGTCAAATGCCATATCACAATGCAACAATGGAGTTGAAGTTGAGCTGCAGATGGCGAGTCAGCGACTTGCACAGTTTTTTTGAAAATTGACAGGTGCTAGTGCCATTCCGAAACGGGATACTACTTTCAAATAATCACTATAATGACATAATTTGGTTTTTAGTGAATGTACGCAACAGTGTTTCTAAGTGCTGTAATATCTGCTGAAACCCAATAATCGATAGGCTACGAGAGCTGAGCGTGGGTGTAGCGGTGTCGGCGTGTTTGACTGATGTGAGATTAGTGCCCAGATCGTTAACAGACCATGACATCTTATTCCACTCAGTAATTATTTCCGAACAAGTTGCCTATTGTTTTCTTTATCTTCAACTCCAGTGCTTAGGAGATTGTGTCTTATAGAAAGGCCTGAGTATGTACCCTTGTCCTTGAAGTAATCATTTGCATGTGCATTTTAGTCTTTAAAAAAAAAGCTGTTTTCGAATGTAATGTTTATTTTATTTCATATTTAGTTTCAATTTTGGTTCTTTCTAGATTTTGGTGTGCTCCATTTATTTTTGTTTTGTGCCGTTTTTTCGTTTTTTCCATGTTTTATCTTTCCCTTGTCTGTGTGCCTCGTGATTCCATATCTGAAGCCTTCCTGCGAACTTTGCAGACTTTCCCCTATTTTTTTGTTCATTTTTTGTTCTCTTATTGTTCTTCATCCTCTCCAGCATCAGATTGTTCCGGATTTCCGTGTCGGTTTGGGTCTCCACTCTGAAGAATGGCCGCGGTTTTGGCACTGCCGGCCGTGCGGTTTGGTACTTCATGAGGCGCGCATCTTATCTCAATGGTATTCTTAACGGTTTGTTTTTCATTTGCACAAACCAGGCTTGGGCGGCTCCCTGGACCCCCTGCCCCTTCTTCTTCTCTTCCTCTTCCTCTTCTTCTTCTTCTTCTTCTTCTCTTCCTCTTCTCTTCTTCTTCTTCTTCCTCTTCTTTTCTTCTTCTTCTTCTTCTTCTCTTCTTCTTCTCTTTGGTGCGCCACGCTCATCAAATGTATCATTCTGTGTGTGCCTGGGGAAAAAAAGGACTGTAAAGAACTCTCGGGGTCGGTTTCCATCTGTACAGGGCCCTAAGCTGCTGCATGGATATAGGGTGTTCCGGTTTTGTGCCGCAGCCAGCTCGCGCCCTTGCAGGCAGCTGGTGTATTCACTCTGGAGTATTCTGATGCCTGCTTGTCTCCCCTGCTGCCCCTACCCGCCAAATCACAATGAAATTCCCAAAGAAGTCCTTGCCTATACAGGTGATGTCCCGAGGCCCGGTCATAGGCCATTGACCTATTAAAATAAATGTCTAGTGTGTCTTCCTGTCAGGTGACATGTCTGATTTAACTTTTATCAACTGGCACGGCTTTGTCTTATTGATTCTGCAGACGCTAGGCACATTGTCTCATGTGATTGATATGATGCTCAGGACAGAGTTTGTCCCTAGATCCTTTGTGTGGGCCTCGGTAGCGCACTGCTATACACTCAGTACCCAGCCTTGGTTATACTCATTCAGCTCTACAGATGTAGTATAACATATGCCATCTCTCCTCGCCTCTGTACTCAACTGTTATTATATATTGCTGATTTTAACCATTTCCCTAACCCCTTACAACCCCCAAGCCACCCCCTGCTTTGTTGTTGTTCGCTGTTTGTTGTCGTACCCTGGCTAAAAAAGTGTCCGTAATTATCAACAGCCAAAGCACCTCGATCACTATGGTACAAATGCATCAGCTAGGGATAGAACATTATTGCGTGACCGTTTTAAACAACAAACAACATGGTTTAGCACTCCTGCCTGCGTTTAGCTTTGGGGGGGGTGTTTGCTGCGGTAAGCATATTTTTGTTACTACATCTTTACTATCCCACCCGACCGTTGTTTAGTCCCCACGAACCGTTGTTTGTGCAGTGTGCGACGCACATGTACCATATTTTCAGGACTACTAAGCGATATTTATTTTCTTCAATTTCGAACCTATCGCCTAATAATGAGGGCGCCCTATTAGTGAACAAAATCATGATAAAGAGGCCAACGATTGCCGTACTCGGTACAGTCTACTGTGAGTCAACAACATTGAAAGTGTACGTTGGCCGATCGACGAATACTCACATTAAAATGCTTCAAAATCCCATATTTATCGTCTCAATATACCGTCCAACAGATGCTGTAGCCCTTCTTGGATGTAAAAGCATCGCTGTACACTTAAAATACCATAATTCTCATTTTCGTGACATAAAAGTCCAACCACAACAACTGAAGTCGCAAGACGATTTCGATTATTTAGAAGGGAGTCAACCTCTCGTTATTGAGCAGCATTAATGGGCGGTCCGTAGCGTCTTACAGACGTGTACAGCTTCAAACTTCGACTTTCTTTTGCAGGTGGTGCATCGCCTTATACACGAGGGCGCCTTTTACGTTAATTTTTTCAGATTTTTTCTTGAAAATTGCCCTATTTGCTTTATGCACAGCAGCGCCTAATGAATCAGAAACATACGGTAGTATTATTCTGGATGGCATTGCGTGTTTGTGTGTGTACATTTAGTGTGTGGTCGCGCGTTTTATGTGGGTTTGACAGACACAAGCAGAGAGCGAGCCATTTTTCGGTGGAAGGCGATATGTGGGGCTCGTATATGGATGTAAATTACATGTGTGTGGACTAGTGGTATGTGGTAGTCAAAGTAATGCTTCCCTTGCTGCTTGCTATTTCGTCTGTCTCAGTGTGCCCTTGTCTATCACAATATTCCCTAAGCAAGAGATCTTATGATTTCACCTTTATGTTCTTAGTTCTTTTCAAACGAGTTTTCATGTTCTTTGCTTAATATTGGGTGAATGTAGATTCGAGTTTTTCGTTCTTGTTGTACAAATTATACCTCTAAAAAATAAGGGTTATGTGAGTGTGAGTTTTGTTCATCGTGTGCACATTACCAGTCTTTCCCTGGTCATTTGAAGAAGATGCCCCCCGAGGAGAAGTAATAAAACATCGAATTTTGGCATATCTGTTGTGCTTGTTTCTTTATTTTTTTGTTTGTGGCTCAGCCACAACCTAATAACTCACTTTGTCGGTCTGTCGGTCGGTAGGGTCGGCTCGTTCAAATTGTCGTGCACATTTTGACAATTTGTCGCACTTCAAATCGAGGCTACACTTCAAATTGATTTGAGGGCCAAGCCGCGCTTTAAAATGATGTTTTTACAATCGTACAAATAATAAACATCGTAATACCAGACACTACAACAGACACTCGAGTATGTGTGTGCTTCTTTTTGATGAGTATAAAGTAGGTAATACCTAGTATTTAAATGTTTTCAAAAGATATAAAAAAGTTACAAGGGTGCAGAGTAAATTCTGGTTACAGGTTAAATTTTGTGAGAAAAGCGAGGGGAGAGACTCCTGTATTGGATTGGTAAAATAGAACCAGCGCCACAAACTTTTGCGATTTTGCGCTGTTTAATCTCTAGTTGTGCCTCTAAAATAGTGGGTATATTATTGGTGCAAAATAATTGGTATGCAATTTATATTGCATTATAAGGTAGGCTTAGACATTTTTTTCCCACAGTGCTTAAAACCTACAAATCAGTGTGCTGTGCCAGGTTTGTGCAGGCGTGCGGCTACATTTTCACATGTTTGTGTATGCGCATACTTGATTTGCATGTGTTCTGCTCAACATTGTTATAGTACGGAGGACAGGAGTCTTGAATTTGCATATGAATCCAGAAAGAGTAGCGACGGAGAGGAGAGAGAGAGAGGAGGAGAGAGGAGAGAAGAGATGTGTTGTGAGTTTATGTGTTAACCCCTGTTCACCGCCAATGTTGCATTTTTTATGCACACAATGGTTTAGGCACCTGATGTCACTAAGGCATAGAAATCAGGTGCTGTTATCCAAAGACAACTATTTTTGTAATTTTGGTAGGTAAGGATAAGGCCGTAATGTATATCATGGACTCACAGTAGATTCGGAAAAAATATTATTCTATGGTATTTTTTGCTGAAAAGAGCTGACAGCGAAAGGTTTTTGCATGTGTGTGTTTATGCGCATTGCATATTGCTGTATGGTTTGTGACATGCGTTGTTCAACTACCCTGATGTAAGCTTACGCTGAGGAGAACGTCAATCTACGATAGAGCGTATAGAGATATTGGAAGAAGTAGCTGTTTTTGTGTGGTGGGTTGCGTGTTGCGTGTGTCATGCATGAGTGCTATTCTTTCATTTTTACACTGTTTCAGTCTTTTTATTTTACCATAATACTGAACTTAAGTTTTTGTTAATTCATCCACTAAACAAAATTTGACCACAAGTGGATTTGGAGGGCTTTTGAACCTTGGTGTTCTATCTTGGATTTACAAGCAATGTAATAATTTTACGAGGCTTTCGGACTCGAGCGTCTCCTGTTCTATCATTTTCACTGCTGTCTGTCTCATTTCTCTTTCCTCTTAGCTTCCCCACCCTGAATTGTCCAACGCGAGGCTCTGGCCCCTGTACCCTGCCGGGGCATAGGTACCTGACCCCTGCCTTTCAGGTGTTTTTTTTTCATTTGGGGAGTTGCCCCCGTGGTACACACCAGATTAACACACACACACAACACACACACCATCCCAAACACAACAACACACCACACACACACACTCACACACACACACCACTACTAAACCACGACTCACTCGCAGTCGCACGATGTTCACCTCTTCCCTAGTTCTCTCACCCAACTCTTTCTTACTGCCTTTCAGGTGTTTTTCCATTTTGGGAGTTGCACGCCGTTGTACACACATGATTAACACACACACACACACAACACACCCACATACACACACCACACACACCACACACACACACCACAAACCATACTAACCAGCACTCACCTCGCAGTCGTCACATGTTCACTAAATCTCTTCTATTCTCTCACCCAACTCTTCTTCTGCCTTTCAGGTGGTTTTTTCATTTTGGGGAGTTGCACCGTGTGTTGTGTCTGTGTGTCCCTGTCTGTGTGTGCGTGTGTGGGCGCTGTGTGTTGTCCTTTGTCTGTGTGTGTGTGTGGCGTGTGCGTCTGTGTCTAGGTGTGTGTGTGTGTGCGTGCGCGTGCGTGCGTGCGTTGTGTGTGCGTGCGTGTATTTGCATGCACGCATGTGTATTTGTGTGCTTTTTATTTTTTTTTTTTTTTTTACTTTTATACACCAGGCGTTTTACCTCATGCACAGAATGAGAACAAGCGGTCTGCGCGTCACCATGGACAGAGACATAGAGGAGCGGAGGAGGAGATTCGAACCTGCGCTCCGCCCAAACGCTGAAGAAGACCTGGTCAAGCCATCAGGTGACATTGACCGCTGGCGCCCCCCCCCCCCCCCTCCTCTGGTTGGTTGATCATGATTTGTTTGTCTGGTCTCTCCGGTTTTGTCTCCCGTCTTACCATCTTCTCTTGAGGTTTGCTCATTCAAGTCGTTCGCGCCATATATGTCCGAATTAATAGATATCTGACATTTGATGCATTTGCTCAAGAGTAATATGTGTACCCCCATACCTTGGTCACTTCTAGACTCGCTCGATCCCTTCCTTAGACGCGACAATTTTGCCTCTGACTTTGCTTTTGTATTGGTTTGTTTGTGGGGAACCAATTCGTTGTGGAAGAGTTTCTCTATATAAAAGTCTATATACAACTGATCTACACTTCCCTATGTCTCATCCTGAAGTAAAAAACCCATAACCTTCTTTCATTTCTTCCTTTTGTTTATGGATGTTTATGTTTGTGTGTTGGTCTGGAGTGGTTTGTGAGTTTTTTTTATATTCAAATCGTTTGCGATGAGAATGAAGTTAACTGGAGTTCTGTTTGTTAGTTTTTACACTCCATCACACCACGCACACCTTATGATGCTTTGTATTTAACCCTCTCACTCTGTCAACGAACCGATAATCTGTATTGAGTACCGGAAGTGATGGAAGTACGTCCGAACATCACAACACCAATCTTTTATTTTAAAAATCACCCAGAATAAAGTCTAACTCACATTTAATTCTGAACGATGCTATTGAATAGCATGATGATATTTTCATTCCCAAGCTAACCCTGTACCAACAACCATGAATTGGAATTAAACAATCCGTAATGGCGGGAGAAATACAAAA
>CM065703.1:10010651-10061845 GCA_017654935.2 Phymorhynchus buccinoides | reverse complement strand
AGCGAGGAGACCAGTGAAAACTGGAAAACGGACACATACATATTAAAAATATAATTTGGGGGGGGGGGGGGGGGGTATTTTTCTGATAAGTTAATCGATTTTTGAGACATACAATTTTTAACTTACAATTGCTGGACTTATCGTTTTAGGCCTTTGGGATTTAGAATTGTTGCAAGTGGGCAAAATTCTGGACAAAATTGAGCTGCAGTGGAACCTCCCTTAGAAGACCTCCCATTATAAGACTCCCTCCCACATAAGACCTACTTCTCTGAGACATTGCCCTTCTTTGTAAGTGTTAAAATTACCTCCCTTATAAGACCTCTCCCTTATAAGACCTCATTAATTTTGTGATGATTTTTGGCGGTCGCATAAAGGAGGTTCCACTGTATGTGATTTGAGACTAGAACTATGAATGTATGATATGGTGATGACTGTGCTTGCCGTGTTAGACTTACAGATTCTGGACAAGATTCTAGTTTGATGGTTTCATCATAATAATAATAATAATAATAATAATAATGGGCATTTCTAGGGCTTAATCTTAAATAAGCCCTAAGCGCTTACAATAATAAAAAAGTTATTAATAAACCATCAATAGAAACAAATGAACATAAAAAGTATGTTAAGCACAAAACACACACACACACGCGCGCGCGCGCGCGCACACACGAAAAAAGCTTTATTAAGCTTATTCTTTTATCGTCAATAAAGATCATTTTGACTTGACTTGATACACAATAAAGGCACACACACAAACGCGCGCGCCCACGAACGCACGCACGCACAACAACAACAACAACAACAACAACAACAACATACGGTATTTATACAGCGCTGAATCTTGATATAAATCAAATCAAAGCGCACACACACGTTAGCATTCATAACGCATTCAAACAAAAATGCAATACAAAGCGAGCCCACACGTTTGACATAAATGGTATACAGCAGAAACAGACCTAAAGGCAAGAGAGAGAGAAGAGAAAGAGAGTGGAGCCTCAATCACGAGGGAACAGGTGGGTTTTGAGGTTAGATTTGAAGGCTGAGAGGGTCGGTCGCTGACGGAGGGAAAGAGGAAGTTTGTTCCAAGATGTCAGTCCTGAGACAGCAAAAGAGCGCCGACCAACAGTTGAAAGCTTATACCTAGGGATCTGGAGAGAAAGCGGGTCAGAAACTGAACGTAAAGTGCGAGCTGGCGTATAGATGGAAATATTGTCGCAGAGGTAAGATGGAGCAGCTTTATGGATAGATTTATATAATAATAATAAAGTTTGTTTTACGTCCTCTCGGAAATTACCATGTGGGACATTTCTTTTAGATAAAGTTACATTTTTTATTTAAATACAGTTGAAGGATAGATTTATAGCAAAGGGTGTTCAATTTATACTCAATTCTGTCTGCGACAGGAAGCCAGTGCAAAGAACGGAGAAGTGGGCTAACGTGATCGAACTTTTTCTTCCTAAGGACAAGACGAGCACACACACACACACACATACGCACATAAACACACGTGCATGGAAGGGTCAAAGTACTTTGAAAGGAAATGAAGCAGACTATGATTTGAAGAGTGTAGTTTTGAGAGAAGACTTAAATGAAGAAAGGGAGTTGGCAGAACGGCGAGGTAAAGGGGGCTTATTCCAAGTGGAAGGAGCCTGAAAAGAGAAAGACGTTCGCCAAGGAGCCTGAAAAGAGAAAGAACGTTCGCCAAGGAGCCTGAAAAGAGAAAGAACGTTCGCCAAGGAGCCTGAAAAGAGAAAGAACGTTCGCCAAGGAGCCTGAAAAGAGAAAGAACGTTTGCCAAGGAGCCTGAAAAGAGAAAGAACATTCGCCAAGGAGCCTGAAAAGAGAAAGAACGTTCGCCAAGGAGCCTGAAAAGAGAAAGAACGTTTGCCAAGGAGCCTGAAAAGAGAAAGAACGTTCGCCAAGGAGCCTGAAAAGAGAAAGAACGTTCGCCAAGGAGCCTGAAAATAGAAAGAACGTTCGCCAAGGAGCCTGAAAATAGAAAGAACATTCGCCAAGGAGCCTGAAAAGAGAAAGAACGTTCGCCAAGGAGCCTGAAAAGAGAAAGAACGTTCGCCAAGGAGCCTGAAAAGAGAAAAACATTCGCCAAGGAGCCTGAAAAGAGAAAGAACGTTCGCCAAGAAGCCTGAAAAGAGAAAGAACATTCGCCAAGGGTTCTGGTGCGGCAAAACAATTATTATAGTGAATACTATTTTTAACATTATTAACTGTGTGTCTTCCATCCACAGCGGCTCAGGGGACAAGGTCGCTTCGCAGATGGAAGCCTTGTCCATGGGCAGCACCGGACAATCAAAGGTCAAGGACACCAAAGAAATCAGCGATGACAACGACGACAAAAGTGATGACAGTGATGATAGCGATTCGGAAGATGAGCCCAGGAAAGCTCCCAATGAACTCTTGATGGAGGTGATCAATTTAACTCAGTGTATGTTTGTATTGGTATTTCTTTTATAGTCACAGAGACTCGTCTCTGTGAAATTCGGGTTGCTCCCACCTGGAGAGCGCGTTGCAGCTAGTGCTGTTGCCACCCTTTTTTCTTTTTTTAATTCGCGTGCAGTTTTTGTGTGACTGATGAGGAAGGGAGGGAGGGGGGGGGGGGGGGGGGGGGTAGATTTTGACCAAATGACAACTTTTTAATCGCCACTGAGTTCTTTAATGTGCGTGAAGTGCATGGGCACATGAGACCTCAGTTTTTGTCACCTCATCCGAAAGACTTAGCGTTCAGACTGTTAGGTCTAGTGGAAAGTGAGCGGGAAAACACTGCTGTGGCCAGGAACGAACCCGGGTTTGTTGCATACGAGGTGAACGTGTTACCGCTGAGCCACTAGCTACCACTATATGGTAAAGTGGAGAACTGATAACTCAAAAACAATGGATAACTCACAATATTTTTTGGGTCCCAGTATACATTGTAATAATTTCTATGTTGAAAAGTCTTTTTAGCTCAAAATATTGGTTATCTCCCAATAAAATGTCAGTCCCTTCAATTTTGACTTAAGAGATTTTTTACTGTATTTGGCAGCTACCATATTTGACTGACTTTATTTAACTCACTCGGGACTGACCGATTTACTTCCCCTTGTTCTGTGGGGACTGGGCGTTTGATTAGGTTCGGAAAACAATCACCAAAAATAAGTTATGAAGAGTTAGGCGTCAATGTTTTCAGAAAATATTAGCAACACCATATGCACTAAACGATCGTAAAATATATGACAATTCCCCCCGGGACAATTCCCCCCAGAGACAGTAACAGCATGTATAATAACTTTGTTATGACATTAATTGTGTGTGTATGTGTGTGTGTGTGTGTGTGTGTATGTCTAAATGACATTAATTGTGTGTGTGTTGTATATGTGTGTGTGTATTTAAATGACATTAATTGTTTGTGTGTGTTGTGTGTGTGTGAATGACATTAATTGTGTGTGTGTGTGTGTGTGTGTGTGTGTATGTGTGTGTGTGTGTTTAAATGACATTACATTTGTGTTTGTGTGTGTGTTTAAATGATATTAATTGTGTGTGTGTGTGTTGTGTGTGTGTGAATGACATTAATTGTGTGTGTGTGTGTGTGTGTGTGCATGTGTGTGTGTGTGTGCATGTGTGTGTGTGTGTTCGAATGACATTAATTGTGTGTGTGTGCGTTTAAATTACATTAATTGTGTGTGTGTACTTAAATGACATTAATTGTGTATGTGTGTGTGTGTGTGTACGTGCGTGTGTGCGTGCATCCATGTGTGTGTTTCACAGTTTCTGGACTGCGTCATGAAGAAAGACTTTAAGAATGCAGAGAAGCTGTGCAGGATGAGTAAGTTTGAACCATTATTTTATTCTTTTGTGAAAAAGGGCTACAAACTTCTTCTTTTTTTTCTTCTCCAATCGCTTAGACAGTTTCCTGTCATATGAGCGCAGATGTGTCATGCTGCTGTTATGCGCCTAACTAAGAAATAGTTAGGCCCAGCATGTCCGACTTCGGCTGAAGAAAATCTTTGTAAGAGTTTTTAGAAAAAAAGGCAGGAGAATGGACCCAGTAAGGCAGAAAGATAGTAGATGACAGTAAAGCACAGGGAAAAGGCAGAGTCAAAGAGAGTGACAGATTAGAGGAAGTTACAAGCACAGAACTTCCAGAAGGTGGGGGGACTATTTGTACAAAAGACCCCCCCGGTATCCCCACAGGGGAAGGGCTACAAACGAATGTGGGAATAGAAAGGAAGGGCGGAGGGAGGCGACGACGAAAATGGTGCTTCACGTCCTCTTGGTCTGAATCAGACACACATGGGACATTTGTAAATACAAATATGGTGGGAACAATACTGGAGGCAATGCCCGGAGGCAGTACGAAACCAGTAATGTCCCGATTTTTTTTTATTAATACAGATAGGTGTAGCAGTAACCACGCCTCGGGTAAACCTCATCGGCTATGGAACCGCTACAAGTATTAAAGGGAGGGAGGGAGGGAGGAAAGTTGTATGGTAAAAATGAGGGTTTGACAAAATAATAATAATAATAGTGAATCATTTATATAGCGCACTCCTCCACCAAATGTGGAGCTCTATGCGCTTAACAACAACAAAAATTAAAAGCAAGAAATTCAAAAACAAAAACAAGGAATCGCTCACACACATGCAAAATAGGCATGTATACACACACCACCCCCCACCACAAAAAAAGGGGGATGGGAAGGATTTGAGAAGGTAATGTTGCTGTCTTCTTCTTGTTGTACCCTGGCTAAAAGACTCCAGGGATCACCCCAACAGATGATGCACTTGTACACTATGGTACAAATTTACCAGCTAAGGGGTGAGAACATTACGCGTGTGACCGGTTTTGATTACCCCAACACGTGGGCAGCCACACTCTGACTTCGGAGGATGTTTACGTCACATTTTGCAAGTTTGTGGCCACTGGCCACCCCTAATTTTTCAAAAAGAATGTTTGCAAGTCGCTGACCCGCATCCTGTGGTTTCAAGCTTCAATGCCATTGTTGCATTGTTGCTATGGTATTTGACCGAGTAATGGAGGAAAACAACTCTAATTTTCACAAAGTGCTCTTCCCTAGTTTTTTTTCCGAAAATCGTCTATTGTTACCATCATGTACTATTTGTTCACTGTGTATATAATTCAACAAGGGAAACATGTTTGGTTGTGGTAAAATGTATGACATAAGCGTATGTACATGTAGATCAGGTTGTCTGTGATGCATTGCTAAGTAAAAGAAGCATGGCTGAGAGCCTGAACGTCTGTAGGTCACCTTACTGCTTTGCTTTTTATTTGTTTGTTTGTTGGCTTACCCTGGCTAAGCGACTCCAGGGATCATCCCAACAGCGGAATGTCTGTATGTCACCTTACTGCTTTGCTTTTTATTTGTTTGTTTGTTGGCTTACCCTGGCTAAGCGACTCCAGGGATCATCCCAACAGCGGAATGTCTGTATGTCACCTTCCTGCTTTGCTTTTTATTTGTTTGTTTGTTGGCTTACCCTGGCTAAGCGACTCCAGGGATCATCCCAACAGCGGAATGTCTGTATGTCACCTTCCTGCTTTGCTTTTTATTTGTTTGTTTGTTTGTTGGCTTAACCTGGCTAAGCGACTCCAGGGATCATCCCAACAGCAGAACGTCTGTATGTCACCTTACTGCTTTGCTTTTTATTTGTTTGTTTGTTGGCTTACCCTGGCTAAGCAACTCCAGGGATCATCCCAACAGCGGAATGTCTGTATGTCACCTTCCTGCTTTGCTTTTTATTTGTTTGTTTGTTGGCTTACCCTGGCTAAGTGACTCCAGGGATCATCCCAACAGCAGAACGTCTGTATGTCACCTTACTGCTTTGCTTTTTATTTGTTGGCTTACCCTGGCTAAGCGACTCCAGGGATCATCCCAACAGCAGAACGTCTGTATGTCACCTTACTGCTTTGCTTTTTATTTGTTTGTTTGTTGGCTTACCCTGGCTAAGCGACTCCAGGGATCATCCCAACAGCGGAACGTCTGTATGTCACCTTACTGCTTTGCTTTTTATTTGTTTGTTTGTTGGCTTACCCTGGCTAAGCGACTCCAGGGATCATCCCAACAGCGGAACGTCTGTATGTCACCTTCCTGCTTTGCTTTTTATTTGTTTGTTTGTTGGCTTACCCTGGCTAAGCGACTCCAGGGATCATCCCAACAGCAGAACGTCTGTATGTCACCTTACTGCTTTGCTTTTTATTTGTTTGTTTGTTGGCTTACCCTGGCTAAACAACTCCAGGGATCATCCCAACAGCGGAAGCACTTGATCACTATGGTACAGTTGCATCAGCTACGGATGAGAACATTACTTGTGTGACTGTTTTTGATTTCCCACCCGCCACGTGGGCAGCCATACTCTGACTTCAGGGGATTTGGAAGACTGATGATGCTATGCTAGGAGCTTATCGTAAAAACAATCCCCGCATAACTATGCATAGCATAACAACATTTTGATGTAGCCTTGGTGTTCTAGCCTATGTCAGTTGGTCTGACACAGCCTTAAGCCAAGGCGAGCTTTGCATTTAAAACCGGTTGTGTCGCTGCGTGGTTTCACTTTCAGTTCTGATCTACGAACCGACCAATCAGGAGGCCCTCACCTTCCACCCAATCATTATGGAGAAGCTACAACTGGGTCAGTAACACATCCTTTTTTTTTCTTTCTTTAAGTCATTGAAATACAGTGGAACCCCTTTATTAACTCAGTCACATCGCAGCCATTACACCAAGCCGCGAACCTAGAAATCGCATGATTTGGAATAATTAAAAAATCTCAACGCTCCAGCCATACACACAAACAAAACGGGCATAAACGAAAAGAGAAATGAAAGAGGATTACAGGTTTTTACTTCAGGTAAAGCAAAGGGTGCAACTAATAATGCTTGAGTCATTTACTCATGTTCTTCATCATATTTATTACCCTGACGGGATTCTGTAATTTGTCACCATTGTTTGACAAGATGAAGAACACGAGTAAATGACTCAAGCATCCTAATTTTGTGTTAGTTGCATCCTATTTTGCATTGGAATGGCATTCATTTAGAGGAAGACCTATCCACTTGGAATAATCAATTTCTGTCTTCATTTTTTTAATTTATTACTGACATTCAAATGTATAAAGCGTTTAACCCTTTCGCTGCCATCCATTTTTCAGCCCAAAATTTCTGTTGAACTTACCTTGGGTAAAGAAAAGTATGCAATACTACGACTGTTGAGTATGTCATAAATCAAACAAGGCCTTTCCTTATCTCACGCAGTTAACAACATAAGGTCACTGGATAACAGACCCTAATTTCTTGCCTTTTTAGTGACATGAGTTGAATTGGTGTGGTGCAGAAAATGTGACATCTGCAGCAAAAGGGTTAACTCAATCGAGTCACGTCGGAGACGGCTTTCCGACACTGTTCCGCTACGTTAACTCATTCAAGTCGTAGCTGTCAATATATAAAGTCTATATATAAAAAAAGTCTGATCTACCACTTCCCTATGTTTAAACCTGAAGTAAAAACTCGTAATCTTCTTTCATTTCTCCTTATGTTTGTGTACGTTTTGTGTGTGTGTATGGCTGGAGTGATTTGTGAGTTTTTTTAATAATTCAAAATCGTTGCGATGCGAATGAGTTAAAGTCACATTGGATCCGCATATCCGACAACTTTTAATATTTTGTTTTCCTGACGACGGTTACGATGAAAAGGAAGTAAGTCGTGGTTTCAGGAAAGTTCAGACTCTTCTCTTGCAGTTGCTTCCCTTAGACCATTGTCAAGCGTTTAGGAATGTTTTTATAACGGTAAAAGTGAACTTAGTTGAACTTCCAAGAACTAGACTAGTTTCACCATGGCGGCGCTTAGGCGAAACCGCTTCACCCGCAACATTCCAGTGAAAAAAGCGATAGAATTGCTGCATGAATTAGGTTCTGAGGAGGGTGTTGTGAATGCATTAAACGATGAAGGGGACGAAGTTTCTGATTCTGATGAGTTTGATCTAGAAAATGTGGACGACAACTTGGTTGACAGTGACAGTGATCTAAAAAGTGGAGTTTGGAGCTGTTAAAAAGTTTTAGCTTTTTGTGTGAAGTGCGCTCTACTGGATTACCTGTATTATCTGAACAGTGTGGATTTCACAGTTAACCCTTTCACCGCCAATGTCGCATTTTTACATGACAATGATTTAACACCCATGTCATTAAAGCTCTTCAAATCAGGGTCAATGATATTGTGTTCCTAAATTTGGGCAGTAAGGATTGACCATATTCTAAATGTATCACAGAGAAATCCCACAATATTGGCTGGTGGTGAAAGGGTTAAGGCGAGCATGTTCAATAAATATAATGCTTTACCAATCCATTGATGTATTTTTATATCTATGCAATGTGTGGTTGAAGTTTTGTGAAGTTTTTAAAAAGTGCCCCAAATAGTGCGATCTGAGGGGGTTGTGACTCCATTGACCCCGCCTTACAGAACCCTTTGTTTCATGTTATTTATTTATTTTATTATTATTGTAGAACAAGAGGCTGCGGAAGCAAGAGACGGTGATGATGATGATGACGATGAAGATGACGATGATGACAGCGAAGAAGACTCAAGGTAATTGTTTCTGAATATTTTTCTTTTACGCGTACAAACTTTTGTTTTCAAAAAATACATTTTAAATCAAGGCTGAAAGGCTCAGGGGCTTGCAATATCTCCTAGGTTTTGAGTCACTGTCACAAATTGTCCATCACTGTGGAAAATCAATCACCATACTGCTATCCATCTTATTTTGTGATTGGTCCTAACGTAAGGGTAAAGCCTAATCTCAAGCAGCGATAAAAAGCCATTTCATGATTTGAATACGGTGGATCCTTCCTTATAAGACCTCCCATTATAAGACTCCCTCCCACATAAGACCTGCTTCTCTCTCCGAGACATTGCCTTTCTTTGTAAGTACTAAAAGTACCTCCCTTATAAGACCCCTCCCTTATAAGATCACATTTTGGATGATTTTTGAAGGTCTTATAAGAGGTTCTACTGTACCATATTTTTCGGACTATAAGGCGCACCTGATGATATGGCGCACCCCCCAAATTTAACACAAAATTCGTATTTGGTTATTATAGTTTCTTACTATATTATCAGTCAGAATTTTCATATTGTAACTATTTTACTCTTGTATTATTCTGAGTGTGTGTGTGTATGTGTGCATGCGTTCATATGTGTGTTTGTGTATGTATGTGTGTGTGTGTCTGCGTGCATGCAGGAGTGCGTGCGTGTGTGCATGTGAGGAAGAAAGAGAGTGTTGCATGCAATCATTGTGTTTATTTTACTTTCTAATGATTCATTATTTGTTTGCCTTTAATGTTCTTGTTATCAATGTAAAGCGCACTGAGCTCATGTGAGAAAGAGCGCTATATAAATTCCCATTATTATTATTATAAGGTGCAGGAGTCTCAGTCTAGGGAAAAAAATATCGTCTGATAGTCCGTAGAATATGGTAAGTGGCCCAGGTTTGTTGTTTATTTACTGCAAGAGACAGGTAAATTTAATGTTGAGTGCTAAGGCATGTTTTTTTTTTGCGTTTCGTGTTTTTGACCTGTGAGATAGTGGTTGTGCCATTACATGGGACACATTATGGCAATATGGCCTGGGAACGCAGAAGAAAGAAGAAATTTGTCGTTGTTGACGTACCCTGGCTTAAAGACTCCAGGGATCATCCCAACAGCCGAAGCACTTGAACACTATGGTACAAATGTGTCAGCAAGGGATGAGAACATTACATTACGCGTGTGACCGTTTTTGATTACCCCGCCACGTGGCCAGCCACACTCCGTCTTCAGGGGAGAAAGAAGAAATGAAAGTGGAATCAAAAGTTATGTGCTGTTACGTTGTGGGGTTTTTCAGTTTGGAGAGCGATTCGTCAGACGATGATGATGATGATGATGAAGAGGCGGAGGAGCAGGAAGAGGATAACGGCCCCGGTGACGTCATCTTCCCAGAGGAACCGGAACCGGGACGCCCCGATTCTGGAATTGGGATGTGAACGGGAATCTTCTATGGACAGGGGAGACAGATGGGGGAAAGGGGAAATAATTATTAGCTACAATGGCATTACGGTATTCAGGTGTTTGGGTGCGATTACCGTGACATTTTTACAATATGGGCGGAAAGGGAGAGGGGATTTTTTCCCCCCGATATATCAAAATTGCTTTGTATTCATTATGTGTTCCTAAGAACAGTGTGATTTGACAGCAGATATGTGAACACTTTATGATTTAACAGAGGGTCCATTGTAAAATGCTTAGCAAGGTTAGGAATGTAAAACAAGAAACTAAAAACTTTTGTTTTAAAAATCTTCAGTAACCTACTCGTGCTTAACCATTCCTGTCCTTTCCCTCCAATTCAGGGGACTTGGGCCTGTACGGAGACTGCTTTATTAATACAAAACAAAATAAGAAAAATGTTGGCGAGTCTGAAAGTTGTGTGCAACTTACAGAATGTATTCAGATCACATGGACATTGTGACTAGTCGTTCACTGGTCTAATTGCTTGTCAGAGCGAGTGTTTAAGTGTTCTCCTTAAGAGTGTTTGTGCTTGAAACAAGTGTGTGTGTGTGTGTGTGTGTGAACAGATTTTGTATTGCTATAACGAGTATTTGTGAGTGATTAGCTCTTTGGTTTCTGTATTTAGAGATGTTTCAACTACTGTTCATTCCTGAGAACCTCTTTAGCTGCTGATAAATTTGATCCCATTGATTCCTACGGGCCTCTTTTGCTCGTAATATCATGCAACATGATGCAACTGTTATTACTTTGCTCTTCTATAATTGCAATGTAATGAGGGTTTTTTTTTCCTTTTCTTACTGGGGCAAGTATTGTTTATGAAAACCCCCGTGGGGATACCGGGGGGTTTGTTGTATAAATAGTTCCCCCACCTTCTGGAAGTTCTGTGCTTGTAACTTCCTCTAATCTGTCACTCTCTCTTTGACTCTGCCTTTTCCCTTTGCTTACTATCATCTACTGTCTTTCTGCCTTACCGGTCCATTCTCCTGCCTTTTTTCAAGAAAAATTTAAAAAAGATTTCCTCCGGCCGAAGTCGGACTTGCTAGGCCTAACTATTTCTTAGTTAGGCGCATAACAGCAGCATGACGCATCTGCGCTCATAACTGACAGGAAACTGTCTGAGCGATCGAAGAAGAAGAAGAAGAAGTTATGAAAGAGAAACAGGCTGCTGAAAACATGCCGCATATTCACAATAACATAACACCCCTTTATACAGTTTTACTCTCTCTGGAAACCCAGGAATAGGGAGATAGAGAGCTCTATAAAGCTAGGAATCTGCAGTTGCTCCCATTCAACCTCAAAAGCGGTTCTCAGGAACGAAAGAGTTAACTGTTCTCCTCAGTGTGTTTGTGCTTGAAACAAGTGTGTGTGTGTGTGTGTGTGTGTGTGTGTGTGAACAGAACATAACTTTTATTGCTATAACAACTCAAGAGTATTTGCGAGTGATTAACTGTTTTTCTTAGTGTGTTTGTGCTTGAAACAAGTGTGTGTGTGTAACAGAACAGAACTTTTATGGCTATAACAACTCAAGAGTATTTGCAAGTGATTAACTGTTTTTCTTAGTGTGTTTGTGCTTGAAACAAGTGTGTGTGTGTGTAACAGAACAGAACATTTATTGCTATAACAACTCAAAAGAGTATTTGGCACATATGTGAAATGTGTGTGTGTGTGTGTGTGTGTGTGTGCTTAGTTAGTAAAAGTCTATCTCTAGTGCTTCCCTGTTTTGACACACTTTGTCAGTTGTGTGTGTGTATCTTGGTATTAACTACCTTAACCTTATTACACTAGAACTTTTTTTATTGATAATAATCGTACGTCAGCTCAAGGTTATGACAGTTGTACATTTAAACACAAACGTAGCACACACAAAAGTTCAGTGTACATTTTAAACACAAACGTAGCACACACAAAAAAGTTCAGTGTACATTTAAACACAAACGTAGCACACACAAAAAAGTTCAGTTCTCTCATGTACCTTTCCGCGAGAATTTCCCTATGTTCATACGTTTTGACTATAAAAGAATGTGCATGCTTCATGCATACATACCATGAACTATTCATTGTTGTATCTTCTCCCCCCCCCCCCCCCCCCCCCTATTTATTTGTCCTTTTGCATTTTTATTCTTAAATTGGTTTTTGCTCATAAAGTGATGCTTTATTATATTTTATTTTTTTGTGGCGAAAGTTTTGAGATCATATGCAGTGGTCTGTTGAACATTAAAGAACATTTTATATCAGAATCCAGGGTGTCTTGTGTGTATGTGAGAGAGAGAGAGAGTGTATGTGTGTGCGTGTGAGAGTGTGTTGTGTGTATGTGAGTGTGTGCGTGCGAGAGTATGTGTGTGAATGAGAGTGTGTGTGTGTGTGAGAGAGAGAGTGTGTATTTGTGTGTGCGCACGTATGTGCGAGTGAGTATGTGTGTGAGAGAGAGAGAGAGAGTGTTGTGTGTATGAGAGTGTGTGCATGTGCGAGAGAAGTGTGTGTGTGTGCACACGCATGTATGTGTGAGCGAGTATGTGTGTGAGGGAGTGAGTGTGTGTTGCGCGCGCACGTATGTGTATGTGTGTGAGAGAGAGAGAGAGAGAGAGAGTGTGCGTTATGTACGAGTGTGTGTGCGTGTGCGAGATTGTATGTGTGTGCACACGTATGTGTGAGTAAGTATGTGTGTGAGAGTGTGTGTGCATATGTATGTACGTGCACATCTGTGTGCGATTCTCCCAGAATGTGAATGTACCCATCACATGGGTTTTCTTTTTCACTCTCAAACTTTTGGTTCAAAATAAAAAACAAACAAAAAGAACAAACCCACAAGAACGCATTTCTGGCATGAAATATGAGCGATTTATTGACAAAAAAACTCAAAAATACAAATATTCACTTGATTGCACGAGACTGGAGTTTCTTTTTTGTTGTTATGCGATTGCCAATATTCTGAACACAGCTTGTCCACAGGCATTTCATTATATAAAATATATTGCACATTATAGGATTTTTGTGTGCACATATTTTAAATGAAACATTCTTCAATTCTGTCCAATCACATGAGTGCAAAGTTTCCTGGTATACAAGGATTTCCTGTTTTTGAACTTCACCAGAAAAGGAATTTCCTTTTTAAAAAATTAGTGAAACAAGATCTTTGTGTGTCGACTGTATTTTTCAAACACTTTAAAATAAGCATTTGTATACATTGTGGAAAAAGCAAAGTAAAATACCTTCATGAATCAAATTTTTCTTCAGCTGCAGGGGGACATTACCCTTAGACCCCGGCCTTTCAGTTTTTTTCATTTTGTGTATTGCACCCATGTATTATAATGTACAGGCATACATATCATTGCACAAAATTGGCTTTCTGCAGGGGGGTTTTCTGTTAAAATATTTTCAACAAACCGTACTTAAATTCTGTTCATGCACATACTTATTCAAGTCATTGCACACAGCATGTGTTTTTCTTTCTTTTTATAAGCCAATCATCGTGAACCAAAACGTGGTCACAGACTTTCACACGACTGCAAGGAACAGGCTTAGTTTGTTTTCTTGTCAAAATATTGAACATAGGTATTAATGAGAACTTCCAGAAGGTGGGGGAACTATTTAGTGCATTGACAGACCTCATAGGTTCTTTGAGGTACGTCCATGCACTAAATATTCACACCACTGCACAGACTACAACTTTGTTGCGCAAACAATACTGGACAAAAACCAATCTGTACAAAATTATGTGAACTGGCTTCCCCCCCCCCCCCCCCCCTTAGTATTTGTATAAATAGTTCCCCCACCTTCTGGAAGTTATGTCTCATATGTGCCTTCCCAGGTCGAGAGGATGTAAAACCTCAAACTTCATTCATGGAAGTTCTGTGCTTGTAACTTCCTCTAAGGCCACAGCTACTCAGAAAAAAACCAAGGGACTTAATCGTGGTGCGTCAGTGAGTCTTCAAGTCTGTCCACACATCATAGACTTTTAAGTCATTGCACTGAATGAATAGCCTTTCTTTTTTATGGTTATTTATACACATTAATTTGTTTTACGCTTGCAATAAGATGACTAGGATCAGATCAACAATACAGAAAAAAAAGACAAACGGAACCATCACCCAGCAAGTCAGTTTAAAGTTTCTTACAGTATGAACAAACAGGTCATTAACATGCGTGGTTTAATAGCATACAAAACTGAATCAAGCAAAAAATATTTACATAAATTAATCACAGGCCTGATCATTTATAATAATAATAATTTCATGACAATATTCACAGAAACGCGGGAATATATATCAGCAATTGAACAAGGATGATTATATTGTCCATTAGGAGCTTGGAAGGAGGGGGGGTTACACCAGTCAATGTAGGAATGATACTCATAAATATTTTTTTTGTAGCTTAACCCCTTGACTGCTGTATAACGTATCACGTACTTGATTACATCACCGATGACGTCATCAGGTGAAGAGGAATAACTTTTGCTCCAACAGTCAAGAGAGTTATACCCCCAGACCATTTTGCCAAATTGGCTCTATCAGTTGTCTTTTTCATGTCATGATTTGCCCAATTTTTTTTTTTTTTTTCTCTGGCAGTCAAGGGGTTAATTAATACAGTAATTTTCGAGTTGTACAACTCAGCACTGAGAGAGAAAAACAAACCCAGCAGAAATGACAAACAAAAAGCAAAGGATGAAATAGTGAGGCCAAGAGAGAAGATAACGGAATTGAACAAAAGGTGAATACTCTCTTTCTAATTAACTCCCCTCCACCAAAGTTGATTACGATACCAATCATCTAGCAGTGCGTGGGTCAGAACCAAAGTGAGACAAACAAAGCATCATTCTCAAAAAAGAATGTGCCAAGTTCGCCTTTATGACCCTCCACCCACACAGTACACATCAACAATGGTGGAGAGGACGACATACAAACAAATCCACATCTATCCAAGAGTGGCATAGCAAAGGGATAAAACAAAACTGTACAGAAGGGAAGGCAAGACAAATCAAAGGACAGAAGAACAACAAAGAAGAGGTTATATTATACAGACATGGTAGTGGGGGCAAAGTGAGTCGCGGAAGAATATCCAACCGATTCTGCATTTCATTTGAGAGATGTTGACTCAAACTAAAATGATGAAGTTGGGCATCAAAACGAAGAAGAAGAAGAAAAAGAAGCACTAGGATCACAAATCTGGAAACGTGTGGCGTGAGCTAGGCCACGTACGACTGCTAACTTTGGCGGGAAGTTGCTTGTTCAGTCATTCACATCCGGTTCCGCGAAGCGATTGCATAGGTCTTAACGCACATAAATTTTAGGCACCCGAGCGAATTTTTACCCCGGCTTTTTTTTTGGGGGGGGAGGGTCAAATTTTCACTTTCGCGGATTTTCCGCGATTCGCGGAGGTCTACCATGCCTGAATATAAGTTTCTTGGTCTCACAGATCTGAATCGTTGATATGGGAATCCTTACAGGGATGTGTGAGCTATGCGAAAGTGCGTAAAAATTCTATTTGACAAATATAAAAAAATACAGAGAGATTGTCAAGTTCTGTAGCCTTTCTTCGTGCGCACACACAGTGAAAACGAAAGCAGTTTGCAGCGTGAGTACAGTCCCTTGACTGAATTTTGTAAGCTTCTCTGTGGTTGGCCAGATATGTCCAATGGCAATGCGTCATTTTTATGCGTTCGGCTATGATTTCGAAGGGGGATTTTGATGTTTTTAAAGCTATTCAGTGACTGTTTCATCATCATCAACTATAACATTATTTATCACACCATTATTATGCGAGGAAAGAGGAGATCGACAAAAGATGCCCACACAAATTTGACAGGGCATGGCTGGATGAAACTAACGGATTTAAAAAAAAAAAGAAGAAACTAACGGACAGTAAAATCCGTGTAAGCGAACAGCGAAAAAAAACCTTGATGTCGGAGGTAAAGTTTTGTTTGAGTACTTAGACGATACCATCGCCTACGCTTTTTTTGTTTGGGGCCCTCTCACATACCTGATCCTTAGAAGACATAGCAGCCGGAACTAAGGCACATGGTACCTTTATTCAGAAACTACCCGGTATGTTCCTACCCACAAGAAATTTCAGCTTTACATCCTCGATCGCTTGCTTGTTTCTATATTATTGCTGCGACTTTCACCCCCTCCCCTGCTCACGAGATGCGTGGCCTCGTAATGTGGTTTCGAAAAGTCTGCGTACGAGAACAGCTCTTTCTGTTTTAGTCATCGAAAAGTGAGGAGGAGGAGGAAGTGCCGCCACAGCAGCGATCAAAACATCAGCTCAAACGAGAGAACTTTTCCACATTCACCACTGAAAAGTGAGGAGGAAGAGGAAGTGCCACAGCAGCGATCAAAACATTAGCTCAAACGAGAGAACTTTTCCACATTCACCACTGAAAAGTGAGGAGGAGGCGGAAGTGCCACAGCAGCGATCAAAACATCAGCTCAAATGAGAGAACTTTTCCACATTCACCACTGAAAAGTGAGGAGGAGGAGGAAGTGCCACAGCAGCGATCAAAACATTAGCTCAAACGAGAGAACTTTTCCACATTCACCACTGAAAAGTGAGGAGGAAGAGGAAGTGCCACAGCAGCGATCAAAACATTAGCTCAAACGAGAGAACTTTTCCACATTCACCACTGAAAAGTGAGGAGGAGGAGGAAGTGCCGCCACAGCAGCGATCAAAACATCAGCTCAAACGAGAGAACTTTTCCACATTCACCACTGAAAAGTGAGGAGGAGGAGGAAGTGCCGCCACAGCAGCGATCAAAACATTAGCTCAAACGAGAGAACTTTTCCACATTCACCATTGAAAACTGAGGAGAAAGTTTACTGAAGATATTCACATTGCTCTTGAAGTGCTGTAACTTTGCTTCAATGTCTGGACAAAAAAAGCACCCTCTCTCAGGAATAGCAACAGAACTGCCATAGCCTCATAGGGTCAAGTTTAAAATCAACCCTTTACAATAATACATGGGTGTAACTTTTCTTGGTATCTTAGGATTTCCTGTTTTTGAATTTTACCAGAAAAGGAATTTCCTTTTTTTTAAATTTGTCAAACAAGATCTTTGTGTGTCTACTGTATTTTTCAAACACTTTAAAATAAGCATTTGCATAAATTGTGGAAAAAGCAAACTAAAATACCTTCATAAATCAATTTTAGGAGGGAGGGAGATGAGGAGGGAGAGGGAGGCTTAGAGGGAGAGAGAGGGTGGGGTGGGGGTGGGAGGTAAAGAAACAGAGAGAAGAGGGACAGGAGGGGATGACGAAGATGTCTTTTCATTCATTATTTTCTTTTACTTTACCTTATCACGTCATATAGTTAGTATGCGTCATCCATTCACTGCCGTCATTGCTAAGTTTAGTGTGTTGTCACCTCGTCAAAGTCTTTTTAAAGATTTTGGTGTTTATTCATGTTTTTTGTTTATTTCACCTTCATGTGCTTGTGCGAGTGTAGCGTTTTGATGTTTTTTTAGTTCAATTATTTAGTGGGTTTTTTTAGCGAAAACAGCAGACATTACCTCTGGACCCCGGCCTTTCAGTTTTTTTTCCATTTTGTGTAGTTGCACCCATGCAATAACTAAATAGGAAACATACATGTGCACAAACATTATTTAGATTTTTTCCTCTGAATTCAATGATAAAATAGTACTGAATTCAATGACTAAATAGTACTGAATTCAATGACTAAATAGTACTTTTAAACTCTTTCGCTGAAAGAAAAAAGAAATAATAAAATCCAACGTGGACATACAATATGAAACAGAAACCTTGCCAAAGGTCTGTTGACATGCTTTGTATAAAGAAAGAATTGAAATAAATGTTTGTACATAATCTCAGAATGGAAACAGATTCTTTTTTTTTAATTTTTAAAGGAACTTCCACTACAAAACATGATAACAATAATAATAATATAAAAAAAAAGACAGAAAAACAAGAGGGTGTAATTACCATGTTGAAAACTTTGCAGAAACGTAACTACAAAATGAAAATGATATCTGACCATATACAATAAAATAAACATATATAAAGCATACAATGTCATTGCATGTACTACCTCTTGTGAATTATGCAGTCTCTGAGTTTGAGTTTTGTTAGCAAACGGTAACAACTACTAGTATTGCACATTAACCCACTCAGGACGAATGAGCCGGCTCCGGCTCATAAGAGTTTTCAATTTCTGGCGTGTAACCAGCTTTCCGGTGCGAAGTCATAACCTATTTCCAGTTTGCTTTGACCTTGCCTCTCTTGAAATCAACCAATCATTGCAGACTTTACATTCAGCTTTGGCTGTAGAGGGGGGTCAAAGATCGGAATGTGAAATTTTCCTTCTTTCTATGTGTTAGCTGTTTTCGTCAATAGGAGACAAACGACGAAGGTAAGGAATCTGATATTTTACGATCGTTTAGTGCATGGTGTTGCTAATCTTTTCTGAAAATATTGATGCCTAACTCTTCATAACTTGGTTTTGGTGATTATTTTACGAACCTAGTCGAATGCCCAGTCCCCACAGAACAAGGGGAAATAATTTGGCCAGTCCCGAGTGAGTTAAGGAATAAGGGCACAGACATGTTATTTCTTCTTCCATTAATCATCCGCCTTCATCCATTTGAAGATTCTGATGATATGTTCTAGGCTTGTTTTGCTCTACAGACACAAACTATCAGGGTAAATCTTACATGCTTCACTTCTTTACCTGAACGTGACTGGATTCAAACAATACTCATCGAATCATGATTCCAAGCCTCGTTCGAGACACAATTTCTTATTCATAGTTTCCATTAAAACTGTTACATGCAGCTGTGTTATCGCGCCCAAAATAATTAAGTTAATACAGACCTGTGGAAAGAAAGCGAAAACGTATGGTGCTAGCATCGACATCCACTCAGATTTATCTCGCTTGGCCAAGACCAAGAGAATCTGTTTACTGTATTTTTCGGACTATAAGGCGATACTTTTTTCCAAGACTCAGACCCCTGCGCCTTATAATATGACTGATGAAATAGTAAGAAAATATAATAACAAAATCTGATAATCGGGTAAAATTTGGGGTGTGTGCCTTATATAAAGGTACGCCTTATAGTCTGAAAAATATGGTATGTCTGCACACGGACAAAAACCTCTCCCAATAGCGGGCAAAGACTAAACTACTGTAATGATCATTATGAACACTAGCACAATGATTCCTTAGGTCCTACCAATAACGTTAGCTGATATTTTTCTTATAAAGCTTTAGCAAACTAAAGGCATTTTAATAAACAACGAAACAACAAATATCTTGTATCGTTAAAAATTCGGGACTTTCCTGGTGTTGCACTGCCTCCGGGCATTGCCTCCAGGATCGTTCCCACCATCTTTATATCTACTAATGTCCCATATGTTCCAGACCGGAGGATATTAAGCAGAATTTCATTAACGAAACAACATATTTGCATATATACAAACCCCATGCTTTAAAAAAAAGCAATAATAAAAAAAAAAGGAGTCCAAATTTTCTGTACCGGAGTTCATGCCAATAGGACATACATCTCACCCATCTTCTCACGAGTCAAAATTTGAATATATCTACACAAATAATTCCCTTTATTACCCTCTTGATAAAAAAACACCTAAAAATTAACGCTCAAGCAGAAAACCGAAAGAAGCAGAGAGACAGTAAATACCTAGTCAAAACAAAAAACGTATCAAAGCGCCAGTGGGAGATAAACGACTCAGCAGCGACGGAAGCCAAGGGAGGGCACTCATCGGATGGGAGCGGCTGAGCCGATCAGAGTGCTGTCCTCCTCGCGTTCAGCGGCCTGTTGTTTCACGTCCTGCAGAGTGTGGACGAACTTGGACCACTCGTCTGTCTTCGGGTTGGCTATGTGCTGTTGAAAGAGCCAGAAGAGGGTGATTTGCATGAAAAACGTTCATCATTAACTCATTCCTCCCTGCGCCCGACAAACTGTCGGGCAGAGACCTGCATTTACTTTCCTTATCAATCTAGAAACTTTTAGTGACTCCTTCTTCTTCTTCCCAGGCCATAATGGGTAAGGTACATACGTGTCCGGTTTTCAGTTTTCACTGGTCTCCCCGCTGCGCACAGCCGACACATTCCGATTTCGGAGAAGCTCAAAGGAGAAACATTATTTGGAAGATTTTTTTTTTAAAGGCAGGAGAATGGGCCGAAAAGTCATAAAGATAGTAGATGACACAAAGCAAAGAAAAAAGGCAAGAGTCAAAGAGAGGCAGATTAGAGGAAGCTACAAGCACAGAACTTCCAGATCGTGGAGGAACTATTTTTATGAAAGACCCCCCGGTATCCCCACAGGGATTTAGTGACTAAAATCTGTTTATTCTGAAGCTATTTCCGTCAGAATGATCGCTAAACTCGTTGCACGATTTAAAATCATTTGTAAGCATTTAATTGTAGTTCCTCTCTCAGTAGTTCCTCTCTCAGAACCTGCAGGCTGGGGGTGCAGCCCGCAGTGCAAATGGGCGGTGAGCAAAGGGTTAAAGTCCATCAACAATGTGGGTTTTTTCCCCATTCCGTTCCGTCAACATCACAAAATGATACAAACTGTGTTGAATCGAATATAATATGCTGAATGCTGACAAACGAAAATATATGAAAAGTAGGTCAGCTTGAGGTCTATGAAGGGGGATGGTGAATGCGGGGGCGGGCGTGGTTTGGATTCTAGGGGAGTGTGAAAGGGGGGGGGTGACGTAAATGTTATCGTGATTTCGTTTCGGGTTGTTCCTTATAAGTGCGTTGTTTTGTTGTTGTTTTTGCTCAGATGTTTAACTTTTTTGTGAAGCGCTTAGAGCCCCATAAGGAGAATAAGCGCTATATAAATTATCATTATTATTATTAACCCTTTCACTGCCAGCCATATTTCAGCCAAAAATTCCATCAACTTTACCTGAGTAGAGAACAAAATCCATCTGCAGTATTGGGGATTCTTCTGTGGCATATATAAAATAAGGTCTATCCGTACTTCCCCAAACTAAGACAACAGGGTCTTTGGAAAATAGACCCCAATTTGATGCCTTTTAGTGACATAGGTGTTAAATCACTGTGGTGCTAAAATGCGACTCTGGCGGTGAAAGGGTTAAACCAGCACTTGCTTACAGGAAATGATGCAAGATTAGGTGAGCCTGAGAAACTTGCCCAAGAAACTTGACTGGACAACTAGAAAGGATTAATATATCATTTTTATCATACAATTACATGTAGACAGTTAATTCTTTATTGTGCTTTGTTTAAAAAATCATTACTTTAAACGATCTCTTCTCATGCGGAAAATATCTGGGAAAGCTCATCAACTTTAACGATCTCTTCTCATGCGGAAAATATCTGGGAAAGCTTATCAAAATGAATCACTAAACACAAAAGACCTGAGAATATGGACAGGAGTACTAGGCTAGAGGAACATACGTGCTATTTTTACGAGACAAGTAAAGTCTGATTCTTGACCTTTCTATCGAATGTTTCTATATTTTTGCTAGCCACAAATATTTAACATAAAAACAATTTTACTGAGCAAAATATTTTTTTTTAAATTTTAAGGTTGTTGGCTTTTTTCTTTTTCATATGCTTAGCGACAATGACAAACTTTTGATGATTGAGGCTGTGTACACAAATTCCCTACGGAAACCCGTCCGCAATCCACAAATTAAGAAAAGAAAGTAAGAAATGTGCGGAAGAGTTTCCGTGTGTATGCGCACATTCCTTCCTATTTCTTATTTCCAGATTTTTTTGTGTGGATAGCGTGTGGGTTTCCCTACGGAAGGTGCGTGTAAATGTGCGCACGGCCTGATTTTTACGAGGAGACTTATGAAATGTTTCAGCTGTAAATTTTGAGCTGTTGTGTGCACCATGACGATAAGACATGATAATGATGATGATAAGCGTTTTCTCACCTCTCCCACATCGTAGATGTAGATACGTCCCATGTCGTCGGCCACTCCAATATGATGCCCCGTCTGATGCCACCGACATTTGTTCAATGCCAACATTATCATCAGTACAGTGGAACTTCCCTTATAAGACCTTAAAAAAACATCCAAAATGAGGTCGTATTAGGGAGGGGTCTTATAAGGGAGGTAATTTTAATACTTACAAAGAAGGGCAATGTCTCAGAGAAGTAGGTCTTACGTGGGAGTCTTAAAGTGGGAAGTCTTATAATGGAGGTTCCACTGTATTACTATTATTGCTCATTATTATCATCATATTCTCATCGTTACCTCTCCCACATCGTAGATGTAGATTCGTCCCATGTCATCGGCCACTCCAATAAGATGCCCCGTCTGATGCCACCGACATTTGTTCAATGCCACGTTATCATCAATATCACTATTATTGCTCATTATTATCATCATATTCTCATCGTTACCTCTCCCACATCGTAGATGTAGATTCGTCCCATGTCGTCGGCCACTCCAATATGATGCCCCGTCTGATGCCACCGACATTTGTTCAATGCCACGTTTCCGTCCACCACCACCGAGGCTGTGGGTACCTGTCAACAACAGCATGACATTGTGCTTGAACTGAACAACAAAGAAATTACCGTAATTTTCAGGTTATAAGGCAATATTGTTTTCTTCACTTTCGACCTATGCGCCTAATAAACGAGGGCACCCTATCAGTGAACAAAATCGTGAGAAGAGAGGCAACGATTGCCGTGTTCAGTACAGTCTACTGTCGGTCAGACATTGAAAGTGGTCACGAGTCGCCAATATGATGAATACTCACGTTAAAATGCTTCAAAATACCTATTATAGTCCGAGATACCGTCCAAACAGATGCCATAATCCTTCATTGGATGTACAAAGCATTGTTGTAGAGCTTAAAATGCCATAAGTCTATCAGTTTTCGCGAAGAATTGTCCAAACACAACAACAGGAAGCAGCTCAAACGGAAATTCGATTATTTGAAAGGGGAGCCAACTCTCGTTAATGACAGCAGTAATGGCGGTCGGTAAGCACTTACAGGACGATGTGACACCAATATTTATACAATGCAAAATTCCTTCCACCACTACAGACGCTGTGGGTACCTTTGAACCACAGCATGACATTGTGCTTGAATTGAACAACAAAGAAATTAAAATGATCCTATATCGACATTTGTTCAATGCAAAATTTCCGTCCACCACCACTGAAGCCGTAGGTACCTACGAACCACACACATCACTGTGAAATTGTACTTCACAGAACTTGTGAAAATCTAAAACAAAAATGTGTGTGATATGCGAATGAACAAACCGTTTATTTAGTTGTTTTTTACTTCGCTTCTGTTTCCATCTTCACCCGTTTGTATTAATGTGTAGCGTTGTGATGTTTTTCAGTTCAGTTATAATATTCCTAAAGTTTCTCAAGAGTTATTGTTCTTTGCGTTTTTTCCTAGAGTTATTAGAGATTAGGAAGACTAGACACAAAGGTGATGGCAAGTCGTCAGATCTCATACCTCCGTTTCATGGTTGAGGTGCCACAGGTCCAGCCTGCCCATGATGTCCACGCTGGAGAACAGGGCAGGATATCTCTCTGTGTCTCTCTCTCATACCTCCGTTTCATGGTTGAGGTGCCACAGGTCCAGCCTGCCCATGATGTCCACGCTGGAGAACAGGGCAGGATATCTCTCTGTGTCTCTCTCTCATACCTCCGTTTCATGGTTGAGGTGCCACAGGTCCAGCCTGCCCATGATGTCCACGCTGGAGAATAGGGCAGGATATCTCTCTCTCTCTCATACCTCTTTCATGGTTGAGGTGCCACAGGTCCAGCCTGCCCATGATGTCCACGCTGGAGAATAGGGCAGGATATCTCTCTCTCTCTCTCTCTCATACCTCCGTTTCATGGTTGAGGTGCCACAGGTCCAGCCTGCCCATGATGTCCACGCTGGAGAATAGGGCAGGATATCTCTCTCTCTCTCTCTCTCATACCTCCGTTTCATGGTTGAGGTGCCACAGGTCCAGCCTGCCCTGTCCACGCTGGAGAATAGGGCAGGATATCTCTCTGTCTCTCTCTCATATCTCCGTTTCATGGTTGAGGTGCCACAGGTCCAGCCTGCCCTGTCCACGCTGGAGAATAGGGCAGGATATCTCTCTCTCTCTCTCTCTCTCTCTCTCTCTCTCTCTCTCTCTCTCTCTCTCTCTCATACCTCAGTTTCATGGTTGAGGTGCCACAGGTCCAGCCTGCCCATGATGTCCACGCTGGAGAAGAGGGCAGGATATCTCTCTCTCTGTCTCTCTCTCATACCTCCGTTTCATGGTTGAGGTGCCACAGGTCCAGCCTGCCCATGATGTCCACGCTGGAGAAGAGGGCCGGGTTGGTGGGGGACCACTGCACATCGCTCACATAGTCACTGTTGTCCTCGAACGAACACAGGTACTTCTGCTCCTGTACACACACATACACATGCATGGCTTAATTTTTTTTTAATTTTTTTTTTTTAAAGATACATGTGACCAGTATACAGAAGAAAACAGGAAGGAATACAGAGAAAGAAGAATAAGAAGAAGCATAGAAGAGAAAGAAGAAGAAAACAGGTATGTATGTAGAAGAAGACAGAAACCCCACAGAAGAAGAAAAAAAAAAGACCAGAAACACAGAAGAAATGAAGAAGATTTGAACACAGAAAAAGAAGGAAAAGATGACATATACACAGGAAAAGAAGGAAAAGATGACATATAAACAGGAAAAGATGACATATACACAGAAAAAGACGACATATACACAGGAAAAGAAGGAAAAGATGACATATAAACAGGAAAAGACGACATATACACAGGAAAAGACGACATATACGCAGGAAAAGAAGAAAAAGACGACATATAAACAGGAAAAGATGACATATACACAGAAAAAGATGACATATACACAGAAAAAGACGACATATACACAGGAAAAGAAGGAAAAGATGACATGTACACATGAAAAGATGACATATACACAGGAAAAGATGACATATACATAGGAAAAGATGACATATACAAAAGAAAAGACGACACATACACAGGAAAAGATGACATATACACAGGGAAAGACGATATATACACAGAAAAAGATGACATATACACAGGAAAAGACGACATCTCACAGGAAAAGACGACATATACAAAGGAAAAGACGACATCTCACAGGAAAAGACGACATATACACAGGAAAAGACGGCATATACACAGGAAAAGACGATAAATACACAGGAAAAGACATACACAGGAAAAGATGACATATACACAGGAAAAGATGACATATACACAGGAAAAGATATATACACAGGAAAAGACGACATATACACAGGAAAAGATGACATATACACAGGAAAAGACGGCATATACACAGGAAAAGACGACATATACACAGGAAAAGAAGAAGAAGAAGAGCATTGCCTGACGTAAAGTCGCTGTGGGTCAGTTACCTTCATGTTCCACAGCTTCACTGTCCAATCAAAGGAAGCGGTGAGGAAGTACGGGGAGAAGTCGATCTGTCCTGCCGCCCTGTGTGTGTCGATCGCCGTGATTGGTCCTTGGTGACCTTCGTACCCTTCGTTGATGCCCGCTTTGCTGATTAAGATTAAAATTAATATTCAAATTATAGCCCCGTCGACAACAAAGGCCATGTCAGGGCTGTCACCACGTTAAATCTTACCACATATTAAAAAGGGATAAAAACACAAGGTAAAAACAAAATCAGTTTTTTTTGCTAAAATACTTACATGAATCAATCACAAACTTAGCAAGTAAAAACATAACATGTGAAGTTTGCTGAAAGCACACGTTTTACCATTGGATGATATGAATAGCCTGAATTAGGGCCAACAGCACAGTGAGGAAGTAAGGGGAGAAGTCGATCTGTCCTGCTGCCCTGTGTGTGTCAATCGCTGTGATTGGTCCTTGGTGACCTTCGGACCCTCCGCTTTGCTGAAAGCACACGTTTTACCATTGGATGATATGAATAGCCTGAATTAGGGCCAACAGGACAGTGAGGAAGTGAGGGGAGAAGTCGATCTGTCCTGCCGCCCTGTGTGTGTCGATCGCTGTGATTGGTCCTTGGTGACCTTCGTACCCTCCGCTTTGCTGAAAGCACACGTTTTACCATTGGATGATATGAATAGCCTGAATTAGGGCCAACAGGACAGTGAGGAAGTGAGGGGAGAAGTCGATCTGTCCTGCCGCCCTGTGTGTGTCGATCGCTGTGATTGGTCCTTGGTGACCTTCGTACCCTTCGTTGATGCCCGCTTTGCTGATTAAGATTAAAATTATAGCCCTGTCGACAACAAGGGCCATGTCAGGGCTGTCACCACGTTAAATATTACCACATATCAAAAAGGGATTCAAATCCCATGTTTGAAGTGCTTAACAGTATAAAATACTCATGTTGTAACAGGAGAATTTGTATCTTTGTGTCACTTTGTGCACATGTGTTCATGTTCGTGGTAAAGTAAGCAACATATACTGCTTTTTTGCTTTAACTTTTTTGTAAGTATAATTTTCTATGGGGCTTATAAACTGGTGCGGCTTATATGTGAATAAACACCTAATATTCTGTCAATTTAAGGGGTGCGTCTTACATACAGGTTCGTCTCATAGTCCAGTTTTTACGGTATGTGTTTATGCCGTGCCACAAATCAATTTCTCACTTTTGAGATAATAAAGTGGCCTTGAGTCTTGAGTCACCAAAGTGACTCTCCAGCAGCAGGGCAGATGGAAGCCTCTTGACGGCCTAACATAGACCCCCCCCCCTCCCCCCTGGACTACTGATTTCAGACTCTGCAACCTGACAAGCCAGGGTGTGTCTGTGAGTTGGGATTTCAGAATGAGTTGCACAGGAGCAATGCCACTGTTAGGACAGCAAAAAAAAAAAAAAAAAGTTCCATCAAGATAGCTTCTTCAAAATCTGGTAAAACCTGAAAACCAGCACCCCAAAAGAAAAAAATGTTCTTTATCTCTTCTGGCGCCGTGTATTTTTTGACGTTCTTCGTTGTCCGTTGCATCTAAACCGACAAGAGGGGAGTAACTGGGTTCTTTTCAAGCGCGCATGCATTGCTGTAACGGCAGAAACAGCGACAAAAGCTCTAAAATCAGACAAACACATGGCAGGGTGCTTGGCAGTGAATGTCTTTGCGCTTGGTGAGAGTGTACAGTGACGTCCTGGGTGAATGTGCATTAGCCCTAAGCAACCTGGAACTATACCATAGTATATAGAAAAACGAAAGTAGCCAAGGACCTTGACCCCTATCCCGGATATGGGGCGGTAGTTATCCCCCTTACATCCGGGTGGGGCTGGCTAGCATATGTCATTCCTATTTTTCCAGCCCATGCGTTCAGACCTGGGACTTGCCATGCTAACTTTTTTCTGATGCTTTGAACATTCCTGGTGGGTTTGTTCCATTTCTTCTGTCATAAATTTCATTTGTTTTCATTGAGTAACCTGTTGGGTTGCTTCTCGCTCTTATTTTTCTTGTCATTTTCTAGTGGTTGGTTGAATGTTTTTTGGGCAGGTTGTTCTTCTTCTTCTTCTTCTTCTTCTTCGCATTCACATCCTCCGTCAGCTTGTTGACGACTATGATGCATGGGGTTTCCGGTATTCTCTATAAACACATTTGTGCTGTGGGAAAAGAACAGCTGCCCAGATGATCAGCTCAAGGGGGGGGGGGGGGGAGAGTAGGTAGGGTAGAGGGTGTAAAGAGAGGTCCAGGGGGCCAGCGGGGGTGGGGGGTGGGGGGGTGTCGGCAGGAGCTCAGGGGCAAGGGGGGGGGGGGAGGGGGAGGGGGGGGGGGTTCAGATCTGGGTTTTGAAGACCTCCACCAAGGCTGATGAAATTGCCTCAGGTGGAAGACTGTTCCATTCGCACACGGCTCTTGGAAAGAAAGAAAACTTCCTGTAGTTTGTCTTGGTAGCAGGAAGCAGGTACGCTGCCGAGTGCGACTGTCTCATCTGTCTGGTTGGTGGGTGAGGGACAGGCCTATGCTGAGTATTGATCATTGTTCTGTCCTACTTCGTTTTGTCGGCCATTATGGCTTCTTCTTCACAGTCGGTTTCGGTCTCTGTTAATAAACCTTCGGGTCAGTCTTCAGTTTCTGAAACAGTTGTTCAGTCTCCTAAACGTGATGTAGGCGGCAGGTATTCTAAACATTCTTCGCCAAATTCAACGTCTATTCGTAAATCTTCATCCAAGTCTTCTTCAAAGACAGTGTCAAAACCGATTTCTCCTATGAAACCGGTCACTCCGTCAGAACCTTTGACTATTCCAGCTTCGGTTTCGGTGGCTTCCACCCACTCATTTGATGCACAGTCCATGTTTCAAATCTTCATGAAACAACTCAGTTCGTCAGGGTTTCAAGTTTGTCCGGTGTCGACTACTCTCCTGTGAGTATTTTTCTAACTCAGAGCGTCCGGAGTCAGTCCACCCTGTTGTCTCTTCCCGAGTCACAGGGTCGACTCTCTCCCCTCCATATGTTCACAGGGTTTCTTCAAACAGACTCTCTACCCGGGCCAGTGTTGCTTCTCGGTCTTCCAGCAGATCCTACTTAACTGCGGGTTTCCGGGCTGTTGGAACAGCCTCAACCCATGAGGGTCCCTTTGTTCTCGGATCTCCCCTCACAGAATCGTAGCTATTATGTGGGGGGCTCGCCTACCCTTCTAGAGGGTCTCGCTATTGACGTTGGGTCTTTAGTAGGCCGATGGTCCCCCAGCTGTCAGGGCTAATGCACATGTTTTAAGTGTTGGTCAGTATGGTTAGAATAGATAGGGGGATTATTAGAAGTGTTAACTTAAAGAGTTCAGCTTTTGCTCTCGTCCGAGGACGTGTGTGCTCTGCGCTGTCGTCAGTGAACTCTAATATGCAACCTGCTAGGCAAGCCGCGAGTGGCGTGCATCGAAGATAGTGAGAAAATGTAGTGGCTTTTTTGTTTTCTTCTTGAAATTTGGACACTCTTTCAGCTTTTCGTATGGAGACAGGGTGCAGTTATTTGTTATTTGTTTCCCTGTGTTTTAGTTCCCTCTTATAAAATACAGCAAAAGATATTGTGATAGTTTGCATGTAGAGACTTGATGTGACAGTTTTTCGTTCAATGCTATGAAGATATTTTGTGACTGTCAGCTTTTCTTCGGTGATATGAGGTGCAGGTACTGCAAACCCTTGATGATTGTATATTAGTATGAATGCCACTATCTCCAAGTACGTTTCCTCCAAAGTAAGCGGTAATAAGTGGAAACCTTCTATAGAGGATCTACAACTTTTCGTCACTCTTCAGGTTTGACAGGTGAAGGAGAAGATCAACATCAAGATTTTTGAAGTTGATTGGAATAAGGCCACCCGACAATGAACAGAGAACGCAGACTTCGGTGGAATACACCAATCACAGGTGCACAATACAGCGAGGAACATCCCCAAGCTGAGCGCCACGGTGATGATCAACCTGACGTTGCCAAGCGCCATGGTGATGATCAACCCGACGTTGCCGAGCCCCACAGTGATGATCAGCCCGACGTTGCCGAGCCCCACAGTGATCAGCCCGACGTTGCCGAGCCCCACAGTGATGATCAGCCCGACGTTGCCAAGCGCCATGGTGATGATCAACCCGACGTTGCCGAGCCCCACAGTGATGATCAGCCCGACGTTGCCGAGACCCACAGTGATGATCAACCCGACGTTGCCGAGCGCCACGGTGATGATCAACCCGACATTGCCGAGCGCCACGGTGATGATCAACCCAATGTTGCCGAACGCCATGGTGCCGATCCCCACATCAACCCGACGTTGCCGAGCCCCACTGATGATGCCGACGTTACCGAGCCCACACTGATGAACAACCCGACATTGCCGAACCCCAGTGATGATCAACCCGATGTTGCCGACCCCCACAGTGATGATCAACCCGACGCTGATGATGCCGACCCCACACTGATGCTGCTGACGTTGCCGACCCCCACAGTGATGATCAACCCGACGCTGATGATGCCGACCCCACACTGATGATGCTGATGTTGCCGACCCCCCCAGTGATGATCAACTCGACGCTGATGATGCCGACCCCACACTGATGATGCTGATGTTGCCGACCCCCACAGTGATGATCAACCCGACGCTGATGCCGACCCCACACTGATGATGCTGATGTTGCCGACCCCCCCAGTGATGATCAACTCGACGCTGACCCCACACTGATGATGCCGACGTTGCCGACCCCCACAGTGATGAACCCGATGTTGCCAAGCCACACGGTGATGAAGCCGACGTTGCCGAGCCCCCCAGTGATGATCAACCTGACGTTGCCGAGCCCCACGGTGATGGTAACCAATTTATTTGCTCCGTTTACCTTTATCCAAAGGGTGTGTGTATGTTTTTTCACAGTTCAAGAAAACGAGCAAAACGAAGCAGAAACTCAAAAGAAAACTGGATGCTAATAGAGCCCAAGAACAGTGGGGAAACTGAAGCTCCGCGTGAGTTATCTGACACTTCGGATTGAGCAGAGAGAGAGAATGTTCTCGTTCTTACAGACATGTTCACGAAGTTCACGGCCGCAGTGCTGACTCAAGAGCGATCGTCCACGAGTGGTTCCACAGGTATGGCGCTCCTCAAAGACTCCACTCTGACCAAGGGAGAAACTGCAAGTCATGTGCGAGTGTGTTGTTGCATGTGTGGGGAGGGAGGGGGGTTGTGGGGGGCGGGGTGTGAGTGGGTGTGAGATGAGGGGTGAGGGCAGTGCATGTATGTGTGTGTGTGTGTGTGTGTGTGTGTGTGTGTGTGTGTGTGTGTGTGTGTGTGTGTGCTTGTTTGTGCGCGTGTGTGCGTGCGCGTTCGCGAATGTGTGGTTATTAATTGTGTGCAATGATTTGTGTGTAGGGGTGTGTGCACGTGCGTTTGTGTGTACGCACATTCGAGTATATGTGTGTGTGTGAGTGTGAGTGTGTGGAGGGGCATAGGTTACTAACAACATAAAAACTTGATATTGACTTTTCATTCATAAATTATCTGTCTGTCATTCATTAGCCTCTCATTCAAAAAAGATAAGCTTGATGGAACCTATGACATCTTTTTACATCACGTACGTCATTTTTATTTTTTCACGATAGGTTTTGTTATTGCTGTCCTTTAATATCATCGATTGCGTCTTTTCATACACCTAGTTACCATTCTCTTTCTTGACTTGGTCAATGGCTGAGGAAGGCTTTCAGTTTCATTAACTGACAATAAAGCCGAAAATTTCTTCATTTTCATGAAAAAGGCATGTTGTTTTGTGTTCTTTTATTTTATTTTATAAATATCATAACATAAAAAAAGAAAACACAAGTAGAAATAACTGGAAAAGGAAATTTATTAAAAGCAGATATTTCGAGATATGTGCTCTTTGTCCATGCTGGTCTCCAAATGCCAGTACAAAGTCACATTATGTAGGCCTACTAAGAATTACAACAATGATTAAAATTCAGAGAAGAACAAAAAATATTTAAAAGGTTCACATTATATTTTATATTATATAGAATTATAGAAAACATTTTTGTCCCTTGTCTTTGTCCATACTGGTCTCCAAATGCCAGTACAAAGTCACATTATATATATACACTAGCGCAACGCCTAGTACTGGCAAATCCCAGAACCGGTAACGCCTAGTACCGGTACCGACGGAAAGCGGCATGAAGCGGCGTATATCGCGCTCGTTTCTGAATCGATTCGCTTCAGGTTTGGCACATAGATAGTCCCCGTCCCCGGTCATCTACCTGCCAAATTTGAAGGCAATCCACCCAGAAATGCTGGAGATACTGGCGCTGAGAGGCCGGCGGATACGCGTTTCGCGCATTTGCCAAACCGCGGAAATGACACGGCCGCCTCGGTTGCCGTTGCCATCGCCCCGTTAGGGCTCACAGCAAATGTGAAGCGATTCAGTCGAAAAACGGCGGAGTTATAAGGCCCGTTTTGTGTTTCAGACAGACAGACACACACACACGGACACTTGGCTTTTTACTATATGATGCCTCTCTCTCTCTGTCGCTCTCTCTCTCTCTTTTTTTTCACCTTGTTTTGTTTTTGTCCCCTGTCTACTTTCTCTTCTGTATGTCTCTTTAGCTAGCTGTTCTAATTTGTTTTGCTTTTTCTGTTCCATCTCTACAGATCACCAGGTTCTACAGCAGGAAGAAAGCTAATGAATCGCATTAAATGTATTCAAGAATGGTGTGTGTGTGTGTGTGTGTGTGTGTGTGTGTGTGTGTGTGTGTGTGTGTGTGTGAGTGTGTGTGTGTGGCTCTACATGAGGAAGAAAGCTAATGAATCACATTAAATGTATTCAAGAATGGTGTGTGTGTGTGTGTGTGTGTGTGTGTGTGTGTGTGTGTGTGTGTGGCTCTACATGAGGAAGAAAGCTAATGAATCACATTAAATGTATTCAAGAGTGTGTGTGTGTGTGTGTGTGTGTGTGTGTGTGTGTGTGTGTGTGAGTGTGAGTGTGTGTGTGTGAGTGTGAGTGAGAGAGAGAGAGAGAGAGAGAGAGAGAGAGAGAGAGAGAGAGAGAGAGAGCATCTTATGATGTTGTGTGTGCCGTAACCAATAAATATGAATTTTGTTTGGATTCTATGACAAGACTTTACTATCTATTACTGATTTCAAGATAGATACCAATAGATACCATCAACTCTCTCATGTGTTTGAGTAGACTTACAGCACTTAGAACACTGCATCCTTCTAAAATTTATGTTATTTATATTTTTATGTCACATTTTGCAAGCTCTTGAACACTGGGAGAAATGCGCCAGTTAGGGATGAGAACATTATGTGTGTGACCGTTTTTGATATCAAACATTTTATTCCTTCTTCATACAAAGAGCATTCATATATATGTATATAATCGATTCAGAATGAGAAGATAAATTAGCATTAACAGTTTATGTTAGGGGATGCAGCAAAATGTAGGTATTGTACAACAGTGCGACAGAAGACATGATACAAGTCTTTTCATTTTCCAGCTCACAGGATCTCCCGCTCGAGCCGTCGCCTCATTCTCTGGGGGAGCAGGGCAGCTTCCCTGATCTGCCCTCAGAGGCTTTGGACGGTGAGTGAAGTGCCTCATCAGGCTGTCTGTCTTTCTCACTATTCCCCCCTACGTCCCTCTCTGTACCCACGTTTCTGTGTGTGCGTGTGTGTTTGAAAATTAAAAAAAATTACATGTATTTATAAGCAACTTTAGAATGCTAACTGAAAAGTTAAACTAAATGCAATGATAGGAGCATGGCAATAACATAGGCCACACTGGTTATAATAATGCTATGTGCTGTTGAGCTAAAATAGGTTGAACACCCCACTGTAGGTGTCCTCTCTCACAGGGTGACCAATGCCAAAGATATTCTAAAAGGGTAAGATGGACTACTTAAAGAGCTCGGCGAACGGGGCTGATAGAGTTATCGTTAGTGGCGACAGTACATTTTCACAGTGGAGGCTATCCAAAAACTCAGACTGGAACTTGAACGGAGAATTCAACTGGCCTATCGACGTGTAAAATGTGTCCTGTTTGAAAGGGACATAACCAGTGTTTCTCTCCTCACCACTCATATAGGGAAAAGAGGCCGGATGCTTATCTTCCCCTAGAATATCTTTGCCAATACAGCATATACATATATATTCAGTATGTAGTGAGAAACAGAAAACAGCCTCAAAACCAGATTCCATCTGCACAGATCAAACATCAACAAAAACACAGGAACACACATCACAACCCACTTCAACAGTCCACATCATTCCCTTGCATCAGATGCATGCCTATCGAAAAGGTCCACTGCAACACAAAGCAAAAAAAGACTTCAACGTGAGACGTTCTGGATCTCAAACATCCAGACTCTCTACCCACCGGGACTGAATGCCTCGCCATGATGCGATGATAAGTACGGCCTTGACTGCGCTATGAGCGCCTGGCTCCCCTCCTAAAGACTTATTTGGACAATCTGCATGCTCACACGCGTGCATGTATGTGCGTGTGCTTGTTTGTGCGCGTGTGTGCGCGCGCGCGTTCGCGAATGTGTGGTTATTAATTGTGTGCATTGATTTGTGTGTAGGGGTGTGTGCACGTGCGTTTGTGTGCACGCACATTCGAGTATATGTGTGTGTGAGTGTGTGGAGGGGCATAGGTTACTAATAACATAAAAACTTGATATTGACTTTTCATTCAAGATAGATACCAATAGATACCATCAACTCTTTCATGTGTTTGAGTAGACTTACAGCACTTAGAACACTGCATCCTTCTAAAATTTGTTATTTATATTTTTATGTCACATTTTGCAAGCTCTTGAACACTGGGAGAAATGCGCCAGTTAGGGATGAGAACATTATGTGTGTGACCGTTTTTGATATCAAACATTTTATTCCTTCATACATTTACAAAGAGCATTCATATATATGTATATAATCGATTCAGAATGAGAAGATAAATTAGCATTAACAGTTTATGTTAGGGGATGCAGCAAAATGTAGGTATTGTACAACAGTGCGACAGAAGACATGATACAAGTCTTTTCATTTTCCAGCTCACAGGATCTCCCGCCCGAGCCGTCGCCTCGTTCTCTGGGGGAGCAGGGCAGCTTCCCTGATGTGCCCTCAGAGGCTTTGGACGGTGAGTGAAGTGCCTCATCAGGCTGTCTGTCTTTCTCACTATTCCCCCCTACGTCCCTCTCTGTACCCACGTTTCTGTGTGTGTGCGCACATGTGTGCGCATGTGTGTTTGAAAATTGAAAAAAATTACATGTATTCATAAGCAACTTTGGAATGCTAACTGAAAAGTTAAACTAAATGCAATGATAGGAGCATGGCAATAACATAGGCCACACTGGTTAAAATAATGCTATGTGCTGTTGAGCTAAAATAGGTTGAACACCCCACTGTAGGTGTTCGCTCTCACAGGGTGACTAATGCCAAAGATATTCTAAAAGGGTAAGATGGACTACTTAAAGAGCTCGGCGAACCGGGCTGATAGAGTTATCGTTAGTGGCGACAGTACATTTTCACAGTGGAGGCTATCCAAAAACTCAGACTGGAACTTGAACGGAGAATTCAACTGGCCTATCGACGTGTAAAATGTGTCCTGTTTGAAAGGGACATAACCAGTGTTTCTGTCCTCACCACTCATATAGGGAAAAGAGACCGGATGCTTATCTTCCCCTAGAATATCTTTGCCAATACAGCATATACATATATATTCAGTATGTAGTGAGAAACAGAAAACAGCATCAAAACCAGATTCCATCTGCACAGATCAAACATCAACAAAAACACAGGAACACACATCACAACCCACTTCAACAGTCCACATCATTCCCTTGCAAGCATAAGATGCATGCCTATCGAAAAGGTCCACTGCAGCACAAAGCAAAAAAAGACTTCAACGTGAGACGTTCTGGATCTCAAACATCCAGACACTCTACCCACCGGGACTGAATGCCTCGCCTTGATGCGATGATAAGTACGGCCTTGACTGCGCTATGAGCGCCTGGCTCCCCTCCTAAAGACTTATTTGGACAATCTGCATGCTCACACGCGTGCATGTATGTGCGTGTGCTTGTTTGTGCGTTCGCGCGCGCATTCGCGAATGTGTGGTTATTAATTGTGTGCATTGATTTGTGTGTAGGGGTGTGTGCACGTGCGTTTGTGTGCACGCACATTCGAGTATATGTGTGTGTGTGAGTGTGTGGAGGGGCATAGGTTACTAATAACATAAAAACTTGATATTGACTTTTCATTCAAGATAGATACCAATAGATACCATCAACTCTTTCATGTGTTTGAGTAGACTTACAGCACTTAGAACACTGCATCCTTCTAAAATTTGTTATTTATATTTTTATGTCACATTTTGCAAGCTCTTGAACACTGGGAGAAATGCGCCAGTTAGGGATGAGAACATTATGTGTGTGACCGTTTTTGATATCAAACATTTTATTCCTTCATACATTTACAAAGAGCATTCATATATATGTATATAATCGATTCAGAATGAGAAGATAAATTAGCATTAACAGTTTATGTTAGGGGATGCAGCAAAATGTAGGTATTGTACAACAGTGCGACAGAAGACATGATACAAGTCTTTTCATTTTCCAGCTCACAGGATCTCCCGCTCGAGCCGTTGCCTCGTTCTCTGGGGGAGCAGGGCGGCTTCCCTGATCTGCCCTCAGAGGCTTTGGACGGTGAGTGAAGTGCCTCATCAGGCTGTCTGTCTTTCTCACTATTCCCCCCTACATCCCTCTCTGTGCCCACGTTTCTGTGTGTGTGCGCACATGTGTGCGCATGTGTGTTTGAAAATTGAAAAAAATTACATGTATTCATAAGCAACTTTGGAATGCTAACTGAAAAGTTAAACTAAATGCAATGATAGGAGCATGGCAATAACATAGGCCACACTGGTTAAAATAATGCTATGTGCTGTTGAGCTAAAATAGGTTGAACACCCCACTGTAGGTGTTCGCTCTCACAGGGTGACTAATGCCAAAGATATTCTAAAAGGGTAAGATGGACTACTTAAAGAGCTCGGCGAACCGGGCTGATAGTTATCGTTAGTGGCGACAGTACATTTTCACAGTGGAGGCTATCCAAAAACTCAGACTGGAACTTGAACGGAGAATTCAACTGGCCTATCGACGTGTAAAATGTGTCCTGTTTAAAAGGGACATAACCAGTGTTTCTGTCCTCACTACTCATATAGGGAAAAGAGACCGGATGCTTATCTTCCCCTAGAATATCTTTGCCAATACAGCATATACATATATATTCAGTATGTAGTGAGAAACAGAAAACAGCCTCAAAACCAGATTCCATCTGCACAGATCAAACATCAACAAAAACACAGGAACACACATCACAACCCACTTCAACAGTCCACATCATTCCCTTGCAAGCATCAGATGCATGCCTATCGAAAAGGTCCACTGCAGCACAAAGCAAAAAAAGACTTCAACGTGAGACGTTCTGGATCTCAAACATCCAGACACTCTACCCACCGGGACTGAATGCCTCGCCTTGATGCGATGATAAGTACGGCCTTGACTGCGCTATGAGCGCCTGGCTCCCCTCCTAAAGACTTATTTGGACAATCTGCATGCTCACACGCGTGCATGTATGTGCGTGTGCTTGTTTGTGCGCGTGTGTGCGTTCGCGCGCGCATTCGCGAATGTGTGGTTATTAATTGTGTGCATTGATTTGTGTGTAGGGGTGTGTGCACGTGCGTTTGTGTGCACGCACATTCGAGTATATGTGTGTGTGTGAGTGTGTGGAGGGGCATAGGTTACTAATAACATAAAAACTTGATATTGACTTTTCATTCAAGATAGATACCAATAGATACCATCAACTCTTTCATGTGTTTGAGTAGACTTACAGCACTTAGAACACTGCATCCTTCTAAAATTTGTTATTTATATTTTTATGTCACATTTTGCAAGCTCTTGAACACTGGGAGAAATGCGCCAGTTAGGGATGAGAACATTATGTGTGTGACCGTTTTTGATATCAAACATTTTATTCCTTCTTCATACATTTACAAAGAGCATTCATATATATGTATATAATCGATTCAGAATGAGAAGATAAATTAGCATTAACAGTTTATGTTAGGGGATGCAGCAAAATGTAGGTATTGTACAACAGTGCGACAGAAGACATGATACAAGTCTTTTCATTTTCCAGCTCACAGGATCTCCCGCCCGAGCCGTCGCCTCGTTCTCTGGGGGAGCAGGGCAGCTTCCCTGATCTGCCCTCAGAGGCTTTGGACGGTGAGTGAAGTGCCTCATCAGGCTGTCTGTCTTTCTCACTATTCCCCCCTACGTCCCTCTCTGTACCCACGTTTCTGTGTGTGCGCGCACATGTGTGCGCATGTGTGTTTGAAAATTGAAAAAAATTACATGTATTTATAAGCAACTTTAGAATGCTAACTGAAAAGTTAAACTAAATGCAATGATAGGAGCATGGCAATAACACAGGCCACACTGGTTAAAATAATGCTATGTGCTGTTGAGCTAAAATAGGTTGAACACCCCATTGTAGGTGTCCTCTCTCACAGGGTGACTAATGCCAAAGATATTCTAAAAGGGTAAGATGGACTACTTAAAGAGCTCGGCGAACGGGGCTGATAGAGTTATCGTTAGTGGCGACAGTACATTTTCACAGTGGAGGCTATCCAAAAACTCAGACTGGAACTTGAACGGAGAATTCAACTGGCCTATCGACGTGTAAAATGTGTCCTGTTTGAAAGGGACATAACCAGTGTTTCTGTCCTCACCACTCATATAGGGAAAAGAGACCGGATGCTTATCTTCCCCTAGAATATCTTTGCCAATACAGCATACACATATATATTCAGTATGTAGTGAGAAACAGAAAACAGCATCAAAACCAGATTCCATCTGCACAGATCAAACATCAACAAAAACACAGGAACACACATCACAACCCACTTCAACAGTCCACATCATTCCCTTGCAAGCATCAGATGCATGCCTATCGAAAAGGTCCACTGCAGCACAAAGCAAAAAAAGACTTCAACGTGAGACGTTCTGGATCTCAAACATCCAGACTCTACCCACCGGGACTGAATGCCTCGCCTTGATGCGATGATAAGTACGGCCTTGACTGCGCTATGAGCGCCTGGCTCCCCTCCTAAAGACTTATTTGGACAATCTGCACGCTCACACGCTTGCATGTATGTGCGTGTGCTTGTTTGTGCACGTGTGTGTGCGCGCGCGCGTTCGCGAATGTGTGGTTATTAATTGTGTGCATTGATTTGTGTGTAGGGGTGTGTGCACGTGCATTTGTGTGTATGCACATTCGAGTATATGTGTGTGTGTGAGTGTGTGGAGGGGCATAGGTTACTAATAACATAAAAACTTGATATTGACTTTTCATTCAAGATAGATACCAATAGATACCATCAATTCTTTCATGTGTTTGAGTAGACTTACAGCACTTAGAACACTGCATCTTTCTAAAATTTATGTTATTTATATTTTTATGTCACATTTTGCAAGCCCTTGAACACTGGGAGAAATGCGCCAGTTAGGGATGAGAACATTATGTGTGTGACCGTTTTTGATATCAAACATTTTATTCCTTCATACATTTACAAAGAGCATTCATGTATATCTTCATGTATATAATCGATTCAGAATGAGAAGATAAATTAGCATTAACAGTTTATGTTGTGTGTGATGGACAGCAACACCAGTGCAGAGGAGGGTGGTTCTCAGAATATTGACCATGTACATATGATATAGCACTTGCAAAACATTGACCATTATTGACTATTGACCATACTGTTTGTGTGTGATGGACAGCAACACCACTGCAGAGGACGGCAGTTCTCAGAAGAAAAGGAAAAGATCAGAATCCAGTCAACTATTCCCCCTGTAGGGATATCAGGAGTCTTTTGCAAAACAGTTCCCCCACCTTCTGGAAGTTTTGTGCTTGTAACTTCTTCTAATCCACCACTCTCTTTGACTTTGCCTTTTCCCTTTGCTTACTGTCATCTACCATCTTTCTGCCTTTGGAATGTATTTTCCTACCTTTTTTCAAGAAAAAACTTTCAAAAAGATTTTCTCCTGCTGAAGTCGGACATGCTGGGCCTAAATATTTCTTGCTTAGGCGCATAACGGCTGCATGACGCATCTGCGCTCTTAAGTGACAGGAATCTGTCTGAGCGATCGAAGAAGATGAAGAGGAAGTCAAATATTGAAAACCGCATGAAAACTCACCTCTTCCGACTGTATTACCCCAACTAACTGTTTCTGCCCTGCCCCTCTCTGTTTGTCTTTGTCTCTGGCTTTCTCTGTCTTTGCCTGTCTGTTTCTGTCTCTCTTTCTGTCTGTCTGTGTCAGTCTCTCTTTCTCTCTCTCTCATTTTTGTTCTGTTCTTGTGCTTGTTTAGCAACGCCGTGTTTGTCTGTGAGAGAGAGTATGTGACGGCAGTGTTGTGTACAGTTCATTTGCATAGTATAAGTGGGTTTAAATTTTAGAGCGTCTCTCTCTCTCTCTCTCTGTCTCTCTCTCTCTCTGTGTCTCTAAGATTTGTGTGTGAGAGATGCATGCGCGTGTATGTGCATGCGCATGTATAGGTGTTTATAGGACTGGTGTGGTTTTCTCTGTGCAGGTGGGCGATGCATAGATAATTGGTTATGTATGTGCGAGCGTGTTCATGTGTCGATTTATGAATAGGGCATTTGCCGCGTGCCGGCGACCTTGAATTTCACCGAGTTGAATTTAGAGAGTTGAATTAGAAAGGTCAGCGTAACTCGGGCAGAATGAGCGCGGGCAAATAAACAGTCTAGTATAGATAATAGAGAATGAACACTCGTGGCAAATGCCCTATTGAGTGCTATATGTAAATACTTTGACGCTTTAATGAAGCCTTTTATTACTACTTTTAACTGTGAACTATTCGTCACTGAAAACGCCTTGAGCCCCAGGCTTTGTCAGGAGGAAAGTGTGTCCTACATTTACAGTATTATTATTATTATTAAGTGATCCGCCACCTCTGCAAGATGTACGGCGTGGACAAAAGCCGTGCAACCCCGTATCACCCCCAAGGGAACGCTCAGGCAGAACGGTTCAACCGTGCGCTCCACCACCTCTTGAGGACACAAGAGAAGCCAATCCTCTGTCAGAAATTCTGAATCCTCTGAAATCCTGACAATTCTGATGCCTAGTGCTAGTGAAAAGCCACCCACGCCCGCAGAAGAAGTAAAATCCAGGACAAGTGGAGATTTTCGAAGTTGTGGACATATATCAACAATGTCTACACCATCTACAACAGAGAGACTGGTCTCGAGAAACACGGTCCCCGAAATGAACTAAAGATGTTTCCCAGTGAAAAGCAGCAGCCGCAAAGTGGAGAAACTCAACAACAAACCATAACAAAACAAGTGAAATCTGGCATTCAGGCTGCAGAGAAGCACCCACAAACCATAACAAAACAAGTGAAATCTGGCATTCAGCCTGCAGAGAAGCACCCACAAACCATAACAAAACAAGTGAAATCTGGCATTCAGCCTGCAGAGAAGCACCCACAAAGCTATCACCAAAACATCTGTGACATTAACCTTCCATGCCGTGACGCCGAATAGACAAGAACTCCTCTGATCCTACACCAAAGTTGTATAACGACGTCTCCACCAAATAAAGCCTTCAACACTCACAAACATTTTAGACGAAACACAAACAAAAACCTTCCATGATGCGAAACCGAATAACCCAGACTCTCTTCTGATCCAACATTAACTCTATAGGAATTGTTCGGAAATAATTAAGGGGAGTAATTTCATGGTGTGTGGGAGTGATCTTGCCTAATTCAATCGGTCAAACAGGGGAAGTCACTCTACCATCAGCTCTCGTAGCCTATCGACTCGTGTGTTTGAACAGACACACAGCACTTAGAACAGCGTGCGTGCGTCATTCTAAAAAATGTATGTCATTTATATTTTTACGTCACATTTTGCAAGTTTTATCAGTTTGTGGCCACTGGCCACCCCTAATTGTTCTAAAATTGCAAGTCGCAAACTCACATCCTGCGGTTTCAAGCTTCAACGCCATTGTTGCATTGTTCTAATTTTCACAAAGTGCTCTCCCCTAGTTTTTTTTTCTGAAAATCGTCTATCGAGTCACATACAAAATGACAAAGTTTCTCCCTCTGATTGAATTATTTTTTTTATAATTTTCTAAAAATCGCCAAAACTCATAAGCACACATACAAAAATGCAATGTGTACCAAGTGAAAGATAAATCAGTATATTTTTGGAGACTTCTTACTTCGAACGAGTGAGCCGCATATAATCTGATGAAATGCGCTTCGTCAGGAAAACAAAAACTTCACGGGCTGACCACTTTGTTATGGTCTTGATCTAGTATCACAAAGCCACTCAAGTTTTAATAGACTTGGTTTAGTATATAAATTAAAAAAAGGATTGTAAAAAGCAAAATATAAGCCATAAACATAAACATTTGTTTATTTAATGTTTGAATAAAGAGAGCTATGTGGTCGCCGTCATATTGAATGAAGCAAATTCGAAGATGATGAGTAGTTCAATTTAAAGAAGTAAAAAACAAAAATAGGACACACTGGAGACAGTCTAAGGGAAGCAACTACAAGGGGAAGGTCTCAGGATGAATAGGAACAGCGAGTTATTTCCCTTTTATTGGGTTTCACAACAGTCAAAATATGTCAGAAAAAACCCTCCAATGTGACTCCAAAAGATGTGAACAGTCGGGATGACGTCTCCGACATGACTCCATTAAGTTAAAGTTGTGGGAATAGCATGTCCATGGTTGTATGCGGTGACCAAAGAGTTTGCCTGAACTTTCCATCATAACCCTTGCTAAAATGGTCAATTTAAGAGCAAAAAGAGCGTGAGAAGAGCCCTATCTTCAGGCAGACCACTGCCTGAACCTGCATCAAACTGCCTGAATTCAGGCTTCAGCCACACCCACATGCACCCCTGTATTTAGTTCGTTAATTACAATATTGCACTATTATTAGTTATTAGTTTATATTCTTTAATTGTTGTTGATAAATGTGTTTATTGTTGTTTTTCTTATGTGCACCTGGCTGCAATTTCTCTGTTATGAGATAATAAAGATGATTTGATTTGATTTGATTTCTGACAAAGAAAGCCTTCAGGGCTCACACATCGCCGCAACATTTCTGACCACAAAAAAAAATCAACTAACCTTCCGTGGCGCGAAGCGGAATAGACGAGACACTCCTCGGATCCCACGATGAAATTGTTGGCGTCTCCGGCCAGGAAAGAGAAGCAGGTGGCGGCCACGGCCTTGGACTGTTTGTGCTGCAACTCCATGCTGTCCTGGGGGGTGGACAGGTTGTCCAGGGACCATGCGCACATCTTGCCGTCGTTGGAGACCGAGATGAGGTTGTGGGCGTTCTGGGTGCCTACCACGGTGATGCAGTACACAGGATGCTGAAATGACAATACAGACAAACCTCTATTTTAAGACTTCCAAAATGTCCACAATACAGACAAACCTCTATTTTAAGACTTCCAAAATGTCCGGAAAAATCGGTCGTAAATTGGAGGGGTCGTATGACGGAGGTTTTCACTGGCAGCCGTAGAAAGAAAAAGTTCAGCACAGTTCATACTCTCTTCTTCATGCACACATACAATGACATATTAAAACTGGATTTGGGTCTTTCCAACTCCATAGGATTGTGCCATCGATGTATTACAGTTTCACTTCGCTGATTTCTGTTAATCACCTCCACTCTCGTCCAAAGTCAGTGGTTTTCTTTTTCAAAGTCAGTGGTTTTCGTGCTTTTCCTACGCTTTCCGCCATCTTTTCTACAACAAGGGCAGCGACTCCGCTTTCAGGCCCTTGACCGTGGTTGTTTCCCTTTGCTCGAAGTCTATGCAGACGACAAACGGTCGTAAAAACCAACAAAATGGCGGTCGTAAGTCGCGTTTTAGAGGAAGTCGTTTAAGAGAGGTCGTTTACATAGTAAAATGCATCCGTGCCAACAAATCCGGTCTCAAATGAGAGGTGGTCGCTTAACAGAGGGTCGTAAAATAGGGGTTTGTCTGTAATAATAATCATCGTCATAATTGATAATAAGTACACCCATGCTGTCCTGGGGCGTTGAGAGGTTGTTCAGGGACCATTCACACACCTTTTTTTCCGGAAGTTTCCTCATGCAAGTACCAGTATACTCTGGACTTAGAAGACTTCGTGAATAACTTTCTGCGGTTTCAAACTGAAATTTTGTTCTGTGCGAGTTAACCCTTTCAACGCCAGCCATTTTTCTGCCAAAATTTCCATTACACTTTACATGGGTAGAAAAAAGATTTCATCTGCAATATTGGGGATTCCTTTGTGACATCCATAAAATGGAAGACCCCCCGGTATCCCCACGGGGATTTTCCCAAAATATATGTGAAAGAATCTAGAACACTAGAAGAAGGTTGTTTTTTTCTGCAACACACCGTCGGTGAAATTCAAAAACCTCGTATGTCGATTTTTGGGGTTTTTTAGTTAGATACATAGTCAGCTTTCTAATTTTCCCCGCCACCTTCCACCAAAAGCTCGTGTCTCTTAACGACTTTCTATCTGGGGTAAATGAGGTTGTGAAAATAGACGAAAAACTTGTAAGTCCCAAATTCAGATCTAGTTAATAGGACAAAAACCTCCTATCTTCGTTCTTTTCAAGTCTAAAAAAAAAAAAAAATCAAAAAAATGCAGGACTAAACTCGCAATGTCTTGAACATATTCACATCATAGTTAATCAATCGTGGTCAATTTTTAAAAGTTTTTTTTTCATTTTTCTCAAAACTACCAAAATTGAGATACGAGGTTTTTGAATTTCACCGACGACATGCGAATGCAAGAGGGTTAAACTTACGGTGTGAGCGGAAGCAGAGAGCGGGGTGCGCTGGACAGGGGTGCGTTTGTTGACCCTGTTGTCCCACAGCACGATCTGGCCGGAGTACGTCCCTCCCAGGATCAGGTTGGGGTGGAATCGCGCAAAGCAGCTGGACATCACCGGAGACTGGAAACACACAGACGTTGAAGCAAACTGAATCAACCAATCGACGGGGAAAAACAAACAAGGAATGAATTTATAAATAAATAAAAAATAAATAAATAAATAAAAAAAAAGGCTCACTTTGTTTACAACGACTTGAGCCAATGGTCAACTTAGGACGCTGATTTGACAGCCAGGGGGCAATCGAACCAGTAGGGGCTTAGCGCGTAATATTCTTAGTTGGGGGTAGTGAGAGAGAGAGAGGGAGGGACTCATCTCCCTCTCTCACTACCCCCAACTAAGAATATAATGCGCTAAGCCCCTACTGGTTTGATTGCCCCCTGGCGGTAAACTGCGCGTCCTAAGTTGACCATTCACAAAGAAACATGAAACAAGCCAGCTAAATGATTTAAAAGTACAAACTTACCAAGACCTTGCAATCTTCCACAGAAAGTTTTGAGCACTTGATACATTATCATAAGGCACGATGATAACAAGGATGCCAGAATGGGGTTTAGGCCACTTCCCCGTCGGACATTTGCCCCCTGCCGTCATCCATATATCCCCCCTCTCCCGGCAATGCTCACTCCCATCCCCACATCACAAACCAATAACACCCACACATAAATGCCTGGGAAAAGAGTGAATGAGATTGAGCGAGTAAGAAAGAGTTTGGGTAAGAGAACTAGGAAGAGTGTGAACATGTGCGACCATGTGCGATTGCGAGTGAGTGCTGTGGTTTAGTTGTGGTTGGTTTGTGTGTGTGTGTGTGTGTGTGTGTGTGTGTGTGTGTGTGTGTTAATGTGTGTACCACGGGTGCAACTCCCCAAAATGAAAAACACCTGAAAGGCAGTAAGAGTTTGGGTGAGAGAACTAGGAAGAGTGTGAACATGTGCGACTGCGAGCGAGTGCTGTGGTTTAGTAGTGGTTTGCGTGTGTGTGTGTGAGTGTGTTAAAGGCACGGCCGGACAATAAAAGAGGGGAAGCGCGCTTAGCGCGCCACATTTGAATCACAGCTGGCGAGAGAGACGGTTCGCCCTTCTTTGACCGAGGTCCCGTGTGCCCATGCACTTAGCACACGTTAAACCCAGTGGCAACGAAAAAGTTGTCATTTGGTCAAAATTTACTCCCCCACCCCCTTTCGTTCCTCATCTGTCACACAAAAAATTGCATGCATAAAAAAACCCATTGGGTGGTGCGCCTCTGGCTGCGATGCACTCTCCAGGTGGGAGCAACCCAAATTTCACAGAGACGCCTCTGTGACTATAAAGTACCTAATACCTAATAATAAATACCACGTTGTGCGATCCACAACGAGGCAGAGCTTTTCTGGCGAGAAGAGACCCGATCGGTCGTTTTCCCTTTAATTTGTGTGTACGCATGCATGCGTGTGTGTGTGCACACGCCTGCACACCCTGCTACCTGGCAGTGGAAGATGTACTCTGGGGTGTCCTTGCGGTAGTGTGTGAGTGAGTTTGTTAATCTGTGTGTGCACACGCCTGCACACCCTGCTACCTGGCAGTGGAAGATGTACTCTGGGGTGTCCTTGCGGTAGCGGATGTTCCACATGCAGGCCACTCCATCAGGCACGTTGGTGGCATCCTCGTTGGCTCCGTAGGAAGCCAGCAGCAGCTCTGGATGCTGGAGAAAGAAAATACAAAAAAATAAAAATATCATATGGCATCTTCATTGGCTCCGCAGGAAGCTAGCAGCAGCTCTGTATACTGGAGGGGAAAAAAATAAATTATATGGCATCTTCATTGGCTCCGCAGGAAGCTAGCAGCAGCTCTGTATGCTGGAGAAAAAAATATATATCATATGGCATCTTCATTGGCTCTGTAGGAAGCTAGCAGCAGCTCTGTTTGCTGGAGAAAAAGAAATATCATATGGCATCTTCATTGGCTCTGTAGGAAGCTGGCAGCAGCTCTGTATGCTGGAGAAAGAAAAATGAAATGGTATTGCGCATGTACGAGTTCAATGCAATTAACCGTGGGCGAGTTTGCTTTCGGCTATATTCACATTTACGCCCGTCAAGAACGATAATTTGTAGCAGAAAAGAACAAAAGCAATTGCTTTTTCAGTCAACAGATTATCGTTCTTGACCGGGTTGACGGGCCTAAATGTGAATATAGCCGCCATTGCTTTTTCAGTCAACAGATTATCGTTCTTGACGGGCCTAAATGTGAATATAGCCTCGCTTTCCTCAAAGGCAACAGGTCTGGACAACAGTTAGTTGAGAACTTCTTGTTTATTTGCTAGAAGGAATAAGGAGATATGAAGGGCACAAAGGGAAATCCTCTGAAAAGAAAACCAACAAGTGCAACACCGAGCGGTAGCAAAGTCCCCTCACAGCATCGCCGAGCTACTCAAAATCGGAATGTGTCGGCTGTGCACATACATAAAAACGCATCAAAACAGCACGTAACTACATAAAAACGCATCAAAACAGCACCTAACTGAATAGTATTTTATATATAGCCTTGGGGTTCGGACCCGTGATTTGAGCGCGCGCGATCATGCGCACACGCGCGCACAGAAAAATTCATGACAACTGTGTTCTAGACCATTCATCAAGAAATGTTGTGAAAAAAACCGCATTGAAATACATGCAAAACGTCGCGAGATATTAGTGATTATGTGTTTCGGGGTTTGAACCCCGTAACTGGCGCGACCTTGACCTTAATGTAAAACTAAATACATCAGTGGATAGCTTGCATCTTGGCAAACTAGTATACCAAATTTGATGATGATAGACTGAATAGTTTTTGAGAAAAACGGACGAATAGCCGGACGACGGATGGAACGGACCAGACAAAAACAATAGTCCTTCGGCTCGGGGACTAAAAAAATATGCTTAATAAAACAACTAGCAAATCCAAAGTCAAGACTGCTATATAAACAGTCATAATTCCAAAACACTTTGAACACACAAGAAATGACAAATGACAAAACTACTGGAATTGCCAAAACAATCAGAACCAATTAACAAGTTACAAAAGTTATACAATTTCCACAAATTCAAACAAGTCCAACAAGCACTTGAATTGAAAAGCTGGTGCTTTAGACCCAAAAAATAATGCTTCCATTGAAAACATTACAAATTAAATATAATGCTCAAAATATAACAAGTTTCAATTTGGAATGGATGCATTTAAAAGAAAGTTACAATTACAATAAAGGATACAATGAACCAATAAGTAAAATAATCTTTCACCAAAAACTTGACTCAATAATAAAGTAAGATAATACTAACCTCATCAACACTAGGATCAAAACATCTTGACAATATCAGTTGGATGTTACACATTCAAAGTCTGGAGCAGAAGTGATCAAATTCAGCTCAACTACATTCCCACTAGTGGCTAAGCAAAAGCTCAACTCAGAGAAATGCACACAGAAAAATCATGCTTTTCATGAGTTCACAAAAAGTAGGACAACCAGTAGATAGGGTTGTATAAATCAAACTATTTAAGGGAGAAAACTCTGCTTTTACTTGAAAAGGGTAAGCATTTAGTGGGTTATCTCTCTTTGATCATACTAACAAATGCTTGAGTGGCAAATGACTGAAAGATCAAATAGACCATTAGGAAATAGGAAAACAGTTACAAGAACAGTACGGAAATATTATTAAGGCAAAACTAATTATGTACAAAATAATTATTCCACCAATCAAGGCTAGTCACAATCCTGTTCTTGGTCCATTTATCGTCATAAGTCAGTCACACACACACACCACACCACACCACACCACACCACACCACACCACACACACACACACCCCTGCGAAGACCAATCCAGGCTAGTCACCGTCCTGTTCTTGGTCCATTTATCATAATACAAATCACAAAAACACACACACACAAACAATCATACCTGTGATGACCAATCCAGGCTAGTCACAATCCTGTTCTTGGTCCATTTATCGTCATAAGTCACACACACACACACACACACACCCCATACCTGCGATGACCAATCCAGGCTAGTCACAATCCTGTTCTTGGTCCATTTATCGTCATAAAAATCTCTGCTCAGTTTCAGGCGTTCCTTCGCCATCGCCTCACTGCACAAATATTTATTCTTCAATAAATAAAAATATTTTTGACTTATCACACTTTTTAATCCATTTGTATAATGTTGTAAAATTATACTTAGGACGTTCCATTAATAAGAAATAAAAATAAAATTTTAAAAAGTGTTGCCAAAGGCCGCAACAATATAACTCAAAGTTATTTGTTAACGTAAGTCATTCGCATCGCAACGATTTTGAATTATTAAAAAACCTCACAAATCACTCCAGCCATACACACAAACAAAACATGCATAAACAAAAGGAGAAATGAAAGAAGATTTGGGTTTTTTACTTCAGGTTTAAACATAGGGGCTAATGTTAAGATCAGCTCCCTCCGCTGTTCCAAGGTGAAGTTGGCCAATCAGCTCCCTCCGATTTACCTTTTCCGTTAAGCTGATTGGCCAACTTCACCCTGGAACAGCGAAAGGAGCTGATCTTAACATTTGCCGACATAGGGAAGTGGTAGATCAGACTTTTTATATGTAGACTTTACATAGAAAAACTCTCCACACCGATTGGTTCCCCCACAACAAAAGCAAAGTCAGGGTCAAAATGGTGGTCTAAGGGCGTGAAGCGAGTTTAGAAGTGCACACAGATTTCCTTCCCTTGAAGCAAATGCATCAAATTGACAGTCATCTATTAATTGCGGACATATATGGCCGGAACGACTTGAATGAGTTAATCTACAACTACGTTGCTACTGGCTATTCAAAGATTTCTTATTTCATTGACAAAATCATTTACAGGGGAGAAAGAAAATAGATAAACTTAAAAACAGACCAATCAATCCAAAAAATAAATAAATAATTTTTTTTTTTAAATGGAGATATAGAAAAAAAGCGGGGTTGGGGATGGAGGGGGTGCCTGGACACAGAGGGGAAAAAAAAAGAGTTCAAAATAAACCACACTGTCCTCCGAAGTCGGAGTGTGGCGCCACGTGACGGGGTAATCAAAAACGGTCATACACGTAATGTTCTCATCCCTAGCTGGTGCATTTGTACCATAGTGTTCAAGTGCTTTGGCTGTTGGGATGGTCCTTGGAGTCTTTAAGCCAGGGAACAAAAACAAACAAAAACAAACAAATCTGTGGACCAAACAATACAAAAAAAGTCAACTGACTCATCCTTGGAGGATCCGTCGCGCCCAGAATAGTCGGCGTAGACGTCTACATCCTCAGCAAGGGCTCTCTCCACGATGCGTGAGGCGTAGTCAAAGAACTTGTGGAAGTCCTCAGACATCAGAATCTGCTTCTTCTGCTCTTCGCTCAGCTCTCGAGGTGCTGCAAACGCACATGTGCGCATGCATGTGTTACGCCAAATCCGCGTAAATATCTATTTCATAAAATGGACAAAATGCTTTGCTTACCTCTGCACAGGAATTAACTATTAAGGTTGATTCAACAGTAGCTCATTTTTCTACAATGTATTTTCGCCCTTATCCTACCCCCCCCCCCCCCCAACTCCACCAAATGCTACTCTGGGGCATGCCTGAGCCATATGTTTTATCAAAATTTGTGTCAGAATAAGTCTGAATAAAGAGAGCTTTAATCTCATCTACAAGTGTGATTTCTCTCATTCGATTGAACCAATACTTGATCTCTGAAAGTTTACGAACGAAAAATACTTTGCTTTCATAGTGCTTTTCTCAATAAGTTTTAAATTGGTCATTTCATGAAATGGGCAATTTTGCGGATTGGGTGTAACACACGTGTGTGTAAATGCATGTTGGCATGAAGCCATTCTCATGTAGATATAGGCACAAACATACACATAGTCAAAGAACTTGTGAAAATCCTCCGACATCAAAACTTGCTTCTCTTCTTCGTTCTTCTCACGGGGCGCTGTCAAACAAGCATGTGCGCACGCACGCCTGTGTTAATGTATGTTGGCATGAAGCCATTATCATGTTGATTTAGATACAAGCATACACATAGCCAAAGGATTTGTGAAAATCCCTCTGAAATCAGAACCTGCTTCTTCTGCTTTTCATTCAGTTCACGGGGGGGGGGGGGGGGGTTCACGGGGGGGGGGGGGGGGGGGGGGGGGGGGGGGGGGGGGGGGGCTGCAAACTGCATGCATGTGCGCACGCACGCCTGTGTTAATGTATGTTGGCATGAAGCCATTATCATGTTGATTTAGATACAAGCATACACATAGCCAAAGGATTTGTGAAAATCCCTCTGAAATCAGAACCTGCTTCTTCTGCTTTTCATTCAGTTCACGGGGGGGGGGGGGGAGGGGGGGGCGCTGCAAACATGCATGTGCGGCACGCCTGGTTAATGTATGTTGGGAAGCCATTATCATGGATTTAGATACAAGCATACACATAGGGGGGTGAAAATCCCTCTGAAATCAGAACCTGCTTCTTCTGCTTTTCATTCAGCTCACGGGGGGGGGGGGGGCAAACATGCATGTGCGCACGCACGCCTGTGTTAATGTATGTTGGCATGAAGCCATTATCATGTTGATTTAGATACAAGAGGGATTTAAAATCCCTCTGAAATCAGAACCTGCTTCTTCTGCTTTTCATTCAGCTCACGAGGGGGGGGGGGGGGGGGGGGGGGGGGGGGCTGCAAACATGCATGTGCACTTGTGTGTAAAAATGCATGTTGGCATG
>CM065703.1:9980651-10005651 GCA_017654935.2 Phymorhynchus buccinoides | reverse complement strand
ACAACCATGAATCGTCAAAACAACAAAAACACATCAAAAGGCAATGCAAAAATAAACAATAACAACACAAGGTAGTCATGCTTCTGGTTACAGCAAATGCACACATGCTAAATAAGCCAAACATGTCTCAACTGCCCTTGGTTTTATTGCCAGAAGACCCCCCGTGGGGATACCGGGGGGTCTTTTATACAAATAGTTCCCCCACCTGGAAGATCTGTGTTTCTAACTTCCTCTAATCTGTCACTCTCTAGGACTCTGCCTTTTCCCTTTGCTTGCTGTCATCTACTGTCTTTCTGCCTTTGTGGTTCATTCTCCTGCATTTTTTCAAGAAACACTTTCAAAAAGACTTCTTCCAGCCAAAGTCGGACTTGCTGGGCCTAACTATTTCTTAGGCGCATAACGGCAGTATGACGCATCTGCGCTCATAATTGACAGGAAACTGTCCGAGCGATCAAAGAAGAGGATTGACAAAAGAACGATTGGTGTATTCTCTCAAAACCGATTGGTAGTAAAAAATAAAATATTTGCAGACTATATATTTGTTAACATAATGCTAAAATGTTGCACACAATTGTAAAAGAAACACCTTATAAAAAAACCGTTCATATTGTATATGTTCCTCTTCTTTTTAAACCTTTACAAGTTCTCTTGAGAATATGATGATTTACTTGATGATGTAAATAAAGAAAATCAGCATGCAGCTTAATTCTTTTGAACATTCTTTCTTTAAAAAAAGAAAAGCAATTTAAAACCCTTAAAAAATGCAAGTGCCTAATTAGCAACAAAATATCATTCGAATATTGTAGCTTGCTTCGAAGGATATCAGAAATCCAGCTTAATATGCCAAAAATTAGTTTGGTCTTATGTATGAAATCTACTGTATAATCATAAAATGTTACACAGCTATGTTTTGAAATATTACATTTAGAGCTATTGAACATAACAACACTCGGCATTCCTACTGTATAATCATAAAATGTTACTCAGTTATGTTTTGAGATATTACATTTAGAGCTATTGAACATAACAACACTCGGCATTCAACCTAAGTATATATCAATACACAACACAATACCAAAATAATACTTTTGAAGTACAAAGTCAATAAAGAGTGAAAATTTAAAATCCAAAAAAACCATGCAGCACATATATTTGGTGGGATTAAAAAAATAAAAATCTTATAACAGCATAATTTACCAAACCAACTCAACACAGACAATCAAGAAAGCAAAAACTACTACAAAAAACATCAAAAGCGCAACACTCTGATTTCACTTCCAAAAAAAAAAATATCTCTTCGAAAGAAAACAAAAAGTTGCAAGACATCACACTTTCTGATCGTTTGGGACAAGGAAAAAACAACAATCCAACGATACAAAGATTGGAAAAACGTTGCAAGACATTCTCTGGTTGCTTAGAGAGTGGGGGGAAAAAAGAAAAAAGAAAAATATTTTGTGGAAAAACAACAACGTTGCAAGGCGCTCAGTGTTTAGACGACAGAGAGACAGCATTAACTTCATTCTAAAAAACACACCAGAAAAAGTGACAAAAAACTTGCAAGTCACACTCAGATCACTTTGGGCAAGGGAAAAATACCGTATTCTACGGACTATAAGGCGCACCCTGTTATAAGGCAAAAGCTTCAGCTATATTCAGATTATTATAGACAGTTTCTTACTATAATTATTAGTCACATTATAAGGCGCAAGGGTTCCAGTCTGGTGAAAAAGAATCGCCTTATTAATATATTTTACGGACTACAAGGCAACACTTTTTCCCTCAATTGAGACCCCTGTGCCTTAAAATGCCTAGACCGAATTCCAATAAAACAAAGTTGTGAATTCCGTTCATATCATACCTATTGAGATCGATTATCAGGCCGAAATCGTGAATGAAGCCACGGGTGCAGACGACACATTCAAAGTAAAAAAAAGGGTTGGTGGGTTGAAGCAGGATATGACTTCAAGCATAGGTTTCGACAGTAAAAGCCATAACAATCATGACGGAAAAGTAGTCCCTATGTTGTTGCTCAAGGCGAGCAAAACTCATTGTACAAATCTACTTCATGTTTTTCAATTCCGACTTTTCTGGGCTCTCTGACGCAAAAGTGCTTCATCATATGGATATCCGGATAACGGCGTGCCGCGTAACTTCTGTCCTGAAGATCACTTTGACAGAACTAGGCAAAACACGACCTCCTTTGTTTGAGTCAATCTCATGTTTTCGATCTATGACAGAACTTGGCAAAACACGACCTCCTTTGCTTGAGTCAATCTCATGTTTTCGATCTATGACAGAACTTGGCAAAACACGACCTCCTTTGTTTGAGTCAATCTCATGTTTTCGATCTATGACAGAACTTGGCAAAACACGACCTCCTTTGTTTGAGTCAATCTCATGTTTTCGATCCATTTTTTTTAGCTTTTGTTCGATCATTTTGCATGCGCCTTAAAATACTTATGTTTAAATTCACATCTTAAGTTAAATTCAGGGGGTGCGCCCTATAATTAGAAGCGCCTTGTAGTCCGTAAAATACGATAATCCGTTAAAAAAAAAATACAGTAACAACAGGAAGATTGGAAAAAACGTTGCAAGGGCTGCGCTCGACGGACTCAGACGACAGAGAGAGACAGCGTTACCTTCGTCATCAAAAAACTCATCGTCCCACTCCAAGTCAGGGAAGGCAATTCTGTGGCCGTAAGTGCTGGACCTCGGGGAGCCTGAGCAGCCACGGGGAGGCACAAATAGGGGAGGAATAAGTCAGTGTGTTGAGAAGATGGGGGTGGGGGGGGGGGGGGGTGAGAGGGGTGGGAGAGGGGGTAGGGAGGGGGGGGGAGAGAGGGGGTAGGGAGGGGTGGGGAGAGGGGGTATCAGACCTGCCCATCCCTAATTTCTTTTTTTAGGTACTCCACGAAATAAAATTCCGTACTTTTTTTCAAAATTCCGTATTTTGCAAGGAGACCCCAAAACAGAACATTACAGAACATTAAACCGCCATGCGAAATGACGAAAAACACTCGACTTTGACCGATCTTAGACGACAAGTTCAAATTTTTGCCGTATTAATTTTCCATTTACTGTACTGCAGTACTGGGGCTCAAAATCGTGTACAAAATACGGAAAAATCGTATGGGTAGGCAGGTCTGGGGTAGGGATGGTAATATGGGTGGGTGAGGGAGAGATGTGTGAGTGTGTCAGGCATCAGAATAGTCTGAAGTCCAATCCTCTGAAAACTGCAGTAAAAGGGCCATCAAGGCCATAGACTGAAGAGGGACAGCACCGAAATGAGTTCCCAACATGACCAAAAAGGCTTAATAAAGTGATACATCACTTTAAAATGCTATTTAACACAAAGGATAACACTCAATAAAAAGGCAAAACCTCTGACAGTAGAAGCCAATCCTATGTCAGAAATTCTTAATCCTCTGACAATTCTGATGCCTGGTATGTGCGTGTGTGTGGTGTATGTGTAGTGTGTGTGTGTGTGTGTGTGTGTGTGTGTGTGTGTGTGTGTGTGTGTGTGTGTGTGTGTATGTGTGTGTGGTATGTGTGTGTGGTATGTGTGTGTGGTGTATGTGTAGTGTGTGTGTGTGTGTGTGTGTGTGTGTGTGTGTGTGTGTGTGTGTGTGTATGTGGTGTGTGTGTGTGTGTGTGTAGTGTGTGTGTGTGTGTGTGTGTGTGTGTGTGTGTATGTGTGTGTGTGTGTGTGTGTGTGTGTGTGTGGTGTATGTGTGTGTGTGTGTGGTGTATGTGTGTGTGTGTGTGTGTGTGTGTGTGTGTGTGTGGTGTATGTGTAGTGTATGTGTGGAGTGTGTGTGTGTGTGTGTGTGTGTGTGTGTGTAGTGTATGTGTAGTGTGTGTGTAGTGTATGTGTAGTGTATGTGTGGTGTATGTGTAGTGTATGTGTAGTGTATGTATGGGTGTTAAACCATTGTGGTGCATAAATGCGACATTGGCGGTGAAAGGGTTAAAACTTAAGTCTACACCACTGAACCCTTACAAACGATTGAAAATGACGAGTAAAGATCATTTCAGAATTTTTATTTCTTCTGGAAAAAAGACTCCTTCATCCAACTTCACAAATGTCCTCCCTAAAAATACAAGTTATTTCTCGTAAATTATCCTTGAAAGTTTAACTTTTATGGCCTTTTGCTGCTCTCTTTTCGGGAACTACAACCAGACACAGAAATATGTACATGCTTCAAGTAAATGCCAAAACAAGCTATCTTTGAATCAACAAGAGTATATTTTTTACAGTACTGTACCATCGATCTGTACTTGATTTTTTTAATTTTAAAGTTACGATTTTCTGACATAATAAAATTCACCAAAAAACAAATATATATGTTTGTATTACAAGCCCTTACTAAAGAAAATATGTAACAACAAACTTGTATATACTATTCAAATTGACCTTTACTACTTACCTACCATATATAAAAAATAAATAAACACATACATCACTATTAATATTTGTTCTACTCATTTATTTGAAAACAATCAAATAAAGTATTTACGAGCAGGACAAAAAAAACATTTAAATAAAAATGTAAACTCAATCAATTAAAAAAAAAAGATTAAAAAATAATTCTGTTGGTAGGGTGAAGGAGTTAGGCCGTGTACACACATAAGCGTATATTCCATAATGAAACCCGTGCGCAATTCATAAATAAGTTAAACAAAAAAGGGAACAGATTTGCGCACGTGTCCGAATTTCCCCTATATTACGCGCAAACATTCACCCTTCTTTCTTCCACATATTTACGTTTTTCCGTACGGAACTTACGCGTCTAATGTGAACCCGGCCTAAAAGTCAAGAGCAAACACTAAAAAAAAAAAGGACCAAAATAAAGGAAACCATTTTATTCAGAAAAAAAAACAATAACCAAAGAACGATGCTGTGTTGCAACTTGCTGGCTACACACACGGGAACACGGAGTCACAACACGCCGACACACACACACACACACACACGTACCGTGCCACGAGCTGCTGGATTCCGATATCGAACGATCTAGGTAAACAACAAGCGACCAATCACAGACTGCGTAATTTATGCCTCATTATATTTAATTGTATTGTATTACATAATTTATGCCTCATTATATTTAATTGTATTGTATTACAAGTCCTTACTAAAGAAAATATGTAACGTCCCAATTTTTCTAACAAACTTTTATATATTATTAAAATTTACCTTTACTGTTTACCTACCATATATACAAAAATAAATAAACACATACATCACTATTAACATTTTTTTCTATTCTTTTATTTGAAAACAATCAAATAAAGTATTTACGTAACTGCATAACTTATGCCTCATTAGATAGCCACAGAAACAATGGACTGCATAATTTATGCCTCATTACATAGCCACAGAAACAATGGACTGCATAATTTATGCCTCATTACATAGCCACAGAAACAATGGACTGCATAATTTATGCCTCAGCGTAGCCTGAAGGATGATCGGTCATAGGATGTCAACACTAGGCCTAACAACACGAAGGTTAATCATTTTGAAGCATATAAAGTAACACCCTGGGAATGAAATACTTTATGTATATTTTTGAGACCTATTGCAGGCAAGTTAACAGATGAAACTTTTGAAAATGAGAGAGAGAGAGAGAGAGAGAGAGAGAGAGAGAGAGAGAGAGAGAGAGAGAGAGAGAGAGAGAGAGAGAGAGAGAGAGAGAGAGAGAGAGAGAGAGAGAAAGACACAGAGAGAAAGAGAGAGAGAGAGAGAGAGAGAGAGAGAGAGAGAGAGGAGAGAGAGAGAGAGAGAGAGAGAGAGAGAGAGAGAGAGAGAGAGAGAGAGAGAGAGAGAGAGAGAGAGAGAGAGAGAGAGAGAGAGAGAGAGAGAGAGAGAGAGAGAGAGAGAGAGAGAGAGAGAGAGAGAGAGAGAGAGAGAGAGAGAGAGAAAGACACAGAGAGAAACAGATTGGAACAACAACAAAATGACCTACAACTTAAATTGCCAAAATGTTACTAAAATGTATGTACTGAACGACAGGCAGATGGGAAAAAGCAGGGTCAAAGATACAAAGATCAAACAACAGACAATTTATAAAATGAACTCTCAAAAATATTTATTCAAATATGCCACAAACAAAAATCCCACGCTACTGGCCATTGCAAAGACCACCTTTTTGCAAGAGTGAATGCCCTTGGTGGGTGGGGGAAGATGGTTGAGTACTGACCAAACAAGGGAATAACTCTCGCCAATAACCCTATTTGAGGCCACTGAATGGCTGCCTTTTACAAGAGTGAATGCCCTTTTGGATACTGACCAACAAGGGCTTAACTCTTGCCGTCAAGGGCGTTAATAACCCTAGCTGCAGTGGCCAATAACATGAACAACTGACAAAGATATATATCAAAGTGAACCTATTAAAAACATCATCAAATTATGACCCCCAAAACAATTTAACTAAATTTCTCTTTTTCTTTCAATAACAGAATGTCACCAATACTTTCTAGAAAAAACTTTACAGTGATGTGATCCTTGAAAAAAGAAATGTAAGCACTAGTTCTATTTTATTGATCAAACAAAATACACAGGGAATGAAATGTGTTTATTTTATGAAATTTTAAAAAAGTCATATGAATTTTCTTTTTAAATTCAAAGGGATACACTAATCAAGAGAACTCATTTCCATTGAGGTAGTTTTCAAAAAATTTCTAGATCGAATCAAAAAATCTATTTTAAACACAGCAAATAAATCGAAATTTAATCATGATCATTCAGATCACAATGGAAAGAATAAGGCTTGCGAACAACCTCAATACATGACTTAAAAAAGTCACCCCACAAAACGATGAAATGAAGTATGTCAACCAATAATTAAAGTTATTGTCTGTCGTTATTTGAAAAAGAGAAGTTTTGAGAAAGGACACCTACGATGAACCGTTGTACCAAACCTTGATAGCTATAATTACAGTGGAACCTCCCTTATAAGACCTCCCATTATGAGACTCCCTCCCATATAAGACCTACTTCTCTGAGACATTGCCCTTCTATGTAAGTATTAAAAAATACCTCCATTAAAAGACCCCTCCCTAATAAGACCTCATTTTGGATGATTTGTTAAGGTCTTATAAGGGAGGTTCCACTGTATATCAAACCTTGGTAATATCAATACGAACACAAACACTACGCAGAAGAGCTTTGACAGAAGTATTAACCCCTTCACTGCCGAGGGATAATGGATTTCTTGTATTGCTGTGTGCCAGCCAAACTTGGCCTTGGGAGGATTGCTTCACTGATCTGTCCGCTGCTCATCCATTTGTTGATGTCACAAGTTTTAAAAAAAGATGTAGAAAGGGAAAGAACTGTAGATGTACGTTTTCTTCCAAGAGTATGGAACAGTTTATAGGGATTTTCCCCATTTAACTCGCTTGAAATTCGATGACAAAGACACCCCGTGGTATACATGGTTATAGGCGTACAGCATAGTGCAAACCGCCCCGTAGTAGACACGGTTATAGGCGCACAGCATAGTGCAAACGGCCCCGTAGTAGACACGGTTATAGGCGTACAGCATAGTGCAAACAGCCCCGTAGTAGACACGGTTATAGGCGTACAGCATAGTGCAAACAGCCCCGTGGTAGACATGGTTATAGGCATACAGCATAGTGCAAACAGCCCCGTAGTAGACACGGTTATAGGCGTACAGCATAGTGCAAACAGCCCCGTGGTAGACACGGTTATAGGCGTACAGCATAGTGCAAACAGCCCCGTAGTAGACACGGTTATAGGCGTACAGCATAGTGCAAACAGCCCCGTGGTAGACACGGTTATAGGCGTACAGCATAGTGCAAATGGCCCCGTAGTAGACACTGTTATAGGCGTACAGCACAGTGCAAACAGCCCCGTGGTAGACACGGTTATAGGCGTACAGCATAGTGCAAACAGCCCCGTGGTAGACACGGTTATAGGCGTACAGCATAGTGCAAACAGCCCCGTAGTAGACACGGTTATAGGCGTACAGCATAGTGCAAACAGCCCCGTGGTAGACACGGTTATAGGCGTACAGCATAGTGCAAACAGCCCCGTAGTAGACACGGTTATAGGCGTACAGCATAGTGCAAACAGCCCCGTGGTAGACACGGTTATAGGCATACAGCATAGTGCAAACAGCCCCGTAGTAGACACGGTTATAGGCGTACAGCATAGTGCAAACAGCCCCGTGGTAGACACGGTTATAGGCGTACAGCATAGTGCAAACAGCCCCGTAGTAGACACGGTTATAGGCGTACAGCATAGTGCAAACAGCCCCGTGGTAGACACGGTTATAGGCGTACAGCATAGTGCAAACAGCCCCGTGGTAGACACGGTTATAGGCGTACAGCACAGTGCAAACAGCCCCATGGTAGACACGGTTATAGGCGTACAGCATAGTGCAAACAGCCCCGTAGTAGACACGGTTATAGGCGTACAGCATAGTGCAAACAGCCCCGTGGTAGACACGGTTATAGGCGTACAGCATAGTGCAAACAGCCCCGTAGTAGACACGGTTATAGGCGTACAGCATAGTGCAAACAGCCCCGTGGTAGACACGGTTATAGGCGTACAGCATAGTGCAAACAGCCCCGTGGTAGACACGGTTATAGGCGTACAGCATAGTGCAAACAGCCCCGTAGTAGACACGGTTATAGGCGTACAGCATAGTGCAAACAACCCAGTAGTAGACACGGTTATAGGCGTACAGCATAGTGCAAACAGCCCCGTAGTAGACACGGTTATAGGCGCACAGCATAGTGCAAACAGCCCCGTAGTAGACACGGTTATAGGCGTACAGCATAGTGCAAACAGCCCCGTAGTAGACACGGTTATAGGCGTACAGCATAGTGCAAACAGCCCCGTAGTAGACACGGTTATAGGCATACAGCATAGTGCAAACAGCCCCGTAGTAGACACGGTTATAGGCGTACAGCATAGTGCAAACAGCCCCGTAGTAGACACGGTTATAGGCACACAGCATAGTGCAAACAGCCCCGTAGTAGACATGGTTATAGGCGTACAGCATAGTGCAAACAGCCCCGTAGTAGACATGGTTATAGGCGTACAGCATAGTGCAAACAGCCCCGTAGTAGACACGGTTATAGGCACACAGCATAGTGCAAACAGCCCCGTAGTAGACACGGTTATAGGCGTACAGCATAGTGCAAACAGCCCCGTAGTAGACACGGTTATAGGCGTACAGCATAGTGCAAACGGCCCTGTAGTAGACACGGTTATAGGCGCACAGCATAGTGCAAACAGCCCCGTAGTAGACACGGTTATAGGCGTACAGCATAGCGCAAACGGCCCTGTAGTAGACATGGTTATAGGCGTACAGCATAGTGCAAACAGCCCCGTAGTAGACACGGTTATAGGCATACAGCATAGCGCAAACGGCCCTGTAGTAGACATGGTTATAGGCGTACAGCATAGTGCAAACAGCCCCATAGCAGGCAGTGAAGGGGTTAAAAGAAAGAAGATGAAAAAAAGCTCTGGGGTGAGAAAAATATAACAGGTAAACTACAGGAACATGGGTGCAACTCCCCAAAATGAAAAAAAACACCTGAAAGGCAGGGGTCCAGGGACCCATGGCCCCGGCAGGGTACAGGGACAGAGCCCCGTCGGACGATTCAGGGTGGCAAGTTAAGAGAGAGAGATAACAGACAGACAGACAGTTAAAATGATAGACAGAGACAGTTTGAGTCTGATAAGCCTTGTAAAATTATTACATTGCCTTTGTAAACTTCCAAGATACAACTAGACTAAGTTCAAAACGCCCCAAATTGCTTGTGGGCAAAAAAAGGTTTTTTGATGAATTCAAAAAAAAATGAAGTTCTCTTTCTGGTAAAACTAAAAATACTGAAATCAGTGTAAAAATGAAAGAGTAGAACCCATGCAGGAATGGCCACAACACAGGACATGCATTTAATGCTAAAACATCCATAAACCATCATACTCTGGCTAAGAGTAAGACAGTACAACAATGCAGGAACAATGCAGAAACAAAGAACATTTAAAATCACCCTAAAAAAGAATTCAGAAAAGGTATTTGCAACGATTGTTTTCCCCCTTAACCCTTTCACCGCCAATGTCGTATTTTACCACCACAATCATTTAACGCCCATGTCACGAAAAGGCCTCAAACCAGGGTCTGTTATCCAAAGAGCCTATTTTCATAATTTGGGGAGGTAAGGACAGGCCTTATTTTATGCATGTCATAGAAGAATCCCCACTATTGCAGACTTTTTTCTCTCTACCTAAGTACCATAATTTACGGCCTATTAGGCGCTACTTTTTATTTATTTTTTTAACTGAACTTTGACCCCTGCGCCCAATCCGGCGCATGCGCCCTTTCTATACTCTAAACAGAAAAAAGTAAGGGGGTCGAGAGCTGAAATGAACAACTCACCATGCTCAGTCTGGTAGCTTCCACAACAAACCGACAACAGTTCACTCCCATTGCACTTTCGCTTCACGATCGTATCTCTTCCGTAATCACAATCGGACACAGCAATAGACCTAGCACTGATCGGATCACTTCCACTTCTGTCACTAGCCCTGTAATGATGTTACTTTCGCTGATCGTTTCGTTCTTCCTTTTTATTATTTCTTTGGTTTCTTTGTGCCTTATCGGGTGTATGCGCCCTATCTGTGTTCAAATTACGATTTTTTTTAAAAAGCAGGGGGTGCGCCTTATGCGCTGTCGCCTTATGGGCCGTAAATTATGGTAAGCTTAATGGAAATTTTTGGCTGAAAAATGGCTGGCAGCGAAAGGGTTAAATGTGCAAGATATTGTACCCAAAAAACTATGATGTATGGTTTTGAAGCAAAAAAGATACATTTATTGGAAAAAAAATGCAATTCGTGAGTTAACCCCCTCCCTTCCCAAGTCCCATGGTGCATGATGTCATTGGTGATGTCATAACTTTTGATGTCATAGTCTTGGAATGATGATTTTGGGCTTAGACAAGTAAGGAAAGATACTATATATTATCTCTAGACTATTCCCTCAGATTGAGTCTAACAGGTCTCTTTTAAATTTTATAATAAGAAAAATCGATAATTTATTTGGTTTCCTCCGGTAGTGAAGGGACACATGTGAATAAATGACAATGGCAAGCCACTTTATGACTGATCAGCAGACAATAAGAAAAAATACAATTTTTGTATATCTAGATATGTGTGTGTGTGTGTGTGTGTGTCCCCCCCCCCCCCCCAGTTATTGCCGGTTAGTCGGCAGGTGGACATCATTGGCAGAAGAAGAAGTGTGTGTGTGTGTGTGTGTGTGTGTGTGTGTGTGTGTGTGTGTGTGTGTGTGTGTGTGTGTGTGTGTGTGCATTGTAATTCTTACGTTGATTTTATTTCTTGATTAATACCTTTGTTTATGCGGAGGAAACCATTCTTTTCATGTACTTTTGTATTATGGACAATAGACAGTCCTATGGTCTATATGGAAGAGTGCGAAAATTAAAGAACATGCATGTGCCTTGGAACTTATAAATTACAAAAAATCTTCTTCTTCTTCGATCGCTCAGACAGTTTCCTGTCAATTAGATGCATCATGCTGCCGTTGTGTGCCTAACTAATAAATAATTATGCCCAGCAAGTCCGACTTCGGCTGGAGGAGGAAATGTTTTTGAAAGCGTTTCGTGAAGAAAAAAAGGGCAGGAGAATGGACCGGCAAGGCAGAAAGATAGTAGATGACAGTAAGCAAAGGGAAAAGGCAGAGTCAAAGAGTGACAGATTAGAGGAAGCTACAAGCACAGAACTTTCAGAAGGTGGGGGAACTATTTATACAAAAGACCCCCCGGTATCCCCACAGGTTGGAATTACGAAAATAAAAGCCTGCGCATCAAACTGATAGATCTACCATTCTCTGTACTACTGTCCGTTTGTAGCAGCTTTTAAAATAGCTGCACACTTGTTTTCTCCTTTAACCCTTTCACCGCCAATGTGGCATTTTAGCACCACAATGGTTTAACACCCATGTCACTAAAAGGCATCAAATCAGGACCTGTTATCCCAAAACCCTCTTAATTTTGGGAGGTAAGAATATGCCTAATGTTATGCATGTCACAGAAGAATTCGCAATATTGCAGAAATATTTTTTCTCTACCCAGTTAAGATAAATGGTATTTTGGGGGGATGAAAAATGGCTGGTGGCGAAAGGGTTCAAATCATGGATTTGTTGCTTTGGGGATCAGTAATTTTGCATGTGAAAAAAACATGACAGCAGAATCATGGTGAAATTATTAGAAAATGAACGCGTTGTACTTGCGATCTGTTAAATTGCAATACTCTTATAGTTATACATAAAACAAAGATGCATCATACATCATACTTTGTATGATTAACAACAAATCAACACACGAAAAATAAAAATAAAAATTATACAGTGGAACCTCCCTTATAAAACAACACATTATAAGACTCCCTCCCACATAAGACCTACTTCTCCGAGACATTGCCCTTCTTTGCAAGTATTAAAATTAACTCCCTTACAAGACCCCTCTCTTCAAAGACCTCATTTTGGATGATTGTTCAAGGTCTTATAAGGGAGGTTCCACTAATATTTCCGAGAGAGGCTGAACATTTGGTGGCAAGCTTTATGACAGAAATGTCTAAATTGATAAAAATGAGTGATACACATGTACATGTATTGACAAACGAAGCGAAAACTGGTGTACAACAAAAATGGAACATAATACATCATACATGAATATTCTGTTTAATATCAGTACAGTGGAATACGCTTAATCGGACACTTTTGGGACCAGGAAAAACATGGCCGATAAAGCGAATCGGCCAATAAAACGAACATCGAGATACACCAATGTATGACGCAATTATGTCAAAAGCAATGACGTCAAAATTAAATGTTGCAGTTCAAATTCATTAAATGTTGCAGTTCAAATTCAAATTATTTCCCTTTTTGTGATGTGTGTGTGTGTGTGTGTGTGTGTGTGTGTGTGTGTGTGTGTGTGTGGTGTGTGTGTGTGTGTGTGTGTGTGTGTGTGTGTGTGTGTGTGTGTGTTTATTAATCCTACAACTTGACAGAAGCACGAGTAAAAGACAATGATTTTGTTTACTTGAGTGATTTTAACGCCATGCAGGGTCTTTCAATTGACAACAGCTCACCTTCCAACTTCACACTCAACCATGTAAACGTCAAAAGCGTGTTGTCAGTTTGTCTGCCTCTGTTGTTCTCCCTCTCAAAAAGGGGTAAAGAGGAAAAATTAGAGAGAAAAAGTGGCCAATAAAGCGAAATTGAAGATTTCAGCTTTGGCCGTAAAAACGAACAAAATAACACATGCTTAAGAAGAAAAAATTCCGTTCCAGAGGAAATTGGCCGATTAAGCGGCTTTGGCTGATTATGCGATGGCCAATTAAACGGATTCCACTGTAGTAGCAGTATACAAAAAAACATTTAAAAAGAACATAATCAGTCTGTGGATTGACAAAGGTCTAAATCCTCTGAAATATCTCCACTCCAATATTTGGTGTTTTGTTTGTCTAAATCAGTAAATGTCACAATGGAACAATAAAACAAAGTTGGATTTAAATTGATTATAATGTTAGGTGTGCATAAGCCAGGAAAAATATGTCATGGACTCCGATGATGATGATGGAGAATTGTAAAACAGGAACATTTATATGTTGACAGACTGTGCATACATGTGCTTGAAAGAGAGAGAGAGAGAGAGAGAGAGAGAGAGAGAGAGAGAGAGAGAGAGAGAGAGAGAGAAGAGAGAGAGAGAGAGAGAGAGAGAGAGAGAGAGAGAGAGAGAGAGAGAGGGGGGGGGGGGGGAGGGAGGGAGGGAGGGAGAGGGAGAGGGGAGAGAGAGGGAGAGAGAGAGAGAGGGGGGGGGGAGGGAGAGGGAGAGGGAGAGAGAGAGAGAGAGAGAGAGAGAGAGAGAGAGAGGAGGAGAGAGAGAGAGAGAGAGAGAGAGAGAGAGAGAGAGAGAGAGAGAGAGAGAGAGATAGTAAGCATCTTTGTGCACACACTTGTAAGCAGTCAACACACACACACACACACACAATTTGTAGATGCAGGTACAGTAAAAGGCAATTGAATGAAGAGGTACGTGAATATAAGAATTATGAATATGAACTGCGGGTACTATTTCCAAAAGGCCTTTGTGTAATAACTAATAAGAGGTGCATCCTGATGAACCAACACAGAAGAAAATTACAAAGTGTGTATTCACATTCAAAATGTATGCATGCAGGAAAACCCATCTCATCAGGAAACACTCGAGTTGTCAATTGACCACATGCACAGTGGAAGATCCCTATTATTGCATTAAGGTTCCTTCTAAGAAAGATGCAACCCCAAAAATGTTCACCGATTTTCCCCCCATTCACATCCGGACTACTAAGTGTTCACCTCTCTATAAAGACCCCTCTCTATTAAGACCCTCTCTATTAAGACCCATCTCTATTAATAAGACCTTTTTTGGGTTGATTTTTCAAGGTCTTAATAGGAAGGCTCCACTGTATTCATTTTACTGGCTCAACAAGGTATTTCTCTCGAAAAATTACAAATGAAAATTTAAAAACAACAACTGTCAGACGCAAGCTTCCTCTAAAAATCAAAGTGTGAGCATGAATTCAAACCCCTCTTTTAAAGAACCACATGCAGTGATGCACGCATGCACACAACACACACACACTAATTAATACAACACAAGAATATTTTTCCTACAGACTCAACCTTGTTGGTATTTAAAACAAATGCAGGTTAAAGTTGAAATTAGAGTACTGACAGAGTCTTTACGTTGGTTGGGCTAGTGTGTACCCCCCCCCCCCATAAAATTGTAGAGATTGTAAAGAAATCGCATCATGCTTGCATCATTTATTCCAATGACGTTTGTTTCTTCCAGCTACCATTTTTCAAACAAAACAGACCAACTTTCATGGAGTTAGAAGGTAAAATCTGAATCTACTCATTTTATGTTAAGGCTTCCTTCCTCACTTGGTGTGGGGTGAAAGTTGCTATGGCTACATATAAGTGTATATAGATAAAAATGCAACACCCGTATGTAGGGTGCGCACTGACCCGTACCGGTACGCAATGACCAATTTGTCACAGTCTTCAGAAATCCGTTTGCTTCTAGAAAACGCTTTCAGTTACAAAGCAGAGCGTTGATACAGTGGAAGCAGAAACATTTTAACAGACGCTGGTGATCTAAATCTTTTCCAATATTGAACTGGAGATCCACAAATTGACGCCATATTACGATAATGCCATAAGGGCTACGCATACCCCTTTAGTACTCTATATACAGTACAAAATTGCTTAAAGACCCCCCACGTCACGTGTCACATTCCCTCTTATGCTAGGAAGATTTATGACCAGCCATAAGAGGGAAAACACGTGAAAATCGTGATTTGGACACGTGATGTGGTGGGTCTTTAAGTCAAAATTGAAGGGAAAGTACTTGTTAAAGTGCACAAACAACCCATGGAAAACTTGCAAACCACGACGGATTACAAGCTAGCGAGCTACAGCAGCTCCTCTTTCTCTTTACTGTCATAGTGTGTGTGTGTGTGTGTGTGTGTGTGTGTGTGTGTGTGTGTGTGTGCGTGTGCGTGTGTGTATGCGTGTCACTGTGTATGTGTGTGTGACCGGAACTCACCAGGGCACGCAAGGGACATCAATCGTCCGAACTTTCTTACTTGGTTGTAGGATAGAGCTATACTGGGACCCAAAAATTATTGCGAGTCATCCAGTGTTTTTGAGTTACCAGTTCTCTACTGTAAATTAATACTGCTGTCAAAATGTATGTCTACTACACAGTCTTTACTGTGTGGCATCAACATAGTCTCATTACGTTGTGGTTACACCATTCATTCATTCTATTGTAACCCCAGGGCTCCCAGGGACCCCCATTTGGGAGTCTATGGAGTACTATGATTCTAGAGGACCATCTAAAAGAATGTGCAGGGGGTCCCAGGGACGCACCATAAAAATTATTTTCAGCATTCGCAATGTCATCAGAACCCTCTATCCCGCCTCTAGGACCCTCTATACTGTAAGTGAAGGAGTCCCTGGGACCCCTCGTTTTGCGGGACGATTGGGAGCCCTGAACCCAGACAAAATAGTGAAATAAAAAAAACCATCTCTCTCGCTGGCTCCGCGACTAAGAGAATAGTGTCGTCAGTAGGGGGCTTACTGGTGGTGTCCTGAACAGGCTCCACTGAACTCCACCGAGGTGACTGAGCAGCAGTGCAGTGTCTCCTCGGTTGGTTGCCTCCTGACAGCCTAACATAGATTCGCTCCCCTTGGACTGCTGGTCTCGGATTCTGCGACCTGAACAAGCCGGGGTGTGGCTGCGAATTGGGATTCGGAATGAGCGGCGTGGGATCAACGCCACTGTACGGCCCAGAAGATGGGACAGCAAAAAAAAACAAAATCCAAAACAAATCTGATAAGCAAACCAACAGCAAATGAAGCTCACAAAGGCACCAACATAGCAACTACAGAATGACCGAAAATTGCAACAAAAAATAAACAAAAATCCACGAAAAAAGAAAATGCTGCAACCTCAAAAGCATTCAGAAAAGAAAAAAAAGATTTCAAGAAATAAAGCAAAAGACAAAACCAAAATGCCACCATCACAAAGCTAACACACTAACAAAAGTCATGCCATCATCTCTACAGATATTGTTTTCAACATTTGTTTTCTCATACAAAATCTGTCTTTAATTATGATTTAACGGGTAATATATGATAATCTCCTTACCCTAAGGCTGAACATGGCACACAAAATGACAGGAAACAAATGTAATAAAACAAATAAATCAATAAATAAAAAGCAAAGGACAAAAAGACACGAATGGAAAAATGGTGCAATTCTTCATCTTTGAAAAAAAGAAGAAAAAAAAAAAAAAAGGGAAAAAACCAAATCCCCTGCTTGCAACAAGGTTGGTACAAGAAAATGTTTAACTATCATTGCACAAAACATAAAAATGAGAAATAGGAAAGAAAGCCCAAAGAAAAAAAAATCCTTCCCTTTCAAATATCAAGTTAGGTTTTTTTTAATAGTTTTTTTGTGTCTCACGAAAGCAACAATCACAATTTCAGCACCACAGAATCCACAGAAGATCTACATAAAGAACAATAATCACGAGTGCGTCTTAAACAATTAACACAGGTAGTAACGTGTAAATTAGCATAAACAGCCAATCGCATTGATTACCGTACCCGATGCCTGCATACAAAGTGCTCATCCCTTTTCCACCAGCACAAAATTTAAAAGTCTGCCCTTTAGATTGCTAATTTTTAAAAAAAACTTCCAAAAAGTGAGGAGGGAAGAAAGGAAGGAAAGGGGGATGAAAAAAAAAAAGGACTCTGACGAACAAGCAAAAACGAATTGCGAGGCAAGAAATCGACTTACCGTAATAATCCCAGGGACCCCGAGCTTAGAATGCATGAACAAAATGTAACAAGGTAGGTTTTAATATATGAATGATATTGAAAACACACAGATTACCCAGATGGACACATGCACGCACTCATGTGTCCACACAAACACACTCACGACCTCACACACAAACACACTCACGACCTCACACACAAACACTCACGACCTCACACACAAACACACTCACGACCTCACACACAAACACACTCACGACCTCACACACAAACACACTCACGACCTCACACACAAACACTCACGACCTCACACACAAACACTCACGACCTCACACACAAACACTCACGACCTCACACACAAACACTCACGACCTCACACACAAACACACTCACGACCTCACACACAAACACTCACGACCTCACACACAAACACACTCACGACCTCACACACAAACACACTCACGACCTCACACACAAACACACTCACGACCTCACACACAAACACACTCACGACCTCACACACAAACACACTCACGACCTCACACACAAACAAAAACATCCACAAACTTTTCTTGATTACTAAGCTTACATATCCTGAAAATTTTTGCAAGAGATTTTTGTCAACCTTCAAATCTTTGATTTAAACTGGAATTTAAAAACATAGAAATAAAAACAAAAGCATGACTTGATGACATTGACAGTGAATATATTAATATACGTATGATGACTTCTGAAAGAAAGGCTGAAGTACCGGTACATCCTAGCTCCGAGTAGGAACCAAAACTAACATCATAGCTTTTGTAAAAAAACCATTGTCTTTTTAAATCTAACAATATTTTCCATTGAATGTGTGGAAGAGAAAATCTGAGTCATATTACTTTAGAACTGCACAAAAGCTTTTATTTGTAAATTTAATGATGTCAGATTACATGTTCAAGGGTGCAACTACACAAAATAAAAAAAACCTGAAAGGCCGGGGTCTAGGGGTAATGTCCCCCTGCAGCTGAAGAAAAAATTGATTTATGAAGGTATTTTAGTTTGCTTCTTCCACAATTTATATAAATGCTTATTTTAAAGTGTTTGAAAAATACAGCAGACACACAAAGATCTTGTTTGACAAATTAAAAAAAAGGAACTTCCTTTTCTGGTAAAATTCAAAAACAAGAAATCCTGGTATAGCAGGAAAAGTAGCACCCATGTATGTGTGTTTATAAATAACTGTTTCACTTCTTTGTAGTATGTAGTATTGGTTATGTGTACAAGTACAAAAACCTCTGAACACAATGTGTATGCTACATACATTGCATCACGACATTTATGTCATCAACAGCAACGCTATTTATTTCTTGATCATTATAGCTATTTTATTTTATGTCAATAACACCTTTCTCTGAGAAAATGATAGATTACCAAAGCATTAACATGTCAAAAACTTAAACTTTCACAAACCTAAAAAGCAACAACAACAACAACAGAAATAGTGGGATTTTTCAATAAACAAAAATAACAAATACAACAAATACAAAGAGATTTTTTTTTTTAAAGGTGTGTGTGTTTAAATAAAAGTCAAACTCAAGAGATATTTTGCAATAGACTGTCCCCCAAGTTGCCTAAGAATAAAATATATATATATATAAAAAATATACTGGCCAAATTATGATATGAATAGTATTAATGGTAGAATGAATGGTTATGGTTGTGAATCCCTGTTCGGCTGAAGAAATCTAAAAGAAACAAATTTATACTTTTTAATTTGTTTTGTTTTCATATTTTATTAAGGGGGGGGGGGGGGGGGGGGTAGTGGGGATAATAATATAATTTTTTTAGGGGGCTAATATAAAAAAAAACCACTAAGTTTTGAAACAAATTATAAATAATAAAAAAATCAGTTAGACTTTCCAGAAAGAAAAAAATGCAATTTAAAGAGAAAGGGGAAGAATCAACAAAGAGAGTAGGGTGAACACATCAACACACACACACACACGCACGCACACACACACAGAGCATCCAGTTAATTTGATGTGAACACAGCAAAACAACTAACTAAACAAAACTTCATATTTCAAATTGTGGGGAGATCAGAAAAAGGGAGAAAAGTCACATACAATAGGGCATTTGCCACGAGTGTTTGTTCTCTATACTAGACTACTAATTTGCCCGCGCTCGTTCTGCCCGAGTTACACTGACCTTTCTAATTCAACTCTCTAAATGAAATTCAAGGTCGCCGACATGCGGCAAATGCCCTATTACAGTGTAGCAGTTTAGCAATGCCTGGCATGTGATATTATACTGACTTGCCCAGTCGGGCAGGCTGGGCAACCATCCTACATGCCCGACAATGTACGAGCAGTACTTTATTCATCCTTGACTAAGCATTGTTTTGTCATAGTCACAAATTCTCTGTGAATTTTGGGCTGCTCCCACCCTGAGAGCGTGTCGCCGCCAGTGCAGCGCCACTCGCTTATTTTATTTTTGTGACTGAAGGGGAAGGGGGAGGGGTCAGTTTTGACCACACGACAACTCCTTTGTTGGCACTGGGTTCTTTAACGTACGTGAAGTGCAAAATCGATGCTTGCTGTGTGTGCATACAACTACAGCACACAAATTACATACGTACATATAGAGTGCTCACACGATACAGAAGCCATTAGTTCAAATAAAACACCAGTTCCATTCAAACTTCTTCACGCTATATAGTACCTTATTTATTATTTCACGAAGAACAAAATGAGACAAAGAAGAAGAGGGAGGGAATAGAAAGTAAAAACAAACAAAAAACAACATCAACAAGGCTGAATTTGAGTGGGGTTCAAAGTTCCCTTGCAGTCAATCATCTCAATGGATGGACGGACGACACAGGCATGGACGAAACAAAAAACAATACGATATTTTTGTTGTTATTAAAAGTGAGACAACAGCATTACCAACAACAACAGAACATAGTACACTTCATGCTAAAAGGCGATACATTCACATCTACTGATAGTATTAGTATTTGCGCGGGTTCAAAGTTCCTTCACAGTCAATCATCTCAATGGATGGACGGACGACACAGGCACGGACGAAACAAAAACAATACAATATTTGTTTTGTTATTAAAAGTGAGACAACAGCATTACCAACAACAACAGGGCATAGTACACTTCATGCTAAAAGGCGATACATTCAGTGATTCACATCTACTGATAGTATTAGTATTACCGTATATTTCAGACTATAAGGCCCCCCCCCCCCCCCCCCCCCCCCCCCCCCCCCCCCCCCCCCCCGTATTTTACGGACTAACATTTTAACGGACTACAAAGCGCACCTGATTATAAGGCGCACCCCCAACATTTTAAACAAAATTCAGATTTTGTTATTACAGTTTCTTACTATATTATCAGTCACATTATATAAGGCGCAGGGGTCTCAGTCTAGGAAAAAAAACATCGCCTTATAGTCCATAAAATACGGTAAAAGTCAGATTTAGTTTTTATACTTTCTTATTATATTACCACGCATGAAATTGAGAAGTGGTGATTTAGGCTGAAAAGCATCCGGAAAAAGGCTGAAAAAAGGCTGAAGCCCCCTGAAACTGGAGCCTTTTTAGCAATCTAAGCCTTAAAAACAGCATTAAAAGTGGAATTGATACAGTGTTTCTATACTCGGTTTCTTTTCTATCTAAAAAATGAACTCTGGGGCCATCAAAAATCCTGAAATCAGCCTAAAGACTGAAAAATCTCTTGTCTGATTACTAGTCATTATTAAAAAAGGCAGGGGTGAAAACCTATTGCCTTATAGTTTGCAAAATACGGTTCCTTCAACAGAAAGATGCATAGATACTGCATGCATACTTATGGCAAAAGCACTAGTACTAGTAGAACACCTAGTTGAAGGCACAGACAGAAAGACACACACAAACACACACAGTGACACACACACGCAGTGACATACACACAGTCACAAACACACGCTCACCACACACACACACACACAGAGTATATACGTGTTCAAACACACACACACACACACACACACACAGAGTGACACACAGCATACACACACAATAAGCAGCCCTACACACACACAACCACACACACAAACATGCACACACACACACACATACACACACACACAAACAAGCATGTACACACACACACACGCACACATACACACACAGAGTATCTACGTGTTCAAACACAACAGAGACAACATCCATCATCCACTGATTTATCAAACATTTAAAAAAAAATTAATTCTGCAAATTACTTTCTGAAAAGTAGATGATAAACAAGGGACAGGCATGGGACCAGAGGAAAGTGAAATTGCCTGAAAACTTCCAGGGGACTGGTGTGGGACCCTGGTTGTCCTAAAAAAAAATCCTGATCCTGATCCAAGAAAATAACTTTAGTTTAATGAAGCAGGGCTCCCAATCGTCCCACAAAACACGGGGTCCCAGGGACTTCTTCACTTACATTATAGAGGGTCCTAGAGGCGGGATAGAGGGTCCCAGTGGCATTGTGAATGCTAAAAAGAATTTTTCTAGTGCATCCCTGGGACCCCCTGCACATTCTTTTAGAGGGTCCTTTGGAATTTTAGTACTTCATAGACCCCCAAATGGGGGTCCCTGGGAGCCCTGTGAAGTAACTGTTGAAAGTGGGCTTCATCTGAATGGGATGAACATGCTGGATTGGCTTGTGGATTTCAATGCCAACTAAGGCACTTCTAGTTAATCTTCAGTATGATGAAGGTGGAACAGTAAATGAAGAAGAAACACGATTACTTCGTTCATGCTTCCATCAGCCACTCCCAGTCTACACCCATCCCCCATCCCATTTCTCAATGGATCTACGCTTATCTCAAGAACAGTTCTGCTGGCATTATAAAATTTCCTGAAATCAAGACAATTCCTGACAAATCTCATGTCTGAAGGGAATACCTGCACGCATGTAAATCAGCAGCAGTGAAAAATGAGAGTGGGGGACGGGAATAGGAAAAGAAGAATGAATTAAGAATTTGTTTGACATCCTCCGGCCTGGAGACATTTCTGAGTAATAAAGATAAGGGGGGAAAGAAGTAATAAGAAAGAAGAAAGATGTGAATTTGAAACTATTTCATGAAACCGGTAGATATGCAAATTACCGTATTTTTGGGACTATAAGGCGGCACCTTATTGTAAGGCGCTCTCCCCAAACTATACGCTAAACTCAAGATTTTGTTATTATTTCTTCTTTTTTTTATACTACAGACAAACCTCTATTTTAAGAATTCCAAAATGTCCGGAAAAATCGGTCGTAAATTGGAGGGGTCGTATGACGGAGGTTTTCACTGGCAGCCAGTAGAAAGAAAAAGTTCAGCACAGTTCATACTGTCTTCTTCATGCACACATACAATGACATATTAAAACTGGATTTGGGTCTTTCCAACTCCATAGGATTGTGCAATCGATGTATTACAGTTTCACTTCGCCGACTTCTGTTAATCACCTCCACTCTCGTCCAAAGTCAGTGGTTTTCTTTTTCAAAGTCAGTGGTTTTCGTGCTTTTCCTACGCTTTCCGCCATCTTTTCTACAACAAGGGAAGCGACTCCGCTTTCAGGCCCTTGACCGTGGTTGTTTCCCTTTGCTCGAAGTCTATGCAGACGACAACAACGGTCGTAAAAAACCAACAAAATGGCGGTCGTAAGTCGCGTTTTAGAGGAAGTCGTTTAAGAGAGGTCGTTCGTTTACATACTAAAATGCATCCGTGCCAACAAATCCGGTCTCAAATGAGAGGTGGTCGCTTAACAGAGGGTCGTAAATAAAGATAGGGGTTTGTCTGTACAATCAAAATCAGTTTTTGGGAAAAAAATGTATCGCTTTATAGTCCGAAAAATATGGTATATGCTTCAATACTTAAATACAGACTTGGGTCCATTGATATAAAATATTTAAAAAATCGTAGAGTGAAGAAAACGTGATTAAATTGTAAGCGTTTATTTGAGAGAAAGACAATACAACCAATAACTTTGAGAGAAAAAACAACAACAAAATGTATGATACATCTAAGTCAGTTAAAACATGCAACAATGACACGTAACATACATTCACAACACAGCTGTTAGTTCAGACCACACCAATAAAAGAAGTGAAATGTCAGTGCAGCACACTACGTTTCAGTTTTAGTTTGCGTCGATACACCCAGAATTACTTACTGCTGTGGCTTTTCCCAAATCTCCCGCCTAACGCCAACAATAGCATAACGGGACACACATTAACACATAATTTTTAAAAAACCAATAACACAATTCTACACATTAACGTGTAGTAAAGAAAGACACTGAAAGAAAATAATTTCTGCAACGTCATAAAATTCTGTAAAACATTACATGCTGAAAGCTAGTACAGTGGAACCTCCCTTATAAGACCTTGAAAAATCATCCCAAATGAGTGTCTTATAAAGGAGGGGTCTTATAAGGGAGGTGATTTTAATACTCACAAAGAAGTGTAATGTATCAGAGATACAAAAACGTGGGAGGGAGTCATATAATGGGAGGTCTTAGAGGGAGGTAATTTTAATACTTACAAAGAAGTGCAATGTCTCAGAGAAGTAGCCTAGGTCTTATATGGGAGGGAGTCCTATAATGGGAGGTCTTATGAGGGAGGGAGTCCTATAATGGGAGGTCTTATAAGGGAGGGAATAGTCCTATATGGGGAGGTCTTATAAGGGAGGGGGTCATATAATGCGGATGGGAGGTCTTATGTGGGTGCGGGGCGTCTTATACTAGGAGTGTCTTATAAGGGATGTTCCACTGTACAGATCAAATTGTCATTTGCTGGCATCGAATATTGAAGCATGCATTGATGAATGGGTGTGTGTAACTGTCTTTGTTAACACCTCAGCAAGTGCTACCAACCCTGTCCTCTTCACTATCCCCTCTCCTTTTTCTTCCTTCCCTTTTGGAAAATAATATATTGTAATTTTACTTCTTCTTTTTTCTCCATAATATTTTCCAGTAATGTTTTCTTTTACTTGGGCAGATTTTTTTCTGTCTTGAGTATAATTTTTTTTTTACTTGTTATTTTACGGTCCATATAGTTCTTGTTTTTTCCCCCCCTGCTCTATGAACACATTCCTTATCGATAAAGAATCAATAAATGATAAAAACAAGTTACAAAACAAAACAAAAAATCAACAGCTGTAGCGACGCCGCTGTTTTAACCCTTTCACCAGCCAGTCTATATCTTCACGCAACAACACTTCCATTCGTCCTGCCCTGGGCTGTATCGATGACATAACTCATCCTCACCTGCCCTATTGGGGATCGCTTTCTGTGACATAAAATAAGGTCTATCTTTACTTCCCAAAACTAAAAAAAAATAGGGTCTTTGGATAAATTACCCCAATTTGATGCCTTTTAGTGACAAAGGTTTTAAATCACTGTGGTGCTAAAATGCGACTTTGGCGGTGAAAGGGTTAAATGAAGGAAGGAATAACTTAACCTTTTTTGTTTCGTTTTGTTTGTTGTTCGTGTTTTTTAAAATAAAAAATGCACTAGATTCATTCTTCATCAAAGTCCAAATTAATGACACACAAAAATTAACTACAAGTACAACAAAAGAATATTGTTCTGTATAAGTTTTGCTTCTTGTTTT
>CM065703.1:9961541-9980151 GCA_017654935.2 Phymorhynchus buccinoides | reverse complement strand
CAAAGAGAGATAACCCACTAAATGCTTACCCTTTTCAAGTAAAAGCAGAGTTTTCTCCCTTAAATAGTTTGATTTATACAACCCTATCTACTGGTTGTCCTACTTTTTGTGAACTCATGAAAAGCATGATTTTCTGTGTGCATTTCTCTGAGTTGAGCTTTTGCTTAGCCACTAGTGGGAATGTAGTTGAGCTGAATTTGATCACTTCTGCTCCAGACTTTGAATGTGTAACATCCAACTGATATTGTCAAGATGTTTTGATCCTAGTGTTGATGAGGTTAGTATTATCTTACTTTATTATTGAGTCAAGTTTTTGGTGAAAGATTATTTTACTTATTGGTTCATTGTATCCTTTATTGTAATTGTAACTTTCTTTTAAATGCATCCATTCCAAATTGAAACTTGTTATGTTTTGAGCATTGTATTTAATTTGTAATGTTTTCAATGGAAGCATTATTTTGGGGGTCTAAAGCACCAGCTTTTCAATTCAAGTGCTTGTTGGACTTATTTGAATTCTTTCTGATGGAAATTGTATAACGTTTGTAACTTGTTAATTGGTTCTGATTGTTTTGGCAATTCCAGTAGTTTTGTCATTTGTCATTTCTTGTGTGTTCAGAGTGTTTTGGAATTATGACTGTTTATATAGCAGTCTTGACTTTGGATTTGCTAGTTGTTTTATTAAGCATATTTTATTGGTTTTCTTTTCAGAGGATTTCCCTTTGTGTCCTTCATATCTCCTTATTCCTTCTAGCAGATAAACAAGAAGTTCTCAACTAACTGTTGTCCAGACCTGTTGCCATTGAGGAAAGCGAGGCTATATTCACATTTAGGCCCGTCAAGAACGATAATCTGTTGACTGAAAAAGCAATGGCTGTGTTCTTTTCTGTTACAAATTATCGTTCTTGACGGGCGTCAATGTGAATATAGCCGAAAGCGAACTCACCCACGGTTAATTGCATTGAACTTGTACATGCGCAATACCATTTCATTTATTTTCTTTCTCCAGCATACAGAGCTGCTGCTAGCTTCCTACAGAGCCAATGAAGATGCCATATGATATTTTTTTTTCTCTCCAGCATACAGAGCTGCTGCTAGCTTCCTGCGGAGCCAATGAAGATGCCATATAATTTATTTTTTTCCCCTCCAGTATACAGAGCTGCTGCTAGCTTCCTGCGGAGCCAATGAAGATGCCATATGATATTTTTTAATGTTTATTTTCTTTCTCCAGCATCCAGAGCTGCTGTTGGCTAGCTTCCTATGGAGCCAATGAAGATGCCATATGATATTTTTTAATGTTTATTTTCTTTCTCCAGCATCCAGAGCTGCTGTTGGCTAGCTTCCTATGGAGCCAATGAAGATGCCATATGATATTTTTATTTTTTTGTATTTTCTTTCTCCAGCATCCAGAGCTGCTGCTGGCTTCCTACGGAGCCAACGAGGATGCCACCAACGTACCTGACGGAGTGGCCTGCATGTGGAACATCCGCTACCGCAAGGACACCCCAGAGTACATCTTCCACTGCCAGGTAACACGGTGTGCAGGCGTGTGCACACACACATGCATGTGTACACACAGATTAACAAACTCACTACCGCAAGGACACCCCAGAGTACATCTTCCACTGCCAGGTAGCAGGGTGTGCAGGCGTGTGCACACACACACACACATGCATGTGTACACACAGATTAACAAACTCACTCACACACTACCGCAAGGATACCCCAGAGTACATCTTCCACTGCCAGGTAACACGGTTTGCAGGCGTGTGCACACACAGATTAACAAACTCACTCACACACTACCGCAAGGACACCCCAGAGTACATCTTCCACTGCCAGGTAACACGGTGTGCAGGCGTGTGCACACACACACACGCATGAATGCGTACACACAGATTAAAGGGAAAACGACCGATCGGGTCTCTTCTCGCCAGAAAAGCTCTGCCTCGTTGTGGATCGCACAACATGGTATTTATTATTAAGTACTTTATAGTCACAGAGGCGTCTCTGTGAAATTCGGGTTGCTCCCACCTGGAGAGTGCATCGCAGCCAGAGGCGCGCCACCCAATGGGGTTTTTTTATGCATGCAATTTTTTGTGTGACAGATGAGGAAAGAAAGGGGGTGGGGGAGTAAATTTTGACCAAATGACAACTTTTTCGTTGCCACTGGGTTTAACGTGTGCTAAGTGCATGGGCACACGGGACCTCGGTCAAAGAAGGGCTCTCTCGCCAGCTGTGATTCAAATGTGGCGCGCTAAGCGCGCCTCCCCTCTTTTATTGTCCGGCCGTGCCTTTAACACACTCACACACACACACGCAAACCACTACTAAACCACAGCACTCGCTCGCAGTCGCACATGTTCACACTCTTCCTAGTTCTCTCACCCAAACTCTTACTGCCTTTCAGGTGTTTTTCATTTTGGGGAGTTGCACCCGTGGTACACACATTAACACACACACACACACACACACACACACACACACACACAAACCAACCACAACTAAACCACAGCACTCACTCGCAATCGCACATGGTCGCACATGTTCACACTCTTCCTAGTTCTCTCACCCAAACTCTTTCTTACTCGCTCAATCTCATTCACTCTTTTCCCAGGCATTTATGTGTGGGTGTTATTGGTTTGTGATGTGGGGATGGGAGTGAGCATTGCCGGGAGAGGGGGGATATATGGATGACGGCAGGGGGCAAATGTCCGACGGGGAAGTGGCCTAAACCCCATTCTGGCATCCTTGTTATCATCGTGCCTTATGATAATGTATCAAGTGCTCAAAACTTTCTGTGGAAGATTGCAAGGTCTTGGTAAGTTTGTACTTTTAAATCATTTTGCTGGCTTGTTTCATGTTTCTTTGTGAATGGTCAACTTAGGACGCGCATTTTACCGCCAGGGGGCAATCAAACCAGTAGGGGCTTAGCGCATTATATTCTTAGTTGGGGGTAGTGAGAGAGGGAGATGAGTCCCTCCCTCTCTCTCTCTCTCTCTCTCTCACTACCCCCAACTAAGAATATTACGCGCTAAGCCCCTACTGGTTCGATTGCCCCCTGGCTGTCAAATCAGCGTCCTAAGTTGACCATTGGCTCAAGTCGTTGTAAACAAAGTGAGCCTTTATTTTTTTATTTTTTTTATTTATAAATTCATTCCTTGTTTGTTTTTCCCCGTCGATTGGTTGATTCAGTTTGCTTCAACGTCTGTGTGTTTCCAGTCTCCGGTGATGTCCAGCTGCTTTGCGCGGTTCCACCCCAACCTGATCCTGGGAGGGACGTACTCCGGCCAGATCGTGCTGTGGGACAACAGGGTCAACAAACGCACCCCTGTCCAGCGCACCCCGCTCTCTGCTTCCGCTCACACCGTAAGTTTAACCCTCTTGCATTCGCATGTCGTCGGTGAAATTAAAAAACCTCGTATCTCAATTTTGGTAGTTTTGAGAAAAATGAAAAAAACGTTTAAAAATTGACCACGATTGATTAACTATGATGTTTATGTTCAAGACATTGCGAGTTTAGTCCTGCATTTTGTTAAAATTACATGATTTTTTTTTTTTTAGACTTGAAAAGAACGAAGATAGGAGGTTTTTGTCCTATTAACTAGATCTGAATTTGGGACTTACAAGTTTTTCGTCTATTTTCACAACCTCATTTACCCCAGATAGAAAGTCGTTAAGAGACACGAGCTTTTGGTGGAAGGTGGCGGGGAAAATTAGAAAGCTGACTATGGATCTAACTCAAAAACCCCAAAAATCGACATACGAGGTTTTTGAATTTCACCGACGGTGTGTTGCAGAAAAAAACAACCTTCTTCTAGTGTTCTAGATTCTTTCACATATATTTTGGGAAAATCCCCGTGGGGATACCGGGGGGTCTTCCATTTTATGGATGTCACAAAGGAATCCCCAATATTGCAGATGAAATCTTTTTTCTACCCATGTAAAGTGTAATGGAAATTTTGGCAGAAAAATGGCTGGCGTTGAAAGGGTTAACTCGCACAGAACAAAATTTCAGTTTGAAACCGCAGAAAGTTATTCATGAAGTCTTCTAAGTCCAGAGTATACTGGTACTTGCATGAGGAAACTTCCGGAAAAAAAGGTGTGTGAATGGTCCCTGAACAACCTCTCAACGCCCCAGGACAGCATGGGTGTACTTATTATCAATTATGACGATGATTATTATTACAGACAAACCCCTATTTTACGACCCTCTGTTAAGCGACCACCTCTCATTTGAGACCGGATTTGTTGGCACGGATGCATTTTACTATGTAAACGACCTCTCTTAAACGACTTTCTCTAAAACGCGACTTACAACCGCCATTTTGTTGGCTTTTACGACCGTTGTCGTCTGCATAGACTTCGAGCAAAGGGAAACAACCACGGTCAAGGGCCTGAAAGCGGAGTCGCTTCCCTTGTTGTAGAAAAGATGGCGGAAAGCGTAGGAAAAGCACGAAAACCACTGACTTTGAAAAAGAAAACCACTGACTTTGGACGAGAGTGGAGGTGATTAACAGAAGTCGGCGAAGTGAAACTGTAATACATCGATTGCACAATCCTATGGAGTTGGAAAGACCCAAATCCAGTTTTAATATGTCATTGTATGTGTGCATGAAGAAGAGAGTATGAACTGTGCTGAACTTTTTCTTTCTACGGCTGCCAGTGAAAACCTCCGTCATACGACCCCTCCAATTTACGACCGATTTTTCCGGACATTTTGGAAGTCTTAAAATAGAGGTTTGTCTGTATTGTGGACATTTTGGAAGTCTTAAAATAGAGGTTTGTCTGTATTGTCATTTCAGCATCCTGTGTACTGCATCACCGTGGTAGGCACCCAGAACGCCCACAACCTCATCTCGGTCTCCAACGACGGCAAGATGTGCGCATGGTCCCTGGACAACCTGTCCACCCCCCAGGACAGCATGGAGTTGCAGCACAAACAGTCCAAGGCCGTGGCCGCCACCTGCTTCTCTTTCCTGGCCGGAGACGCCAACAATTTCATCGTGGGATCCGAGGAGTGTCTCGTCTATTCCGCTTCGCGCCACGGAAGGTTAGTTGATTTTTTTTTGTGGTCAGAAATGTTGCGGCGATGTGTGAGCCCTGAAGGCTTTCTTTGTCAGAAATCAAATCAAATCAAATCATCTTTATTATCTCATATCAGAGAAATTGCAGCCAGGTGCACATAAGAAAAACAACAATAAACACATTTATCAACAACAATTAAAGAATATAAACTAATAACTAATAATAGTGCAATATTGTAATTAACGAACTAAATACAGGGGTGCATGTGGGTGTGGCTGAAGCCTGAATTCAGGCAGTTTGATGCAGGTTCCGGCAGTCGTCTGCCTGAAGATAGGGCTCTTCTCACGCTCTTTTTGCTCTTAAATTGACCATTTTAGCAAGGGTTATGATGGAAAGTTCAGGCAAACTCTTTGGTCACCGCATACAACCATGGACATGCTATTCCCACAACTTTAACTCAATGGAGTCATGTCGGAGACGTCATCCCGACTGTTCACATCTTTTGGAGTCACATTGGAGGGTTTTTTCTGACATATTTTGACTGTTGTGAAACCCAATAAAAGGGAAATAACTCGCTGTTCCTATTCATCCTGAGACCTTCCCCTTGTAGTTGCTTCCCTTAGACTGTCTCCAGTGTGTCCTATTTTTGTTTTTTGCTTCTTTAAATTGAACTACTCATCATCTTCGAATATGCTTCATTCAATATGACGGCGACCACATAGCTCTCTTTATTCAAACATTAAATAAACAAATGTTTATGTTTATGGCTTATATTTTGCTTTTTACAATCCTTTTTTTAATTTATATACTAAACCAAGTCTATCAAAACTTGAGTGGCTTTGTGATACTAGATCAAGACCATAACAAAGTGGTCAGCCCGTGAAGTTTTTGTTTTCCTGACGAAGCGCATTTCATCAGATTATATGCGGCTCACTCGTTCGAAGTAAGAAGTCTCCAAAAATATACTGATTTATCTTTCACTTGGTACACATTGCATTTTTGTATGTGTGCTTATGAGTTTTGGCGATTTTTAGAAAATTATAAAAAAAATAATTCAATCAGAGGGAGAAACTTTGTCATTTTGTATGTGACTCGATAGACGATTTTCGGAGAAAAAAAAACTAGGGGAGAGCACTTTGTGAAAATTAGAACAATGCAACAATGGCGTTGAAGCTTGAAACCGCAGGATGTGAGTTTGCGACTTGCAATTTTAGAACAATTAGGGGTGGCCAGTGGCCACAAACTGATAAAACTTGCAAAATGTGACGTAAAAATATAAATGACATACATTTTTTAGAATGACGCACGCACGTGTTCTAAGTGCTGTATGTCTGCTCAAACACACGAGTCGATAGGCTACGAGAGCTGATGGTAGAGTGACTTCCCCTGTTTGACCGATTGAATTAGGCAAGATCACTCCCACACACCATGAAATTACTCCCCTTTAATTATTTCCGAACAATTCCTATAGAGTTAATGTTGGATCAGAAGAGAGTCTGGGTTATTCGGTTTCGCATCATGGAAGGTTTTTGTTTGTGTTTCGTCTAAAATGTTTGTGAGTGTTGAAGGCTTTATTTGGTGGAGACGTCGTTATACAACTTTGGTGTAGGATCAGAGGAGTTCTTGTCTATTCGGCGTCACGGCATGGAAGGTTAATGTCACAGATGTTTTGGTGATAGCTTTGTGGGTGCTTCTCTGCAGGCTGAATGCCAGATTTCACTTGTTTTGTTATGGTTTGTGGGTGCTTCTCTGCAGGCTGAATGCCAGATTTCACTTGTTTTGTTATGGTTTGTGGGTGCTTCTCTGCAGCCTGAATGCCAGATTTCACTTGTTTTGTTATGGTTTGTTGTTGAGTTTCTCCACTTTGCGGCTGCTGCTTTTCACTGGGAAACATCTTTAGTTCATTTCGGGGACCGTGTTTCTCGAGACCAGTCTCTCTGTTGTAGATGGTGTAGACATTGTTGATATATGTCCACAACTTCGAAAATCTCCACTTGTCCTGGATTTTACTTCTTCTGCGGGCGTGGGTGGCTTTTCACTAGCACTAGGCATCAGGATTTCAGAGGATTCAGAATTTCTGACAGAGGATTGGCTTCTCTTGTGTCCTCAAGAGGTGGTGGAGCGCACGGTTGAACCGTTCTGCCTGAGCGTTCCCTTGGGGGTGATACTGGGTTGCACGGCTTTTGTCCACGCCGTACATCTTGCAGAGGTGGCGGATCACTTAATAATAATAATAATACTGTAAATGTAGGACACACTTTCCTCCTGACAAAGCCTGGGGCTCAAGGCGTTTTCAGTGACGAATAGTTCACAGTTAAAAGTAGTAATAAAAGGCTTCATTAAAGCGTCAAAGTATTTACATATAGCACTCAATAGGGCATTTGCCACGAGTGTTCATTCTCTATTATCTATACTAGACTGTTTATTTGCCCGCGCTCGTTCTGCCCGAGTTACGCTGACCTTTCTAATTCAACTCTCTAAATTCAACTCTGAAATTCAAGGTCGCCGGCACGCGGCAAATGCCCTATTCATAAATCGACACATGAACACGCTCGCACATACATAACCAATTATCTATGCATCGCCCACCTGCACAGAGAAAACCACACCAGTCCTATAAACACCTATACATGCGCATGCACATACACACGCATGCATCTCTCACACACAAATCTTAGAGACACAGAGAGAGAGAGAGACAGAGAGAGAGAGAGAGAGAGACGCTCTAAAATTTAAACCCACTTATACTATGCAAATGAACTGTACACAACACTGCCGTCACATACTCTCTCTCACAGACAAACACGGCGTTGCTAAACAAGCACAAGAACAGAACAAAAATGAGAGAGAGAGAAAGAGAGACTGACACAGACAGACAGAAAGAGAGACAGAAACAGACAGGCAAAGACAGAGAAAGCCAGGGACAAAGACAAACAGAGAGGGGCAGGGCAGAAACAGTTAGTTGGGGTAATACAGTCGGAAGAGGTGAGTTTTCATGCGGTTTTCAATATTTGACTTCCTCTTCATCTTCTTCGATCGCTCAGACAGATTCCTGTCACTTAAGAGCGCAGATGCGTCATGCAGCCGGTATGCGCCTAAGCAAGAAATATTTAGGCCCAGCATGTCCGACTTCAGCAGGAGAAAATCTTTTTGGAAAGTTTTTTCTTGAAAAAAGGTAGGAAAATACATTCCAAAGGCAGAAAGATGGTAGATGACAGTAAGCAAAGGGGAAAAGGCAGAGTCAAAGAGAGTGGTGGATTAGAGGAAGTTACAAGCACAAAACTTCCAGAAGGTGGGGGAACTGTTTTGCAAAAGACTCCTGATATCCCTACAGGGGGAATAGTTGACTGGATTCTGATCTTTTCCTTTTCCGAGAACTGCCGTCCTCTGCAGTGGTGTTGCTGTCCATCACACACAAACAGTATGGTCAATAGTCAATAATGGTCAATGTTTTGCAAGTGCTATATCATATGTACATGGTCAATATTCTGAGACCCACCCTCCTCTGCAGTGGTGTTGCTGTCCATCACACACAACATAAACTGTTAATGCTAATTTATCTTCTCATTCTGAATCGATTATATACATGAAGATATACATGAATGCTCTTTGTAAATGTATGAAGGAATAAAATGTTTGATATCAAAAACGGTCACACACATAATGTTCTCATCCCTAACTGGCGCATTTCTCCCAGTGTTCAAGAGCTTGCAAAATGTGACATAAAAATATAAATAACATAAATTTTAGAAAGATGCAGTGTTCTAAGTGCTGTAAGTCTACTCAAACACATGAAAGAGTTGATGGTATCTATTGGTATCTATCTTGAATGAAAAGTCAATATCAAGTTTTTATGTTATTAGTAACCTATGCCCCTCCACACACTCACACACACACATATACTCGAATGTGCGTGCACACAAACGCACGTGCACACACCCCTACACACAAATCAATGCACACAATTAATAACCACACATTCGCGAACGCGCGCGCGCACACACACGCGCACAAACAAGCACACACACATACATGCACGCATGTGAGCGTGCAGATCGTCCAAATAAGTCTTTAGGAGGGGAGCCAGGCGCTCATAGCACAGTCAAGGCCGTACATATCATCGCATCATGGCGAGGCATTCAGTCCCGGTGGGTAGAGACTCTGGATGTTTGAGATCCAGAACGTCTCACGTTGAAGTCTTTTTTTGCTTTGTGCTGCAGTGGACCTTTTCGATAGGCATGCATCTGATGCAAGGGAATGATGTGGACTGTTGAAGTGGGTTGTGATGTGTTCCTGTGTTTTTGTTGTTTGATCTGTGCAGATGGAATCTGGTTTTGAGGCTGTTTTCTGTTTCTCACTACATACTGAATATATATGTATATGCTGTATTGGCAAAGATATTCTAGGGGAAGATAAGCATCCGGCCTCTTTTCCCTATATGAGTGGTGAGGAGAGAAACACTGGTTATGTCCCTTTCAAACGGGACACATTTTACACGTCGATAGGCCAGTTGAATTCTCCGTTCAAGTTCCAGTCTGAGTTTTTGGATAGCCTCCACTGTGAAAATGTACTGTCGCCACTAACGATAACTCAATCATCCCGGTTCGCCAAGCTCTTTAAGTAGTCCATCTTACCCTTTTAGAATATCTTTGGCATTAGTCACCCTGTGAGAGCGAACACCTACAATGGGGTGTTCAACCTATTTTAGCTCAACAGCACATAGCATTATTATAACCAGTGTGGCCTATGTTATTGCCATGCTCCTAGCATTGCATTTAGTTTAACTTTTCAGTTAGCATTCCAAAGTTGCTTATAAATACATGTAATTTTTTTTCATTTTCAAACACACATGCGCACACATGTGCGCGCACACACAGAAACATGGGTACAGAGAGAGACGTAGGGGGGGAATAGTGAGAAAGACAGACAGCCTGATGAGGCACTTCACTCACCGTCCAAAGCCTCTGAGGGCAGATCAAGGAAGCTGCCCTGCTCCCCCACAGAACAAGGAGACGGCTCGGGCGGGAGATCCTGTGAGCTGGAAAATGAAAAGACTTGTATCATGTCTTCTGTCGCACTGTTGTACAATACCTACATTTTGCTGCATCCCCTAACATAAACTGTTAATGCTAATTTATCTTCTCATTCTGAATCGATTATATACATGAAGATATACATGAATGCTCTTTGTAAATGTATGAAGGAATAAAATGTTTGATATCAAAAACGGTCACACACATAATGTTCTCATCTCTAACTGGCGCATTTCTCCCAGTGTTCAAGAGCTTGCAAAATGTGACATAAAAATATAAATAACATACATTTTAGAAGGATGCAGTGTTCTAAGTGCTGTAAGTCTACTCAAACACATGAGAGAGTTGATGGTATCTATTGGTATCTATCTTGAAATCAGTAATAGATAGTAAAGTCTTGTCATAGAATCCAAACAAAATTCATATTTATTGGTTACGGCACACACAAAATCATAAGATTCTCTCTCTCTCTCTCTCTCTCTCTCTCTCTCTCTCTCTCTCTCTCTCTCTCTCTCACTCACACACACACACACGCACACGCACACGCACACGCACACACACTTCTTGAATACATTTAATGTGATTCATTAGCTTTCTTTCTGCTGTAGAACCTGGTGATCTGTAGGGATGGAACAGAAAAAGCAAAACAAATTAGAACAGCTAGCTGAAGAGACATACAGAAGAGAGAGTAAACAGGGGACAAAAACAAAACGAGGTGAAAAAGAGAGAGAGAGAGAGAGAGCAAGCGACAGAGAGAGAGAGAGACTGACAGAGAGAGAGACTGACAGAGAGAGAGAGGCATCATATAGTAAAAAGCCAAGTGTCTGTGTGGGTGTGTCTGTCTGTCTGAAGCACAAAACGGGCCTTATAACTCCGCCGTTTTTCGACTGAATCGCTTCACATTTGCTGTGAGCCCTAACGGGGCGATGGCAACGGCAACCGAGGCGGCCGTGTCATTTCCGCGGTTTGGCAAATGCCTCTCCGCAAATGCCTCTCAGCGCCAGTATCTCCAGCATTTCTGGGTGGATTGCCTTCAAATTTGGCAGGTAGATGACTGGGGACAGGGACTATCTATGTGCCAAACCGGAAACAAATCGATTCAGAAACGAGCGCGATATACGCCGCTTCATGCCGCTTTCCGTCGATACCGGTACTAGGCGTTACCGGTTCTGGGATTTGCCAGTACTAGGCGTTGCGCTAGTGTATATATATAATGTGACTTTGTACTGGCATTTGGAGACCAGTATGGACAAAGACATAGGGACAAAAATGTATTCTATATAATATAAAATATAATGTGAACCTTTTAAATATTTTTTGTTCTTCTCTGAATTTTAATCATTGTTGTAATTCTTAGTAGGCCTACATAATGTGACTTTGTACTGGCATTTGGAGACCAGCATGGTCTCGAAATATCTGCTTTTAATAAATTTCCTTTTCCAGTTATTTCTACTTGTGTTTTCTTTTTTTTATGTTCTGATATTTATAAAATAAAATAAAAGAACACAAAACAACACGCCTTTTTCATGAAAATGAAGAAATTTTCGGCTTTATTGTCAGTTAATGAAACTGAAAGCCTTCCTCAGCCATTGACCAAGTCAAGAAAGAGAATGGTGACTAGGTGTATGAAAAGACGCAATCAATGATATTAAAGGACAGCAATAACAAAACCTATCATGAAAAAATAAAAATGACGTACGTGATGTAAAAAGATGTCGTAGGTTCCATCAAGCTTATCTTTTTTGAATGAGAGGCTAATGAATGACAGACAGATAATTTATGAATGAAAAGTCAATATCAAGTTTTTATGTTATTAGTAACCTATGCCCCTCACACACACACTCACACTCACACACACACATATACTCGAATGTGCGTACACACAAACGCACATGCACACACCCCTACACACAAATCATTGCACACAATTAATAACCACACATTCGCGAACGCGCACGCACACACGCGCACAAACAAGCACACACACACACACACACACACACATGCACTGCCCTCACACCCACTCACACCCCGCCCCCCACAACCCCCCTCCCTCCCCACACATGCAACAACACACTCGCACATGACTCGCAGTTTCTCCCTTGGTCAGAGTGGAGTCTTTGAGGAGCGCCATACCTGTGGAACCACTCGTGGACGATCGCTCTTGAGTCAGCACTGCGGCCGTGAACTTCGTGAACATGTCTGTAAGAACGAGAACATTCTCTCTCTCTGCTCAATCCGAAGTGTCAGATAACTCACGCGGAGCTTCAGTTTCCCCACTGTTCTTGGGCTCTATTAGCATCCAGTTTTCTTTTGAGTTTCTGCTTCGTTTTGCTCGTTTTCTTGAACTGTGAAAAAACATACACACACCCTTTGGATAAAGGTAAACGGAGCAAATAAATTGGTTACCATCACCGTGGGGCTCGGCAACGTCAGGTTGATCATCACTGGGGGGCTCGGCAACGTCGGCTTCATCACCGTGTGGCTTGGCAACATCGGGTTCATCACTGTGGGGGTCGGCAACGTCGGCATCATCAGTGTGGGGTCAGCGTCGAGTTGATCATCACTGGGGGGGTCGGCAACATCAGCATCATCAGTGTGGGGTCGGCATCAGCGTCGGGTTGATCATCACTGTGGGGGTCGGCAACATCAGCATCATCAGTGTGGGGTCGGCATCATCAGCGTCGAGTTGATCATCACTGGGGGGGTCGGCAACATCAGCATCATCAGTGTGGGGTCGGCATCATCAGCGTCGGGTTGATCATCACTGTGGGGGTCGGCAACGTCAGCAGCATCAGTGTGGGGTCGGCATCATCAGCGTCGGGTTGATCATCACTGTGGGGGTCGGCAACATCGGGTTGATCATCACTGGGGTTCGGCAATGTCGGGTTGTTCATCAGTGTGGGCTCGGTAACGTCGGCATCATCAGTGGGGCTCGGCAACGTCGGGTTGATGTGGGGATCGGCACCATGGCGTTCGGCAACATTGGGTTGATCATCACCGTGGCGCTCGGCAATGTCGGGTTGATCATCACCGTGGCGCTCGGCAACGTCGGGTTGATCATCACTGTGGGTCTCGGCAACGTCGGGCTGATCATCACTGTGGGGCTCGGCAACGTCGGGTTGATCATCACCATGGCGCTTGGCAACGTCGGGCTGATCATCACTGTGGGGCTCGGCAACGTCGGGCTGATCACTGTGGGGCTCGGCAACGTCGGGCTGATCATCACTGTGGGGCTCGGCAACGTCGGGTTGATCATCACCATGGCGCTTGGCAACGTCAGGTTGATCATCACCGTGGCGCTCAGCTTGGGGATGTTCCTCGCTGTATTGTGCACCTGTGATTGGTGTATTCCACCGAAGTCTGCGTTCTCTGTTCATTGTCGGGTGGCCTTATTCCAATCAACTTCAAAAATCTTGATGTTGATCTTCTCCTTCACCTGTCAAACCTGAAGAGTGACGAAAAGTTGTAGATCCTCTATAGAAGGTTTCCACTTATTACCGCTTACTTTGGAGGAAACGTACTTGGAGATAGTGGCATTCATACTAATATACAATCATCAAGGGTTTGCAGTACCTGCACCTCATATCACCGAAGAAAAGCTGACAGTCACAAAATATCTTCATAGCATTGAACGAAAAACTGTCACATCAAGTCTCTACATGCAAACTATCACAATATCTTTTGCTGTATTTTATAAGAGGGAACTAAAACACAGGGAAACAAATAACAAATAACTGCACCCTGTCTCCATACGAAAAGCTGAAAGAGTGTCCAAATTTCAAGAAGAAAACAAAAAAGCCACTACATTTTCTCACTATCTTCGATGCACGCCACTCGCGGCTTGCCTAGCAGGTTGCATATTAGAGTTCACTGACGACAGCGCAGAGCACACACGTCCTCGGACGAGAGCAAAAGCTGAACTCTTTAAGTTAACACTTCTAATAATCCCCCTATCTATTCTAACCATACTGACCAACACTTAAAACATGTGCATTAGCCCTGACAGCTGGGGGACCATCGGCCTACTAAAGACCCAACGTCAATAGCGAGACCCTCTAGAAGGGTAGGCGAGCCCCCCACATAATAGCTACGATTCTGTGAGGGGAGATCCGAGAACAAAGGGACCCTCATGGGTTGAGGCTGTTCCAACAGCCCGGAAACCCGCAGTTAAGTAGGATCTGCTGGAAGACCGAGAAGCAACACTGGCCCGGGTAGAGAGTCTGTTTGAAGAAACCCTGTGAACATATGGAGGGGAGAGAGTCGACCCTGTGACTCGGGAAGAGACAACAGGGTGGACTGACTCCGGACGCTCTGAGTTAGAAAAATACTCACAGGAGAGTAGTCGACACCGGACAAACTTGAAACCCTGACGAACTGAGTTGTTTCATGAAGATTTGAAACATGGACTGTGCATCAAATGAGTGGGTGGAAGCCACCGAAACCGAAGCTGGAATAGTCAAAGGTTCTGACGGAGTGACCGGTTTCATAGGAGAAATCGGTTTTGACACTGTCTTTGAAGAAGACTTGGATGAAGATTTACGAATAGACGTTGAATTTGGCGAAGAATGTTTAGAATACCTGCCGCCTACATCACGTTTAGGAGACTGAACAACTGTTTCAGAAACTGAAGACTGACCCGAAGGTTTATTAACAGAGACCGAAACCGACTGTGAAGAAGAAGCCATAATGGCCGACAAAACGAAGTAGGACAGAACAATGATCAATACTCAGCATAGGCCTGTCCCTCACCCACCAACCAGACAGATGAGACAGTCGCACTCGGCAGCGTACCTGCTTCCTGCTACCAAGACAAACTACAGGAAGTTTTCATTCTTCCCAAGAGCCGTGTGCGAATGGAACAGTCTTCCACCTGAGGCAATTTCATCAGCTTCGGTGGAGGTCTTCAAAACCCAGATCTGAACAAACTTCACCCCCCCCCTCCCCCTTGCCCCTGAGCTCCTGCCGACACCCCCCCCCCCCCACCCCCGCTGGCCCCCTGGACCTCTCTTTACACCCTCTACCCTACCTACTCTCCCCCCCCCCTTGAGCTGATCATCTGGGCAGCTGTTCTTTTCCCACAGCACAAATGTGTTTATAGAGAATACCGGAAACCCCATGCATCATAGTCGTCAACAAGCTGACGGAGGATGTGAATGCGAAGAAGAAGAAGAAGAAGAAGAAGAACAACCTGCCCAAAAAACATTCAACCAACCACTAGAAAATGACAAGAAAAATAAGAGCGAGAAGCAACCCAACAGGTTACTCAATGAAAACAAATGAAATTTATGACAGAAGAAATGGAACAAACCCACCAGGAATGTTCAAAGCATCAGAAAAAAGTTAGCATGGCAAGTCCCAGGTCTGAACGCATGGGCTGGAAAAATAGGAATGACATATGCTAGCCAGCCCCACCCGGATGTAAGGGGGATAACTACCGCCCCATATCCGGGATAGGGGTCAAGGTCCTTGGCTACTTTCGTTTTTCTATATACTATGGTATAGTTCCAGGTTGCTTAGGGCTAATGCACATTCACCCAGGACGTCACTGTACACTCTCACCAAGCGCAAAGACATTCACTGCCAAGCACCCTGCCATGTGTTTTTGTCTGATTTTAGAGCTTTTGTCGCTGTTTCTGCCGTTAAAGCAATGCATGCGCGCTTGAAAAGAACCCAGTTACTCCCCTCTTGTCGGTTGAGATGCAACGGACAACGAAGAACGTCAAAAAATACACGGCGCCAGAAGAGATAAAGAACATTTTTTTCTTTTGGGGTGCTGGTTTTCAGGTTTTACCAGATTTTGAAGAAGCTATCTTGATGGAACTTATTTTTTTTTTTTTTTTTGCTGTCCTAACAGTGGCATTGCTCCTGTGCAACTCATTCTGAAATCCCAACTCACAGACACACCCTGGCTTGTCAGGTTGCAGAGTCTGAAATCAGTAGTCCAGGGGGGAGGGGGGGGGGTCTATGTTAGGCCGTCAAGAGGCTTCCATCTGCCCTGCTGCTGGAGAGTCACTTTGGTGACTCAAGACTCAAGGCCACTTTATTATCTCAAAAGTGAGAAATTGATTTGTGGCACGGCATAAACACATACCGTAAAAACTGGACTATGAGACGAACCTGTATGTAAGACGCACCCCTTAAATTGACAGAATATTAGGTGTTTATTCACATATAAGCCGCACCAGTTTATAAGCCCCATAGAAAATTATACTTACAAAAAAGTTAAAGCAAAAAAGCAGTATATGTTGCTTACTTTACCACGAACATGAACACATGTGCACAAAGTGACACAAAGATACAAATTCTCCTGTTACAACATGAGTATTTTATACTGTTAAGCACTTCAAACATGGGATTTGAATCCCTTTTTGATATGTGGTAATATTTAACGTGGTGAGACAGCACGGACATGGACCTTAGTTGTCGACAAGGGATATTAATTTTAATCTTAATCAGCAAAGCGGGCATCAACGAAGGGTACGAAGGTCAACAAGGACCAATCACAGCGATCGACACACACAGGGCGGCGAGGACAGATCGACTTCTCCCCTCACTTCCTCACTGTCCTGTTGGCCCTAATTCAGGCTATTCATATCATCCAATGGTAAAACGTGTGCTTTCAGCAAAGCGGAGGGTACGAAGGTCACCAAGGACCAATCACAGCGATCGACACACACAGGGCGGCAGGACAGATCGACTTCTCCCCTCACTTCCTCACTGTCCTGTTGGCCCTAATTCAGGCTATTCATATCATCCAATGGTAAAACGTGTGCTTTCAGCAAAGCGGAGGGTACGAAGGTCACCAAGGACCAATCACAGCGATTGACACACACAGGGCAGCAGGACAGATCGACTTCTCCCCTTACTTCCTCACTGTGCTGTTGGCCCTAATTCAGGCTATTCATATCATCCAATGGTAAAACGTGTGCTTTCAGCAAACTTCACATGTTATGTTTTTACTTGCTAAGTTTTTGATTTATTAATTAATTTTCAACAAAACTGATTTTTGTTTTTACATTGTGTTTTTAATCGCCTTTTATATGTGGTAAATTTAACTTGGTGACGAGCCCTGATGGCCTTTTGTTGTCGACGGGGCTATAATTTGAATATTAATTTTAATCTTAATCAGCAAAGCGGGCATCAACGAAGGGTACGAAGGTCACCAAGGACCAATCACGGCGATCGACACACACAGGGCGGCAGGACAGATCGACTTCTCCCCGTACTTCCTCACCGCTTCCTTTGATTGGACAGTGAAGCTGTGGAACATGAAGGTAACTGACCCACAGCGACTTTACGTCAGGCAATGCTCTTCTTCTTCTTCTTTTCCTGTGTATATGTCGTCTTTTCCTGTGTATATGCCGTCTTTTCCTGTGTATTAAGTCATCTTTTCTGTGTATTGTCGTCTTTTTTCCTGTGTATATGATCTTTTCCTTGTATATGTCATCTTTTCCTGGTACATAGTCACTTTTCCTGTGTATGTCTTTTTCCTGTTATTTATCGTCTTTTTCCTGTGTAAATTCCGTCTTTTCTGTGTATATGTACGTCTTTTCTGTGAGACATAGTCGTCTTTTCCTTTGTATATGTCGTCTTTTCGCTGTGAGATGTCCGTCTTTTCCTGTGTATATGTCTCCTTTTTCTGTGTAATATATCGTCCTTTCCCTGTGTATAGTGTTCACGTTTTTTCTGTAAGAGGGCTGTGTATGTGCGTCCTTTCTTTTGTATATTCATCTTTCCTATTATATTCATCTTTTCCTGTGTCTATTTCAGTCTTTTCATGTTAAATGTCATCTTTTCCTTTTTTCCTGTGTATGATCGTCTTTTTTCTTTGTATATGGTGAGTCGTTCCTTTTCTGTGTATTTCATCTTTTTCCTGTTTTATATGTCGTCTTTTTTCTTCTTTCTTCCTGCGTATATGTGCGTCTTTTCCTGTGTATATGTCGTCTTTTCCTGTTTATATTTCATCTTTTCCTTCTTTCCTGTGTATATATTCGTCTTTTTACTGATGTATATGCTCAATCTTTTCCTAGTCTTATAGTACAAATCTTTTTCCTCTTTTCCTGTGTTATGTCATCTTTTCTTCTTTTTCTGTGTCAATCTTCTTCATTTTCTTTCTGTGTTTCTGTGTCTTTTTTTTTTCTTCTTCTGTGGGTTTCTGTCTCTTCTAACATACATACATGTTTTCTTCTTCTTTCTCTTCTATGCTTCTCTTATCTCTTTCTCTGTATTCCTTACCATGTTTCTTCTGTATACTGGTCATCATGTAGCTTTAAAAAAAAAATTAAAAAAAAATTAAGCCATGCATTGTATGATGTGTGTAACAGCGAGCAGAAGATACCTGTGTTCGTGTCGGGAAAACAGTGACTATGTTAGCGATGTGGCTCAGTGGTCCCCCACCAAGCCCGGCCCTCTTCTCGTGCAGCTGTGGACATCATGGGCAGGCTGGCCCTGTTGCACCTCAACCATGAAACGGAGGTATGAGATAGAGACAAGAGAGAGATATCCTGTCCTCGTCTCCAGCGTTGACATCAATGCAGGCTGGACCTGTA
>CM065703.1:9891006-9956006 GCA_017654935.2 Phymorhynchus buccinoides | reverse complement strand
CCCACATAAGACCTACTTCTCTGAGACATTGCCCTTCTTCGTAAGTATTAAAAAATACCTCCATTATAAGACCCCTCCCTTATAAGACCTCATTTTGGATGATTTTTGAAGGTCTTATAAGGGAGGTTCCGCTGTATATCAAAACTTAGTACAGTGGAACCTCCTTTATAAGACTCCCTCCCATATAAGACCTACTTCTCTGAGACATTGCCCTTCTTTTAAGTATTAAAATTCCCTCCCTTTAAGACCCCTCCCTGATAAGACCTCATTTTGGATGATTTGTTAAGGGAGATTCCACTGTATATCAAACCTTGGTAATATCAATACGAACACATACACTATGCAGAAGAGCTATGACAGAAGGATTAACCCTTTCACTGCTGAGGGATAATGGATTTCTTGCATCGCTGTGTGGTAGACATCTTAGGCAGTGAAGGGGTTAAAAGAAAGAAGAAGAAAAAAAGCTCTGGGGTGAGGAAAATATAACAGGTAAACTACAGGAACGTGGGTGCAACTCCCCAAATGAAAAAAACCCTGAAAGGCAGGGGTCCAGGGGAACCCATGGCCCCGGCAGGGTACAGGGACAGCGCCCCGTCGGACGATTCAGGGTGACAAGTTAAGAGAGAGAATTAACAGACAGACAGACAGTTAAAATGATAGACAGAGACAGTTTGAGTCTGATAAGCCTTGTAAAATTATTACATTGCCTTTGTAAACTTCCAAGATACAACAACTAGACTAAGTTCAAAAACGCCCCAAATTGCTTGTGGGCCAAAAAAGTTTTTTTGATGAATGAACAAAAATGAAGTTCTGTTTCTGGTAAAACTAAAAATACTGAAATCAGTGTAAAAATGAAAGAGTAGCACCCATGCAGGAATGGCCACAACACAGGACATGCATTTAATGCTAAAACATCCATAATCCATCACACTCTGGCTAAGAGTAAGACAGTACAACAATGCAGGAACAAAGAACATTTAAAATCACCCTAAAAAAGTAATTCAGAAAAGGTATCTGTAACGATTGTTTTCCCCCTTAACCATTTCACCGCCAATGTCGCATTTTACCACCACAATGATTTAGCGCCCATGCCACGAAAAGGCCTCAAACTAGGGTCTATTATCCAAAGACCCTATTTTCTTAGTTTTGGGAGGTAAGGATAGGCCTTATTTTATGCATGTCACAGAGGAATCCCCAATATTGCAGACGATTTTTTGTCTCTACCTAGGTAAGCTTAATGGAATTTTTTTGCTGAAAAATGGCTGGCAGCGAAAGGGTTAAATGTGCAAGATATTGTACCAAAAAAACTATGATGTATGGTTTTGACGCGAGAGATAAATTTGTGAAAATAAAATGCAATTCATTGGTTAACCCCTTCCCTGCCCAGTCCCTGGTGTATGTCATTGATGATGTCATAGTCTTGGAATGATGGTTTTGGGCTTAGACAAGTCAGGAAAGATACTATATATTATCTCTAGACTATTCCCTCAGATTGAGTCTAACAGGTCTCTTTTAAATTTTATAATAAGAAAAATCGATAATTTATCTGGTTTCCTCTGGTAGTGAAGGGACACATGTGAATAAATGACAATGACAAGCCCCTTTATGACTGATCAGCAGACAATTACAAAAAATACAATATTTGTATATCTGTGTGTGTGTGTGTGTGTGCGTGTGCGTGTGCATTGCAATTCTTACACTGATTTTATTTCTTGATTACATGTATTACCTTTCTTTATGCGGTGGAAACCATTCTTTCATATGCACCTGGGTACTTTTGCATTATGAATGAAATTCTGCTTAACGTCCTCCGGTTTGGAAGACACATATGGGACATTAGTAGATATACAGATGGTGGGAACGATCCTGGAGGCAATGCCTGGAGGCAGTGCAACACCAGGAAAGTCCCAAAATGTTTAGCAATACAGATGTGTGTATTGTAATGTATTATGGACAATAAAGTCGTATGTCCTACGGTCTATATATGGAAGAGTGTGAAAATCAAAGAACGTGCATGTGCCTTGGGACTTTTAACCCTTTCACCGCCAACGTCGCATTTCTGCACCACAATGGTTTAACACCCATGTCATTAAAACTCTTGAAATGAGGGTCTATTATTCAATGATAGTGTGTCCCTAAGTTTGGGCAGTAAGGATTGACCCTATTCTAAATGTGTCACAGAGAAATCTCACAGTATTGCAGACAAAATCTTTTTTTGTAGCCAAGTAAGTTTAATTGAAATTTTTGTCTCAAAGATGGCTGGCAGTGAAAGGGTTAACTTACGAAAATAAAAGCCAGCGCATCAAACTGATAGATCTACCATTCTCTGTACTACTGTCCGCTTGTAGCAGCTTTTGAAATAGCTGCACGCTTGTTTTCTCCTTTAAAATCATGGATTTATTTGCTTTGGGGATTGGTAAAAAACAAGCGCGAAATCGCAATACGGTTTGTGGCACGGTCTATTTTTACCACTCCAATCATGAGTTACTTCCCCTGGATTTTCAATAATTTTAATCTGTAAACCAGAATGTTATCTCTGCACCATTTCGTAACTTTTTATATCTTTTGGAAAACATTTAAAACTATGTATCCTACTTATACTCATCAAAAGAAGCACTGCATACTCGTCGTGTCTGTTGTAGTGTCTGTATTACGTATGTTTATTATTTTGTACGCTTTTAAAATACATTATTTTAAAGAGCGGCCTCAATTAATTTTCAAGTGTAGCCTCGATTTGAAGTGCGACAATTTTGTCAAAATGTGCGACAATTTTGGAACGACAGACCGACCGACCGACCGACAAAGTGAGTTATAGGTTTGTGGCTTGAGCCACAAACAAAATGTGACAGCAGAATCATGGTGAAATTATTAGAAAATAAACGCATTATAATGTTGCGATCTGTTAAATTGCAATAGCCTTATACATAAAACAAAGATGCACCATACATCATATTTTGTATGATTGATAACAAATCAACACACATACTTTTTGGTTGAAAGCGATGTAAAGTTTGAATTGTTGTTGATATGGCCACAGGTATAAGAATGAGTGTGTGTGTGCATACATGTTTATATGTGTGTGAGTGCATGTGTGTGTGTGTGTGTGTGTGTTTGAGAGTTGCATTTAGAAGATAGGTGATGAAAAGGGTTAGTGTGTGTGTGTGTTTGTGTGTGTGTGTTTGTGTGTGTGTGTGTGTGTATGTGTGTGTGTGTGTGTGTGTGTGTGTACGTGTGTGCGTGTGCGTGCGAGCGTTTATGTGTTTTGTTACGTGTTGCGACTATTTGATTTGTAAAACGCAAAAAAAAAAGGAATACAAAAAATACACACGGACCCCCCCCCCCCAAAACAAACAAAAAACTTATACAGTGGAACCTCTCATATAAAACAACCCATTATAAGACTCCCTCCCACATAAAACCTACTTCTCCGAGACATTGCCCTTCTTTGTAAGTATTAAAATTAACTCCCTTACAAGACCCCTTCCTTATCAGACCTCATTTTGGATGATTTTTCAAGGTCTTATAAGGGAGGTTCCACTGTAATATTTCCGAGAGAGGCTGAACATTTGGTGGCAAGCTTTATGACAGAAATGTCTAAATCGATAAAAATGAGTGATACACATGTACATGTATTGACAAACGAAGCGAAAACTGGTGTACAACAAAAATGGAACATAATACATCATACATGAATATTCTGTTTAATATCAGTACAGTGGATTCCGCTTAATCGGCCACTTTTAGGACCAGGAAAAACATGTCCGATAAAGCGAATCGGCCGATAAAACGAACATCGAGATACTGTATGACGCAATTATGTCAAAAGCAATGACGTCAAAATTAAATGTTGCAGTTCAAATTCAAATTCTTTCCCTTTTTGTGATGTGCGTGTGTGTGTGTGTGTGTGTGTGTGTGTGTGTTTATTAATCCTACAACTTGACAGAAGCACGAGTAAAAGACAATGATTTTGTTTTCTTGAGTGATTTTAACGCCATGCAGGGTCTTTCAATTGACAACAGCTCACCTTCCAACTTCACACTCAACCATGTAAGCGTCAAAAGTGTGTTGTCAGTTTGTCTGCCTCTGTTGTTGGGGAGTAAAGAGGAAACATTAGAGAGAAAAAGTGGCCAATAAAGCGAAATTGAAGATTTCAGCTTTGGCCGTAAAAACAAACAAAATAACACATGCTTAAGAAGAAAAAATTCCGTTATTAGGAAATTGGCCGATTAAGCGGCTTTGGCCGATTATAGCGCTTTGGCCAATTAAACGGATTCCACTGTAGTATACAAAAAAACATTTAAAAAGAACATAATCAGTCTGTGGATTGACAAAGGTCTAAATCCTCTGAAATATCTCCACTCCAATATTTGGTGTTTTGTTTGTCTAAATCAGTAAATGTCACAATGGAACAATAAAACAAAGTTGGATTTAAATTGATTATAATGTTAGGTGTGCATAAGCCAGGAAAAATATGTCATGGACTCCGATGATGATGATGGAGAATTGTAAAACAGGAACATTTATATGTTGACAGACTGTGCATACATGTGCTTGAAAGAGAGAGAGAGAGAGAGAGAGAGAGAGAGAGAGAGAGAGAGAGAGAGAGAGAGAGAGAGAGAGAGAGAGAGAGAGAGAGAGAGGGAGAGGGGAGAGAGAGAGAGAGAGAGAGAGAGAGAAGAGAGAGAGAGAGAGAGAGAAAGGGAAAGAGAGAGAGATTGTAAGCATATATCTTTGTGCACACACTTGTAAGCAGTCAACACACACACACACACACACACACAATTTGTAGATGCAGGTACAGTAAAAGGCAATTGAATGAAGAGGTACGTGAATATAAGAATTATGAATATGAACTGCGGGTACCATTTCCAAAAGGCTTTTGTGTAATAACTAATAAGAGGTGCATCCTGATGAACCAACACCGAAGAAAATTACAAAGTGTGTATTCACATTCAAAATTTATGCATGCAGAAAACCCATCTCATCAGGAAACACTAGAGTTGTCAACTGACCACATGCACAGTGGACGATCCCTATTATTGCATTAAGGTTCCTTCTAAGAAAGATGCAACCCCAAAAAATGTTCACCAATTTTCCCCCCATTCACATCCTGACTACTAAGTGTCCACCTCTCTATAAAGACCCCTCTCTTTTAAGACCCTCTCTTACAAGACCCCTCTCTATTAATAAGACCTTTTTTGGGTTGAGTTTTCAAGGTCTTAATAGGAAGGCTCCACTGTATTCATTTTACTGGCTCAACAAGGTATTTCTTTCGAAAAATTACAAAATGAAAATAAAAACTGTCAGACTCAAGGTTATTTTTAGTAGGCTTCCTCTAAAAACCAAAGTGTGAGCATGAATTCAAATCCCTCTTGTAAAGAAGCACATGCAGTGATGCACGCATGCACACAACACACACACTAATTAATACAACACAAGAATTTTTCCCCTATGTACAGACTCAACCTTGTTGGTATTTAAAACGAATGCAGGTTAAAGTTGAAATTAGAGTACTGACCGAGTCTTTACGTTGGTTGGGTTTAAGTGTGTACCCTCCCCCCCCCCCCCTTGAAATCGTAGAGATTGTAAAGAAATCGCGTCATGCTTGCATCATTTATTCCAATGACGTTTATTTCTTCCAGTTACATGTACCATTTTTCAAACAAAACAGACCAACTTTCATGGAGTTAGAAGGTAAAATCTTAATCTACTCATTTTACGTTAAGGCTTCTTTCCTCACTTGGTGTGGGGTGAAAGTTGCTATGGCTACATATAAAGTGTATATAGACAAAAATGCAACACCCGTATGCATAGTGTGCACTGACCCGTACTGGTACGCAATGACCAATTTGTCGCAGTCCTCAGAAATCCGTTTGCTTCTAGAAAACGCTTTCAGTTACAAAGCAGAGCGTTGATACAGTGGAAGCAGAAACATTTTAACAGACGCTGGTGATCTAAATCTTTTCCAATATTGAACTGGAGATCCACAAATTGACGTCATATTACGATAATGCCATAAGGGCTACGCAACCCCCCTTAGTACTCTATATACAGTACAAAATTGAAGGGAAAGTACTTGTTAAAGTGCACAAACAACCCACGGAAAACTCGCAAACCACGACGGATTACGAGCTAGTGAGCTACAGCGGCTCCTCTTTCTCTTTACTGTCATAGTGTGTGTGTGTGTGTGTGTGTGTGTGCGTGTGCGTGTGCGTGTGCGTGTGCGTATGTGTGTGCGTGTCACTGTGTATGTGTGTTTGACCGGAACTCACCAGGGCACGCAAGGGACATCACTCGTCCGAACTTTCTTACTTGGTTGTAGGATAGAGCTATACTGGGACCCAAAAATTATTGCGAGTCATCCAGTGTTTTTGAGTTACCAGTTCTCTACTGTAAATTAATACTGCTGTCAAAATGTATGTCTACTACACAGTCTTTACTATGTGGCATCAACATAGTCTCATTACGTTGTGGTTACACCATTCATTCATTATATTGTAACCCCTGGGCTCCCAGGGACCCCCATTTGGGAGTCTATGGAGTACTATGATTCTAGAGGACCATCTAAAAGAATGTGCAGGGGGTCCCAGGGACGCACCATAAAAATTATTTTCAGCATTCGCAATGTCATCAGAACCCTCTATCCCGCCTCTAGGACCCTCTATACTGTAAGTGAAGGAGTCCCTGGGACCCCTCGTTTTTGCGGGACGATTGGGAGCCCTGAACCCAGACAAAATAGTGAAATTAAAAAAACCATCTCTCTCGCTGGCTCCGCGACTAAGAGAATAGTGTCGTCAGTAGGGGGCTTACTGGTGGTGTCCTGAACAGGCTCCACTGAACTCCACCGAGGTGACTGAGCAGCAGTGCAGTGTCTCCTCGGTTGGTTGCCTCCTGACAGCCTAACATAGATTCGCTCCCCTTGGACTGCTGGTCTCGGATTCTGCGACCTGAACAAGCTGGGGTGTGGCTGCGAATTGGGATTCGGAATGAGCGGCGTGGGATCAACGCCACTGTACGGCCCAGAAGATGGGACAGCAAAACAAAACAAAATCCAAAACAAATCTGATAAGCAAACCAACAGCAAATGAAGCTCACAAAGACACCAACATAGCAACTACAGAAAAAGGTAAAATGACCGAAAATTGCAACAAAAAATAAACAAAAATCCACGAAAAAAGAAAATGCTGCAACCTCAAAAGCATTCAGAAAAGAGCAAAAAGATTTCAAGAAATAAAGCAAAAGACAAAACCAAAATGCCACCATCACAAAGCTAACACACTAACAAAAGTCATGCCATCATCTCTACAGATATTGTTTTCAACATTTTTTTCTCATAAAAAATCTGTCTTTAATTACGATTTAACGGGTAATATATGATAATCTCCTTACCCTAAGGCTGAACATGGCACACACAAAATGACAGGAAACAAATGTAATAAAACAAATAAATCAATAAATAAAAAGCAAAGGACAAAAAGACATGAATGGAAAAATGGTGCAATTCTTCATCTTTGAAAAAAAGGAGAAAAAAAAAAAAAAGGGAAAAAACCAAATCCCCTGCTTGCAACAAGGTTGGTACAAGAAAATGTTTAACTATCATTGCACAAAACATAAAAATGAGAAATAGGAAAGAAAGCCCAAAGAAAAAAAAATCCTTCCCTTTCAAATATCAAGTTAGGTTTTTTTTATAGTTTTTTTGTGTCTCACGAAAGCAACAATCACAATTTCAGCACCACAGAAGACCTACATAAAGTACGATAATCACGAGTGCGTCTTAAACAATTAACACAGGTAGTAACGTGTAAATTAGCATAAACAGCCAATCGCATTGATTACCGTACCGGATGCCTGCATACAAAGTGCTCATCCCTTTTCCACCAGCACAAAATTTAAACGTCTACCCTTTAGATTGCTAATTTTTTTTTAAAAACTTCCAAAAAGTGAGGAGGGAAGAAAGGAAGGAAAGGGGGATGAAAAAAAAAAAGGACTCTGACGAACAAGCAAAAACGAATTGCGAGGCAAGAAATCGACTTACCGTAATAATCCCAGGGACCCCGAGCTTAGAATGCATGAACAAAATGTAACAAGGTAGGTTTTAATATATGAATGATATTGAAAACACACAGATTACCCAGATGGACACATGCACGCACTCATGTGTCCACACAAACACACTCACGACCTCACACACAAACACACTCACGACCTCACACACAAACACACTCACGACCTCACACACAAACACACTCACGACCTCACACACAAACACACTCACGACCTCACACACAAACACACTCACGACCTCACACACAAACACACTCACGACCTCACACACAAACACTCACGACCTCACACACAAACACACTCACGACCTCACACACAAACACACTCACGACCTCACACACAAACACTCACGACCTCACACACAAACACACTCACGACCTCACACACAAACAAAAACATCCACAAACTTTTCTTGATTACTAAGCTTACATATCCTGAAAATTTTTGCAAGAGATTTTTGTCAACCTTCAAATCTTTGATTTAAACTGGAATTTAAAAACATAGAAATAAAAACAAAAGCATGATTTGATGACATTGACAGTGAATATATTAATATACGTATGATGACTTCTGAAAGAAAGGCTGAAGTACCGGTACATCATAGCTCCGAGTAGGAACCAAAACTAACATCATAGCTTTTGTAAAAAAAACATTGTCTTTTTAAATCTAACAATATTTTCCATTGAATGTGTGGAAGAGAAAATCTGAGTCATATTACTTTAGAACTGCACAAAAGCTTTTATTTGTAAATTTAATGATGTCAGATTACATGTTCAAGGGTGCAACTACACAAAATAAAAAAAAACCTGAAAGGCCGGGGTCTAGGGGTAATGTCCCCCTGCAGCTGAAGAAAAAATTGATTTATGAAGGTATTTTAGTTTGCTTCTTCCACAATTTATACACTTATTTTAAAGTGTTTGAAAAATACAGTAGACACACAAAGATCTTGTTTGACAACTTTAAAAAAAAGGAACTTCCTTTTCTGGTAAAATTCAAAAACAAGAAATCCTGGTATACCAGGAAAAGTTGCACTCATGTTTATAAATAACTGTTTCACTTCTTTGTAGTATGTAGTATTGGTTATGTGTACAACTACAAAAACCTCTGAACACAATGTGTATGCTACATACATTGCATCACGACATTCATGTCATCAACAGCAACGCTATTTATTTCTTGATCATTATAGCTATTTTATTTTATGTCAATAACACCTTTCTCTGAGAAAATGATAGATTACCCAAAGCATTAACATGTCAAAAACTTAAACTTTCACAAACCTAAAAAGCAACAACAACAACAACAGCAAAACAAGTGGGATCTTTCAATAAACAAAAATAACAAATACAACAAAGTACAAAGAGATTTTTTTTTTAAAGGTGTGTGTGTTTAAAATAAAAGTCAAACTCAAGAGATATTTTGCAATAGACTGTCCCCCAAGTTGCCTAAGAATAATATATATATTATATATATAAAAAATATACTGGCCAAATTATGATATGAATAGTATTAATGGTAGAATTAATGGTTATGGTTGTGAATCCCTGTTCGGCTGAAGAAATCTAAAAGAAAGAAAAAAAACCTTTTTTTTTTCTTTTTTTTTTTTTTAGGGGGGGGGGGGGGGGGGGGGGGGGGGGGGTAATAAACACTTGTAACCCCGATTAAAATGATGACTCTACTCCCTGTAACCACCAAATTAATGTTGGTAAACTGGGCCCGAAATGGGGTACTTTGCTTAAAAATATATTAAAAAATAACTACTTGATGGATTGACTTCAAATGTTCAGGGTTTGTGTATAAATGAAGAATGTTTAACTTGCAATGTTTTTTTTTTGTTATGTGATATTTTTGATTTTTTTGATATTGCAATTTTAACTCCAAAATACATAACGAAGTGGGTGTACGGGGGCGGTTTTAGACGGCTTGGTAGGAGAAAGTAATGGATGTCATAGGCGGAATCAGGCTATAAGGGGCTTAAAACGATAATATAATTTTTTTTTAGGGGGGTGGGGTGGATATAAAACAATTATCTAAGTTTTTAAGCAAATTACAAAAAACAACCAGTTACACTTTACCGAGAGAAGAAATTGCAATTCAAAGAGAAAAGGGAAGAATCAACAAAGAGAGTAGGGTGAACACATCAACATACACCACACACACACACACACACACACACACACACACACACACACACACACACAGAGCATCCAGTTAATTTGATGCGAACACAGCAAAACAAATAACCAAAGAAAACTCCATATTTCAAATTGTGGAGAGATCAGAAAAAAGGGAGAAAAGTCACACACAATAGGGCATTTGCCACGAGTGTTTGTTCTCTATACTAGACTACTCATTTGCTGCTACTAAGTTACGCTGACCTTTCTAATTCAACTCTTTAAATTCAACTCGCCAATGAAATTCAAGGTCGCCGACATGCGGCAAATGCCCTATTACAGTGTAGCAGTTTAGCAATGCCTGGCATGTGATACTATACTGACTTGCCCAGTCGGGCAGGCTGGGCAACCATCCTACATGCCCGACAGACAATGTATGAGCAGTACTTTGCTCATCCCTGACTAAGTAAGCATAGGTGTCATGGAATCCTTAAACAATCATCATGGAATCCTTAAACAATCATCATTAGTTCAAACAAAATACCAGTTCCATTCAAACTTCTTCACGCTATATAGTACCTTATTTATTATTTCACGAAGAACAAAATGAGACAAAGAAGAAGAGGGAGGGAATAGAAAGTAAAAACAAACAAAAAACAACATCAACAAGGCTGAATTTGAGCGGGGTTCAAAGTTCCCTCGCAGTCAATCATCTCAATGGATGGATGGACGGACACACGGACGAAACAAAAAAACAATACAATATTTGTTTTGTTATTAAAAGTGAGACAACAGCATTACCAACAACAACAGAACATAGTACACTTCATGCTAAAAGGCGATACATTCACATCTACTGATAGTATTAGTATTTGCGCTGGTTCAAAGTTCCCTCGCAGTCATTCACCTCAATGGATGGACAGACGACACAGGCATGGACAAAACAAAAAAACAATACAATTTTTTGTTGTTATCAAAAGTGAGACGACAGCATTACAAACAACAACAGGGCATAGTACACTTCATGCTAAAAGGCGATACATTCAGTGATTCACATCTACTGATAGTATTAGTATTACCGTATATTTCAGACTATAAGGCACCCCCCCCCCCCCCCCCCCCCCCCCCCCCCCCCCCCCCCCCCCCGAAATTTTACATACCGTATTTTACGGACTACAAGATGCACCTGATTATAAGGCGCACCCCCAAAATTGTACACAAAATTCAGATTTTGTTATTACAGTTTCTTACTTTATTATCAGTAACATTATATAAGGCGCAGGGGTCTCAGTCTAGGGAAAAAAACATCGCCTTATAGTCCGTAAAATACGGTAAAAGTCAGATTTAGTTTTTATACTTTCTTATTATATTACCACGCATGAAATTGAGAAGTGGTGATTTAGGCTGAAAAGCATCCGGAAAAAGGCTGGAAAAAGGCTGAAGCCCCCTGAAACTGGAGCCTTTTAGTAATGTAAGCCTTAAAAACAGCATTAAAAGTGGAATTGATACATTTAGTTCATTTTTAATCATAAGAAGTGTTTCTATACTCTCAGTCTCAGTCTGGGGGGAAACCTATTGCCTTATAGTTTGCAAAATACGGTTCCTTCAACAGAAAGATGCATAGATACTGCATGCACACTTATGGTAAAAGCACTAGTACTAGTAGAACATCTAGTTGTAGGCACAGACAGAAAGACACATTCAAACATGCACACAAACACACACAGTGACACACACACGCAGTGACACACACACAGTCACAAACACACACGCTCACCACACAGACACACACACACACACACAGAGTATATATGTGTTCAAACACACACACACACACACACACACACACACACACACACACACACACACAGAGTGACACACAGCATACACACACACACACACACACATAATAAGCACCCCCACACCCCCAACCACACACACAAACAAATATGCACACATACACGTACACACACAGTACAAACATGTACACACACACACACACAACATCCACACACACATCACACACAAACAAAAATTAACAAAGTATCTACGTAGTTCAAATACAACAGAGACAACATTCATCATCCACTGATTTATGAAATACATTTTTTCTTAAAGAATTAGTAATTTCTGCAAACTACTTTCTGAAAAGTCGATGATAAACAAAGGACAGGCATGGGGCCAGAGGAACTCCTTCACTTACAGTATAGAGGGTCCTAGAGGCGGGGATTGACATTTCATGAAAAGTTCCAGGGGACTGGTGTGGGAACCTGGATGTCCCCCCAAAAAAATCCTGATCCTGATCCAAGAAAATAACTTTTATGAACTAGAAGTAACTGTTGGAAGTGGGCTTCATTTGAATGGGATAAACATGCTGGATTGGCTTGTGGATTTCAATGCCAACTAAGGCACTTCTAGTTAATCTTCAGTATGATGAAGGTGGAACAGTAAATGAAGAAACATGATTACTTCATTCATGCTTCCATCAGCCACTCCCAGTCTACACCCATCCCCCCTCCCATTTCTCAATGGATTTACGCTTATCTCAAGAACAGTTCTGCTGGCCTTATAAAATTTCCTGAAATCAAGAAAATTCCTGACAAATCTCATGTCTGAAGGGAATACCTGCATGCATGTAAATCAGCAGCAGTGAAAAATGAGAGTGGGGGACGGGAATGTGAAAAGAAGAATGAATTAAGAATTTGTTTAACATCCTCCGGCCTGGAGACATTTCTGAGTAATAAAGATAAGGGGGGAAAGAAGTAATAAGAAGGAAGAAAGATGTGAATTTGAAACTATTTCATGAAACCGGTAGATACGCAAATTACCGTATTTTTGGGACTATAAGGCGGCACCTTATTGTAAGGCGCAAAACTCAAGATTTTGTTATTATTTCTTCTTTTTTTTATACTACAGACAAACCTCTATTTTAAGACTTCCAAAATGTCCGGAAAAATCGGTCGTAAATTGGTGGGGTCGTATGACGGAGGTTTTCACTGGCAGCCGTAGAAAGAAAAAGTTCAGCACAGTTCATACTCTCTTCTTCATGCACACATACAATGACATATTAAAACTGGATTTGAGTCTTTCCAACTCCATAGGATTGTGCAATCGATGTATTACAGTTTCACTTCGCCGACTTCGGTTAATCACCTTCACTCTCGTCCAAAGTCAGTGGTTTTCTTTTTCAAAGTCAGTGGTTTTCGTGCTTTTCCTACGCTTTCCGCCATCTTTTCTACAACAAGGGAAGCGACTCCGCTTTCAGGCCCTTGACCGTGGTTGTTTCCCTTTGCTCGAAGTCTATGCAGACGACAACAACGGTCGTAAAAACCAACAAAATGGCGGTCGTAAGTCGCGTTTTAGAGGAAGTCGTTTAAGAGAGGTCGTTTACATAGTAAAATGCATCCGTGCCAACAAATCCGGTCTCAAATGAGAGGTGGTCGCTTAACAGAGGGTCGTAAAATAGGGGTTTGTCTGTACAATCAAATCAGTTTGGGAAAAAATGTATTACCTTATAGTCCGAAAAATATGGTATATGCTTCAATACTTAAATACAGACTTGGGTCCATTGATATAAAATATTTAAAAAATCGTAGAGTGAAGAAAACGTGATTAAATTGTAAGCGTTTATTTGAGAGAAAGACAATACAACCAATAACTTTGAGAGAAAAAACAACAACAAAATGTATGATACATCTAAGTCAGTTAAAACATGCAACAATGACACGTAACATACATTCACAACACAGCTGTTAGTTCAGACCACACCAATAAAAGAAGTGAAATGTCAGTGCAGCACACTACGTTTCAGTTTTAGTTTGCGTCGATACACCCAGAATTACTTACTGCTGTGGCTTTTCCCAAATCTCCCGCCTAACGCCCAACAATAGCATAACGGGACACACATTAACACATAATTTTAAAAAACCAATAACACAATTCTACACATTAACGTGTAGTAAAGAAAGACACTGAAAGAAAATAATTTCTGCAACGTCATAAAATTCTGTAAAACATTACATGCTGAAAGCTAGTACAGTGGAACCTCCCTTATAAGACCTTGAAAAATCATCCCAAATGAGGTCTTATAAAGGAGGGGTCTTATAAGGGAGGTGATTTTAATACTCACAAAGAAGTGTAATGTATCAGAGAAGTAGGTCGTATGTGGGAGGGAGTCATATAATGGGAGGTCTTATAAGGGAGGTGATTTTAATACTTACAAAGAAGTGCAATGTCTCAGAGAAGTAGCCTAGGTCTTATATGGGAGGGAGTCCTATAATGGGAGGTCTTATAAGGGAGGGAGTCCTATAATGGGAGGTCTTATAAGGGAGGGAGTCCTATAATGGGAGGTCTTATAAGGGAGGGGGTCATATAATGGGAGGTCTTATGTGGGAGGGGGTCATATAATAGGAGGTCTTATAAGGGATGTTCCACTGTACAGATCAAATTGTCATTTGCTTGCATCGAATATTGAAGCATGCATTGATGAATGGGTGTGTGTAACTGTCTTTGTTTTCTAACACCTCAGCAAGTGCTACCAACCCTGTCCTCTTCACTATCCCCTCTCCTTTTTCTTCCTTCCCTTTTGGAAAATAATATATTGTAATTTTACTTCTTTTTTTCTCGCCCTAATATTTTCCAGTAATGTTTTCTTTTACTTGGGCAGATTTTTTTCTGTCTTGAGTATAATTTTTTTTTACTTGTTATTTTACGGTCCATATAGTTCTTGTTTTTTCCCCCCCTGCTCTATGAACACATTCCTTATCGATAAAGAATCAATAAATGATAAAAACAAGTTACAAAACAAAACAAAAAATCAACAGCTGTAGAGATCCTTGTTTAACCCTTTCACCGCCAGCCATATTTCAGCCAAAAATTTCCATTCGTTTGACCTGGGTAGAGAACAAACTCCATCCTCCGTATTGGGGATTCTTCTGTGACATAAAATAAGGTCTATCCTTACTTCCCAAAACTAATACAGTAGGGTCTTTGGATAATAGACCCCAATTTGATGCCTTTTAGTGACATAGGTCTTAAATCACTGTGGTGCTAAAATACGACTTTGGCGGTGAAAGGGTTAAATGAAGGAAGGAATAACTTAACCTTTTTTGTTTCGTTTTGTTTGTTGTTCGTGTTTTTTAAAATAAAAAATGCACTAGATTCATTCTTCATCAAAGTCCAAATTAATGACACACAAAAATTAACTACAAGTACAACAAAAGAATATTGTTCTGTATAAGTTTTGCTTCTTGTTTTTCAAACCCCTATAACAAATTCTTAGATAAAAAAAAAATGTCTTTGTAGATAAAGGCGCATTTGCCGAAATATCCAGTAGTTTTGTTTTGTCTCTTGTGAATAAAATAACGTCACTTTACACTTGTCGTGTAGTTGATTGTTTGTTGTAAATTCTTAGATAGTTCGAACAAAACTACATCTTCAAACACACACCGTATTCTTTACCTGTAAAATAAAACAAGCCAACTACAGCCGTTAACGCATACTACTGATAAAAACAACTCCAGAAGTAACAACACACAAACACACCACGTAAAAATTACTATTAGTGATTACAAAAACACACAGCGTCGATTCCAATAACGTGACAGTAACAAGACACCGTTATCTACTACACCAGACCTGCCTACCCCTAATTTCTTTTTTAGTCGGAGACCCCAAAACGGAACATTACAGAACATTAAACCGCCATGCGGAATGACGAAAAACACTCGATTTTGACCGATCTTAGAACACCTCAAGTTCAAATTTTTGCCGTATTAATTTTCCATTTACCGTACTGGGGCTCAAAATCGTGTACAAAATACGGAAAAATCGTATGGGTAGGCAGATCTGCTGCACGGAATGCCCAACAAGGGAGATAACCACTTACCATCCTTGTCGACGGGCTCGGCAGCCAAGGTTTGCGTTTCCTTGCTGTAGGAGACGTTCTCCCGCGGAGCGATGCTGGTCTCGTTCACTTTGGTCACACTGAGGCGAACTTTTCTAGGTCTGGGGGGAACAAAAAGATACAGTGGCACCTCCCTTATAAGACCTTCAAAAACCATGCAAAATGAGGTCTTATAATGGAGGGGTCTTATAAGGGAGGTAATTTCAATACTTACAAAGATTGGCAATGTCTCAGAGAAGTAGGTATTATATGGGAGGGAGTCTTATAACGGGAGGTCTTATAATAATAATAATAATAATAGTGAATCATTTATATAGCGCACTCCTCCACCAAATGTGGAGCTCTATCAGTCTATGCGCTTAACAAAACAAAAAATTAAAAGCAAGAAATTCAAAAACAAAAACAAGTAATCGCTCACACACATGCAAAATAGGCATGTATACACCCCCCACCCACACACGCACATATCCACACACACACTGTTACCATCACCACCACTCACCGCACCCAAGAACACAATACAAAATACAATCAGTTGAAGAAAGCATCACACACACACACACTCTCTCTCTCTCTCTCTCTCTCAACAAAGCTGACGTAGACATTGCAGTCAACACACAGTGAAACTAATATGGGGGGAGGGGGGAGTGTGTGTGAGAATAGAGTCGAGAAGTAATGTGGCCTAAAGGTTGTAATGTAGCTTGAATAGGTGGGTCTTGAGAGCTGATTTGAAACATTGCAAGGACTGGATATGGCGAATTTCGCGTGGCAAGGAGTTCCAAACTGATGGGGCCGAAAAAGAAAAGGAGCGCTCACCAAACATTTTTGTTCGTGTACTAGGAACACAGAGAATTTTGGAAATTTATAAGGGAGGTTCCACTCTACAGGCAGAACTCAACATCAATTTCACAGTTCATTTTTCGCCTTGGCTTGACTCATTCAAGTCGTTCCGGACATATATGTCCGGAATTAATGGATAGCTGTCAGTTTGATGCATTTGCTTCAAGGGAAGTAAATCTGTGTGCACACCATACCTTGGTCACTTCTAAACTCGCTTCACTCCTTTAGACCATAATTTTGCCTCTGACTTTGCCTTTGTAGTGGTTTGTTGTTGGGAACCAATCAGTGTAGAGTTTTTCTATATAATAAAGTCTATTTATAAAAAAAAGTTTGATCTACCACTTCCCTATGTCTAAACCTGAAGTAAAAACCCGTAATCATCTTTAATTTCTCCATTTGTTCATGTATGTTTTGTTTGTGTGTATGGCTGGAGCGATTTGTGAGTTTTTTTAATAATTCAAAATCGTTGCGATGCGAACGAGTTAACGCTGTGTCAGACCAATTGACATAGGCTAAAACACCAAGGCTACATCGAAATGTTGTCATGCTCTGCGTAGTTATGCGGGGATTGTCTTTAGCCATGACAAGCTCCTAGCATAACATCATCAGTCTTCCAAATCCTCCGAAGTCGGAGTGTGGCTGCCCATGTAGCGGGGTAATCAAAAACGGTCACACACGTAATGTTCTCATACCTATCTGGTGCATTTGTACCCTAGTGTTCAAGTGCTTCGGCTGTTGGGATGATCCCTGGAGTCTTTTAGCCAGGGTACGACAACAACAACAGTGCATTTTCTGTCTTAGTACTGTATCCTTGGGGATTAGTTGGCATTAGGGGATAATCCCCAAAGCCAAGTTCCTTAAGGGCCTGCTACACTGCATACAATTCTTTTTCAATGTGATGCGATTTTGACGATGTGTCATGATTCACATGAAACACATGTACTGAGTCTACTTGAGCATAGTGAGCGAAAATAGCAGAATTATTTTTAGACGGAAGTACTTCACGTGAATCATGACTCGCATCGTCACAATCGCATCGCGTTGAGATCGGATTGTATGTAGTGTAGCAGGCCTTTTAAAGACCCACCACGTCACGTGTCAAAATCATGGTTTTCACGTGTTTTCCCTCTTATAGCTGGTAAGAAATCTTAAGAAATCTTCGAAGCATAAGAGGGAATGTGACACGTGATGTGGGGGGTCTTTAAGTCCTTTTGATTGAAAAAGTGAGGGATGTCCACCGTAGCCTAAACAACTTTACTTACTACAACTACAAGTTTGAGCTCATCTTCACAGAATAGCAGTTGCTTCTTCTGTTTGGAAGTGTCATTTTGTTCATGGCCCGTATGCACACACACACAAACACACACATGCACACACAGATGCACAAAAAACATGCATGCACACACGCTCTCTCTCTCTCTAAAGGCAGAAATATGCAAACTCTCTCGTATGCTTTGGCTAACATTAAGTGTTTGTTCGCTGTGGGACACACACACACAAACAAAACATGCATGCACGCGCGCTCTCTCTCTCTCTCTCTCTCTCTTTGTCTCTAAAGGCAGAAAAATGCAAACTCTCTCATGTGCTTTGGCTAACATTCAGTGTCTGTTCGCTGTGGGACACACACACACACACAGACACGTACAAATAAAACATGCATGCACATGTCTCTCTCTCTCTAGGCAGGAAAATGCAAACTTTATCATGTGCCATGTGCTTTGGCTAACATTCAGTGTCTGTTCGCTGTGGCACACACACACACACACACACACAAACAAAACATGCATGCACATGCTCTCTCTCTCTCTGAGTCTCTCTCTCCCTCCCCCCCTCTCTCTCTCTGTCTCGAAAGGCAGAAAAATGCAAACTCTCTCATGTGCTTTGGCTAACATTCAGTGTCTGTTCGCTGTGGGACACACACACACACACGCATGCACACACACACACGCTTTCTCTGTGAGCTCTCAAAGAAAGAGAAGTAGACTCACGTGGTCTGGCTAACGCTGGCGGGGGTCTCAATGTCTGCTCGCTGTGGAGCGGCTTTGGCTGGTGACCCTGTGCCTGACTCTGTTCAACACACATTTCAATCACTCGTATATTAACCCCTTGACTGCCAGAAATTATTTTTAGAGAAAAATAATCTAAAAATCATAACAGAAGAGAACTAATATAGCCAACCTAGCGAAATCATCTGGGGATATAAGTATTATAAAAATATAACCCTAATGACTGTGTTAAAGCTAAAAGCAGCATACAAGAGTTATTCCCCTTCACCTGATGACATCATCAGTGATGCCATCAATAACATACAGTGGCTGTGGAATGGGATGCGCCCTTATGGCGCACAACCTGTTGACAATTATAAAAAATATGGGTCAATGACACGGGTGCACAGACAATCTGAAGCTCTGTACATGCGTGTGCGCGCGCACACACACAAAATGAACAAACCATAATAACAAAGACTCACTGATTCTCGGGTGATCCAAAAAATCTATCTAAGCAATGCTTATTCTCACTGAAGTGTAACATTTCTCAATAAAAAGCATAACAAATATCACATTACAATTTTACTAAATAACATAGTGATACTGATAGGTGAGGTATTTTTAGTCCTACCTGGGGTGGGTGCGATTCCAAATTCTTTCAGGATGTCATCTGGTTCCGTTGTTCCAGAGGTGTCTCCTGACCCAGGTTTCGGACTGCCTTTTGACTCATCACCCTATAAAACAGAAAACAAGCCTTTCGCTTAGAACGTTTAACCCATTTCTTATCAATAAACATTTTTCATTGTAAGAAAAAAAGAAAAAGAAAGCCAGGCTGTTTCAGAGTTTTCGTCTTATAGTATACAAGTTTGCATTTGTGTAAAATCTATTTTAACCCTTTCGCCGCCAGCCATTTTTCAGCTCAAAAATACAATTAAATTTAACTGGGCAGACCACAAAAAAAATCTGCAATATTGCGAATTTCTCTGAGACATCTATGCCATTAGGCCTGTCCTTACCTCCCAAAATTAAGAACATAGGGTCTTCAGATAACAGGCCCTGATTTGATGCCTTTTAGTGACATGGGTGTTAAACCATTGTGGTGCTAAAATGCGACATTGGCGGTGAAAGGGTTAATTTTTGCTGGTTTTTTGTTGTTGTTTTTTACTTTGTAATCTATGTATAAGTTAGATGGGTGGGTAGATAAACGGTACTTGTATACATGTGCGAGCATGATGTGCTTGGTGTGTGTGTGTGTCATTATGTGTGTGAGTGTGGGTGGGTGTGACCAAGAATTGTATGTGCGCACAGTGGTTAAAATAGTCGTTTTTGTGTTTGTTTGACTTTTCTACAAACTATGTTTCTGTCTTTATTGCGTTGTTTTGTTGATTGTTTTATCGCTTCAAAAAGAATTTCCTGTAAAATGGACAATAAAAAATTGATTGATTGATTGATTAAACGGGTAGCAAATTGGTTATAAAATGGGGGGGAAATGCTATTAAAGTATTATTGTAATGTTGGCTTATTATGCCAGAACTGGTTTCTGCCAACGTGCCTGCTAGTGCTACAGTCGATTACAGAAAAAGAACATAAAATTATGCACAATATATTTGAAGCAGGTCTGAACAACATTTATATTGATATTTCACGGAGAAAAAAACCCCAACATTCCGAAGATATTGCATAGACAGTTAAGAAACCAAAATGACAAATTATATACACTAGCGCAACTCCGAGTACCGGTAACGCCTAGTAACGGTAACGCCAAGTACTGGTAACGCTGAGTACAGCAAATTTGAAGCGATTCGGTTAAGAAACGGAGGAGTTATAAGGCCCCGTTTCTTGTTGGCGCTGCTCTGAGAGTGACGCGCTCTCCCTAGTAACGGTAACGCCTAGTAACGGTAACGCCAAGTACTGGTAATGCTGAGTACAGCAAATTTGAAGCGATTCGGTTAAGAAACGGCGGAGTTATAAGGCCCCGTTTCCCGTTGGCGCTGCTCTGAGAGTGACGCGCTCTCCCGATTCTCTTCAAATTTTCTGCCAGGCTTTGCCCCGGCCACAGCAAGCCTGACAACAAATTTGAAGTGAATCGGCTAAGAAACGGCAGAGTTATTTGTGAAAAGGTGAAGCGGAGTGTATCGCGCACGTTTATGAATTGATTCACTTCTGGTTTGGCACACATCGATAGTCACCGTCCCCGGTCATGTACCTGCCAAATTTGAAGGCAATCGGTCCAGAAATACCGGAGATACGGGCGCCGAGAGGCCGGCGGATACGCATTTCACAGCCAAAATCGTTGCTCGTTCAAATCTGTTGCCCGCTACTATGAGTATGAGAGTGTGTATTTGCGACATTGAGCATGAACCACAAATTTCACTTTTTTCTAGGGTTAGGGATAGGGTTAGGTAAATGGTTAAAGTAAAGAAAGAGTGAAATTTGTGGTTGTCGCAAATACACACTCTCATAGTAGCGGGCGACAGATTTGAACGAGCGACGATTTTGGCTGCGACAGGCACATCTTTACTTTTAGTTTTACCGAATTATGAATATTGCCACAGAATCACAATATCCCACCACTCCCCATGGATGCAGTGGGCTTATTTCCCATTTACCCATTAGCCAGTGGTACAAATCCTGTAGACAGATCGACCTAGCACATCTTGATCAGTACAAAGCAGGCTGTTGAGGCGGGGACCTTGGGCACCTTCGTGTCCTGGGTCTCCAGATCACAATAACTTTACCCCACCCCACCTCTCTCTAGTCTCTCTCTCTCATTTTTTTTTTCTCCCTCTTTTTCCCAGTGGCGCGGCATCACGTTGGGGCCCGATTAGCGGGACCTGGCTGGCTGGGTCATTCTCTCGCTTGGCGCGGCATCACGTTAGGGGCCGATTAGCGGAACCTGGCTGGCTGGGCCAGGCTTTCTGTCCTCTTCTTCTACAGTCAATTTTTTGTTCTTCTTCTCAGTAGTACCTCAGTGTAAATTTCCGCAGATTCCCCTAAAGTTACAGCGACAGAATAGTCAGAAGTGACTGTGGTTGCTCTACAGGAAAGAAAGAAAGAAGAATTTGTAAAGCAAGCCAGAACTTTGCACAAATGCATTTAATTAGCTTATTAGGGGCCTATTAATAGTATTATTATATATAATAATGTGCCTAATAAATTGTTTGGCTTAAATTAAATGAAGCTTGCAAAGACAGCATCATAAGCCAGAAAGCACTGAAGCAGAACGACAGTGCAACAACAATATACAGACGTGAGAGTCGTCAGTGATTATGAATAAATTATGCACTTTCAAACAGAAATTAGTCTAGAGCAAGCACAATACACGTCATTACCTCTTTTACTTTCTTTGAAAGCTCCTTCTCCTTTCTCTCTCTTCGCATTTGCTCTAGACGAGCCTTTTTTCTCTCGAGTTCAGCCTTTCTATCGGCCATGGTGACAAATATGTTCAACCACCTCTTGCCAGCAAGCTCAGCAGACGGTCTGACTCATTGCTGTCTGCTTCCGCAGCTCTAGATGAGAAGGACTCATAATATACGCACAGCACCGATATATTCGCGAGCGATTATTTACACGGGATGCATACAGATCGGTAGTAATGCTTCCTATGCTTGTCTCTTGGCTTAGATTACTCCTTTATGACACCAACTATCCTCGATCACTAATTTGTTTTCTCCTTGGCAACCATCACACACACACACACCGCCTGTTCTGTCTTTGCTTACAAACTATGTTTGCTTTCGCAATTTAAGATAATGGGTTTTGGGTCCATTTTCCTCTAATATGCTGATTTCTTACTTTGAAGATATTAATGCTTATTATTTTCATTTTTCTGTTTTATTTCATATGATTATTTGTGTGTACGTGTCCACATGCGGACAGGCTGGTGGCCTTTTTGCATTAAAAGTTCCGAGTTTCCGAGTTTCTGTCTTTGTTGTGTGAATGGATGCTCTTTGTATGTTTGTAGATAAATTTACATATAAGGGAAGGGGAAATAATTATTAAAAAAACACCACCAACCACGAAGTCTCCTTCAGAAGTTCTTTCGAGTTGGCCCCCTTTACATGTTCAAAGTGCTGTCTGCTTCATCAGTTCTGGTCAAAACACTGTTTTTTTGTGTGTCTATTGGCTAATTTTGCAGCAGCTATGACGAAACCGCCAATTACTGCATCAATTGTAAAATTTAATTCCCACACACAAGCCAGAGATAAGATCTACAGGTAAAATTAATACTAATTTATTTTTTACAGTAAATAGGCCAACTTTTGTACACTTCAACTTTGTGAAGACTGATACTCAATATAATATAAGATTGACTTGTATGCCTGGGCTTTTTGATACTGGCTATAGTATAAGATTACTTCATAAACTTCAATAACTCTTAAGTCACTGTACATAATGTCTACTGAGACGGCATGACAAGAACTTATTGAAGAAGGCTTTAAATTGAAAGTTCCACATGCAATATTTCCATTACAAGGACGCACACGCACGCACACACACACACTGACAGAGGCTCAGATCACTGTATCCCGTACTGCGAAATCAACATCTGTGCCGTAAAAAAGAAGATGGCACCATGCCTGATCCCCCTATATATCATATAGGGGGATCAGGCGTGGAGCCATTTTCTTCAGGCTGACCCAGTCTGCCTTGGCATATACTGATATAGTATATGCCGAGGCAGACTGGGTCAGCCTGAAGAAAATAGCCACTGCACTTAGCGAGAGGATACAGCAGGCCGAGGAAACATCAACAACAGAACAGCTATGGTCAGCCTGAAGGAAATAGCCACTGCACTTAGCGAGAGGATACAGCAGGCCGAGGAAACATCAACAACAGAACAGCTATGGTCAGCCTGAAGGAAATAGCCACTGCACTTAGCGAGAGGATACAGCAGGCCCAAGAAACATCAACAACAGAACAGCTATGGACTATGTTCAAGATGACCATACAGGAAGCAATTCTTTCCCACATTCCTCACAGGACAATCAGTATCAAACCCAAACTTCCATGGGTGACGGATGAAATCAGGCACCTCATCCACAGGAAAGACAGGCTGTACAAGAGGATGAAGAAGTCGGGTTCAGAGGAACTGAAGATTGAACTCAAGGATCTCTGTCGAGACATTCAAAAGAAACTGCCGATCCTACTGGGACTTTCACTGAATTGGACCCAATGAAGCCAGCTGCAAAAGACAAGAGGTTTTGGGCCTATATTAAACATCAATAGGCGTCTAACGTTGGTGTGGCCCCTCTCAAAAAAGACGGTCACTTGACTTCCAAGCCAGTTGAACAGGCCGAGATCTTGAATCAGCAGTTCTAGTCAGTTTTTGGCGGTGGAGAAACTTTTAATGATGAAGAGTTCTTGCAAAAGACAGGAATGCCAGACCTTGCCATTCCTTCAATGGACGACATAGTGGCCACAGCAGGTGGGGTATCAGCGCTCCTCCAAAACCTCAACCCCCATAAAGCTTGTGGTCCTGACAGGATTATACCACATGTCCTCAAAGAGATGGCAGTGGAGTTGGCGCCTGCACTGACTGCAATCTTTCAGTCTTCCCTTGCCTCAGGCACTGTTCCAGCCGACTGGAGATCAGCATACGTCACTCCCATCTTCAAGAAAGGTGAATAATACGACCCAGCCAACTATCGGCCTGTGTCCCTCACCAGTGTCGTATGCAAGCTCCTAGAGCACATCATCGTAGGAGCAGTCATGAGGCACCTTGAGAAGCACCACATCCTGAATGAGAACCAACATGGATTCAGGAAAGGGAGATCCTGTGAGTCTCAACTCCTGGAGTTTACAGAGGAACTGACAGCCAATTTGGAGAGCGGCAAGCAAACAGATGTCATCATGGACTTTTCGAAAGCGTTTGATAAGGTGAACCACAGCTTGCTGCTTCACAATATCCAATGCTATGGTGTCAGAGGCTCTACACACACATGGATCTCCAGCTTCCTCAGGGACCGCCGCCAAGCAGTTCTGGTTGACGAATCAACGTCTTCATTTGCTGATGTCACATCAGATGTTCTCCAGGGGTCAGTGCTAGGACCATGTCTGTTCCTAGCCTATATTAACGACCTGCCAGACCGACTGACATCAATGACAAGACTGTTTGCAGATGACACTGCAGCATATAGGTTGATCTCTGGCATCAAAGACCAAGACCAGCTACAACTTGACCTCCACCGCCTGGCGGACTGGGAGAAGAGCTGGGACATGGAATTTCATCCTGGAAAGTGCCAAGCGATGCAAGTTACCTACAGCATTCTTACGTCCTGCACGAGCACACCCTTGAGAACGTAAGGGAAACTAAATATCTCGGCATCACCATCAACAGCGAGATCTCCTGGGACTGCCACGTCAACAACATCAGTGCCAAGGCCAACAAAACCCTGGGTTTTCTCAGACGGAACTTAAAGATCAGCAGCATTACCATCAAGGAACGAGCTTACAAAGCCTTTGTGCGTCCCTTGCTTGAGTATCTCCTGCTCCGTCTGGGACCCATACACTGAGGAGAACATTGGCAAGTTGGAGGCGGTCCAGCGTAGGGCAGCACGATTTGTGATCAACCAGTACAGGCCTGCATCAAGTGTGAGCACCATGCTCGAGAACCTGGGCTGGGAATCACTGGAGAGCAGACGGCAAAGGATCAGGCTCTCCACGCTGCACAAGATCAGCACAGACGCTGTACACTGCCCAAATCTGCAAGCCAAGCTGGTGCCGCTTCCATCTCGGCAAAGGCGTGGGCACCACCTGCAGTTCCAGCGAATCCAGTGCCGCACTAAGTACAGGTCCAACTCGTTCCTCCCAAGGACCATCAGGGAGTGGAACGAACTGCGGCAGGACTCCATCGCAGCCTTCACTGCTGACGTGCGTGGCACGTCAGGACTGCAGGCTGATCAGTAGCTCATCAGTCTCGCCTCCCCCCCCCCCTCAACCGCTCCTCCCTCCGTCCTTGCTTCTCCCTTACCCACTCCAATCCCTATTTTTTTTTGTTACACCACCACTGCCAACTGAAATTTGACCACCGGAACCCCTCTTTTTCAGTCTTTTTTTTTTTCAAAAGGAGCCAGAATGGTCAGCTCATTGACCGTGGGCCCTCAAGAGAAGAAGAAGAGAGAGAGATGTATGTACATTACAGAATTCTCATATTAGATGAAAGATTAATGGTTCGGTGAATCCTCTTTACTTTTATTACTTTTAAACATTTTCTTCTTTGTTGTGCGTGTCCACAATCAACTGATTATTTTGCCAAGTTTTCAAGTACTTTGTATCTCTAGACTGAATGCTGTCAATATATCTAGCGTGCATTACCAGGGCTCCCAATCGTCCCGCAAAACAAGGGGTCCCAGGGACTCCTTCACTTACAGTCTAGAGGGTCCTAGAGGCTGGATAGAGGGTCCCAGTGGCATTGCAGATGCTAAAATGAATTTTTCTAGTGCATCCCTGGGACCCCCTGCACATTCTTTTAGAGGGTCCTTTAGAATTTTAGTACTTCATAGACCCCCATTACACCATAACCCTGATTACACTACAATTTAGTGGCCAAATGAAAATTGACCAAAAAAATGTTTTGTGTTTTGTCGTTTCAGAATCGTGCAGTATGGCTCGCGGCTTGTTTTGTGGTACTTGTCACGCCAGACAGGGGGAGGCACTCTGGAGGAAAAGTTGAAAAAACTGGAAGCGGCTCTCGCTTTGTCCAGAAAATGTAGGCAATAATACCGTATTCTTCAGACTACAACTCAGTACAAGGCAATACTTTTTTCCCCAGACTGAGACCCCTGCGTTTTATTCTTCTTCGATCGCTCAGACAGTTTCCTGTCAATTATGAGCGCAGATGTGTCATGCTGCCGTTATGCGCCTAACTAAGAAATAGTTATAGGCCCGGCAAGTCCGACTTCGGCTGGAGGAAATCTTTTTGAAAGTGTTTCATGAAAAAAAGGCAGGAGAATGGACCGGTAAGGCAGAAAGATAGTAGATGACAGTAAGCAAAGGGAAAAGGCAGAGTCAAAGAGAGTGACAGATTAGAGGAAGTTACAAGCACAGAACTTCCAGAAGGTGGGGTGACTACTTATACAAAAGACCCCCCGGTATCCCCACGGGGGGGAGCCTGCACTTTATAATATGACTAATAAAATATAGGAAATATATAACAAAATCTGAATTTTGTGTAAAATTTGTGGGCTTCGCTTATAATCAGGTGTGCCTGATAGTCTGAAAAACACAGTAAGTGATTGTGTGTGAAGTACACACACACATACCAAGACCAAGACCAATAATATTCTAATCATATATTTCAAAACAGACAGACTTGCACATACACACGCATGCACACTCACACCCACACACTCACTCACACACATGCACACGACACGCACACAATTTTGAATGAGTTTTCATAAACATTTCCCCACATCACTATGTTGGATGTGTGTGTGTGTATGTGTGACCAGCAAGTCTTTCACACAAGTCTACTGATTAGTTGGAACCCCCCTTCCTCCCCCCCCCCCCCCCCCCCCCCCCACGTCGTAAGCGTCATAATCATCAAATTGTTGATGGAGGACGCTATATATATATGCAAGAAGAAGAAGGATGTATGTACATGGCTTGTGGCTTTTTTGCGTCTATGCTTTAGACACTTTGTCTGGGGATGTGGATGGATGCCTCGTGCCTCCATATGGGGAGCAGGACGACCCTGCTTCCTCAACGAGTCTCTCCCGGTGGGGATACCGGGGGGTCTTTCAGTATAAATAGTTCCCCTGGAAATTCTTCTGGAAGTTCTGTGCTTGTAACTTCCTCTTCTCTATCACTCTTATTTTGACTCTGCCTTTTCCCTTTGCTTACCAACATCTACTATCTTTCTGCCTTACTAGTCCATTCTCCTGCCTTTGTTCTAGAAATTCCTACAAAGATTTTCTCCAGCCAAAGGCGGGCATGCTGGGCCTTTTTCTTTGTAAGTTAGTTAGGCACATAACATCAGCATGATGCATCAGCACTCATATGACAGGAAACCGTCTGAGCGATCGACAAGTAAAGAAGACACTTTGTTGATGCCAGACCCCATTCTTCAGAAACTGGTACTGGACTTTCATGCATATGCACAAACACACATAGATGCGCGCATGTTTGTACTCTCACCCCATTCTTCAGAAACTGGCACTGGACTTTCATGCATATGCACAAACACAAATAGATGCATGCATGTTTGTACTCTCACCCCCCCCCACACTTTCACACACACACAAATAGATGCCCTGTACTCTCACCCCCACCCCCCCACACACACCCCCCCCCCCCCCCCCCCCACACACACACAATAGAGGTAGATTATTTACTGTAATTTTCATCAACATTTTTGTTTCTCTTCGATGTATGTGTGTGTGTCACTCTGTTTGGTATTTAGGTATTTTGATACTTTATAGTCACAGAGGCATCTCTGTGAAATTCGGGTTGCTCCCACCTGGAGAGAGCGTCGCAGCCAGAGGCGCGCCACCCTTTTTTTTTTTTGCATGCAATTTTTTGTGTGGTTGATGAGGAAGGAAAAGGGGGTGGGTAAATTTTGACCAAATGACAACTTTTTCGTTGCCACTGGGTTTAACGTGTGCTAAGACATTAAACCCAGGTGGGGGGAGTGAGAGTGCAAACATGTGTGCATCTATGTGTAAATGTGTGTCTGTTTGTGTGTGTGTATGAATGTGTGTGTATCTGCACATGTGTTTGTGTCTCTGTATGTGTATGTATGTGCATACACATGCATGCATGTTTATGTGTGTGTGCAGTGTTCAGAATAGACAACACTCTAGATCTAGGACAGAAGGTGTTGCATGTGTGTGCACATGCGTTTGTGTATGTATGTGCATACACTGCATGCATGTTTGTGTGTGTGCAGTGTTCAGAATAGATAACACTCTAGATCTATGACAGAAGGCGTTGTATGTATGTATGTGTGTGTGTGCACATGCGTTTGTGTGTATGTGTGCACATGCATGCATGTAAATTATGTGTGTGTGCAGAGTTCAGAATAGACAACACTCTAGATCTAGGACAGAAGGCGTTGTATGTGTGTGTGTGCATGCGTTTGTGTCTGCATGCATGCATGTTTGTGTGTGTGCAGTGTTCAGAATAGACAACACTCTAGATCTAGGACAGAAGGCGTTGTATGTGTGTGTGTGTGTGTGTGTGCACATGCGTTTGTGTCTGCATGCATGCATGTTTTGTGTGTGTGCAGTGTTCAGAATGGGCAACAGTCTGGACCTAAGACAGAAGGCGTTGTATGCAAGTGTGTGTGCACATGTGTTTGTGTCTGCATGCATGCATGTTTGTGTGTGTGTGTGCAGTGTTCAGAATGGGCAACAGTCTGGACCTAGGACAGAAGGCCCTGGATGCTCTGCTGATGTCAGACCCTGTCCTGCAGAAACTATCCTTCACCGCTAACACCATGAAGGCTCTGTGGCTGCTCCTAGACCACGCCATGTGGTGCGGGAAAATACAAATTGTCAAGGTCAGTATTAATTAGATTCAAGCTGTCAAGGTCAGGTATGTTCACGGCTAACACCATGAAGGCTCTGTGGCTGCTCCTAGACCACGCCATGTGGTGCGGGAAAATACAGATTGTCAAGGTCAGTATTAATTAGATTCAAGCTGTCAAGGTCAGGTATGTTCACTGCTAACACCATGAAGGCTCTGTGGCTGCTCCTAGATCACGCCATGTGGTGCGGAAAAATACAGATTGTCAAGGTCAGTATTAATTAGATTCAAGCTGTCAAGGTCAGGTATGTTCACTGCTAACACCATGAAGGCTCTGTGGCTGCTCCTAGATCACGCCATGTGGTGCGGGAAAATACAGATTGTCAAGGTCAGTATTAATTAGATTCAAGCTGTCAAGGTCAGGTATGTTCACCGCTAACACCATGAAGGCTCTGTGGCTGCTCCTAGATCACGCCATGTGGTGCGGGAAAATACAGATTGTCAAGGTCAGTATTAATTAGATTCAAGCTGTCAAGGTCAGGTATGTTCACGGCTAACACCATGAAGGCTCTGTGGCTGCTCCTAGATCACGCCATGTGGTGCGGGAAAATACAAATTGTCAAGGTCAGTATTAATTAGATTCAAGCTGTCAAGGTCAGGTATGTTCACGGCTAACACCATGAAGGCTCTGTGGCTGCTCCTAGATCACGCCATGTGGTGCGGGAAAATACAGATTGTCAAGGTCAGCATTAATTATATTCAAGCTGTCAAGGTCAGGTATGTTCACGGCTAACACCATGAAGGCTCTATGGCTGCTCCTCGATTACACCATTTGGTGCGGGAAAATACAGATTGTCAAGGTCAGCATTAATTATATTCAAGCTGTCAAGGTCAGGTATGTTCACCGCTAACACCATGAAGGCTCTGTGGCTGCTCCTAGATTACGCCATGTGGTGCGGGAAAATACAGATTGTCAAGGTCAGTATTAATTAGATTCAAGCTGTCAAGGTCAGGTATGTTCACCGCTAACACCATGAAGGCTCTGTGGCTGCTCCTCGATTACACCATTTGGTGCGGGAAAATACAGATTGTCAAGGTCAGTATTAATTAGATTCAAGCTGTCAAGGTCAGGTATGTTCACTGCTAACACCATGAAGGCTCTGTGGCTGCTCCTCGATTACACCATTTGGTGCGGGAAAATACAGATTGTCAAGGTCAGTATTAATTAGATTCAAGCTGTCAAGGTCAGGTATGTTCACCGCTAACACCATGAAGGCTCTGTGGCTGCTCCTAGATCACACCATGTGGTGCGGGAAAATCCAAATGGTCAAGGTCAGTGATGTAGAATTTTAACTCATTCTCATCGCAATGATTTTGAATTATTAAAAAAAACCTCACAAATCACTCCAGCCATGCACACAAACAAAACATACTTAAACAAAAGGAGAAATTAAAGAAGAGTGCAGGTTTTCACTTCAGGTTTAAACATAGGGAAGTGGTAGGTCAGACTTTTTTTTATATATAGACTTTCTATAGAAAAACTCTCTACAGCAATTAGTGCCCCACTTCAAACCACTACAAACGCATAGTAAGAGGCAAAAGTGTGGTCTAAGGGAGAGAAGCGAGTTTATAAGTGACCAAAGTGTGGTGTGCACACATATTTACTTCCCTTGAAATAAATTCATCAAATTGACAGCTTTATATTAATTCCGGCCATATATGGGTGGAACGACTTGAATGAGTTACATGACAGTGACATCAGACCAGTGTTATATATATGTAAATCTGTCGCATTAATATTTGAGCCCTTTGCATTTTGCTATACCAGCAAAGTAATCCCATAACTTCTTCTTCTTCTGCATTCCCAGGCCATATGGCCATATTGGGTAAGGTACATAAGTGTCCGGTTTTCAGTTTTCACTGGTCTCCCCACTCTGTACAGCCGACACATTCCGATTTCTGAGGAGCTCAAAGGATAAAAAATTATTCGGAAGATTTTTTTTTTTAAAGGCAGGAGAATGAAAAATCCCTCGGTGTCCCCACGGGGGGATAAAGAGTGATAATTTTTCATTTACTTTGCAGATGGACGTTGCGCGATGGGCCAAGTGGGCCTCCTGGGCCTGGCTTGTCGGACTGGCCGCCGCCACGACCTTCGACCTCGTGAAACTGCACCGTATGCAAATCAAGCTAGAGAGCCTCCTGCACCACATGGACTCGACGACCGGCCAATCGGCGCAGGCCGACGAGGTCAAAGTGCAGATGCATACGCTGAGGTTGAACTTCTGGCGCGATTTCTGCGATCTGTTCATTCCGCTGAGCGCCCTGCAGTATGCTAATCCAGGTGTGGGGGCGCTGTGTGGACTGCTGTCCTCCCTGATCGGCTTCCGGCTGGAGTGGGAGAAACACATCCAGCCGTTTAAGTTGATGTAGAGCTGTTCGGCGTTTTTTGGGGGGGGTGAAGTGTGTGTGTGTGTGGCATATGCTGAGGTCATGGGTGCGACTCCCCAGAATGACAAAAAAAAAATAGGCCAGCAGGGTACAGGGGCAGAGCCCCGTTGGACGATTCAGGGGGGCATCGCAAGAGAGATAGATAACGAGACAGACAGACAGTTAAAATGATGGACAGAGACAGTTTGAGTCCGATAAGCCTTGTAAAATGATTACATTGCCTTTTGAAAACAATATGGCATCACCATGCTGTTTTCAAGTTAACCTGAGAGAGACTTTCATGGTAGAACAACCAAGTTCAAAACGCCCCAAATCACTTGTGGATGACTTTTTTTTGAAGGAATTTAAAAAAACCAAGTTGTTTCTGGTAAAATTTAAAAAAACCTGAAATCAGTGTAAAACTGAAAGAGTAGCACCCACCCATGTGAGGTTGAACTTCTGGTGCAATTCCAGCCGTTTAAGTTGAGGTGGAGCTGTTCGATGTTTTGGGGTGAAGGAGTGGGGTGGGGGGATGATTTCGGTTAGGGTGCTGTGGAGAGAGGGGGTGAGAAGGGTGTGAGGTGATGGCGGTATGTGTGTGCGTGTGTGAGGGAGCGTGATGTGATTGTGTACGTGTGTTCACTTGTATAACCAGAGGAGGGAGAGGAGTGAAGTGGAATGCGGTGTGTGTTTTTGTATGTGTGTTTTAGCCAAAACTAAGAAATAAGTGTGCATGTATCCGTGTTTGCATGTTTTGTGTGTGCACGATTTTGCCAACTCGCAGAAATTGCAGAATGAGTATTATTGCACACATCTGTTTGTGTGTGCATGTTTGGCCATTGGCATTCACGTAAATAGCAGAACAAGTATTTTTGCCCTTGATACATTTTTTTTATGAAGAATGTCAAACTTTGCTTGTTCTTTGTTTTTCAATAGTACGCAATATTTTCTTCCGTTGCTTTCAAAATATAATCGGTTTATAGCATGGACAATTGCTGATGATACAGACTAACAGAGATAAGCTAATCATTCTTCCATGAGCAACTCTATGAGTTTTAAAACAATGGGAGCAGTAATGTCAATTGTTTGAATATATGTTGTCTGTATAGGCCTCTGCAACTAGGGTTATTAACGCCCTTGACAGTGAGAGTGATGCCCTTGCTGGTCAGTACTGACAAGGGCATTCACTCTTGCGAAAGGCAGCCATTTAGTGGCCTCAAATAGGGTTATTGGCGAGAGTTATTCCCTTGTTTGGTCAGTACTGAACCATCTTCCCCCACCCACCAAGGGCATTCACTCTTGCAAAAGGTGTTCTTTGCAGTAGCCAATAAATATAAAATAAGATACAGTGGAGTACTCTCAACACAAAACAGGATAACATGAAATCTGTGACCCAGCACCACGAAAGGGACATTAAGTGTCAAACTGACCATTCTGAGAAAATTATACAGTTAGAAAACTTCAGACAATTCTCTTTCTAATGATACAAGAACCATTCTTGTATATCTTTCCATTCCAGACTTATAAGCATTCAAAGTTGGTAGGGTGAGTGTCGGCCATTTTGAGAAAATGCAGTCTAAAGTCTAGCCTATCTAAAGAAAATGCATTGACCTACTCGTTTTAAAGCACTTATAAGACCACTTAGAGACCACATTAAAAATTGTCCTTAATAAATATGAAAGATAATATGTAAGAGAACACGAAAATACCCATAACTCAAAATTGTCCCCAAAAATGAGATTTTGACTTTACAAGCCTTTTGTTAGAAACTAGCCCAGCGACTTAATGTCCCTTTCGTGGTGCTGGGTCACATATTGGTTAACGCACAAAAACCTGTTTGAACAGACAAAACCCCATTTATTTATATTACTTAATGCTTAACACAAAATACTGGTTAACACACACAAATCTTTGGCCCCTGAATTTTGTGTCAAGTGTACCCCACTGTATTTACATTTTTTCTAAATGAAAGACAATTGTTTTTATTTTACAAGGATAAGCTGGACACTGTATGAGCTGTAGTGAACATAGTGCTTGCTTGCTTTGACTTGCTAATTTACCCCTTCCCTGCCTGCCAGGAGATAGTCTGGTAGTGTGTGACATCATTGATGATGTCATAACTTTTGATGTCATTTTTGATGTCATAGTCCTGGGATGATGGTTTTTGGCTTAGTTGATGATGTCATAACTTTTGATGTCATAGTCCTGGGATGATGGTTTTTGGCTTAGTTGATGATGTCATAACTTTTGATGTCATAGTCCTGGGATGATGGTTTTTGGCTTAGTGATGATGATGTCATAGTCCTGGGATGACTTTTTGATGTCATAGTCCTGGGATGATGGTTTTTGGCTTAGTTGATGATGTCATAACTTTTGATGTCATAGTCCTGGGATGATGGTTTTTGGCTTAGATTGATGATGTCATAACTTTTGATGTCATAGTCCTGGGATGATGGTTTTTGGCTTAGTTGATGATGTCATAACTTTTGATGTCATAGTCCTGGGATGATGGTTTTTGGCTTAGATGTCAAGTCAGGGAAGATATATCTCTAGACCATGGTTTTTCTCAGATCTGAGTCTAACAGATTTGTTTTATACTTTATAATAAGAAAATCGATAATTTCTCAGATTTCCTGTGGCAGTGAAGTGGTTAAGAATGATTACAGTTTATCATTTGTTCAGTCGCCTGTACAACAAATCAAAAAAAGAGAAAAGAATGACAGTAAATTGAGAAATTCTTCGTGTGTTTGTGTAAATTCTGCGGCATTTTTTTGGCTTGCATGCTATAGCGTGCCAAATGGCTTGTACCCATGTGTCGTCATATCCGGCCACATAAAGCTGTAAGGAGCGTGCCATATTAATGGGAGACCGCCATCTTAGTCAGTAACTTTGTTTGAAAAATGCCAGATCGATGCTGTTTACACACAAATCTGTTTACACACAAACTACTAAGATGGCGACACTTCCGTTGGAAGGGTCGAGATGCGCACGCAGGTGGGGGGAGCCATAAAAAGCTTTTCAGTAAGGTTTTTTTTCACTGTCAAAGTGTCATTCTATCTTTTCAGACAACGCAGCACATAAGATGTATAAATCCTTCATAAATTACTGGTGTCAGGGGCTATGACTGAGTAAACCAGGGTGTAGCTGTTAGTTGAGACTTGGAATACCGTATTTTTCGGACTATAAGGCACACACCCCAAGTTTGACACAAAATTCAGATTTTGTTACTACACTTTTTCTTACCACATTATTATGTCATATTACCATCTTATTATAATTTTGTTACTACACTTTCTTACCATATTATTGCACCATCTTATTATAAGGAGCACCCCAAACTTTTTACACAAAATTCAGATTTTGTTACTTACAGTTTCTTACCGTATTATTAGTCACATACTATATTATAGTCATATTACCATCTTATTATAAGGTGCACCCCAAACTTTTTACACAAAATTCAGATTTTGTTACTACACTTTCTTACTATATCATTAGTCATATTATAAGGCGCAGGGGTCTCAGTCTGGGGGAAAAAGTATCGCCTTATAGTCCGAAAAATACGGTATATGGCATGAAAACGCCACTAAATGGCTGGAAGGTTAGAAACAGTGACTAGTGAAAACTCATACCTTCTTCTGCATTCCCGGGCAAAAAGGCCACAATGTCCGTTTTCCAGTTTTCTGGTGTCCTCGCTGCATTCAGCTGACACATTCCGATTTCAGAGGAGCTCAAAGGAGAAAAACTATATGGAAGATTTTTTTGGAAAAAAGGCAGGAGAATGGGCCAAAGAGTCAGAAAGATAGTAGATGACTCAAAGCAAGGAAAACGGCAGAGTCAAAGAGAGAGACAGGTTAGAGGAAGTTACAAGCACAGAACTTCCAGAAGGTGGGGTAACTATTTGTACGAAACATCTCCCTGGTATCCCCACGGGGGGAAACTTATACTTAATCCCCTCCAAACACATGTGCATCAAAAGACCTGTTTCAAAATCAGTGCATAAAATCCAATATCTGTGTGCAATAGACCCCTACTTGTGTCTTACAGACAGCTCTCTGCCCCAGGTATTAGGTAGTTTATAGTCACAGAGGCGTCTCTGTGAAATTCGGGAGAGCGCGTCGCAGCCAGAGGTGTGCCACCCAATTTTTTTTTGTTTTTTGCATGCGATTTTTGTGTGACTGATGAGGAAGGAAAGTGTGTGTGTGTGTGTAAATTTTGACCAAATGACAACTTTTTCGTTGCCACTGGGTTTAACGTGTGCTAAGTGCATGGGCACACAGGACCTCGGTTTATCGTCTCATCCGAAAGACTCCACGTTCAGACCGTAAGGCCTAGTGCGGAGTGAGAGGAAAAATCCCCTGTACCCAGGTTCGAACTCGGGTTTACTTGACACGAGGCGAACGCGTTACTGTGCCTCTCTACACCTTATTTCATCTACTTAAAAATTATTTCATCTGCTTAAAAATTAACATCTAAAATGATGTAGACAATTTAAACTAGGATATTAGTCAAACAACACTCTCACACCAGCTACTTGTTTCGAGCAGATATGGTAACAGTCAACGAGTCACATAAACCATTGTCAATAATAATTTCCATTTATTTATCACAAGTTTATAATACAACAAAATTGTTCACCAGTTTATAAAGCATTTTTCGTTCATAAACCTGAGTACAAAGTTCATTGTAAAAGGTAAGGAATTTTCAACAAAATTATCCCCACAAATTGAGTTTTCACCATTGGCCTTTCATCTATGCACTCCGCCTTGGCTTAAGGCTGTATCAGACCAATTGACATAGGCTAGAACACCAAGGCTACATCAAAATGTTATGCTATGCATAGTTATGCGGGGATTGTCTTTAGCCATGACAAGCTCCTAACGTATCATCCATCTTCTGAAGACGGAGAGTGGCTGCCCACGTGGCTGGGTAATCAAAAACGATCATATGTAATGTTCTCATCCGTAACTGATGCACCTGTACCAAAGTGTTCAAGTACTTCTGCTGTTGTAATGATCCCTGGAGTCTTTTAGCCAAGGTAAGCCAACAACACCACCAACATATACGCATTCAAAATAAAGTTCAAGAAATCACACATCTGTCATGATCTAATAATGACCTAGTAAGGTAACCAAGAATAATTAATATGATGGATTTATATCCAAGTATCTTGCAAAGTGCTAAAAGAAAAAAGCTCTGAAAAAAATCCCACAAAAAAAATTGTTTTTTAATCACATAATAAATCAATTTGAACAGAATAATTACCCATATTTTTCTGACTATAAGAAGCACCTTATTATAAAGCACACACACACACAAATTGTACACAAAATTCAGATTTGTTATTATATTTTCTTACTATATTAGTACTTTATAAGGCACAAGGGTCTCTGAGAAAAGAAGTATCGCCTTATAGTCCGAAAAATATGAAATATAAGTATTTTTTCAAAGTCTGTGATCCAGTTATTAAACATCAATTTTGTACATAGAACTAATATCTTCAGTGAGATTCTTGAGATAGAAGTACCTAAATCGTTTACCTAAAAATGGGTGTGACTGTAAGTCATTGATTAAGTTTTAATATTTGAAAAGAAAACCCACAAACTTGAGAGCACATTAATCGTACATGATTTTTTCCCACAAAAAAAAAATCAGAAAAAGATCAAGTTTGTTTTAAAATAATATTACATTGGAACCTCCTTTATAAGACTCCCTCCCACATAAGACCTTCTTCTCTGAGTCATTGCTCTTCTTTGTAAGTAACAAGGGTGCAACTCCCCAAAACGAAAAACCCTGAAAGGCAGGGATCCAGGGACCCATGGCCCCGGCAGGGTATAGGGGCAAAGCCCTGTCGGACGATTGAGGGGTGGGGTGGGGGGGGGGGGGGGGACTTAAGAGAGATAAATAACGAGACAGACAGACAGTTAAAATGATAGACAGTTTGAGTCTGATAAGTCTTGTAAAATTATTACAGTCTTTGTAAACTTCCTTCCAAGATAGAACTACGTTGAAAACGCCTCAAATCACTTGTGGTCAAATTATTAAAAAAAAAATTTGGGATGAATTAAAAAAACCACTGAAGTTCAGTTTCTGGTAAAATTAAAAATACTGAAATCAGTGTAAAACTGAAAGAGTAGCACCCATGAAGTATTAAAATTACCTCCCTTATAAGACCTCATTTTGGATGATTTTTGAAGGTCTAAAGGAGGTTCCTCTGCAGTCTTCCATGATAATAAAACCATTTTTTTTTTTTTACAAATAAAAATCAACATTTTAAAAACCCAAACATAATCAAGACAAAACAACACTCAGCATACATCTTTCTTTTAATTTGAAAATTAAACAACAAGAATTATATATAAACTACTTTTTTTTTTTAAACCCACCTAATTGATGGCAGGCATCAGAATAGTCAGAAGTCCAATCCTCTGAAAACCGCGGTAAAAAGGCCGCCAAGGCCCCAGACTGTTGACACTGAAATGAGTTTCCAACATGACCAAAAAAGGCTCAGTTCAGTGAGAAATCGCTTTAAAATGATATTTAACCAAAAATAAACCTGATTGAGAAAAGGCAAAACCTCCGACAGTCGAAGCCAATCCGCTGTCAAAATTTCTGAATCCTCTGACAATTCTGATCCTGTGATGAATAAAAATAAATTCTCTCAAATCAACATAAAGCAAAAACAAACAAAAAACCCAGTTTACAACAGAATTATGTATCCAATTTTACTCGCGATTGGCTACTGCAAAGAACACCTTTTGCAAGAGTGAATGCCCTTGGTGGGTGGGGGAAGATGGTTGAGCACTGACCAAACAAGGGAATAACTCTCGCCAATAACCCTATTTGAGGCCACTAAATGGCTGCCTTTCGCAAGAGTGAATGCCCTTGTCCGCACTGACCAGCAAGGGCTTCACTCTCACTGTCAAGGGCGTTAATAACCCTAGTTGCAAAGGCCAATAAGGCGCATGTTGTACATAAAGCACCCCCCCCAAAAGTTTTACACAAACTAGATTTTTAAAAATTATAATTTCTTATTAATTATATTAGTGACATATAAGGCACAGGGATCTCAGTCGGGGGGGGGGGGGGGGGGGGGGGGGGGGGGGGGGGGGGGGGGGGGAGGAAGTATTGCCTCGTTGTCCGTAAAATACGGTACTTCCAATGAAACTTATTTTTAATGATAGTGAACGTTGAAAGAGAATGTTGATGCTTTATTCAACAGTTGTATCATGTATTGTGTTTTTGGGGTGGGGTGAGTGGTGGTGATGTAATGGTGTGTGTGCTTGCTTGTGTGTGTGTGTGCCGATTTGCTTGTGTGAGCGATTATATGTCTGTTGAACTTTTTGTTTTTAATTTTTTGTTAAACAGTTGTATCATGTATTGTGTTTTTGGGGTGGGGTGAGTGGTGGGTGGTGATGGTAATGGTGTGTGTGTGCGTGTGCTTGCTTGTGTGTGTGTGTATACATGTGCGTGTGTGTGCCTATTTGCATGTGTGAGCGATTATATGTCTGGGTTGAACTTCTTGTTTTTAATTTTTTGTTAAGCGCGCTGGGTGGAGCAGTGCGCTATATAAATGCTTCACTATTATTATTATTATTAGTATAGTAAGAGTAGAGAGAGAGGTCTTCATTATAAATTGTGGTGTGGTGGTGGTGGGGGGGGGCGGGGGGGGGCGTTACTTCATCAGGTTTTTCAGGTGAACCAACTCAATAGCACAAACTGATAAAAAGAAAACAAATATCTTAATTACACCTTAACTTACAAGAAAATTGAAAATTCAGCAGACAGCTTGTCGATTATTCACACCCTGATTGGGCCAGGGAATCACACGCCTAAAACGTGACAATGACGACAATATCACAAAACTCGACTCATTTCCAAAACATGAAAAATAACAGAGCAACAATTATGTACTACACTAGATGCAGATTCAACACTCCCCCCCCCCCCCCCCCCCCCCCCCCAACGTCTTGGTTCATTGAGGGTTTTTTTAGCCGCGCCTTTATAGTCTACTATTAGCAAATGCATATTTCTACTCGTTTAAAAGGATGAAAATTAAAGATACACAGACGCGCCACGATTAAGTCCCTTGGTTTTTTCTGGGTACTGTGACCCATATAGAAATGCCCCCATGTTCAAATTGAGACTGCTCTTTAAAATGATGTTTCGCTTTGAATTTGGGGGCAAAACAAGATTTCTTTCCAGCTATAAGAGAGAAAAAACATGTGAAACCCGTGATCTGGTGGGTCTTTAACTTTAAATATAGAAAACGAAGGAGGTTTATGCGTTCAATCTGAAAGGCAAGAGTGAAGACTGAGAAAGAAAAAAAAACCTGGAAAGAACTGAGAAAATGAAGGGGTGTGTTAACCCTTTCGCTGCCAGCCATTTTTTTAGCCAACATTTTCCATTAAACTTACATGGATAGAAAAAAAGAATTTTGTCTGAAATATTGGGGATTCTTCTGTGCTATATTTGAAATAAGGCCTATCCTTACCTCTCAAAATTTAAAGAACCCAAGATCATTGGATAACAGACCCTCATTTCAAGACTTTTAATGACATGGGTGTTCAATCACTGTGGTGCAAAAAATGCGACGTTGGCAGTGAAAGGGTAACTAATCTGATGTTTGCCATAATCACTATTCACATCAAAACTGCCATTCGAATTTAATCACACAAATGATCACCTCATTATAATTCACATGTAAGCATGTGCATTGCATGCACACACAACCACACAATGACACATACAAACACACACATATCTTAGACATCATTCCCAACATTTACGAGAAATAATCAACCATTTCCCTCCCCCACCGTCATTCAACAAACCTGGAAAATGTAACATACACATGAGCTGTACTTACATTTCCATTGACCCGTTCTGTTGAATAGACGGGCAATAATTCTGTCATGTTCACAATTTTAAATGCGATAATGTCAACACAACTTCCACGTAGCAGTGACACACACACACACTCATGAACACACACACACAAACACATGCACTCCTACTAATGTCAATACGACTTCAAGTTAGTAGCAGTGACACACACACACACACACTCATGAACACACACACAGACATATACACATGCACTCCTAATAATGTCAACACAGCTTCAAAGTAGCAGTGTACACACACACACACTCATGCAACCACACACACACACACACATATGTATACACATGCACTCCTAATAATGTCAACACAACTTCCAAGTAGCAGTGACACACACACACACACACACACTCATGCACAACACAAACACACACACATACATATGCATGCACTCCTAATAATATCAACACAACCTTCCAGTAGCAGTCACACACACACACACACACACACACACACACACACTCACGTGCGCCACCTAACGGCACACACACACACACTCCTAATAATGTCAACACGACTTCCAAGTAGCAGTGACACACACACACACACTCATGCAAACACATACACCCACACTCCTAATAATGTCAACACGACTTCCAAGTAGCAGTGACACACACACACACACTCATGTGCGCACACACGCCACACACACACACTCCTAATAATGTCAACACGACTTCTCAAGTAGCAGTCACACCACACACACACACTCGTGCAAACACACACACACACACACTCCTAATAATGTCAACACGACTTCCAAGTAGCAGTAACATACACAATTCAATATTCAATTTAATAATAATCCTTTGACCCCTCTTGGGGGCATGGAGGATAAACAGAATATAAAACAAGTGGCAACAAGCAAAAAAATAAACACTCATCAAACAAACTAAGCTCCAGTCTATTGTCAAACAACTTTTCCTGATCTTATAAATTTTGCAATTTTCAATTGGAATTTTGGCTTGGAAATAAACTGACAAAAGCAAAAAAAAATCTGATTTCTTATTTATATAATAACTCGGCAAAATATCTCGATGTTCTTCAAAACATGGACATTCAATTACAAAATGATATTCATCACCAATAACACCCATATCACATTTGTCACACAAACGGTCCTGTCGTTCAAGTCCAAATTGTCGTCCTGTTTCACTCCTAACAATATCAACACAACTTCCAAATAGCAGTGGCACACACACACACTCATGAATGTATGAACACACACAGAGACTCCAGTTCATGTCCACACATCCTCCAGGTAGCGGTGGTGGATCTTCAGCGACATCAGGTAGTCCTTGGCTTGCTCACCGCTCATCCCTGAAAACAACACAATAATTATGTCCAGCTTACAAGGAGAATTGCCTATCTACCCAACTAACTCACTGGAGTCATGACAGCAGATGTCTGCTGTCGCTGTAAGTCTCTATTCAGGTCATGATGGCAGACAACTGCCGTCAGAATTTACGATTAATATAATAAATATTACCGTACTTTATGGACTCTAAAGCGATACTTTTCTCCCAGATTGGGATTCCTGCGTCTTATAACGTGACTTCCCCCGAAGTCTGAGTGTGGCTGCCCACGTGGCGGGGTAATATAAAAAAAACGGTCACACACGTAATGTTCTCATCCCTAGCTGGTGCATTTTTGTGCCATAGTGTTCAAGTGCTTCGGCTGTTGGGATGATCCCTGGAGTCTTTAAGCCAGGGTAAGACAACAACAACAACATAACGTGACGATAATAAAAACAGTAAGAAACTACAGACAAACCTCTATTTTAAGAATTCCAAAAAGTCAGAAAAAATCGGTGGTGTAAATTGGAGGGGTCGTATGACGGATAGTTTTCACTGGCAGCCCGTAGAAAGAAAAAGTTCAGCACAGTTCATACTCTCTTCTTCATGCACACATACAATGACATATTAAAACTGGATTTGGGTCTTTCCAACTCCATAGGATTGTGCAATCGATGTATTACTTCTTCACTTACGCGCCCGACTTCTGCTCTAATCCACCTCCACTCTCGTCCAAAGTCAGTAGCCTTTTCCTTTTTCAAAGTCAGTGATTTTCGGTTTTCCCTACGCTTTCCGCCATCCTTTCTACAACAAGGGAAGCGACTCCGCTTTCAGAGCCCTTGACCATGGTTGTTTCCCTTTGCTCGAAGTCTATACATAGTAAAATGCATCCGTGCCAACAAATCCGGTCTCAAATGAGAGGTGGTCGCTTAACAGAGGGTCGTAAAATAGGGGTTTGTCTGTATAATTATAAAATCTGACTTTGGTGTAAAATGGTTAACTTAGGACACAGATTTGACCGCCAGGTGGCAATCAAACCAGTAGTGGATAGAGAGCAAGAAAAGGAAAAAAACAGACAGAGAGGCCAGAAAGAGAGAGACAGAGGGAGAGAGAGAGAGAGAGAGAGACAGAGAAAAACAGAGAGTAAGAGAGAGGTGCAGAGGATGATATAGAGACAGAAAGAAGAAAGACAGGGAGTGAGGTAGATACACAGAGGCAGAAGTAGAGAGAGAGAGAGAGAGATTTATTTTTTGTGTGTGGGGGTGGGTGGGATGAGGTGAGTCAATCACCTCAAACTATCAATCAAGTATTTGAATTATTTTAATTGGTGTTGCAACAGGGTCTTTACTTTTAGTTACTAAGTGATGTCAGCAAAGTAATGACCTCACAATAGTTTAACATCATCAGTTTTGACACATGGATTGACAAAAAGGGCCAGACCCTAGAAATATATTTCGCTCTGCAAATTTTGGTGTTTGTTTGTTTTTATTTAATTATAAACTTAATATGTTTGTAAGAAATGTGTTTGATTGGCCCCTGGCGGTCAAATCACCGTCCTAAGTTGACCATTGAGAGGGTCGCACCTCATAATACTTCAGTCGTTTTTGTATTCGCCTTACCGTCAGAAAAATGCGGCATGTAAACCTACCTAATTCCTGCACGAAGATTTCCTGAAAGGCGGCGGCCACGTCAGCGGCCATGTGTTTAGCGTCGCCGCAGACGCACACCACCCCGTCCTTGTCGTGCAGGAGGCCACACAGCTCCGCAGCGTGGGCGAGGATGTTGTCCTGCACGTACCTGGGGGCGTCGGAACGATCCTCCTCCCGGGGGGGATCTCGGGAGAAGGCTGGCAGGAACCTGGTTAGGATCTTGTCCCGTTGGAACTGCTCTATGGCGGATCTGAGACAGACATTGAAATCGGTGACTCGCCTTGGCTTAACTTGGGCTACAGAACACCAAGGCTACATATAAAATGTTGTCAATTACGCTATGGCGATGGGGCGTCGGCACGGATCCTCCTCCTGGAGGAGGATCGTGGCCGACGCCCCCATGCAATAGCGTAACAACATTTTGATGTAGCCTTGGTGTCTAGCCCAAGTTAAGCCAAGGCGAGTCACCGATTTCAATGTCTGTCTCAGGATCCGCCAATAGAGCAGTTTCCAACGGGAACAAGATCCTAACCAGGTTCCTGCCAGGCCTTCTCCCGAGATCCCCCCCGGGTGGAGGATCGTTCCGACGCCCCCAGGTTACGTGCAGGGATTTATACATCCTCGCCCATTATTTTGATGGAGCTGTGAATGGCCTCCTGCACGACAAGGACCGGCTAGGTGGTGTGAGCGTCTGCGGCGACGCTAAACCACATTGGTCCGCTGACGTGGCCGCCGCCGTTTCAGGAAATCTTTCGGTGCGAGGCAATTAGGGTAGGTTTACATGCCGCATTTGATTTTCTGACGGTAAGGCGAATACAAAAACGAAAGTATTATGATGTTGACCCATCAAATGAACAACTTAAGGACGCCGATTTTGACCGCCGGGGGCAATCAATTTCACTATCCCCCCCCCCTTACTACAGCAAACATATTACGTTTATACTTAAATAAAAACAAACAAACACCAAAATATGCAGAGCGAAATATATTTCTAGGGTATGGCCCTTTTTGTCAATCCATGGATTGTCAAAATTGATGATGTTAAACTATTGTGAGGTCATTACTTTGCTGACATCACTTAGTAACTAAAAGTAAAGACCCTGTTGCACACCAATTAAAATAATATCAAATACTTGATTGATAGTTTGAGGTGATTGACTCACCTCATCCCACCCACCCCCACACACAAAAATAATCCTTCTCTCTCTCTCTCTCTCTCACTAGGGGCCTCTGCTGTATCTCTCTCACTCCCTAGTCTTTCTTTCTTTCTGTCTTCCTATATCATCCTCTGCACCTCTCTCTTTCTCTCTCTCTTTTCCTGTCTCTCTCTCTGTCACTCTCACTCCCTCTCTCTCTCCTTTCTGGCCTCTCTGTCTTTTTTTCCTTTTCTTGCTCTCTATCCACTACTGGTTTGATTGCCACCTGGCGGTCAAATCTGTGTCCTAAGTTAACCATTTTACACCAAAGTCAGATTTTATAATTATACAGACAAACCCCTATTTTACAACCCTCTGTTAAGCGACCACCTCTCATTTGAGACCGGATTTGTTGGCACGGATGCATTTTACTATGTATAGACTTCGAGCAAAGGGAAACAACCATGGTCAAGGGCCTGAAAGCGGAGTCGCTTCGCTTCCCTTGTTGTAGAAAAGATGGCGGAAAGCGTAGGAAAACCACTGACTTTGAAAAAGAAAAAACACTGACTTTGGACGAGAGTGGAGGTGATTAACAGAAGTCGGCGAAGTGAAACTGTAATACATCGATTGCACAATCCTATGGAGTTGGAAAGACCCAAATCCAGTTTTAATATGTCATTGTATGTGTGCATGAAGAAGAGAGTATGAACTGTGCTGAACTTTTTCTTTCTACGGCTGCCAGTGAAAACCTCCGTCATACGACCCCTCCAATTTACGACGACCGATTTTTTCCTGACATTTTGGAAGTCTTAAAATAGAGTTTGTCTGTAGTTCTTACTGTTTTTATTAAGTCACGTTATGTTGTCGTTGTTGTGTTACCCTGGCTAAAAGACTCCCAGGGATCATCCCAACAGCTCGAAGCACTTGAACACCATGGCACAAATGCACCAGGTAGGGATGCGAACAAGAAAGTGTGTGACCGTTTTTTTATATTTACCCCGCTACGTGGGCTGCCACACTCAGACTTCGGGGGAAGTCACGTTATAAGACGCAGGAATCCCAATCTGGGAGAAAAGTATCGCTTTAGAGTCCATAAAGTACGGTAATATTTATTATATTAATCGTAAATTCTGACGGCAGTTGTCTGCCATTCATGACCTGAATAGAGACTTACAGCGACAGCAGACATCTGCTGTCATGACTCCAGTGAGTTAGTTGGGTAGATAGGCAATTCTCCTGTAAGCTGGACATAATTATTGTGTTGTTTTCAGGGATGAGCGGTGAGCAAGCCAAGGACTACCTGATGTCGCTGAAGATCCACCACCGCTACCTGGAGGATGTGTGGACATGAACTGGAGTCTCTGTGTGTGTTCATACATTCATGAGTGTGTGTGTGTGCCACTGCTATTTGGAAGTTGTGTTGATATTGTTAGGAGTGAAACAGGACGACGATTTGGACTTGACTGGCATGACCGTTTGTGTGACAAATGTGATATGGGTGTTATTGGTGATGAATATCATTTTGTAATTGAATGTCCATATTTTGAAAGAACATTGAGGTATTTTGCCGAGGTATTATATAAATAAGAAATCAGTGTTTTTTACTTTTGTCAGTTTATGTCCAAGCCAAAATTCCAATTGAAAATTTATAAAGATCATGAAAAGTTGTTTGACAATAGACTGGAGCTTAGTTTGTTTGAGGAGTGTTTATTTTTGGCTTGTTGCCACTTGTTTTACATTCTGTATATCCTCCATGCCCCCAAGAGGGGTCAAAGGATTATTATTAAATTGAATATTGAAATTGTGTATGTTACTGCTACTTGGAAGTCGTGTTGACATTATTAGGAGTGTGTGTGTGTGTATGTGTTTGCACGAGTGGTGTGTGTGTGTGACTGCTACTTGGAAGTCGTGTTGACATTATTAGGAGTGTGTGTGTGTGCGTGTGTGCGCACACCATGAGTGTGTGTGTGTGTGTGTCACTGCTACTTGGAAGTCGTGTTGACATTATTAGGAGTGTGTGTGTGTGTTTGCATGAGTGTGTGTGTGTGTGTCACTGCTACTTGGAAGTCGTGTTGACATTATTAGGAGTGTGTGTGTGTGCGTGTGTGACGCACAATGAGTGTGTGTGTGTGTGTGTGTGGTGTGTGTGTGTGTGTGACTGCTACTTGGAAGTCGTGTTGATATTATTAGGAGTGCATGCATATGTATGTGTGTGTGTTTGTGTTTGCATGAGTGTGTGTGTGTGTGTGTGTCACTGCTACTTGGAAGTTGTGTTGACATTATTAGGAGTGCATGTGTATACATATGTGTGTGTGTGTGTGGTTGCATGAGTGTGTGTGTGTGTACACTGCTACTTTGAAGCTGTGTTGACATTATTAGGAGTGCATGTGTATATGTGTGTGTGTGTGTTCATGAGTGTGTGTGTGTGTCACTGCTACTAACTTGGAAGTCGTATTGACATTAGTAGGAGTGCATGTGTGTGTGTGTGTGTTCATGAGTGTGTGTGTGTGTCACTGCTACGTGGAAGTTGTGTTGACATTATCGCATTTAAAATTGTGAACATGACAGAATTATTGCCCGTCTATTCAACAGAACGGGTCAATGGAAATGTAAGTACAGCTCATGTGTATGTTACATTTTCCAGGTTTGTTGAATGACGGTGGGGGAGGGAAATGGTTGATTATTTCTCGTAAATGTTGGGAATGATGTCTAAGATATGTGTGTGTTTGTATGTGTCATTGTGTGGTTGTGTGTGCATGCAATGCACATGCTTACATGTGAATTATAATGAGGTGATCATTTGTGTGATTAAATTCGAATGGCAGTTTTGATGTGAATAGTGATTATGGCAAACATACAGATTAACCCTTTTACTGCCAACGTCGCATTTTTGCACCACAGTGATTGAACACCCATGTCATTCAAAGTCTTGAAATGAGGGTCTGTTATCCAATTATCTTGGGTTCTTAATTTTGAGAGGTAAGGATAGGCCTTATTTCAAATATATCACAGAAGAATCCCCAATATTTCAGACAAAATTCTTTTTTTCTATCCATGTAAGTTTAATGGAAAATGTTGGCTAAAAAATGGCTGGCAGCGAAAGGGTTAACACACCCCTTCATTTTCTCAGTTCTTTCCAGGTTTTTTTTTCTTTCTCAGTCTTCACTCTTGCCTTTCAGATTGAACGCATAAACCTCCTTCGTTTTCTATATTTACAGTTAAAGACCCACCAGATCACGGGTTTCACATGTTTTCTCTCTTATAGCTGGAAAGAAATCTTGTTTTGCCCCCGAATTCAGAGCCATACATCATTTTAAAGAGCAGTCTCAATTTGAACATGGGGGTATTTCTATATGGGTCACAGTACCCAGAAAAAACCAAGGGACTTAATCGTGGCGCGTCTGTGTATCTTTAATTTTCATCCTTTTAAACGAGTAGAAATATGCATTTGCTAATAGTAGACTATAAAGGCGCGGCTAAAAAAAACCTCAATGAACCAAGACGTTGGGGGTGGGGGGGGGGGGGGGGGGGGGGGGGGGGGGGGGGGGGGAGTTGTTGAATCTGCATCTTAGTCATAATTGTTGCTCTGTTATTTTTCATGTTTTGGAAATGAGTCGAGTTTTGTGATATTGTCGTCATTGTCACGTTTTAGGCGTGTGATTCCCTGGCCCAATCAGGGTGTGAATAATCGACAAGCTGTCTTGAATTTTCAATTTTCTTGTAAGTTAAGGTGTAATTAAGATATTTGTTTTCTTTATCAGTTTGGTGCTAATTGAGTTGGTTCACCTGAAAAACTTATGAAGTAACGCCCCCCCCCCCCCCCCCCACCACCACCACACCACAATTTAGTAATGAAGACCTCTCTCTCTCTTTACTATAATAATAATAATAATAATAGTGAAGCATTTATATAGCGCACTGCTCCACCCAGCGCGCTTAACAAAAAATTAAAAACAAGAAGTTCAACCCAGACATATAATCGCTCACACAATGCAAATAGGCACACACACGCACATGTATACACACACACACAGCAAGCACACGCACACACACACACACCATTACATCACCACCACTCACCCCACCCCAAAAACACAATACATGATACAACTGTTTAACAAAAAATTAAAAACAAAAAGTTCAACAGACATATAATCGCTCACACAAGCAAATCGGCACACACACACACACACACAAGCAAGCACACACACCATTACCATCACCACCACTCACCCCACCCAAAAACACAATACATGATACAATTTGTTGAATAAAGCATCAACATTCTCTTTCAACGTTCACTATCATTAAAAATAAGTTTCATTGGAAGTACCGTATTTTACGGACAACGAGGGCATAATATCCCTCCCCCCCCCCCCCCCCCCCCCCCCCCCCGACCCCCCCCCACCCCACCCCCCCCCCCCCCCCCCCCCCCCCCCCCCCCCCGACTGAGATCCCTGTGCCTTATATGTCACTAATATAATTAATAAGAAATTATAATTTTTAAAAATCTAGTTTGTGTAAAACTTTTGGGGGGGGTGCTTTATGTACAACATGCGCCTTATTGGCCTCTGCAACTAGGGTTATTAACGCCCTTGACAGTGAGAGTGAAGCCCTTGTTGGTCAGTACTGAAAAGGGCATTCAACTCTTGCGAAAGGCAGCCATTTAGTGGCCTCAAATAGGGTTATTGGCGAGAGTTATTCCCTTGTTTGGTCAGTACTACAACCATCTCCCCCCACCCACCAAGGGCATTCACTCTTGCAAAAGGTGTTCTTTGCAGTAGCCAATCGCGAGTAAAATTGGATACATAATTCTGTTGTAAACTGGGTTTTTTGTTTGTTTTTGCTTTATGTTGATTTGAGAGAATTTATTTTTATTCATCACAGGATCAGAATTGTCAGAGGATTCAGAAATTTTGACAGCGGATTGGCTTCGACTGTCGGAGGTTTTGCCTTTTCTCAATCAGGTTTATTTTTGGTTAAATATCATTTTAAAGCGATTTCTCACTGAACTGAGCCTTTTTTGGTCATGTTGGAAACTCATTTCAGTGTCAACAGTCTGGGGCCTTGGCGGCCTTTTTACCGCGGTTTTCAGAGGATTGGACTTCAGACTATTCTGATGCCTGCCATCAATTAGGTGGGTTTAAAAAAAAAAAGTAGTTTATATATAATTCTTGTTGTTTAATTTTCAAATTAAAAGAAAGATGTATGCTGAGTGTTGTTTTGTCTTGATTATGTTTGGGTTTTTAAAATGTTGATTTTTATTTGTAAAAAAAAAAAAATGGTTTTATTATCATGGAAGACTGCAGAGGAACCTCCTTTAGACCTTCAAAAATAATCCAAAATGAGGTCTTATAAGGGAGGTAATTTTAATACTTCATGGGTGCTACTCTTTCATTTTTACACTGATTTCAGTATTTTTAATTTTACCCGAAACAACTTCAGTGGTTTTTTTAATTCATCCCAAATTTTTTTTTTAATAATTTGACCACAAGTGATTTGAGGCGTTTTCAACGTAGTTCTATCTTGGAAGGAAGTTTACAAAGACTGTAATAATTTTACAAGACTTATCAGACTCAAACTGTCTCTGTCTATCATTTTAACTGTCTGTCTGTCTCGTTATTTCTCTCTCTTAAGTCCCCCCCCCCTCGCCCCCACCCCACCCCTCAATCGTCCGACAGGGCTTTGCCCCTATACCCTGCCGGGGCCATGGGTCCCTGGATCCCTGCCTTTCAGGGTTTTTCGTTTTGGGGAGTTGCACCCTTGTTACTTACAAAGAAGAGCAATGACTCAGAGAAGAAGGTCTTATGTGGGAGGGAGTCTTATAAAGGAGGTTCCAATGTAATATTATTTTAAAACAAACTTGATCTTTTTCTGATTTTTTTTTTGTGGGAAAAAATCATGTACGATTAATGTGCTCTCAAGTTTGTGGGTTTTCTTTTCAAATATTAAAACTTAATCAATGACTTACAGTCACACCCATTTTTAGGTAAACGATTTAGGTACTTCTATCTCAAGAATCTCACTGAAGATATTAGTTCTATGTACAAAATTGATGTTTAATAACTGGATCACAGACTTTGAAAAAATACTTATATTTCATATTTTTCGGACTATAAGGCGATACTTCTTTTCTCAGACTGACACCCCTGCGCCTTATAAAGTGACTAATATAGTAAGAAAATATAATAACAAAATCTGAATTTTGTGTACAATTTGTGTGTGTGTGTGCTTTATAATAAGGTGCTTCTTATAGTCAGAAAAATATGGGTAATTATTCTGTTCAAATTGATTTATTATGTGATTAAAAAACAATTTTTTTTGTGGGATTTTTTTCAGAGCTTTTTTCTTTTAGCACTTTGCAAGATACTTGGATATAAATCCATCATATTAATTATTCTTGGTTACCTTACTAGGTCATTATTAGATCATGACAGATGTGTGATTTCTTGAACTTTATTTTGAATGCGTATATGTTGGTGGTGTTGTTGGCTTACCTTGGCTACAAAAACTCCAGGGATCATTCCAACAGCAGAAGTACTTGAACACTTTGGTGCAGGTGCATCAGTTACGGATGAGAACATTACATATGATCGTTTTTGATTACCCAGCCACGTGGGCAGCCACTCTCCGTCTTCAGATTTTGGATGATACGTTAGGAGCTTGTGATGGCTAAAGACAATCCCCGCATAACTATGCATAGCATAACATTTTGATGTAGCCTTGGTGTTCTAGCCTATGTCAATTGGTCTGACACAGCCTTAAGCCAAGGCGGAGTGCATAGATGAAAGGCCAATGGTGAAAACTCAATTTGTGGGGATAATTTTGTTGAAAATTCCTTACCTTTTACAATGAACTTTGTACTCAGGTTTATGAACGAAAAATGCTTTATAAACTGGTGAACAATTTTGTTGTATTATAAACTTGTGATAAATAAATGGAAATTATTATTGACAATGGTTTATGTGACTCGTTGACTGTTACCATATCTGCTCGAAACAAGTAGCTGGTGTGAGAGTGTTGTTTGACTAATATCCTAGTTTAAATTGTCTACATCATTTTAGATGTTAATTTTTAAGCAGATGAAATAATTTTTAAGTAGATGAAATAAGGTGTAGAGAGGCACAGTAACGCGTTCGCCTCGTGTCAAGTAAACCCGAGTTCGAACCTGGGTACAGGGGATTTTTCCTCTCACTCCGCACTAGGCCTTACGGTCTGAACATGGTCTTTCGGATGAGACGATAAACCGAGGTCCTGTGTGCCCATGCACTTAGCACACGTTAATCCCAGTGGCAACGAAAAAGTTGTCATTGGGTCAAAATTTACACCACACACACACTGTTCCTTTCCTTCCTCATCAGTCACACAAAAATCGCATGCAAAAACAAAAAAATAATTGGGTGGCACACCTCTGGCTGCGACGCGCTCTCCCGAATTTCACAGAGACGCCTCTGTGACTATAAACTACCTAATACCTGGGGCAGAGAGCTGTCTGTAAGACACAAGTAGGGGTCTATTGCACACAGATATTGGATTTTATGCACTGATTTTGAAACGGGTCTTTTGATGCACATGTGTTTGGAGGGGATTAAGTATAAGTTTCCCCCCGTGGGGATACCAGGGAGATGTTTCGTACAAATAGTTACCACACCTTCTGGAAGTTCTGTGCTTGTAACTTCCTCTAACCTGTCTCTGTCTTTGACTCTGCCGTTTTCCTTGCTTTGAGTCATCTACTATCTTTCTGACTCTTTGGCCCATTCTCCTGCCTTTTTTCCAAAAAAATCTTCCAAATAATTTTTCTCCTTTGAGCTCCTCCGAAATCGGAATGTGTCAGCTGAATGCAGCGAGGACACCAGAAAACTGGAAAACGGACATTGTGGCCTTTTTGCCCGGGAATGCAGAAGAAGGTATGAGTTTTCACTAGTCACTGTTTCTAACCTTCCAGCCATTTAGTGGCGTTTTCATGCCATATACCGTATTTTTCGGACTATAAGGCGATACTTTTTTTTTTCCCCAGACTGAGACCCCTGCGCCTTATAATATGACTAATGATATGGTAAGAAAGTGTAGTAACAAAATCTGAATTTTGTGTAAAAAGTTTGGGGTGCACCTTATAATAAGATGGTAATATGACATAATAATGTGACTAATAATACGGTAAGAAAGTGTAGTAACAAAATCAGAATTTTGTGTAAAAAGTTTGGGGTGCACCTTATAATAAGATGGTAATATGACATAATAATGTGGTAAGAAAGTGTAGTAACAAAATCTGAATTTTGTGTCAAACTTGGTGGGTGTGCCTTATAGTCCCAAAAATACGGTATTCCAAGTCTCAACTAACAGCTACACCCTGGTTTACTCAGTCATAGCCCCTGACACCAGTAATTTATGAAGGATTTATACATCTTATGTGCTGCGTTGTCTGAAAAGATAGAATGACACTTTGACAGTGAAAAAAAACCTTACTGAAAAGCTTTTTATGGCTCCCCCCACCTGCGTGCGCATCTCGACCCTTCCAACGGAAGTGTCGCCATCTTTAGTCTTAGTCAGATTTGTGTGTAAACAGCATCGAGCTGGCATTTTTCAAACAAAGTTTCTGACTAAGATGGCGGTCTCCCATAATATGGCACGCTCCTTGTGGCCGGATATGACGACACATGGGTACAAGCCATTTTATAGCATGCAAGCAAAAAAATGCCGCAGAATTTACACAAACACACGAAGAATTTCTCAATTTACTGTCATTCTTTTCTCTTTTTTTGATTTGTTGTACAGGCGACTGAACAAATGATAAACTGTAATCATTCTTAACCACTTCACTGCCACAGGAAATCTGAGAAATTATCGATTTTCTTATTATAAAGTATAAAACAAATCTGTTAAGACTCAATCTGAGCAACTGGTCTAGAGATATATCTTCCCTGACTTATCTAAGCCAAAAACCATCATCCCAGGACTATGGCATCAAAAGTTATGACATCATCAACTAAGCCAAAAACCATCATCCCAGGACTATGACATCAAAAGTTATGACATCATCAACTAAGCCAAAAACCATCATCCCAGGACTATGACATCAAAAGTTATGACATCATCAACTAAGCCAAAAACCATCATCCCAGGACTATGACATCAAAAGTTATGACATCATCAACTAAGCCAAAAACCATCATCCCAGGACTATGACATCAATAGTTATGACATCATCAACTAAGCCAAAAACCATCATCCCAGGACTATGACATCAAAAGTTATGACATCATCAACTAAGCCAAAAACCATCATCCCAGGACTATGACATCAAAAGTTATGACATCATCAATGATGTCATACACTACCAGACTATCTCCTGGCAGGCAGGGAAGGGGTAAATTAGCAAGTCAAAGCAAGCAAGCACTATGTTCACTACAGCTCATACAGTGTCCAGCTTATCCCTGTAAAATAAAAACAATTGTCTTTCATTTAGAAAAAATGTAAATACAGTGGGGTACACTTGACACAAAATTCAGGGGCCAAAGATTTGTGTGTGTTAACCAGTATTTTGTGTTAAGCATTAAGTAATATAAATAATAAAGATGGGTTCCGTCTGTTCAAACAGGTTTTTGTGCGTTAACCAATATGTGACCCAGTACCACGAAAGGGACATTAAGTCGCTGGACTAGTTTCAAACAAAAGGCTTGTAAAGTCAAAATCTCATTTTTGGGGACAATTTTGAGTTATGGGTATTTTCGTGTTCTCTTACATATTATCTTTTATATTTATGAAGGACAATTTTTAATGTGGTCTCTAAGTGGTCTTATAAATGCTTTAAAACGAGTAGGTCAATGCATTTTCTTTAGATAGGCTAGACTTTAGACTGTTTTCTCAAAATGGCCGACACTCACCCTATCAACTTTGAATGCTTACAAGTCTGGAATGGAAAAATATACAAGAATGGTTCTTGTATCATTAGAAAGAGAATTGTTTGAAGTTTCTAACTGTACCATCTTCTCAGAATGGTCAGTTTGACACTTAATGTCCCTTTCGTGGTGCTGGGTCACAGATTTCATGTTATCCTGTTTTGTGTTGAGAGTACTCCACTGTATCTATTTTATATTTATTGGCTACTGCAAAGAACACCTTTTGCAAGAGTGAATGCCCTTGGTGGGTGGGGGAAGATGGTTCAGTACTGACCAAACAAGGGAATAACTCTCGCCAATAACCCTATTTGAGGCCACTAAATGGCTGCCTTTCGCAAGAGTGAATGCCCTTGTCAGTACTGACCAGCAAGGGCATCACTCTCACTGTCAAGGGCGTTAATAACCGTAGTTGCAGAGGCCTATACAGACAACATATATTCAAACAATTGACATTACTGCTCCCATTGTTTTAAAACTCATAGAGTTGCTCATGGAAGAATGATTAGCTTATCTCTGTTAGTCTGTATCATCAGCAATTGTCCATGCTATAAACCGATTATATTTTGAAAGCAACGGAAGAAAATATTGCGTACTATTGAAAAACAAAGAACAAGCAAAGTTTGACATTCTTCATAAAAAAAATGTATCAAGGGCAAAAATACTTGTTCTGCTATTTACGTGAATGCCAATGGCCAAACATGCACACACAAACAGATGTGTGCAAAAATACTCATTCTGCAATTTCTGCGAGTTGGCAAAATCGTGCACACACAAAACATGCAAACACGGATACATGCACACTTATTTCTTAGTTTTGGCTAAAACACACATACAAAAACACACACCGCATTCCACTTCACTCCTCTCCCTCCTCTGGTTATACAAGTGAACACACGTACACAATCACATCACGCTCCCTCACACACGCACACACATACCGCCATCACCTCACACCCTTCTCACCCCCTCTCTCCACAGCACCCTAACCGAAATCATCCCCCCACCCCACTCCTTCACCCCAAAACATCGAACAGCTCCACCTCAACTTAAACGGCTGGAATTGCACCAGAAGTTCAACCTCACATGGGTGGGTGCTACTCTTTCAGTTTTACACTGATTTCAGTATTTTTAATTTTACCAGAAACAACTTGTTTTTTTTAAATTCCTTCAAAAAAAAGTCATCCACAAGTGATTTGGGGCGTTTTGAACTTGGTTGTTCTATCCTGAAAGTCTCTCTCAGGTTAACTTGAAAACAGCATGGTGATGCCATATTGTTTTCAAAAGGCAATGTAATCATTTTATAAGGCTTATCGGACTCAAACTATCTCTGTCCATCATCGTAACTATCTATCTGTCTCGTTATCTATCTCTCTTGCGATGCCCCCCTGAATCGTCCAACGGGGCTCTGCCCCTGTACCCTGCTGGTCTATTTTTTTGTCATTCTGGGGAGTCGCACCCATGACCTCAGCATATCCACACATACACACACTTCACCCCCCCCAAACGCCGAACAGCTCTACATCAACTTAAACGGCTGGATGTGTTTCTCCCACTCCAGCCGGAAGCCGATCAGGGAGGACAGCAGTCCACACAGCGCCCCCACACCTGGATTAGCATACTGCAGGGCGCTCAGCGGAATGAACAGATCGCAGAAATCGCGCCAGAAGTTCAACCTCAGCGTATGCATCTGCACTTTGACCTCGTCGGCCTGCGCCGATTGGCCGGTCGTCGAGTCCATGTGGTGCAGGAGGCTCTCTAGCTTGATTTGCATACGGTGCAGTTTCACGAGGTCGAAGGTTGTGGCCGCGGCCAGTCCGACAAGCCAGGCCCAGGAGGCCCACTTGGCCCATCGCGCAACGTCCATCTGCAAAGTAAATGAAAAATTATCACTCTTTATCCCCCCGTGGGGACACCGAGGGATTTTTCATTCTCCTGCCTTTAAAAAAAAAAATCTTTCGAATAATTTTTTATCCTTTGAGCTCCTCAGAAATCGGAATGTGTCGGCTGTACGCAGCGGGGAGACCAGTGAAAACTGAAAACCGGACACATACGTACCTTACCCAATTATGGCCATATGGCCTGGAAATGCAGAAGAAGAAGAAGTTATGGGATTACTTTGCTGGTATAGCAAAATGCAAAGGGCTCAAATATTAATGCGACAGATTTACATATATATAACACTGGTCTGATGTCACTGTCCTGTAACTCATTCAAGTCGTTCCACCCATATATGGCCGGAATTAATATAAAGCTGTCAATCTGATGAATTTATTTCAAGGGAAGTAAATATGTGTGCACACCACACTTTGGTCACTTATAAACTCGCTTCTCTCCCTTAGACCACACTTTTGCCTCTTACTATGCGTTTGTAGTGGGGCACTAATTGCTGTAGAGAGTTTTTCTATAGAAAGTCTATATATAAAAAAAGTCTGATCTACCACTTCCCTATGTCTAAACCTGAAGTAAAAAACCTGCAATCTTCTTTCATTTCTCTTTTTGTTTATGTCTGTTTTGTTTGTGTGCATGGCTGGAGTGATTTGTGAGGTTTTTTTAATAATTCAAAATCATTGCGATGAGAATGAGTTAAAATTCTACATCACTGACCTTGACCATTTGGATTTTCCCGCACCAAATGGTGTAATCGAGGAGCAGCCACAGAGCCTTCATGGTGTTAGCCGTGAACATACCTGACCTTGACAGCTTGAATCTAATTAATACTGACCTTGACAATCTGTATTTTCCCGCACCAAATGGTGTAATCGAGGAGCAGCCACAGAGCCTTCATGGTGTTAGCCGTGAACATACCTGACCTTGACAGCTTGAATATAATTAATGCTGACCTTGACAATCTGTATTTTCCCGCACCAAATGGTGTAATCGAGGAGCAGCCACAGAGCCTTCATGGTGTTAGCCGTGAACATACCTGACCTTGACAGCTTGAATCTAATTAATACTGACCTTGACAATCTGTATTTTCCCGCACCAAATGGTGTAATCGAGGAGCAGCCACAGAGCCTTCATGGTGTTAGCCGTGAACATACCTGACCTTGACAGCTTGAATATAATTAATGCTGACCTTGACAATCTGTATTTTCCCGCACCAAATGGTGTAATCGAGGAGCAGCCATAGAGCCTTCATGGTGTTAGCCGTGAACATACCTGACCTTGACAGCTTGAATATAATTAATGCTGACCTTGACAATCTGTATTTTCCCGCACCACATGGCGTGATCTAGGAGCAGCCACAGAGCCTTCATGGTGTTAGCCGTGAACATACCTGACCTTGACAGCTTGAATCTAATTAATACTGACCTTGACAATTTGTATTTTCCCGCACCACATGGCGTGATCTAGGAGCAGCCACAGAGCCTTCATGGTGTTAGCCGTGAACATACCTGACCTTGACAGCTTGAATCTAATTAATACTGACCTTGACAATCTGTATTTTCCCGCACCACATGGCGTGATCTAGGAGCAGCCACAGAGCCTTCATGGTGTTAGCGGTGAACATACCTGACCTTGACAGCTTGAATCTAATTAATACTGACCTTGACAATCTGTATTTTCCCGCACCACATGGCGTGATCTAGGAGCAGCCACAGAGCCTTCATGGTGTTAGCAGTGAACATACCTGACCTTGACAGCTTGAATCTAATTAATACTGACCTTGACAATCTGTATTTTCCCGCACCACATGGCGTGATCTAGGAGCAGCCACAGAGCCTTCATGGTGTTAGCAGTGAACATACCTGACCTTGACAGCTTGAATCTAATTAATACTGACCTTGACAATCTGTATTTTCCCGCACCACATGGCGTGGTCTAGGAGCAGCCACAGAGCCTTCATGGTGTTAGCCGTGAACATACCTGACCTTGACAGCTTGAATCTAATTAATACTGACCTTGACAATTTGTATTTTCCCGCACCACATGGCGTGGTCTAGGAGCAGCCACAGAGCCTTCATGGTGTTAGCGGTGAAGGATAGTTTCTGCAGGACAGGGTCTGACATCAGCAGAGCATCCAGGGCCTTCTGTCCTAGGTCCAGACTGTTGCCCATTCTGAACACTGCACACACACACACACACACATGCATGCATGCAGACACAAACACATGTGCACACACACTTGCATACAACGCCTTCTGTCTTAGGTCCAGACTGTTGCCCATTCTGAACACTGCACACACACACAAACATGCATGCATGCAGACACAAACGCATGTGCACACACACACACACACAACACCTTCTGTCCTAGATCTAGAGTGTTGTCTATTCTGAACACTGCACACACACAAACATGCATGCATGCAGACACAAACGCATGCACACACACACACATACAACGCCTTCTGTCCTAGATCTAGAGTGTTGTCTATTCTGAACTCTGCACACACACATAATTTACATGCATGCATGTGCACACATACACACAAACGCATGTGCACACACACACATACATACATACAACGCCTTCTGTCATAGATCTAGAGTGTTATCTATTCTGAACACTGCACACACACAAACATGCATGCAGTGTATGCACATACATACACAAACGCATGTGCACACACATGCAACACCTTCTGTCCTAGATCTAGAGTGTTGTCTATTCTGAACACTGCACACACACATAAACATGCATGCATGTGTATGCACATACATACACATACAGAGACACAAACACATGTGCAGATACACACACATTCATACACACACACAAACAGACACACATTTACACATAGATGCACACATGTTTGCACTCTCACTCCCCCCACCTGGGTTTAACGTCTCAGCACATACGTTAACCCAGTGGCAACGAAAAAGTTGTCATTTGGTCAAAATTTACCCCCCCCCCTTTCCTTCCTCATCAATCACACAAAAAATTGCATGCAAAAAAAAAAAGTGGGTGGCGCGCCTCTGGCTGCGACGCTCTCTCCAGGTGGGAGCAACCCGAATTTCACAGAGATGCCTCTGTGACTATAAAGTATCAAAATACCTAAATACCAAACAGAGTGACACACACACATACATCGAAGAGAAACAAAAATGTTGATGAAAATTACAGTAAATAATCTACCTCTATTGTGTGTGTGGGGGGGGGGGGGGGGGGGGGGGGGGGGGGCAGGTGGTGTGTGTGTGTGGGGGGGGGGGGGGAGTACAAACATGCATGCATCTATTTGTGTTTGTGCATATGCATGAAAGTCCAGTGCCAGTTTCTGAAGAATGGGGTGAGAGTACAAACATGCGCGCATCTATGTGTGTTTGTGCATATGCATGAAAGTCCAGTACCAGTTTCTGAAGAATGGGGTCTGGCATCAACAAAGTGTCTTCTTTACTTGTCGATCGCTCAGACGGTTTCCTGTCATATGAGTGCTGATGCATCATGCTGTGTTATATGCCTAACTAACTTACAAAGAAAAAAGGTCCAGCATGCCCGCCTTTGGCTGGAGAAAATCTTTGTAGGAATTTCTAGAACAAAGGCAGGAGAATGGACTAGTAAGGCAGAAAGATAGTAGATGTTGGTAAGCAAAGGGAAAAGGCAGAGTCAAAATAAGAGTGATAGAGAAGAGGAAGTTACAAGCACAGAACTTCCAGAAGAATTTCCAGGGAACTATTTATACTGAAAGACCCCGGTATCCCCACCGGGAGAGACTCGTTGAGGAAGCAGGGTCATCCTGCTCCCCATATGGAGGCACGAGGCATCCATCCACATCCCCAGACAAAGTGTCTAAAGCATAGACGCAAAAAAAGCCACAAGCCATGTACATACATCCTTCTTCTTCTTGCATATATATATATAGCGTCCTCCATCAACAATTTGATGATTATGACGCTTACGAGTGGGGGGGGGGGGGGGGGGGTGTTCCAACTAATCAGTAGACTTGTGTGAAAGACTTGCTGGTCACACATACACACACACACATCCAACATAGTGATGTGGGGAAATGTTTATGAAAACTCATTCAAAATTGTGTGCGTGTCGTGTGCATGTGTGTGAGTGAGTGTGTGGGTGTGAGTGTGCATGCGTGTGTATGTGCAAGTCTGTCTGTTTTGAAATATATGATTAGAATATTATTGGTCTTGGTCTTGGTATGTGTGTGTGTACTTCACACACAATCACTTACTGTGTTTTTCAGACTATCAGGCACACCTGATTATAAGCGAAGCCCACAAATTTTACACAAAATTCAGATTTTGTTATATATTTCCTATATTTTATTAGTCATATTATAAAGTGCAGGCTCTTCCCCCCGTGGGGATACCGGGGGGTCTTTTGTATAAGTAGTCACCCCACCTTCTGGAAGTTCTGTGCTTGTAACTTCCTCTAATCTGTCACTCTCTTTGACTCTGCCTTTTCCCTTTGCTTACTGTCATCTACTATCTTTCTGCCCTTACCGGGTCCATTCTCCTGTCTTTTTTTCATGAAACACTTTCAAAAAGATTTCCTCCAGCCGAAGTCGGACTTGCTGGGCCCTAACTATTTCTTAGTTAGGTGCATAACGGCAGCATGACACATCTGCGCTCATAATTGACAGGAAACTGTCTGAGCGATCAAAGAAGAAATAAAACGCAGGGGTCTCAGTCTGGGGAAAAAAGTATTGCCTTGTACTGAGTTGTAGTCTGAAGAATACGGTATTATTGCCTACATTTTCTGGACAAAGCGAGAGCCGCTTCCAGTTTTTTCAACTTTTCCTCCAGAGTGCCTCCCCCTGTCTGGCGTGACAAGTACCACAAAACAAGCCGCGAGCCATACTGCACGATTCTGAAACGACAAAACACAAAACATTTTTTTGGTCAATTTTCATTTGGCCACTAAATTGTAGTGTAATCAGGGTTATGGTGTAATGGGGGTCTATGAAGTACTAAAATTCTAAAGGACCCTCTAAAAGAATGTGCAGGGGGTCCCAGGGATGCACTAGAAAATTCATTTTAGTTTTATCTGAATCAATGCCACTGGGACCCTCTATCCAGCCTCTAGGACCCTCTAGACTGTAAGTGAAGGAGTCCCTGGGACCCCTTGTTTTGCGGGACGATTGGGAGCCCTGGTAATGCACGCTAGATATATTGACAGCATTCAGTCTAGAGATACAAAGTACTTGAAAACTTGGCAAAATAATCAGTTGATTGTGGACACGCACAACAAAGAAGAAAATGTTTAAAAGTAATAAAAGTAAAGAGGATTCACCGAACCATTAATCTTTCATCTAATATGAGAATTCTGTAATGTACATACATCTCTCTCTCTTCTTCTTCTCTTGAGGGCCCAAGGCCAATGAGCTGACCATTCTGGCTCCTTTTGAAAAAAAAAAGACTGAAAAAGAGGGGTTCCGGTGGTGTTCAAATTTCAGTTGGCAGTGGTGGTGTAACAAAAAAAAAAAGGGATTGGAGTGGGTAAGGGAGAAGCAAGGAGGAGGAAGGAGGGGCGGAGGGGGGGGGGGGGCGAGACTGATGAGCTACTGATCAGCCTGCAGTCCTGACGTGCCACGCACGTCAGCAGTGAAGGCTGCGATGGAGTCCTGCCGCAGTTCGTTCCACTCCCTGATGGTCCTTGGGAGGAACGTGTTGGACCTGTACTTAGTGCGGCACTGGATTCGCTGGAACTGCAGGTGGTGCCCACGCCTTTGCCGAGATGGAAGCGGCACCAGCTTGGCTTGCAGATTTGGGCAGTGTGTACAGCGTCTGTGCTGATCTTGTGCAGCGTGGAGAGCCTGGTCCTCTGCCGTCTGCTCTCCAGTGATTCCCAGCCCAGGTTCTCGAGCATGGTGCTCACACTTGATGCAGGCCTGTACTGGTTGATCACAAATCGTGCTGCCCTACGCTGGACCGCCTCCAACTTGCCAATGTTCTCCTCAGTGTATGGGTCCCAGACGGAGCAGAATATAGAGATACTCAAGCAAGGGACGCACAAAGGCTTTGTAAGCTCGTTCCTTGATGGTAATGCTGCTGATCTTTAAGTTCAATCTGAGAAAACCCAGGGTTTTGTTGGCCTTGGCACTGATGTTGTTGACGTGGCAGTCCCAGGAGATCTCGCTGTTGATGGTGATGCCGAGATATTTAGTTTCCCTTACGTTCTCAAGGGTGTGCTCGTGCAGGACGTAAGAATGCTGTAGGTAACTTGCATCGCTTGGCACTTTCCAGGATGAAATTCCATGTCCCAGCTCTTCTCCCAGTCCGCCAGGCGGTGGAGGTCAAGTTGTAGCTGGTCTTGGTCTTTGATGCCAGAGATCAACCTATATGCTGCAGTGTCATCTGCAAACAGTCTTGCCATTGATGTCAGTCGGTCTGGCAGGTCGTTAATATAGGCTAGGAACAGACATGGTCCTAGCACTGACCCCTGGAGAACATCTGATGTGACATCAGCAAATGAAGACGTTGATCCGTCAACCAGAACTGCTTGGCGGCGGTCCCTGAGGAAGCTGGAGATCCATGTGTAGAGCCTCTGACACCATAGCATTGGATATTGTGAAGCAGCAAGCTGTGGTTCACCTTATCAAACGCTTTCGAAAAGTCCATGATGACATCTGTTTGCTTGCCGCTCTCCAAATTGGCTGTCAGTTCCTCTGTAAACTCCAGGAGTTGAGACTCACAGGATCTCCCTTTCCTGAATCCATGTTGGTTCTCATTCAGGATGTGGTGCTTCTCAAGGTGCCTCATGACTGCTCCTACAATGATGTGCTCTAGGAGCTTGCATACGACACTGGTGAGGGACACAGGCCGATAGTTGGCTGGGTCGTATTGTTCACCTTTCTTGAAGATGGGAGTGACGTATGCTGATCTCCAGTCGGCTGGAACAGTGCCTGAGGCAAGGGAAGACTGAAAGATTGCAGTCAGTGCAGGCGCCAACTCCACTGCCATCTCTTTGAGGACATGTGGTATAATCCTGTCAGGACCACAAGCTTTATGGGGGTTGAGGTTTTGGAGGAGCGCTGATACCCCTCCTGCTGTGGCCACTATGTCGTCCATTGAAGGAACGGCAAGGTCTGGCATTCCTGTCTTTTGCAAGAACTCTTCATCATTAAAAGTTTCTCCACCGCCAAAAACTGACTAGAACTGCTGATTCAAGATCTCGGCCTGTTCAACTGGCTTGGAAGTCAAGTGACCGTCGTTTTTGAGAGGGGCCACACCAACGTTAGACGCCTATTGATGTTTAATATAGGCCCAAAACCTCTTGTCTTTTGCAGCTGGCTTCATTGGGTCCAATTCAGTGAAATGCCGTTGAGAAAGTCCCAGTAGGATCGGCGGAGTTTCTTTTGAATGTCTCGACAGAGATCCTTGAGTTCAATCTTCAGTTCCTCTGAACCCGACTTCTTCATCCTCTTGTACAGCCTGTCTTTCCTGTGGATGAGGTGCCTGATTTCATCCGTCACCCATGGAAGTTTGGGTTTGATACTGATTGTCCTGTGAGGAATGTGGGAAAGAATTGCTTCCTGTATGGTCATCTTGAACATAGTCCATAGCTGTTCTGTTGTTGATGTTTCTTGGGCCTGCTGTATCCTCTCGCTAAGTGCAGTGGCTATTTTCTTCAGGCTGACCATAGCTGTTCTGTTGTTGATGTTTCCTCGGCCTGCTGTATCCTCTCGCTAAGTGCAGTGGCTATTTCCTTCAGGCTGACCATAGCTGTTCTGTTGTTGATGTTTCCTCGGCCTGCTGTATCCTCTCGCTAAGTGCAGTGGCTATTTTCTTCAGGCTGACCCAGTCTGCCTCGGCATATACTATATCAGTATATGCCAAGGCAGACTGGGTCAGCCTGAAGAAAATGGCTCCACGCCTGATCCCCCTATATGATATATAGGGGGATCAGGCATGGTGCCATCTTCTTTTTTACGGCACAGATGTTGATTTCGCAGTACGGGATACAGTGATCTGAGCCCTCTGTCAGTGTGTGTGTGTGCGTGCGTGTGCGTCCTTGTAATGGAAATATTGCATGTGGAACTTTCAATTTAAAGCCTTCTTCAATAAGTTCTTGTCATGCCGTCTCAGTAGACATTATGTACAGTGACTTAAGAGTTATTGAAGTTTATGAAAGGGTGGAAGTAAATCTATTACTCTAGCAAAAGTATCAAAAAAGACCAGGCATTACAAGTCAATCTTATATATATTGAGTATAGTCTTCAAAACGTTGAAGTGTACAAAATTGGCAACTATTTACTGAAAAAATAAATTAGTAGTAATTTTACCTGTAGATTTATCTCTTGCTTGTGTGTGGAAGTAAATTTTACCATGATGCAGGAATTGGCGGTTTCGTCATAAGCTGCCTGCAAAAAAATAAGAAAATAGAAAAACAAAAAAAAAAATAAAGTGTGGT
>CM065703.1:9845213-9890506 GCA_017654935.2 Phymorhynchus buccinoides | reverse complement strand
TCACTTCTACGGGCCCCACTCCAGGCTAATGTCAACCATGCGACAAGACTTTTCAAGTTATATGGCCTGGTGTCTACATCAACATCTAACATCAAAGAAACTTTAAGAACCACAGATCACGTGTCCAGTCACGTTCGGTGTGTTCTCCCTCTTATATAGCTGGTAGAATTCTTGCTCTTGCCGTGGTGTGACTCCCATACAAATGCCCCAAAGTTGAAAACCGAACATCGTTTTAAAGAGCAACTTCAATTTGAAGTTGGGGGCATTTGTATGTGGGTCACCACGACCCATAACCCCCCCCCCCCCACCAAGGGACTTAATCCGTGGATGGGTCAGTGTGTCTTTAAAGGGCCAGCCGACGTCTCACTAAAATCGCACGAATACGTTCGATCACATGATCGCGAAAGACAATCACATTTTTGTTTGAAGATCACGTGATCGAATCGTATCGTACAGTCGTGCGATTTTAGTGAATTTGTGGCTGTCCCTTAACATAGCTTCCACAAACACATCATGCCTACTGCTCTCTACTAGGATCTTCCTCATGCCTGCTCTCTCATGCAATTCCTCGTCGTCTCCCTTTCTTCCTCCTGCCGTGTTTGTCACCTCTCGCTCTGTCTCCTCGTAGTTTCTTGCCTCTCTTTCTCTCCTCCTCTTCGTCTCCTTCTTCTTCCTCTCCGCCCGACTCTAACTCTTCTTCGTAGCCATTTCCCCCACCTGTCGTGTTTTGACTCTGACTCTCTGTTCTTCAGTTTTCTGCGCACTTTCTTGTTCTGTTTCAGATGGGTGGTTGACTCTCTTTCTTTTCTGAGTCTTGTTTTTTTTCGTCCACGTTTTCATCTCGTCCCTCTCTTCTTCTTCTTTCCTTCTCACCCGGTCTTCTCCCCCTCTCCTCGTTCCAACCCTTCCCCTCTCTCCCTTTCCTCTCTCTCTTCTTTATGCTCTTCTTCTTCTTCCTTCTCCTCCCCGTCTCTTTGCTCTCCTCTCGCTCTCCCTTCTCCCTCTCTCTGTTCTCCTCGCCCCTTTCCTGCGCTCCTGCCCCTCTCTCTCTCTTCGTTTCTTTTCTCTCCCTCTTTTCTCCTTCCGCTCTGCTCTCTCCTCCCCCACTTCCTTCTCACTCTTTCTCTTTTCTCTCTTTCTTCTTCTTCTTTTTCTTTTTTATTTTTCCTTCTTCGCTCTCTCCCTCTCTCCTTCTCTCGCGTCTCCTCCCACTCTCTCGCCGTTTTTCTCTCCCCTTTCCCTGAGTGACTCCCTCATTCTTTCTCTCTCTCTTTTCAACGCTCTCTCCCTCTCCGCTTTCTCACCGCTGCGCTCTGTAGGCCTCTTCCTCTTCCTCTCTCTCTTGCTTCTCCCTCCGCTCTTTCTCCTTGCTCTCCCTTCTCCTCCTTTGCTCTCTTTTCCTCCCTCTCTCTCTCCTGCCTTTCCCTTTCCTGCTCTCCCTCTCCCGCGATGGCGTGCCAGATGTAGCGAACGAGGATCTCTTGAGAGTCGACATCTTCCGTGTGATTGTATGCGGTCTGCCATCCACCGGGTTTTTCTGTAATAATAATGAAAGTCACACCTTCAAAGTCAGGTCATCGATGGCGATAATTTATGCTCGGATGTTTTCTCCTCCGGTTATAGTCAGTACCACACACGATCTGAGCCGCTGCTGTCAAGTAAACGATGTGAAAATCTGGGCTTTGAAACCCAATGTTTAGACCCCTACGCCTAACCTCCCCTGACCTTGACTTGACTTGACCGGTAAGGCCATCATCAGAACGGCCCATAAGCCAGAGTACCTACATGCAAATTTCGAAGACTCTAAGACCAACGGGTGTGAACGTTATGGCCCCTTAAATCTTTTCGTTGTTTCAGGTCATACGCCAAGTTCAAGGTCCCGGCGTCGATACTTTATTGCAGATGCATCGCTTCCCCTATTGTGCAAACACACACCACACAAACTTTGAAGTGATTCTGTCAAGCGGTTCGGGAGATATCCTTGGACAGACATTAAAAAAGGCATAATTATTTTTTTTATAATGGCACAGTATATGTTACAACAATTTTACATAACCCATAATTTGCAATTTCCTAAAAACTAAATTTTGCCAATTTTCCTGAAAAATAAGTTTTGTCAAATTGGCTACAAAATAAAACACACCCAAGAAATGTGCAAATTTCCCAAATTTTCATGCACTTTTTTCTCGCAATTTACTTAAAAGTGTATTTGTAGATTCTGAGTTCCCACAATGATCCAGAAACGATTTTGTAACAGCTTCTTAAAAGAATGTAAGCACATAAGTTCTCACATAACATATTTTATATACATGTAAGTAAATTTGAGAAATTTCATGAAAGTTTCAGAAAAATTTGTAAAATCCCTGTGAAACAGTACTTTGCAATTTAATGAATTTTGTTTCAGGAATTTGCACTTTACTGGTTTTGTAAATTTTACTGTAACATATAGGCCTAGCTGTTCTTTTCACAAAGCTCAGTGCGCCTTACTAACAAAATGATAAAACAAAGAAGCAAAAAGTCATCAAAATAATTAGCCTACATAGCATGCACATAATTATGATAAAGCTCGCACACAACACGACACTTAGACACACACGCACCATTATACACATGCACACACACACACACACACCACAACACACACACACACGCGCGCGCGCGGCACACACAAAGCCATAACACACTCTCTCTCTCATATACACACACGCACACGCACGCACGCACAAACACAAACACACACACGCACACACCACACACACACACACCACACACACAAAACACACACACACACAACACACACACGCAAGCACGCAAGCACGCACACACGCACCACACGCGCGCACGCACGCAACGCACACGCACACACACACACACACCACACACACACACACACACACGCCACACAAACACACACATTCACTTAAAACCGGTTTACAAAGTATAGACATTAAAGCTATTAAAGTAGCACTGGGTGTACCAGTACATACAAATACGTTTAATACATACAGATAAGCTAATTTGTTGTCCACTTGACGATCAACGTAAACTAGACACTGCCAGTATGTGACTAGAAGTCTTTCCAGTATCAATTCAGTGACACTTAAAAAATTTCTTGATTCAAGCAATATTTTCCCAAAAGGCACAGATCTTTCTACATCAGCCCATTAAAAATTATACAGATGATTTATTTAGGAATTGAGATCGGGATATTTCATTGATTTCATTACACCAACCATGGCCTATGGGAAGACGGGGTACAAAGTGCATGGGCGGTAAGAAGCCCCACCCATTCTCTCATGAAATGAAGCAAATTTCAGTCTCAGTTTTGCCCTGAGACGAGCGTAATGTCTAGCTTCGTACCCCTCATGGCAAATTTGACGTGAAATTTTCTTTATTTCATGAGATAATTGGGGTGGGCTTCTTACCCGCCCATGCGCTTTTTACCCCGTCTTCTCCTATTGTTCCTCACTGGGAGCATAATTCTGCAAACATTGATACAGATTATACTACTTTGAAAAAGACAATTTAATTCATAGAAGCAAAGAACACCTCGAAAATACATATCCACATATCTAAGCTTTACACAGATGGCTCGTTTTAGCACTCATATACAGGACTGGATTTAGTTTGATCCCGGTTTAAAGTCAGAATTCATTTTGTTTAGGAAAACTTTTCTGTATTCTGCAGAACTTTAGCAATTCTACATGGCACTATCCTGGATAGCTGATATGGATATTGCAGTTTTTTTTATTTTTTTTTTTATGGCTTTTACTTTGTGTTGAATCGAAATCTGTTCTTTATAGTTTACCAAAACTGGAATGCAAACAACAGAAAGATTTAATTTTGATGTAAAATATCTAATACATTCTATTATATTAACGAATTAACGTACAATTTTGCTGGATTCCATTCCGCATGTGTTATCATTGGGAATGAAATAGCTGATAATTGAGCGAAAGAAGGTGCTAGTAGAAAATCGTCAGATTGTTCAATAAAACTAGGAAAAACACTAATAATTCATGTTAGAAAATAGTATATATCATGAAAACCTTCCTTCAAAATATAGATAATTTATTCTTTCAAGATATGTATCTACTTATCTACAAATTCGATTGAACTCATGGAGACCAAATTTTTCTAAAGATGTAGATGCGATTGTGGTTCTCCATATCAGTTCAACACATTATTTTAGAATGGTCCATTATTTCATTGTTTATACAAACTGTCTGGGATACAAAGTTGCACAAATTGGAACTTTAAAAGATGTAGTTTTATAGTCATGAACTGATCAAATGGCTTACAGTCATATCCATTGCATTGCAAGATTGGCTTTAGTTCATGAGTTAATGAACTTTAGTTTGTTTTCTTTTTGCCTTTTTTATTTATTTGTTGTATTAATTTGTTAGGGATTTGGTGCACCGCACTCAGATTCACATACAACACACGCATCAGTACGCGCGCGCACACGCACGCACACTTTTTGTTGTTTGGTGCCCTCCCCCCCCCCTCAGTCTACTATCACCATTGTGTGAACAGCTTTAATTAAATCATCAAATCAAATGAAAATCAACACACACACACCACACACACAACACACACACACACACACACACTAGCTATCTGCTGTATGCTTAATTGCACACACTATAATTATTATTATTATTATTTTTTTTAAATTTGGTCTAATATCATTTACGGGTGAACAGACCTAAACTAAAGAACGAACACAACGCATAGAACCTGCTAGGCCCTTCGCATGAGACCTAAACCGAGTCCCGTGTGCGAACGCAGCACCAGATCTTGCCGCACGTTAACGCCCATTCCCCTATTCGTTAAGAGTAGCCGTGGTGCCATTGGAATGGATGACCGAACTCACAAGCATGCATCCTGTGCGCCCAATAGCAGTCCCTAACAGAAGACTTTGGCGTGGGGCAGATAAACTGCCCAATAGGAGAAGAAGACAGACGATGAGAGTTCTATAATAGGTAAGCCGGGTAAAAAGCCCATGGGGCGGTAAGAAGCCATGCCAATTATCTCAGAAATAAAGCCAAACTGCAGTCCTTTTGCCATGAGACAACGCATTAACACCCGTAAACTTGCTTTATTTCATGAGATAATTGGCATGGGCTTCTTACCCGCCCATGGGCTTTTTACCAGTCTTCCCCTACCTGGTAGCGTCGAGGGTACTGAAGGCTGGCGAGCCTCAGATACTCTTCCCTGAAGCTGTGCTTGATCTGATTCCAAGGCTTGGAGGCAGCTCCAACAGGGCGCCTGGTCGTTACAAGAAAAAAAATTTATAGCCTATGTGTTACGCCGCAATCATGACATTGCCTTTTCATGAATGGGCAACATACTTTGCCCAATTCATGAAATGGACAAGTATATCACCAGTCAATTCCGATTCAACACTGTATTGGTAAGGTGTTGATTCAACAGTCCTACTTCGTATTTCACCCCCATCCTACCCCCCCCCCCACCCTCCCAACTCCACCAAATGCTAGCCGTGGGGATACCAGGGGGGTCTTCATGCAAATAGTTCCCCATCTTCTGAAGTTCTGTGCTTGTAACTTCCTCTATTCTGTCTCTCTCTTTGACTCTGCCTTTTTCCCTGCTTTGTGTCATCTATCTTTCTGTCCCATTCTCTTGCCTTTTTTCCCCAACAAATCTTCATATAGTTTTCTCCTTTGAGCTCCTCCGAATCGGAATGTGTCGGCTCTACGCAGAGGGGAGACCACTGAAAACTGAAAACCAGACACATACCGTACCAATGTGGCCTGATGCCATTATGGTACAGGAACACAGAAGAAGACTCGGTGGTAAAAACAACATCAGGGCCATACAGTACTGAAATTTTCAGTCTCCCATCGGGCTAGTGACTTTTGAAATGTACTCGCCCACAGATTGTTCTGATAGACAATGGCTACCAGGCTAGTAGTTTGGGCCAGGCACAGGCAGACTGTTTCTGACACAGGCTGTGGGTGGTTAGTCATTGATCTGATGGGACTGGTTTTCAAGATTTCTAGGCATGATCACTGTCTTATTATGGAACTTATTGCGAACTAATTACTAATATTAAAAAGTATCGAGAGAAATATAAATGGCACAGATCCGAGATTTTATATTATTTTCAATCTTTTTTAATGCAAAGTATTAGTTTTCACAGATAGATTTAAATAGATAAGTCAGTGAGACTATCTGAAGATAGTCCGTTTTAACTCTGAGGCACTCATATACTTACAGAGAACATGTTAGATAACCGTTTATTGAATTTACAGTTACCCACGTGGTGCACAGGAGATGTAAATAAGAGTCTCCGTGGACTATCTGAGATGTCCGTTTTGACTGCTATGGCATCAACTGATATACTAAGCATGAACATGTTTTATAAACCGTTTTTTTATTGACCCTTTACAGCTTGTTGTGGTGCAATAAGTTCAATAATATGTTAACGGACTATCTGACGATAGTCCGTTTTGGACTCTTATGCGCATCAATATACTACAGAACATGTTTATAACCGTTCCCAATTGAATTTACAGTTTGGTTGTGTGCAATAATGTAAATACACGAAGTCAATTGTTTCTATCTTTCAAAGATAGTCCGTTTTGACTCTTCAGGCATCAATGATAGGAACAGACCATGTTTACAAACCGTTTACATTCAATTTACAGTTAGTTGGTTAGTGTGCAATAGCCCCATAAATAGCTATGTTCATCTCAGGACTGTCATCGCGAAGTATAGTTCGACCACGTTGACACTCATCAGTTCATAAATATACTACACGTCACATGTTTATAGTAATGTTTTTATTGAATTTACAGTCTTGGTTCTGGTGCAGGAATCTTAAATAATAAGTCAGTGGACTATCTGATGGATAGTCCGTTTTGACTCTATGGCATCTTTTGATACTACAGAACATGTGTTATAATCACGTGTTTTATTGAATTTACAGTTTGGTTGCTGTGCAATACATTTAAATAATAAGTCAGGTGGACTAATCTGAATTCAGTCCGTGTTGACTCTAAGCCATCGATATACTACAAAACATGTTAAAGAGCAGCCTCAATTAATTCAAGTTGGGGGCATGGTTGTTTGTGGGTCTCACCTTTGGCCAGAAAAAAGTTAGGGATTGTTATCTTTCTTTTTTTTAAATTCTCTTTAAGTTTGTATGATCCTTGGATGAAGAAAAATATGTGCATGTGTTTGCACTTTTTCTGTGTGGCGTTCTTGAAAATTGTACCCTGTTAATTTATAATTTTAGCACAGTGCTGTAGATTTTCGAGCCAGCGCAAATAATGCTTAAGGGAGTGAGGTTTTTAAAAAAAAGTTAAGGGAGGGGGTGATAAACACATCCTAGTAAAAAGATATATAAAGATGGCCATATTTTTATAGGCAAAGTTAATGTAAATGGGTTAGATGGATGACTCAGAGCTATGTTGATTTAAGTATACACAGTTATCATCTAGCGGGGACGTTTAATCGAATGACAATGTGTGTGTGGTGTGGTTGTGTGTGTGTGTGTGTGTGTGTGAGCGGCGAATTCGTGTGTGTGCGTGCGATGCGTGCGGTGTGTCCTGTTTAATATATGAGGATTACCAGTGGAATCAGTCCTGAATGCATCGGGGGGGAAAAGAGACCGGATGTTTAGTCTTCCCCTGTACAGTTTCTTTGATATAGGCAAATTATGCACTGCAGAATGGGCAACAGGGGTAGGGGGAGACGGGGTAAAAAAGCGCATGGGCGGGTAAGAAGAAGCCACCCCAAATTATCTCATTAAAAAAGAAAATTTCAGTCAGATTTGCCCATGAGACGAATGCTAGACATTAACACGCGTCTCATGGGCAAAATGAGACTGAAATTGCTTGATTTCATGAGATAATTGGGGTGGGCTTCTTACCCGCCCATGCGCTTTTTACCCCGTCTTCCCTACCCACACTCAAGATCTCGCGTGATAAAGCGTGTCTCACGCGTGAACCGCCAGTGAAACAATACAAACCATAACACACATCCCAAAACCTGGCCAAAATCTTACACTGTTAATCTTGCTTTCATTTCATGAGATCCCCACTCTGGGGGCTTCACATACCCGCCACATGCGCTTTCTGTATCCTCCGTTGGTTCCTCTCACTCTAACCCTACCCACTCAGATCTGCGTAGGCTACGCGTGAAAGACAGTGAACAATCCTCTACAAAACAACACTCCAACAACCTGCCCACCCTCATCTCCCACTAAATAATGAGGATGGAGAGAATGAAAAATGGGGATGAGGGGCTACTCTTAGTTTAAAGCTCCCCCACCACGACAAGGTGGAAGCCCGCGGGGGAGCACCAATAGAAACAATCTACATTTAACGACCAAGACGCCATTACACACCACTCAACAAAAGTCAATGATCACTTTCTCGCAAGCGGGTAAAGAACAAACAACAACACGGACGGCTCAACCATTGGGTCCAGCAGAGTGGCACAGTGGTAGCGCGTTCGCCTCGTGTCAAGCAAACCCCAAGTTCGAACCTGGGTACAGGGGGATTTTTCCTCTCACTTTGCACTATAGCCTTACGGTCTGAACATGGAGTCTTTCGGATGAGACGATAAACCGAGGTCCCGTGTGCCCATGCACTTAGCATACGTTAAACCCAGTGGCAACGAAAAAGTTGTCATTTGGTAAAAATGTAACTCCCCCCCCCCCTTTCCTTCCTCATCAGTCACACAAAAAGCGCATGCAAAAAAAAACCCACCCAAAAAAATTGGGTGGCGCGCCTCTGGCTGCGACGCGCTCTCCAGGTGGGAGCAACCCGAATTTCACAGAGACGCCTCTGTGACAATAATGTACCTGGTACCTAATTTGTTTTAACATTTTGAAGATATTTGATTCAATCGGCATTTCTCAGGTTTTCAGAATAGGAATCGCCTTCACTTGTTTGTTACAACACGATTCTCGGCTTAGTACACACTGCATTCACAGACCCTGACACTCGGTACGCTACGATTGATCAATCAATCAATCAATCAATCAACCAAAACAACCAACCAAACCAATTAATCAATAAATCAATCAACTAATCGATCAATCAATCAGTCAACTAACCAACCAACCAATCAATCAGTCAACCAACCAACCAACCAACCAACCAATCAATCAATCAATCAATCAGTCAACCTAACCAATCAACCAATCAATCAATCAACAAACCAATCAATCAATCAATCAATCAATCAACCAGCCAATCAACCAATCAAGCCAACTAACCAACCAACCAACCAACCAACCAATCAATCAATCAAATAACCAATCAATCAATCAATCAATCAATCAATCAATAATCAATCAATCAATCAATCAATCAACCAGCCAATCAATCAACCAACCAACCAGTCAACCAACCAATTAACCAATCAATCAATCAACCAACCAACCAACCAACCAATCAATCAATCAACAACTAACCAACCAACCAACCAATCAAATCAATCAATCAATCAACTAACCAAACCAATCAATCAATCAATCAACTAACCAACCAATCAATCAATTAATCAGTCAACTAACCAATCAAACCAATCAATCAATCAACTAACAACCAATCAATCAATTAATCAGTCAACTAACCAATCAACCAATCAATCAATCAATCAACCAACCCATTTCAACCAGGCAAATCATGGCTCTCACCTTACTAGGGGCAGTGGTGAGGGTGGTCCGCCGTTCACCACACACTCCGGAACTCTCTGCCATCTCCCCAATCATGGCTGACGACGAACCGAGCCGGCTGGGAGGCAAATGGTCACTGCTCCGTTCGTTGCCCCCACCCTCACATTCACCCGCTCCCAGCCTGCTTCCATCCAGCTTTCCATCACTCCAGTAACGCTCCTCCTCCTTCTTCTTAATCTTCTTCTTCTTCTCTCCCCTGGACTGCACTCTTGTTGTCGAGGAGTCCCGTAAAGTCTCCGATTCACCATCTTTGTTGTGGACGGGTAACATTCGAAGCGCCGGTTCTTCCTTACCGCAACTAGGGTTACTACTACAACTGGCGTAATTTGTGACTTCTTTACAAGAGTCCCCTACGATTGGAATGTTAATAGTTTCTGCGAAATTCTGTGCAGGTATTTCGAGGGAAGAATGAGCTTTGGATTCATCATAAGGAGATGATTCCTGGTGGGTGGGGGTGTCTTTTCTGACGGCTCCACGTTTAGGCTCTTTGTCGACAGAGGACAGACTGCACCCATCCCCTTCCTTTCTTAGTTCCATGTCTGGTCAGTTAACCCTTTCGCCGCCAGCCATTTTTCAGAATTTTTTTCCCCATTAATCCGTACCTGGGTAGAGAGGAAAACAAAAGTCTGTAATATTGGGGATACCTGTCAGTCTGTGACATATCTAAAGCAAGGGCTATCCTTACCTCCCCAAAGTAAGAGAATAGGGTCTTTGGATAACAAACCCTGATTTGATGCCTTTTTAGTGACATGGGTTTTAAATCATTGTGGTGCAAAAATGCGACGTTGGCGGTGAAAGATGGTTGAGTGGAATCAAGGGTTTTTGGGGACACGTTGATATTTTTAGTTCAACAAATGTGGGTCTGGATGCGGGTACAGTAACCAGGGAATCTTCATCTTGGCCATGCTTAGCAATCGCTGTCTCAATTTATCTTGATCATTCCTGTGCCATCTATCATTGAGAAATTTTGCTTTAAACTATTTTTAGAAAGAAGTTTAGTCCCGGTATTGTTTTGCCTTGCTATCTTGAGAACTGTTCAGCTCATTTTACCCCCAGAACTATCATTGTTCATAACAGACACCGCAGACTACACAAATTTGTACTTCAACTATTTTGAGAATCTATAATTATCCATCTGCTTCTTGAGAACAGTTGCTCCCGTTCTCTTAAGACACTTTACTTTAACTTTCTTAGAGTCTTTATACCTTGGCTATTGTGAGAAGATTTTGCTCCAATGTTTAAAACAAATCCTTACCCCAACTATAGTCTGAATCAGCGTGCTTCACTCATGTTCCCCCCCTCCCCCCCCCCCCCCCCACCTCACAGCTATCGTGGTTTGGGATGGTTACAACCACGCTCTTGCTCTATGCTATTTAGAGCAGGTGTCGGGTTTCAGGGAGGGTGAGGCTGGGGTGTGGCTATGTCTGCGTGTCTCGTCACATTCACGGGGAGTTTGGTTTTCCATCTCCTGGAAATCTGGTCCAAAACAAAATGCAATTTGACTAGAAACGTGGACAATAAATGAAGAACAAATTACAAACAAGAAACGCATTCGAACACGTAAATATCAACACATGCTTGCTCTCTCTCTCTCTCTCTCTCTCTCTCTCTCTCTCTCTATCTCTCTCTCTCTCTCTCTCTCTCTCTCTCTCTCTCTCTCTCTCTCTCTCTCTCCTCTCTCTCTCTCTCTCTCTCTCTCTCTCTCTCTCTCTCTCTCTCTCTTCTCTCTCTCTCTCTCTCTCTCTCTCTCTCTCTCTCTCTCTCTCTCTCTCTCTCTCTCTCTCTCTCTCTCTCTCTCTCTCTCTCTCTCTCTCTCTCTCTCTCTCTCTCTCTCTCTCTCTCTCTCTCTCTCTCTCCCAGACTGTACGCAGGTGCAATCTCGCACACATACATAATACATACAGACAGACAGACAGAAAGCTAGACAGACAGAGATAACTAGATAGATTAATAGATGGATACATGGATAAATATGGATGGATAAATAGATATAGAGAGATAGACAGATAGATAGATAGATAGATGGATAGAGAGAGAGAGAGAGGCGAGAGAACGAACGAAACGAGCGAACGAAATTTTATTTATACAGGGCAATGAGTCAAGTATACATACGTCTTACACCCAGCCCTGAGACAGAGAGAGAGAGAGAGAGAGAGAGAGAGAGAGAGAGAGAGAGAGAGAGAGAGAGAGATGGAGAGAAAGACAGAGAGACAGAAAGACGGACAGAAAGACGGAGTCCAACATAGCATAAAAACACCTTCAGGTCAGCAACAGAAATCAGTACTATTTGCTTCCAGCACGTCTCCATTGTTGTAGCGACAGTACAACAGACACCATCAGCCCATCACTAATAAATGAACAACACCTACAAGAGACTAATGCATCGGATGCTCGGAACAACACTTGAGTGACTACTAGTGAAAACTATGATAACTGAGTAGCTGGTTTTTGACAGCAACGCACAATCAATGGTTACTAAGCCACACAATTGCGCCAGTTTGAAAACGAGCCAATTGCGCCTCTGCGGGTTATGCACGTTGATTGCGTCTGGCTCCCCAGAATTGACGTATCTTAGACGTTAAGCTTCAGGTGATTATAAGAATCGAAACGAGAAAACCTATTGACATTTTCTGTTTTCTGTGTCTTTAAAGGGATTGTTGAGCTCTATGTCTGATATATTATTTTCGGGGGAAAAAACCCTAGCGGAGAGCACTTCGTGAAAATTAGAGTTGTTTACCTCCATTACTCGGACAAAAAGCATAGCAACAGTGCAACAATGCAACAATGATGTCGAAGCTTGAAACCGCACTTGAGTGAGAGAGAGAGAGAGAGAGAGAGAGAGAGAGAGAGAGAGAGAGAGAGAGAGAGAGGAGAGAGAGAGAGAGAGTCGCCAATGCAACAATGACGTCGAAGCTTGAAACCGCACACTGAGTGAGAGTGAGAGAGAGAGAGAGAGAGAGATGGAGAGAGAGAGAGAGATCCGAGAGAGAGAGAGAGAGAGAGAGGGAGAGAGAATGAGAGAGAGGGAGATAGATAGATAGAGAGAGAGAGAGAGAGAGAGAAGAGAGAGAGAGAGAGAGAGAGAGAGAGAGAGATGCGGCCTTATGGCCTGGGAACGCAGAAGAAGAAAAATAAATTAGGAAGCATTCGTACTGATTATTTGTGCTGCAGCCTTGGGGATAAGCTAGCCTCCGCTACTTTTAGTCACGACCCTCCCCCCCCCCCCCCCTTACTATATTATCCCATTCATGTAACCAGACCCAACCAAAGATAATCTTGTTTTCTCACTTTTTTTTTCTTTCTTTTTTCTTCTTTTTTTTTTCTTTTCTTTCTTTCTTTCTCTCTTTTTCTTTCTCCTTTTTTGTTTTGTTTTCCCGGATGCAACCCTCTTCAAGTAATAGTAACATAAAAAAACAAGCGTGAAATCGCAATAGTTTGTGGCACGCGGTCTATTTTTACCACTCCAATCATGAGTTACCTCCCCTGGCTTTTCAATAATTTTAATCTGTAAACCAGAATGTTATCTCTGCACCATTTCGTAACTTTTTATATCTTTTGGAAAACATTTAAAACTATGTATCCTACTTATACTCATCAAAAGAAGCACCGCATACTCGTCGTGTCTGTTGCAGTGTCTGTATTAAGTATGTTTATTATTTTGTACGCTTTTAAAATACATCATTTTAAAGAGCGGCCAGAAGTGTAGCCTCGATTTGAAGTGCGACAATTTTGTCAAAATGTGCGACAATTTTGACCGACCGACCGACCGACAAAGTGAGTTATAGGTTTTTTGGCTTGAGCCACAAACAAAAATCGAAGTGTTCGGTCGTGAGACAATAGAGTGCAGGCTGAAAGAAATACGAAGCGAAGGAGAGGAAAGGAAAGCGAAGAAAGACCGAGGTATTGTCGTGGCTCTGAATGGTACCCTGCATTATTTAGCAAGGTCTGTACGACTGAGACCGGGGATTTAATGCCCCACATGGGCGTAAAACATTATTTCTTCTGAGACCGGGGACACGTAGAGACGGGGACACATAGAGACGGGGACACATAGAGACGGGGACACATTGAGACGGGGACACATAGAAACGGGGACATTATAGAGACGGGGACACATTGAGACGGGGACACGTAGAGACGGGGACACATAGAGACAGGGACACATAGAGACAGTGACTCATAGAGACGGGGACACGTAGAGACGGGGACACATTGAGACGGGGACACGTAGAGACAGTGACTCATAGAGACGGGGACACATAGAGACGGGGACACATAGAGACGGGGACACATAGAGACGGGGACACATATAGAGACGGGGACATATAGAGACGGGAACACATAGAGAGACGGGGTCACACCATCGACGTACTATAAATGTATAAAGGGGGCACACCACACTAACCCCATTAAAAATACTTGTAGCGCGCGGTGCCATAGCCGATGAGGTTTAACCGAGGCGTGGTTACCGCTACACCTATCTGTATTAATATAAAAAAATCGGGACTTTACTGGTTTCGTACTGCCTCCGGGCATTGCCTCCAGTATTGTTCCCACCAAATTTGTATTTACAAATGTCCCATATGTGTCTGATTAAGACCAAGAGGACGTAAAACTCCATTTTCTATCTACCACACTAACCCCCCACCGTGACACTGAGTGGTACCTTGCATCATTTAGCAAGGCACGCACGACTGTTGACCTGGCGTATAAATGGAAATATTGTTGCAGAGGTAAGATGGAGCAGCTTTATACTACTACTACTACTACTACTACTACTACTACTACTACTACTACTACTACTACTACTACTACTACTAACAATAATAATAATAATAACAATAATAATCAATAGCATATATATATAGCGCCTTTCTATCATTAGTTTACACTCAAGGCGCTTCCATTCACTGATACACCCGCAGTCACACAAAACATTATTACCCAATCATTCACCCAGGTACAAGATCAAGAAGGAAAAATTTACAAACCGAATGAGCTTTGAAAGTAGTGAGTCTTGAGTTTAGCTTTGAAACCAGAGATAGTTGTTTCAAAACAGCATGGGTGCAACTCCCCAAAATGAAAGGCAGGGGTCCAGGGACCCATGGCCCCGGCAGGGTACAGGGGCAGATTCAGGGGGGGGGGGGGGGGTGGGGGGGACTTAAGAGAGAGATATAACAAGACAGACAGACAGTTAAAATGATAAGCCATGCAAAATTAGTACATTGCCTTTGTAAACTTCCAAGATAGAACAACTAGACTAAATTCAAAACGCCCCAACTCGCTTATTGTCATTTATTTTTTGATGAATTAAAAAAAACTGAAGTTCAGTTTCTGGTAAAATTAAAAATACTGAAATCAGTGTAAAAATGAAAGAGTAGAACCCATGTGACAGAGATCGACTGGGAGGGAATTCCAAACAGCAGGGGCACTGAAACTGAAACTGCGGTCACCAAATGATTTTAGATTTGTTTTTGGAACTTTCAGAATAGATTTACAGCAGAGGGTGTTCAATTTACACACACACACACGCACACACGCACACACGCACACACACACACACACACACACACAAACACACACACACACACACACACACACACACACACACACACACACACACACGCGCGCGCGCGCGCGCGCAATGCGTGCACATTTTGGCATACACAGCGACATGCATACAGAAAGACCGCACTGGCAAGTCGTAAAGTCTAAATAACAGAAAATCATGATTTTGCAGATAATCTGATTCCAATTTCAACTTATCACCAGATGACCGTTTATATAAGATTCATAAGGACAATCACTACACTATCCTACGAGCAATGCTGAATAATGGAACCTGGACTGTTGATACCACCACCACCACCCAAAAAAAGTTGACGAATTTCCTTTCAGATATTCAAGAAATAATTGATACTAAAAAGCCTGCCTGTTTGTTCTACCATTCCGTTGTTTCATAGAAATGATTGATATCATAGGGTTTTCCTGATAAAATCGGTTTGCAGTTTGAAATAGGGGAAGACGGGGTAAAAAGCCTACGGGCGGGTAAGAAGCCCATGCCAATTATCTCATGAAATAAAGAAAAATTTCAGTCACAATTTTGCCCATGAGACGAGTGTTAATGCTTAGCATTCGTCTCATGGGCAAATTTGACTAAAATTAATTTTGCTTTATTTTATGAGATAATTGGCATGGGCTTCTTACCCGCCCGTGGGCATTTTACCCCGTCTTCCCCTACGAATACAAAATAATGGGATGTCGGTTGTGTCCCTTTCTTAATCCCCGTCTCTTGTTCTTTTTTTCTTCATTATTTGAACAATTTCTTGCAAATTTTGTCTAGGTGCTATACTCTGTGAGGAATTCCTGCTTACCATGCACCCCCCCCTAATAAATTTTTCATGGGCATTTTCTGGTAGTTTAGGGTGTATAGATCACGAAAACAAATGTTCCCAGAGAAAATTCTCATTTGGACTGTTCCTTCTGGCTTAATTTTCAAGGGTACCCATCTCCGGTGCCGGGGCCGCTTTTGGTCGGTCCAAAAACTTCTATTAAGTTTGTTGATTAACTGTGTCTTTGTTTTTTAACCTGCAAGAATTTGCTATTCGTTTTTGTCGATATCAATGCCTTCTGCACGATATGCAATAATCAGAATGACAATAACTACAATACTTGGACCGCAGTGAAGCTACTTGCGCACCCACCGTCTGTCAAACGTGGCACACTGTGAATTTGCTGAAATATTAGCAATAAACTGTACCTCGCCAAAACTGTGCAAGCTTTTAGAAATAAAGTTCACACAGTTTAAAAGAACAGTCTCTTGCGCTTCTTTTGAGCTATGTCCCATTACCATAGGGCTATCATGACGTCCACTGTTGCCGGTTTATCTCCCCTACCCCCTTTTTGGCTTTGATGTAAATAAAATGTTAAAACATACAATTATAACGTTTAAACTGAAGACATCATTCTGGACATTTCAAAAAGTTGTTTCAGGAAAGAAAGCCAATAATTGAGAATGTATGACTGTCCATAAAAGAGAAATGAAATAACTCTCTCCCCCACCCCTACCCCCATACCGCTGCTAATATTTATATTACGGTCTGTTATGAAATTAGGTCAATGTTTGAATGCCTCAATGGACACAACTAACACTGGAATGCTTCCAAAAATGTCATTCAAAAATAGATCTCATAGAGGAATGTTCTCAGATGCTGTAACTATTACATTGGCAGTTCTTCTGTTTCATGGTGACGCCCACCATACTGCACTTCAGTCAAACACAAACTCATCATTCTGAGTCACTTTCCTCGGCGCAAGTAGAAAGTGACTCTTCTGAGGCATGTGGTAGGACAGTTGCCTCTTCGTCGTCATCAGAGTCTGGAAAGTCCTCCAGGAAGTCCACCATTTCCGTTGGCAAGATGAGTTCCTCCTCTTCTGTGGTCCACAATGGTTCCATGACGTCATCAATGCTAATCCATCCATGTCCATTGCATGGTGATGGAACATCAAGCATGGGTTCGAGGGCCCTCTTCCAAATGGCAGCTTGAATGTTGCTTCGTTTCATGTGTTGTTGAAGGGTTTGTGTGCACAGAGGCATGCTTGCCATGTCAATGTTGTGGTGCGTTCTCAGCATCTCTCCATGAGTAGATGATGTCGGAGGTCATTGACACTGGTGAAACGGTGTTTGCCGTATATGGCACAGGTGAACATTTCAAGATCGTTTTTGACTTCTTCTGGGATGTCCCATGTATCTACAAGTTGGGCAATTATTTCCACGAATCTTGGATTCTGCTGAAGGACTTTGATGGGTTTCATTTTCTCAATGCCCTTGAATGCACTTGTTGCATTGCATCCAGTGTAAGCATGAAGAGCCAGCAATGCGGTGCAGTGCTGTTGCCCATATGCTTTTGCAATGTCAGTGTTATTGATGAGCCGTTGTTTGTTGCCAGTTCCTGTGTCGAACAGAATCTCCACGTCCTTCAGCTGCAGAGTGAAGTGCAGGAGAATAAAGAAGATGTCTGAGTCTGGACTCTTTACACAGACGAATCTGTAGCCATTCCGTTCAGCGTATGCACAGTAGAGAGCAACTCTGGAATCAGTCTCCTCTTGTGTTGATTTGAGCGTTGCGATTGGCGTCCTTGTTGTTGTCAGTCCATCAACTGATTGCAGCAGGAAGGCTTCTCCCTCACATATCAGGATGACTTTTCTGTCTTTGAATTTTGGCGCAAGTTCATCTTTGCTCCAAACCTCGAGTAGCACTTTGCTGAGCTGCTTCTTGTTTTCGTCATTTGACAGAAACGTCTTCCAATCTCCAGGCTGCTTGGTGCTTTCTCCTTTGATGATGATCTTGTCGCCAGTGCCTCTCCTTTTCCTTTCCATTGCTTTGATAGTCATTTTGGTACATGTCTGTACTGAACACCAAGTCTGTTCCTTTTGGCAGCATGTGAAATATCTTTTGAGCGATCTCCATGAAGTTGGAAGGAAGCTGTTGCAAACAGTGAAAGACTGCATTGCCATCGATCACAACCAGTGTCTCGTCATGGGGAGGTAGAGCAGCATCTTCCAGATCTTTGGTGAGGTAGTTAAACCCTTTGGCTTTGTCAGTCTTGGCCAGGAAATTGTCGGCAGTGGCAATTCTGTAAGGCACAGGAGTTGGTATGTCATCAACTGTTTCAGATCGAGTTGAACACCTTCTTCCTGTGCCTTCACAAGGAGTTGGAAGGCGGTGTTTCCTTGTTGTTTGTACCCCACAACGTTCTTCTTGGAAGTCTTCATGCGGACGACTTTGTTCATTGATGCCATCGTTTTCAACTTCAGCTGTTTGACACGTTCAAAGAAGTAGTCATTTGCCATCAGTCTGTGCACGATGAACGCCTCCTTCTCGGCTTTACCAGCTTCCTCTGCTCTGAGAACATCATGCTGAATGTCAGCTGGGACAGATGCTCCTGATGACTGTTGACAAGACGATGAGGTTGACAGAGGCTTCCACACAGAAAGGGTCGATGAAACTTTTTATTGCTTCCTGAGTCTTCTTGACGTTGCTTTCGCTCTTCAGTATCTCAGAAGGACGCAAGTCACGGTGTCTGCTGCCAACATCACCCCCTTGAGCCATGCCAGCCATGTCAAGAGTTGCTTGAAGATACTTTGACCTCTCATGTGCTGTTCTGACCCATCTTTGGTAGACATCATGGTTAGACAGCAGTCCCGTGAGACCAGCACCACCTCCCCCAGCTCCACCTCGGCTTTTTGCATGCTTCATGAACGTTTCCTCCATGGTCTTGTCCACTGCACAGTGATTGCCAGGAATGAAGGATCTCGCCACACTGAACGCACCTCCTTTCAGCAGATCCTTGGCTCCAGGATGTGACAAGTCAATGTTAGCCAAGAAGACTGAGAAGAAGGTCAGGTAGCGTGCATAATTTGATCCACCAAAACTGAAGAAGAGGTCTGGCATCTGAGACATCGTGTGTGCATAGAGCAGGAAATCGTTGGTTTTGACAGCCTCAATGAGCGCCAGGACAAGCCAGACATGATCGATGTACGACAACCAAAATTGTGCAGTTGGTCCAAAGGCTCCTTCTCTGACTCTGTCTTTAAACTGTCCGTACTCTGCCATGAAACTGGTGATAGCTTCATCTTGCTGAAGCTGAGACAATGTCGCCTTTGAGAACAACGATGAGGTTGCCTGGAGTTTGATCATACTTTCTTCTGGTAGTGTCGGAAGTGACGTGTCTTCATCCTGGATTTTAAGATATCTTTCCAGCAGCATGCGTTCGAGACTCTCGAGCATAGTCTTATGGCAGAACAATGCTCGTGCATAATGTTTGCCAGACAGCACACCTTGCAGTGAACCAGAAAATATCAGGCCTACCTCCAGAAGGATATCTCCAAACCCAGAACCATCCAGCTTCTTCCCAAGCATCTTGAGGTTCGCACAGGCAAGATGAAAAGTACCGATCAGAATGATATGCTTCTTGTACCGATCAGGTTTGTTCCAGACGATCGGGTAGGCTTTCATACACACACCCAAATCGAACGTAATGAAGACATACTCTTGTCCAACTTCCCTTGTGGCCTCCTCAGCAAGTCGCAAGCACTCTTGGACTGTCTTGTACTCAGTGATTGGGTGATGGATCACAGGGTAGTAGTCCAATGTTGTCTTCTTTGCCGGGGTCTCCCCACACTGTAAAACGAAGCCAGACCACGCTGGTATTTCCTGATGTGACATGCTGCTGTATTTCCGGAGAAGAACCCAGTGGAGATTTGTACTTTGAACTTTCTTGAGAGCATCTTCACCTCCATCGACTGTCCAGTACCTGACTGCAAAAGGTGGGCTTTTCCACTGGGTTATGAAGCACTCTGGTAAAGCCTCTTGTGTCAATTGCAGAGATTGCTCACCGGTTCTTGGAATGGATGGCATCACTCGGAAAGTTCCACCATGATCAGTCCCCTCAACTTCTTGCAGCATGATGCCGTGTGCTGTGTGAATGGAACTCTGGCTGTGGACTACACTCAGCAGTTGGTCAAAATTGTCAAACCCAAAGCGGAATATAGAAGGCGTTGTTGGATTTACTGCGATCTGTGTGCTGAGCACGTTTGAGGCTTCTTGCAAAGCTTTTCCGATGGCTGTCTCCAGTTCTAATGCGAATGAATAAGGTTCACAATGTCCAAGCCTATCCATGAGCGTGATCAGTTCAGCATGCCCAGAATAATGTCCTCAGTTTATATGCTATAACTATGTTTTAACATAATATTTGCGTCAAAGCCAAAAAGGGGGTAAGGGAGATAAACCGGCGACAGTGGACGTCAGGATAGCCCTATGGTAATGGGGCATAGCTCAAAAGAAGCGCAAGAGACTGTTCTTTTAAACCATGGTAAAGTTTGTTTCTAATGACTTGCACAGTTTTGACGAGATACAGTTTATTGCTAATGTTTCAGCAAAATCACAGTGTGCAGCGTTTGACAGATGGTGGGTGCGCAAGTAGCTTCACCGCGGTCCAAGTATTGTAGTTATTGTCATTCTGATTATTGCATATCGTGCAGAAGGCATTGATATCGACAAAAACGAATAGCAAATTCTTGCAGGTTAAAAAACAAAGACACAGTTAATCAACAAACTTAATATAAGTTTTTGGACCGACCAAAAGCGGCCCCGGCACCGGAGATGGGTACCCTTGAAAATTAAGCCAGAAGGAACAGTCCAAATGAGAATTTTCTCTGGGAACATTTGTTTTCGTGATCTATACACCCTAAACTACCAGAAAATGCCCATGAAAAATGTATTAGGGGAGGGGTGCATGGTAAGCAGGAATTCCTCACAGAGTACTATTACACACGAAAAGATGGCATATGATTTTTGTTTGGTTTTAAAGACGCAGTGGCGCACCACGATTAAGTCCCATGGTTTTTTATGGGTTGTGGTGACCCACATAGGGTAAGACATCAGTGTAAGACGGGGTAAAAAACAACATAGGCGGGTAAGAAGCCCATGCTAATTATCTCATGAAATAAAGCAAATTACAGTCAAATTTGCCCATGAGACGAATGCTAAACATTAACACTCGTCTCACGGGCAAAAAGTGACTGAAATTTGCTTCATTTCATGAGATAATTGGCCTGGGCCTTTTACCCGCCCATGGATTTTTTACCCCGTCTTCACCTACAAATTTAACCAACTTCAAATTGAGGCTGCTCTTTAAACTGATGTTTTGGTTTGAATTTGGGGCCATTTATAATCATGGGAGTCAGACTTGGTCAAAACAAGAAGATTTTTTTCCATGTATAAGAGGGCAAAGCACGGGTTTCACGTGATTTCCCTCTTATACATAACTGGTAAGAAAATTTGTTTTGACCAAGTCTGACTCCCATGTAAATTGCCCCAAATTCAAACCAAAAAACATCAGTTTAAAGAGCAGCCTCAAATTGCAAGTTGGTTTTAAATGTGGTAGGTGAAGACGGGGTAAAAAATCCATGCATGGCGGGTAAGAAGCCCATGCCAATTATCTCATGAAATGAAGCAAATTTCAGTCAACATTTTGCCCCATGAGACGAGTGTTAATGTTTAGCAGCATTCGTCTCATGGGCAAATTTGACGGAAATTTGCTTTATTTCATGAGATAAATGGCATGGGCTTCTTACCCGCCTATGTTGTTTTTTACCCCGTCTTTACACTATGTCTTACCCTATGTGGGTCACCACAACCCATAAAAAAAGGGACTTAATCGTGGTTGCGCCACTGGCAGTCTTTAAAAACCAAAACAAAAATCCTATGGGCAATATGTTCGTGTGTGCTAGTACTCTGTGAGGAATTCCTGCTTACCATGCACCCCACCCCCCCCTAATACATTTTTTATGGGCATTTTCTGGTAGTTTAGGGTGCATAGATCACAAAAATAAATGTTCCCAGAGAAACTTCTCATTTGGACTGTTCCTTCTGGCTTAATTCTCAAGGGTACCCATCTCTGGTGCCGGGGCCACTTTTTGCCGGTCCAAAAATTTCTATTACGTTTGTTGATTAACTGTGTCTTTGTTTTTTAACCTGCAAGAATTTGCTATTCGTTTTTGTCGATATCAATGCCTTATGCATGATACACAATAATCAGAATGACAATAACTACAATACTTGGACCGCAGTGAAGCTACTTGCGCACCCACCATCTGTCAAACGCGGCACACTGTGAATTTGCTAAAATATTAGCAATAAACTGTATCTCGCCAACACTGTGCAAGTCATTAGAAACAAACTTTTCCATGGTTTAAAAGAACAGTCTCGTGGGCTTCTTTTGAGCTATGCCCCATTACCATAGGGCTATCCTGACGTCCACTGTCGCCGGTTTATCTCCCCTACCCCCTTTTTGGCTTTGACGCAAATACTATGTTAAAACATAGTTATAGCATATAAACTGAGGACATTATTCTGGGCATGCTGAACTGATCACGCTCATGGATAGGCTTGGGCATTGTGAACATTATTCATTCGCATTAGAACTGGAGACAGCCATCGGAAAAGCTTTGCAAGAAGCCTCAAACGTGCTCAGCACACAGATCGCAGTAAATCCAACAACGCCTTCTATATTCCGCTTTGAGTTTGACAATTTTGACCAACTGTTGAGTGTAGTCCACAGCCAGAGTTCCATTCACACAGCACACGGCATCATGCTGCAAGAAGTTGAGGGGACTGATCATGGTGGAACTTTCCGAGTGATGCCATCCATTCCAAGAACCGGTGAGCAATCTCTGCAATTGACACAAGAGGCTTTACCAGAGTGCTTCATAACCCAGCGGAAAAGCCCACCTTTTGCAGTCAGGTACTGGACAGTCGATGGAGGTGAACATGCTCTCAAGAAAGTTCAAAGTACAAATCTCCACTGGGTTCTTCTCCGGAAATACAGCAGCATGTCACATCAGAAATACCAGCGTGGTCTGGCTTCGTTTCACAGTGTGGGGAGACCCCGGCAAAGAAGACAACATTGGACTACTACCCTGTGATCCATCACCCAATCACTGAGTACAAGACAGTCCAAGAGTGCTTGCGACTTGCTGAGGAGGCCACAAGGGAAGTTGGACAAGAGTATGTCTTCATTACGTTCGATTTGGGTGTGTGTATGAAAGCCTACCCGATCGTCTGGAACCAACCTGATCGGTACAAGAAGCATATCATTCTGATCGGTACTTTTCATCTTGCCTGTGCGAACCTCAAGATGCTTGGGAAGAAGCTGGATGGTTCTGGGTTTGGAGATATCCTTCTGGAGGTAGGCCTGATATTTTCTGGTTCACTGCAAGGTGTGCTGTCTGGCAAACGTTATGAACGAGCATTGTTCTGCCATAAGACTATGCTCGAGAGTCTCGAACGCATGCTGCTGGAAATATATCTTAAAATCCAGGATGAAGACACGTCACTTCCGACACTACCAGAAGAAAGTATGATCAAACTCCAGGCAACCTCATCATTGTTCTCAAAGGCGACATTGTCTCAGCTTCAGCAAGATGAAACTATCACCAGTTTCATGGCAGAGTACGGACAGTTTAGAGACAGAGTCAGAGAAGGAGCCTTTGGACCAACTGCACAATTTTGGTTGTCGTACATCGATCATGTCTGGCTTGTCCTGGCGCTCATTGAGGCTGTCAAAACCAACGATTTCCTGCTCTATGCACACACGATGTCTCAGATGCCAGACCTCTTCTTCAGTTTTAGTGGATCAAATTATGCACGCTACCTGACCTTCTTCTCAGTCTTCTTGGCTAACATTGACTTGTCACATCCTGGAGCCAAGGATCTGCTGAAAGGAGGTGCGTTCAGTGTGGCCAGATCCTTCATTCCTGGCAATCGCTGTGCAGTGGACAAGACCATGGAGGAAACGTTCATGAAGCATGCAAAAAGCCGAGGTGGAGCTGGGGGAGGTGGTGCTGGTCTCACGGGACTGCTGTCTAACCATGATGTCTACCAAAGATGGGTCAGAACAGCACATGAGAGGTCAAAGTATCTTCAAGCAACTCTTGACATGGCTGGCATGGCTCAAGGGGATGAGGTTGGCAGCAGACACCGTGACTTGCATCCTTCTGAGATACTGAAGAGCGAAAGCAACGTCAAGAAGACTCAGGAAGCAATAAAAAGTTTCATCGACCCTTTCTGTGTGGAAGCCTCTGTCAACCTCATCGCCTTGTCAACAGTCATCAGGAGCATCTGTCCCAGCTGACATTCAGCATGATGTTCTCAGAGCAGAGGAAGCTGGTAAAGCCGAGAAGGAGGCGTTCATCGTGCACAGACTGATGGCAAATGACTACTTCTTTGAACGTGTCAAACAGCTGAAGTTGAAAACGATGGCATCAATGAACAAAGTCGTCCGCATGAAGACTTCCAAGAAGAAAGTTGTGGGGTACAAACAACAAGGAAACACCGCCTTCCAACTCCTTGTGAAGGCACAGGAAGAAGGTGTTCAACTCGATCTGAAACAGTTGATGACATACCAACTTACTCCTGTGCCTTACAGAATTGCCACTGCCGACAATTTCCTGGCCAAGACTAACAAAGCCAAAGGGTTTAACTACCTCACCAAAGATCTGGAAGATGCTGCTCTACCTCCCCATGACGAGACACTGATTGTGATCGATGGCAATGCAGTCTTTCACTGTTTGCAACAGCTTCCTTCCAACTTCAGGGAGATCGCTCAAAAGATATTTCACATGCTGCCAAAAGGAACAGACTTGGTGTTCAGTACAGACATGTACCAAAATGACTCTATCAAAGCAATGGAAAGGAAAAGGAGAGGCACTGGCGACAAGATCATCATCAAAGGAGAAAGCACCAAGCGGCCTGGAGATTGGAAGACGCTTCTGTCAAATGACGAAAACAAGAAGCAGCTCAGCAAAGTGCTACTCCAGGTTTGGAGCAAAGATGAACTTGCGCCAAAAGTCAAAGACAGAAAAGTCATCCTGATATGTGAGGGAGAAGCCTTCCTGCTGCAATCAGTTGATGGACTGACAACAACAAGGACGCCAATCGCAACGCTCAAATCAACACAAGAGGAGACTCTTCCAGAGTTGCTCTCTACTGTGCATACGCTGAACGGAATGGCTACAGATTCGTCCGTGTAAAGAGTCCAGACTCAGACATCTTCTTTATTCTCCTGCACTTCACTCTGCAGCTGAAGGACGTGGTGATTCTGTTCGACACAGGAACTGGCAACAAACAACGGCTCATCAATAACACTGACATTGCAAAAGCATATGGGCAACAGCACTGCACCGCATTGCTGGCTCTTCATGCTTACACTGGATGCAATGCAACAAGTGCATTCAAGGGCATTGGGAAAATGAAACCCATCAAAGTCCTTCAGCAGAATCCAAGATTCGTGGAAATAATTGCCCAACTTGTAGATACATGGGACATCCCAGAAGAAGTCAAAAACGATCTTGAAATGTTCACCTGTGCCATGTACGGCAAACACCGTTTCACCAGTGTCAATGACCTCCGACATCATCTACTCATGGAGAGATGCTGAGATGAGCCATTGAACGCACAACATTGACATGGCAAGCATGCCTCTGTGCACACAAACCCTTCAACAACACATGAAACGAAGCAACATTCAAGCTGCCATTTGGAAGAGGGCCCTCGAACCCATGCCTGATGTTCCATCACCATGCAATGGACATGGATGGATTAGCATTGATGACGTCATGGAACCATTGTGGACCACAGAAGAGGAGGAACTCATCTTGCCAACGGAAATGGTGGACTTCCTGGAGGACTTTCCAGACTCTGATGACGACGAAGAGGCAACTGTCCTACCACATGCCTCAGAAGAGTCACTTTCTACTTGCGCCGAGGAAAGTGACTCAGAATGACGAGTTTGTGTTTGACTGAAGTGCAGTATGGTGGGCGTCACCATGAAACAGAAGAACTGCCAATGTAATAGTTACAGCATCTGAGAACATTCCTCTATGAGATCTATTTTTGAATGACATTTTTGGAAGCAATCCAGTGTTAGTTGTGTCCATTGAGGCATTCAAACATTGACCTAATTTCATAACAGACCATAATATAAATATTAGCAGCGGTATGGGAGTAGGGGTGGGGGAGAGAGTTATTTCATTTCTCTTTTATGGACAGTCATACATTCTCAATAATTGGCTTTCTTTCCTGAAACAACTTTTTGAAATGTCCAGAATGATGTCTTCAGTTTAAACGTTATAATTGTATGTTTTAACATTTTATTTACATCAAAGCCAAAAAGGGGGTAGGGGAGATAAACCGGCAACAGTGGACGTCATGATAGCCCTATGGTAATGGGACATAGCTCAAAAGAAGCGCAAGAGACTGTTCTTTTAAACTGTGGTGAACTTTATTTCTAAAAACTTGCACAGTTTTGGCGAGGTACAGTTTATTGCTAATATTTCAGCAAATTCACAGTGTGCCGCGTTTGACAGACGGTGGGTGCGCAAGTAGCTTCACTGCGGTCCAAGTATTGTAGTTATTGTCATTCTGATTATTGCATATCGTGCAGAAGGCATTGATATCGACAAAAACGAATAGCAAATTCTTGCAGGTTAAAAAACAAAGACACAGTTAATCAACAAACTTAATAGAAGTTTTTGGACCGACCAAAAGCGGCCCCGGCACCGGAGATGGGTACCCTTGAAAATTAAGCCAGAAGGAACAGTCCAAATGAGAATTTTCTCTGGGAACATTTGTTTTCGTGATCTATACACCCTAAACTACCAGAAAATGCCCATGAAAAATTTATTAGGGGGGGGTGCATGGTAAGCAGGAATTCCTCACAGAGTATAGCACCTAGACAAAATTTGCAAGAAATTGTTCAAATAATGAAGAAAAAAAGAACAAGAGACGGGGATTAAGAAAGGGACACAACCGACATCCCATTATTTTGTATTCGTAGGGGAAGACGGGGTAAAATGCCCACGGGCGGGTAAGAAGCCCATGCCAATTATCTCATAAAATAAAGCAAAATTAATTTTAGTCAAATTTGCCCATGAGACGAATGCTAAGCATTAACACTCGTCTCATGGGCAAAATGTGACTGAAATTTTCTTTATTTCATGAGATAATTGGCATGGGCTTCTTACCCGCCCGTAGGCTTTTTACCCCGTCTTCCCCTATTTCAAACTGCAAACCGATTTTATCAGGAAAACCCTATGATATCAATCATTTCTATGAAACAACGGAATGGTAGAACAAACAGGCAGGCTTTTTAGTATCAATTATTTCTTGAATATCTGAAAGGAAATTCGTCAACTTTTTTTGGGTGGTGGTGGTGGTATCAACAGTCCAGGTTCCATTATTCAGCATTGCTCGTAGGATAGTGTAGTGATTGTCCTTATGAATCTTATATAAACGGTCATCTGGTGATAAGTTGAAATTGGAATCAGATTATCTGCAAAATCATGATTTTCTGTTATTTAGACTTTACGACTTGCCAGTGCGGTCTTTCTGTATGCATGTCGCTGTGTATGCCAAAATGTGCACGCATTGCGCGCGCGCGCGCGCGCGCGCGTGTGTGTGTGTGTGTGTGTGTGTGTGTGTGTGTGTGTGTGTGTGTTTGTGTGTATGTGTGTGTGTGTGTGTGTGCGTGTGTGCGTGTGTGCGTGTGTGTGTGTGTAAATTGAACACCCTCTGCTGTAAATCTATTCTGAAAGTTCCAAAAACAAATCTAAAATCATTTGGTGACCGCAGTTTCAGTTTCAGTGCCCCTGCTGTTTGGAATTCCCTCCCAGTCGATCTCTGTCACATGGGTTCTACTCTTTCATTTTTACACTGATTTCAGTATTTTTAATTTTACCAGAAACTGAACTTCAGTTTTTTTTAATTCATCAAAAAAAATAAATGACAACAAGCGATTTGGGGCGTTTTGAATTTAGTCTAGTTGTTCTATCTTGGAAGTTTACAAAGGCAATGTACTAATTTTGCATGGCTTATCATTTTAACTGTCTGTCTGTCTTGTTATATCTCGTTATAGTCTCTCTCTTAAGTCCCCCCCCCCCCCCCCCCCCCCCCCCCCTGAATCTGCCCCTGTACCCTGCCGGGGCCATGGGTCCCTGGAGTCCTGCCTTTCATTTTGGGGAGTTGCACCCATGCTGTTTTGAAACAACTATCTCTGGTTTCAAAGCTAAACTCAAGACTCACTACTTTCAAAGCTCATTCGGTTTGTAAATTTTTCCTTCTTGATCTTGTACCTGGGTGAATGATTGGGCAATAATGTTTTGTGTGACTGCGGGTGTATCAGTGAATGGAAGCGCCTTGAGTGTAAACTAATGATAGAAAGGCGCTATATATATATGCTATTGATTATTATTGTTATTATTATTATTATTGTTAGTAGTAGTAGTAGTAGTAGTAGTAGTAGTAGTAGTAGTAGTAGTAGTAGTAGTAGTAGTAGTAGTATAAAGCTGCTCCATCTTACCTCTGCAACAATATTTCCATTTATACGCCAGGTCAACAGTCGTGCGTGCCTTGCTAAATGATGCAAGGTACCACTCAGTGTCACGGTGGGGGGTTAGTGTGGTAGATAGAAAATGGAGTTTTACGTCCTCTTGGTCTTAATCAGACACATATGGGACATTTGTAAATACAAATTTGGTTGGAACAATACTGGAGGCAATGCCCGGAGGCAGTACGAAACCAGTAAAGTCCCGATTTTTTTATATTAATACAGATAGGTGTAGCGGTAACCACGCCTCGGTTAAACCTCATCGGCTATGGCACCGCGCGCTACAAGTATTTTTAATGGGGTTAGTGTGGTGTGCCCCCTTTATACATTTATAGTACGTCGATGGTGTGACCCCGTCTCTCTATGTGTTCCCGTCTCTATATGTCCCCGTCTCAATGTGTCCCCGTCTCTACGTGTCCCCGTCTCAATGTGTCCCCGTCTCTATGTGTCCCCGTCTCTATGAGTCACTGTCTCTACGTGTCCCCGTCTCAATGTGTCCCCGTCTCTACGTGTCCCCGTCTCTATGAGTCACTGTCTCTATGTGTCCCTGTCTCTATGTGTCCCCGTCTCTACGTGTCCCCGTCTCAATGTGTCCCCCGTCTCTATAATGTCCTGTTTCTCTATATGTCCCCGTCTCAATGTGTCCCCGTCTCTATGTGTCCCCGTCTCAATGTGTCCCCGTCTCTACGTGTCCCCGGTCTCAGAAGAAATAATGTTTTACGCCCATGTGGGGCATTAAATCCCCGGTCTCAGTCGTACAGACCTTGCTAAATAATGCAGGGTACCATTCAGAACCACGACAATACCTCGGTCTTTCTTCGCTTTCCTTTCCTCTCCTTCGCTTCGTATTTCTTTCAGCCTGCACTCTATTGTCTCACGACCGAACACTTCGATTTTTGTTTGTGGCTCAAGCCACAAACCTATAACTCACTTTGTCGGTCGGTCGGTCGGTCCAAAATTGTCGCACATTTTGACAAAATTGTCGCACTTCAAATCGAGGCTACACTTCTGGCCGCTCTTTAAAATGATGTATTTTAAAAGCGTACAAAATAATAAACATACGTAATACAGACACTACAACAGACACGACGAGTATGCGGTGCTTCTTTTGATGAGTATAAGTAGGATACATAGTTTTAAATGTTTTCCAAAAGATATAAAAAGTTACGAAATGGTGCAGAGATAACATTCTGGTTTACAGATTAAAATTATTGAAAAGCCAGGGGAGGTAACTCATGATTGGAGTGGTAAAAATAGACCGCGTGCCACAAACTATTGCGATTTCGCGCTTGTTTTTTTATGTTACTATTACTTGAAGAGGGTTGCATCCGGGAAAACAAAACAAAAAAGGAGAAAGAAAAAGAGAGAGAAAGAAAGAAAGAAAAGAAAAAAAAAAGAAAAAAAAAAAAAAAAAAAAAAGTGAGAAAACAAGATTATCTTTGGTTGGGTCTGGTACATGAATGGGATAATATAGTAAAGGGGGGGGGGGGGGAGGGTCGTGACTAAAAGTAGCGGAGGCTAGCTTATCCCCAAGGCTGCAGCACAAATAATCAGTACGAATGCTTCCTAATTTATTTTTCTTCTTCTGCGTTCCCAGGCCATAAGGCCGCATCTCTCTCTCTCTCTCTCTCTCTCTCTCTCTCTCTCTCTCTCTCTCTCTATCTATCTATCTCCCTATCTCTCTCTCTCTCATTCTCTCTCCCTCTCTCTCTCTCTCTCTCTCTCTCTCTCTCTCTCTCTCTCTCTCTCTCTCTCTCTCTCTCACTCTCTCTCAAGTGCGGTTTCAAGCTTCGACGTCATTGTTGCATTGGCGACTCTCTCTCTCTCTCTCTCTCTCTCTCTCTCTCTCTCTCTCTCTCTCTCTCTCTCTCTCTCTCTCACTCAAGTGCGGTTTCAAGCTTCGACATCATTGTTGCATTGTTGCACTGTTGCTATGCTTTTTGTCCGAGTAATGGAGGTAAACAACTCTAATTTTCACGAAGTGCTCTCCGCTAGGGTTTTTTCCCCCGAAAATAATATATCAGACATAGAGCTCAACAATCCCTTTAAAGACACAGAAAACAGAAAATGTCAATAGGTTTTCTCGTTTCGATTCTTATAATCACCTGAAGCTTAACGTCTAAGATACGTCAATTCTGGGGAGCCAGACGCAATCAACGTGCATAACCCGCAGAGGCGCAATTGGCTCGTTTTCAAACTGGCGCAATTGTGTGGCTTAGTAACCATTGATTGTGCGTTGCTGTCAAAAACCAGCTACTCAGTTATCATAGTTTTCACTAGTAGTCACTCAAGTGTTGTTCCGAGCATCCGATGCATTAGTCTCTTGTAGGTGTTGTTCATTTATTAGTGATGGGCTGATGGTGTCTGTTGTACTGTCGCTACAACAATGGAGACGTGCTGGAAGCAAATAGTACTGATTTCTGTTGCTGACCTGAAGGTGTTTTTATGCTATGTTGGACTCCGTCTTTCTGTCCGTCTTTCTGTCTCTGTCTTTCTCCTCTCTCTCTCTCTCTCTCTCTCTCTCTCTCTCTCTCTCTCTCTCTCTCTCTCTCTGTCTCAGGCTGGGTGTAAGACGTATGTATACTTGACTCATTGCCCTGTATAAATAAAATTTCGTTCGCTCGTTTCGTTCGTTCTCTCGCCTCTCTCTCTCTCTCTCTATCCATCTATCTATCTATCTATCTGTCTATCTCTCTATATCTATTTATCCATCCATATTTATCCATGTATCCATCTATTAATCTATCTAGTTATCTCTGTCTGTCTAGCTTTCTGTCTGTCTGTCTGTATGTATTATGTATGTGTGCGAGATTGCACCTGCGTACAGTCTGGAGAGAGAGAGAGAGAGAGAGAGAGAGAGAGAGGAGAGAGAGAGAGAGAGAGAGAGAGAGAGAGAGAGAGAGAGAGAGAGAGAGAGAGAGAGAGAGAGAGAGAGAGAGAGAGAGAGAGAGAGAGAGAGAGAGATAGAGAGGAGAGAGAAGAGAGAGAGAGAGAGAGAGAGAGAGAGAGAGGAGAGCGAGATGAGAGAGAGAGAGAGAGAGAGAGAGAGAGAGAGAGAGAGAGAGAGAGAGAGAGAGAGAGATGGAGAGAGAGAGGAGAGAGAGAGAGAGAGAGAGAGAGAGAGAGCAAGCATGTGTTGATATTTACGTGTTCGAATGCGTTTCTTGTTTGTAATTTGTTCTTCATTTATTGTCCACGTTTCTAGTCAAATTGCATTTTGTTTTGGACCAGATTTCCAGGAGATGGAAAACCAAACTCCCCGTGAATGTGACGAGACACGCAGACATAGCCACACCCCAGCCTCACCCTCCCTGAAACCCGACACCTGCTCTAAATAGCATAGAGCAAGAGCGTGGTTGTAACCATCCCAAACCACGATAGCTGTGTGGGGGGGGGGGGGGGGGGGGGAGGGGGGGAACATGAGTGAAGCACGCTGATTCAGACTATAGTTGGGGTAAGGATTTGTTTTAAACATTGGAGCAAAATCTTCTCACAATAGCCAAGGTATAAAGACTCTAAGAAAGTTAAAGTAAAGTGTCTTAAGAGAACGGGAGCAACTGTTCTCAAGAAGCAGATGGATAATTATAGATTCTCAAAATAGTTGAAGTACAAATTTGTGTAGTCTGCGGTGTCTGTTATGAACAATGATAGTTCTGGGGGTAAAATGAACTGAACAGTTCTCAAGATAGCAAGGCAAAACAATACCGGGACTAAACTTCTTTCTAAAAATAGTTTAAAGCAAAACTTCTCAAAGATAGATGGCACAGGAATGATCAAGATAAATTGAGACAGTGATAGTTAAACATGGCCAAGATGAAGATTCCCTGGTTACTGTACCCGCATCCAGACCCACATTTGTTGAACTAAAAATATCAACGTGTCCCCAAAAACCCTTGATTCCACTCAACCATCTTTCACCGCCAACGTCGCATTTTTGCACCACAATGATTTAAAACCCATGTCAATAAAAGGTATCAAATCAGGGTCTGTTATCCAAAGACCCTATTCTCTTAATTTGGGGAGGTAAGGATAGCCCTTGCTTTAGATATGTCACAGACTGACAGGTATCCCCAATATTACAGACTTTTGTTTTCCTCTCTACCCAGGTACGGATTAATGGGGGGAAAAAAATTCTGAAAAAATGGCTGGCGGCGAAAGGGTTAACTGACCAGACATGGAACTAAGAAAGGAAGGGGATGGGTGCAGTCTGTCCTCTGTCAACAAAGAGCCTAAACGTGGAGCCGTCAGAAAAGACACCCCCACCCACCAGGAATCATCTCCTTATGATGAATCCAAAGCTCATTCTTCCCTCGAAATACCTGCACAGAATTTCGCAGAAACTATTAACATTCCAATCGTAGGGGACTCTTGTAAAGAAGTCACAAATTACGCCAGTTGTAGTAGTAACCCTAGTTGCGGTAAGGAAGAACCGGCGCTTCGAATGTTACCCGTCCACAACAAAGATGGTGAATCGGAGACTTTACGGGACTCCTCGACAACAAGAGTGCAGTCCAGGGGAGAGAAGAAGAAGAAGATTAAGAAGAAGGAGGAGGAGCGTTACTGGAGTGATGGAAAGCTGGATGGAAGCAGGCTGGGAGCGGGTGAATGTGAGGGTGGGGGCAACGAACGGAGCAGTGACCATTTGCCTCCCAGCCGGCTCGGTTCGTCGTCAGCCATGATTGGGGAGATGGCAGAGAGTTCCGGAGTGTGTGGTGAACGGCGGACCACCCTCACCACTGCCCCTAGTAAGGTGAGAGCCATGATTTGCCTGGTTGAAATGGGTTGGTTGATTGATTGATTGATTGGTTGATTGGTTAGTTGACTGATTAATTGATTGATTGGTTGGTTAGTTGATTGATTGATTGATTGATTGATTGATTGGTTGATTGGTTAGTTGACTGATTAATTGATTGATTGGTTGGTTGGTTAGTTGATTGATTGGTTGTTGGTTGGTTGGTTGGTTGTTGATTGATTGATTGGTTAGTTGGTTGGTTGATTGATTGATTGGCTGTTTGATCGACTTGATTGGATGATTGATTGATTGATTGATTGATTGATTGATTGGATTGATTGATTGATTGATTGATTGATGGTTGGTTAGTTAGTTGGTTGATTGATTGGTTGGTTGATTGGTTAGTTGATTGATTGGTTGATTGATTGATTGGTTGATTGATTGGTTGACTGATTGATTGATTGATTGATTGGTTGGTTGGTTGGTTGACTGATTGATTGGTTGGTTGGTTAGTTGACTGATTGATTGATCGATTAGTTGATTGATTTATTGATTAATTGGTTGGTTGGTTTGGTGGTTGGTTGATTGATTGATTGATTGATTGATCAATCGTAGCGTACCGAGTGTCAGGGTCTGTGAATGCAGTGTGTACTAAGCCGAGAATCGTGTTGTAACAAACAAGTGAAGGCGATTCCTATTCTGAAAACCTGAGAAATGCCGATTGAATCAAATATCTTCAAAATGTTAAAACAAATTAGGTACCAGGTACATTATTGTCACAGAGGCGTCTCTGTGAAATTCGGGTTGCTCCCACCTGAGCGCGCTAGGCGCGCACAATTTTTTGGGTGGGTTTTTTTTTGCATGCGCTTTTTGTGTGACTGATGAGGAAGCAAAGGGGGGGGGGGAGTACATTTTTGACCAAACGACAACTTTTTCGTTACCACTGGGTTTAACATATGCTAAGTGCATGGGCACACGGGACCTCGGTTTATCGTCTCATCCGAAAGACTCCACGTTCAGACCGTAAGGCCTAGTGCAAAATGAGAGGAAAAAATCCCCTGTACCCAGGTTCGAACTTGGGTTTGCTTGACACGAGGCGAACGCGCTACCACTGTGCCACTCTGGACCCAATGGTTGAGCCGTCCGTGTTGTTGTTTGTTCTTTACCCGCTTGCGAGAAAGTGATCATTGACTTTTGTTGAGTGGTGTGTAATGGCGTCTTGGTCGTTAAATGTAGATTGTTTCTATTGGTGCTCCCCCGCGGGCTTCCACCTTGTCGTGGTGGGGGAGCTTTAAACTAAGAGTAGCCCCTCATCCCCATTTTTCATTCTCTCCATCCTCATTTACAATGTATGACATGCCAGTTGTTGGGTTGTTGTTTGTATTGTTCACTGGCTGTCACGCGTGAGACCTTACGCATCTTGAGTGGGTAGGGGAAGACGGGGTAAAAAGCGCATGGGCGGGTAAGAAGCCCACCCCAATTATCTTCATGAAATGAAGCAAATTTCAGTCTCATTTTGCCCATGAGACGAGCGTTAATGTCTAGCATTCGTCTCATGGGCAAATTTGACTGAAATTTTCTTTATTTCATGAGATAATTGGGGTGGGAAGGGAGAAGACGGGGTAAAAAGCGCATGGGCGGGTAAGAAGCCCACCCCAATTATCTCATGAAATGAAGCAAATTTCAGTCTCATTTTGCCCATGAGACGAGTGTTAATGTTTAGCATTCGTCTCATGGGCAAATTTGACTGAAATTTTCTTTATTTCATGAGATAATTGGGGTGGGCTTCTTACCCGCCCATGCGCTTTTTACCCCGTCTTCCCCTACCTGTTGCCCATTCTGCAGTGCATATTTGCCTATATCAAAGACTGTACAGGGGAAGATAAACATCCGGTCTCTTTTCCCTATATGAGTAGTGAGGACAGAAACACTGGTTATGTCCCTTTGAAACGTGACACATTTTACACATCGATAGGCCAGTTGAATTCTCCGTTCAAGTTCCAGTCCGAGTTTTTGGATAGCCTCCATTGTGAATCGTGTACACGTCCCCGCTAACGATAACTCTATCGACCTGGTTCGCCGAGCTTTTAAGTAATCCATCTTACCCTTTTAGAATATCTTTGCCTATAAAACAAAATATGGCCTTTTTTATATATTTTTTTTAATAGGATGTGTTTGTTATCCTTTTTTTTAACTGTTTTTTACAAAAAACCTGGATCCGATAAGTAGAGTAGAGTGGCTCAACGTTTCCAGCACTGTGTGAAATTATGAGCTATAGGGTACAATGATGAAGATGCCATGTCGTGAATTGTACTGTTTATTTATTTTTTTCAGTTTTGTGGACGTTGTTAAAGACACACTGACGCACCACGATTAAGTCCCTTGGTTTTTCCTAGGTAGCTGTGACCCACATACAAAATGTCCCCAACTTCAACTTGAGGCTGCTCTTTAAAATTATGTTTCGGTTTGAATTTGGGGGCATTTGTATGGGAGTTGAACCTGGTCAAAACAAGATTTCTTACCAGCTATAAGAGGGAAAAACCCGTGAAACCCGTGATTTTAACACGTGATCTGGTGGATCAAAAGACCCCGCACGTCACATGTCACATTCCCTCTTATACTAGGAAGATTTCTTAAGATTTCTTTACTAACTATAAGAGGGAAAACACGTGAAACCCGTGATTTTGACACGTGATCTGGTGGATCTTTAAGAATCATTGATGTGTGTTCTACGTGGTCGAACTTTACTACGCGGTGACAGTCCAGAGATAACCATAGCTGTTGACGGGGCTATAACAGACTAACTAACTAACTTTCTATTGACTGTAAAAGTTTTGTGTAATGTCTTTTCCTTTCACTCATTCCTGGAGAAAAAACCCGTTGGGTTTCGAAAGCTTGAAAAAATGGTGTTCGTGTGTTTACTTTGAGAAACAAAAATAACTTTTATTGATGATAGGATTCTGTAGCTGGAAGCGCAGAAGTCTCCAGTGAGGGCCCGTCCACAGCCACACCCCAGTTCTCCTCCGGCTCCACTACAGGGAAAAGGGTCAGGAGAAGGGGGAGAAGAAGGGATAGGATGAGGGTGGACGAAGGTCAAGGCCTCTCGGACGTCTCGGAGACACCTTCCTCATCTCCTGTCCAGGACGTGGGTAAGTACTGTCTCCCTTATTCTCTATCTAGCTCTCTGATTGTTGTCTGTCTTCTGTCTGACTGCGACTCTCTCTCTCTCTCTCTCTCTCTCTCTCTCTCTCTTCTATCCTCTCTCTCTCTCTCTCTCTCTCTCTCTCTCTCTCTCTCTCTCTCTCTCTCTCTCTCTCTTTCTAATCTCTGGACAGATTGTAACAATAGGCCTGGCCTAAAAAATCTCAATCCTTGCGTAATAAAGTTTTCAAGTGTCAAGTGTCAAATATGTCTGCCTGTGTCTGTGAGAGTCTACGTGCGTGCGCGTGCGCGCGCGTGTGTGTGCGTGCGGTATGTGTGTGTGCGTGCGTGCGTGTGTGCGCGTGCGCGTGTGTGTGTGTGTGCGCACGCGCGTGCGCGCGCGGGGGCGTGCTCTGTACATAAGCGTACAAACAATGAGTCAGGATTTTCTCCTTTGCTCTTTGTTGTTGAACTAGGAGTTCGTTTAAATGGCATTACCCTTTTCTTTTATCTGTATGTATGTTACGCCCAATCCGTGAAATTGCCCACTTCAAAAACACCATGAAAGAAACATATTTTTCGTTCATAAACACACAGAGATCAAGAATTGGTTCAAACGAATGAGAAACCACACCTGTAGATTAGTTACCATTCGTTTATTCAGTTTTAATTTGATAGAACGTGTGATATAACATGTGGCTTTTTTCGGGCATGCCCAGAGTAGCATTTGGAGTTGGGAGGGGGGGGGGGGGGTAGGATGGGGGTGAAAATACGACGTAGACCATAGACTGTTGAATCAACCTTTACCCAATACCTGTGTGCATCGGAATTGAAACGTTGATATACCTTGTCCATTTCATGAATTGGGCAAAGTATGTTGCCCATTTCATGAAATAGGCAATTTCAACTGATTGGGCGTAAAACGTAAAACATAGGCCTATAAAAAAATTTCTTTGTAACTGACCAGGCGCCATGTTGGATGCTCGGCTCCAAGCCTTGGACTTCATGATCAAGCACAGCTTCAGGGAAGAGTAGCTGAATAGGCTCGCCAGCTTCAGTACCCTCGACGCTACCAAGGTAGGGTAAGACGGGGTAAAAAGCCCATGGGCGGGTAAGAAGCCCATGCCAATTATCTCATGAAAAAAATAATAAAGCAAGGTTTACGGGTGTTAATGCGTTCGTCTCATGGGCAAAATGTGACTGGAATTTGCTTTATTTCATGAGATAATTGGCATGGGCTTCTTTACCCGCCCATGGGGCTTTTTACCCCGTCTTACCCCTATGTATAGAACTTCTGCTTAGTCTTCTTCTTCTTCCGATTGGGGATGTTTATCCTGACCCACGCCCAAAGTCTTCGTTTAGACAGCTATTGGCGCACAGGATGCATGCTATTGTGAGTTCGTGTCATCCATTCCACCGGCACACACGGCCTACTCGTACCCGAATAGTGGAATGGGCTTTAACGTGCGCGCAAGATCTTGTGCGTGCGTTCGCACACGGGACCTCGGTCTTAGGTCTCATCCTAAGCGAAGGGCCTATGCAGGCCTATGCGTGTGTTCGTTCTTTAGTTTTACGCCTGTTCACCCGCAAGTGATATTAGACCAAATTTTAAAAAAATAATAAAAATAAAAATGTATGTGTGTGCAATTAAGCCTACAGCAGATAGCGTGTGTGTGTGTGTTGTGTGTGTGTGTTGTTGTTCGTTGTGTGTGTGTGTGTTGTGGTGTGTGTGTGGGTGTGTGTGGTGTTTGATTTGATTTGATTGATTTAATTTGAAGTCTGTTCACAACAATGGTGATATAGAGGGAGGAGGGACCAACACAACAAAACAAAAAAAAAAGTGTGCGTGCTCGTGCGCGCGCGCGTGTGTGTGTCTGAATATGAGTGCGTGTGTGTGCAACAAATCCCTTACAAATTAATAACAACAAATAAATAAAAAAGTGAAAAAGAAAACAAAATTAAAGTGAATTAACTCATGAACTAAAGTAATCTTGCAATTCCAGAGCTGGATATGATTGTAGCCATTTTGATCATTTCATGACTGTAAACTACATCTTTTAAGTTCCCATTTGTGCAACTTGTATCAGACAGTTTGTTAACAATGATGAATAATGGACATTCTAAAATTAATGGTTGAACTGATATGGGAGACTTCTCCCTCCTCCATCTGCATTCTACATCTTTTAGAAAATTTGGGTCATCCTATGAGTTCAATCGAATTTGTAGATAAGGCTACGACGATCTTGAACATAAATAATATCTTATCATTTGAAGGAAGGTTTTCCATTATATATACTATTTTCTAACATGAATTATTTCGGTTTTTCTAGTTTTTATTGAACAAATTGACGATTTCTACTAGCACCTTCTTTCGCTAATTTACCAGCTAGTTCATCCAATGATGACCACAGTTGCGATGGAAATCCAGCAAAACTTTACGTTAAGTTCCGATTTAAATATAATAGAATGTATTAGATATTTTACATCAAAAATTAAAATCTTTTCTGGTGTTTGCATTCCAGTTGGTAAACTATAAAGAACAGATTTCGAAGTCAACACAAAGTAAAAGCCATAAATTGCAATAATCCATATCAGCTATCCAGGATTAGTGCCATTAGAATTGCATCAAAGTTCGCAGTATATACAGACAAGTCTTTCCTAACAAATGTTTTTCTGACTTTTGAAATCAGGGATCACAAAATCCAGGTCCTGTATATGATTCTAAACCGAGCTATCTGTGTAAATCTTAAGATTATGTGATATGGTATTTTTTCGAAGCGTGTTCTTTTTGCTTTCTACTGATATTAAATTGGCTTTGTTTACAAAGTTCAGTATAACTTGTATCAATGTTAGCGCAGAATTATGCTCCCAGGATGAGGAACATATAGGAGACGAACGGGTAAAAGCGCATGGGCGGGTAAGAAGCCACCCAATTATCTCATGAAAATAAAGAAAATTTTCAGTCAAATTGCCACATGAGACGATATGCTAGACATTAAACGCTCGTCTCATGGGTCAAATGAGGACTTGAAATTTGTCTTCATTTCTGATATAAGGGGGTGGGTATACGCACATGCACTTGCTACCTGTCTTCCCTATGCCAGGGTGGTGTACTGAAATCAATGAAAAATATCGATCCCTCACATCCTAAATAAAATCATCCGTATAATTTTTAGTGGGCTGATGTAAGAAACAATTCTGTGCCCTTTTGGGGAAATTATCATTTCTTTGAATTAAGAAATATTTAATGTGTCACTGATTAGATTACATGAAAGACTTCGAGTCACATACTTCTGCAGTGTCTGTTTACTTTATCGTCAAAGTGACACAAATTAGACTTCTCGGTATGTTATTTAAACGTATTTGATGTACTGGTACACCCAGTGCTACTTTGATCGATTACTGTCTATAATTTGTATTAGGACACAGGATATACAGTTTTAGAATGTGGTATGTGTGTGCGTGTGTGTGTGTGTGTGTGTGTGTGTGTGGTGTGTGTAGTGCGTGTGAATGAACCGAAAATTTTTTGTGCGTTTTTTGCTTAAAATTGTGCTGTTGAGTGTGGCGGCGTGTGCGTGGTAGTGCGTGTGTGCGTGAGTGTGTCGTGTGTGTGTGTGTGTGTGTGTGTGTGTGTGTGCTGTGTGTAGATGTGGGTCGTGCGGTGCGTGTGCGTTGCGTGCGTGCGGCGTGTGCGGTGTGTAATGAGAGAAGATGAGTGTGTTAGGGTCTTGTAGTTGGCGCGCGCGCGCGTGTGTGTTTGATGTAGTGGTGTGTGGTGGTGTGTGTGTGCATGTGTCTAAAGTGGTGCGTGTTAGATGTGTCTAAGTGTCGGGTTGTGTGCGAGCTTTATTATAATTATGGCATGGTCATGGAGCTAAGTATTTTGATGACTTTTGCGCTCTTTGTTTTATTAATTTGTTATGTAAAGCGCCACTGAGCTTTGTGAAAAAGAAACGTTAGGCCTATTATATGTTACAGTACATTTACAAAACCAGTAAGTTGCAAATATTTCTGGAAAAAATTCAGTAAATTTGCAAAAGATACTGTTCTCACGTCAGGGATTTTACAAGATTTCTGAAACATTTCATGAAATTTCGCAAATTTACTTAAATGTATATAAAATTATGTTTATGTGGAGAAATATATGTGCTTACATTCTTTTTAAGAAGCTGTTAACAAAATCACGGTTCTGGAATCATTTAGGAAAATCAGTATCTACAAATAGTACATTTTAAGTAATTTGCGAGAAAAAAGTGCATGTAAAATTGGGAAAATTTGCACATTTCTTGGGTGTGTTTTATTTTGTAGCCAATTTGCAACAATTATTTTTCAGGAAATTCGGCAAATTATTTTTTAGGAAATTGCAATCGTACTTGGTGTGTATGTAAATTTGTTGTAACATATAACTGTGGCCATTATAAAAAATAATTATTGCCTTTATTCTGTCTGTCCAAGGATATCTCCCGAACCGCTTGACGCCAGAAATCACTCAAGTTTGTGTGGTTGGTGTGTCACCATAAGGGGAAGCCATGCATTGCACATAAAGTATCGCCGCACCTGCACCTTGACCTTGGCGTATGACCTGAAAACGCGAAAATATTTAAGTGAGACCATAACGTTCACACCGTTGCGTCTTAGAGTCTTCGAACTGGCATGTAGGTACTCTGGTTATGGCCGTTCTGTGATGATGGCATACCGGTCAAGTCCAAGGTCAAGGTCGGGAGGTAGGCTTTAAGGTCTAAACATTGGGTTTCAAGCCATATTTCGTACAGTTACTTGACGAGAAGCGGCTTTTGCTCCAGATCGTGGTGTGGTCGTATAACCACTGGAGCTAGAAAACATCCGAGCATAAATTATCGCCATGATGACTTTGACTGACGTGATGACCTGTTGTATTAATTATTTCCAGAAAAAAACCCGGGGATGGCAGACCGCATCCAATCCACGGAAGAGTCCTGATCTTCAAAGAGATCCTCGTTCGCTTAACATCTGCACGCCATCGCCGGGAGAGGGAGAGACAGGAAAGGAGAAAGGGCAGGAGAGAGAGAGGGAGGAAAAAGAGAGAAAGGAGGAGGAGGGCGAGCAAGGAGAAAGAGAGGAGGGAGAAGCAAGAGAGGAGAAAGGAAGAGGAAGAGGCCTACAGAGCGCAGCGGTGAGAAAGCGGAGAGGGAGAGAGCGTTGAAAAGAGAGAGAGAAAGGAAGAGGGAGTCTACTCAGGAGAAAGGGGGAGAGAAAAACGGGGAGAGAGTTGGGAGGGAGACGCGAGAGACAGGGGAGAAGGGTGAGGAGGAGAAGAAGAAGAAGAAAAGAAAAAGAAAAAGAAGAAGAAGAAAGAGAGAAAAGAGAAAGAGTGGAGAAGGAAGGGGTGGAGAGAGAGCAGAGGGAAGGCAAAAAGAGAGAGAGAGAGAGAAACGAAAGAGAGAGAGAGGGGGGGACAGGAGCGGCAGAAAGCGGGAGAGGGGAGAACAGAGAGAGGGGAGAAAGGGAGAGCCGAGAGGGAGAGCAAAGAGACGGGGGAGGGAGAAGAAGAAGAAGAAAGAGCATAAAGAAGAGAGAGAGGAAAGGGAGAGAGGGGGAAGGGTTGGAACGAAGGAGAGGGGGGAGAAGACCGGGTGAGAAGGAAGAAGAAGAAGAGAGACGAGATGAAAACGTGACGAAAAAACAAGACTCAGAAAAGAAAGAGAGTCAACACCCATCTGAAACAGAACAAGAAAGTGCGCAGAAACTTGAAGAACAAGAGAGTCAGAGTCAAAACACGACCAGGTGGGGGGAAATGGCTACGAAGAAAGAGTTAGAGTCGGGCAGAGAGAAGAAGAAGGAGAAGAAAGAGGAGAAGGAGAAGAAGAAGGAGAAGGAAACTACTGAGGAGACAGAGCGAGAGGGGACAAACACGGCAGGAGGAAGTGAAATTGAGACGACGAGGAATTGCATGAGAGAGCAGCATGAGGAAAGAGTCCTTAGTAGAGAGGGCAGGTAGGGCCTGTGTGTTGTTGGAAGCTATTGTTAAAGGGTCAGCCACACGTTCACTAAAATCGCACGACTGTACGATACGATTCGATCAACGTGATCTTCAAAAACAAAAATGTGATTGTCTTTTCGAGATCATGTGATCGAATCGTATCTTACAGTCGTGCGATTTGTAGTGGACGTGTGGCTGACCCTTAGAAAGAACACCACGGACCCATCACGATTAAGTCACTTGGGTGGGGGGGGGGGGGGGGGTTCTGGGTAGCTGTGGACCCACATACAAAGGCCCCCAACTTCAAATTGAAGTTGCTCTTTAAAACGATGTTTCGGTTTTCAACTTTGGGGGCATTTGTATGGGAGTCACCCCTGGTCAGAGCAAGCTTTCTTACCAGGCTATATAAGGAGAGAGAGCACGTGAAAACCCGTGATTGGACCACGTGAGCTGGTGTAGGGTCTTTAAAATGTTTATTCTGATGTTTCAGATGTGGATGTAGAAGGATCAAGGCCCATATAACTTGAAAAGTCTTTTTATCATTGGTTGACATTAGCATTGGATGTGGGGCCCGTAGTAAAGTGAGACCTATTATAAAGCCAATTCATCAACGATTTTTGTAACAGTAATGGAAAAAGTATGGTTATACATAAGTCAAGTGGAAATGACTTGGCCCTCCAGGTTAGGTCTAGGGTTAGGTTTAGGATATAGGGACTAAACATAGCCGTTAGGCTTTCAAACGTCCCATCCTTGACAATATGATTTATTTTGTACAAGGTTTATCGTGCACTCATGTTTTTGTTATATAATCATTACCAACCGTGATCGTAGAGAGCGGATCGGTTATGTTTTCACTCGTGTCTGAGGCGGAGTATGTTTGCATGTTTGTATGTACCCTCTCTAGCGTTTGAAAGGATGGACTTAGGATGTTCTTTTTACTCAAATTTTGCATGCGGGTAGGTAATGGAGAGATCTAGGCCAAGTTCGATAATGAAGGTTCTTTGGTCAAAGGTCAAATTCAGTGAAGCAGAAAACGCTGCCGTGTGGTTGGTGATTTAGCGTCTTAACGCTATAGTTCATCATGTTCGTACGTCAAATTTTTCATAAAGAGTTCACAGTGTCCTTTCCAGCAAATTGGTCGATGAAATAGGGATGTGCCCTGTCGCAAGGTATTTTAGTGTAAAATCGCAATTATTTAGCCCAGCCCATTTAGAGTACGGAAGCCTCTCTGGCTGCCCGCGGAGTCACGTCAGAGAACGAGTTTATTTTATGTCAGCTGCAGTGTTTGCTGTGTGTGTGTGTGTGTGTGTGTGTGCGTTGTGGTTGTTGTGTGTGTGTGTGTGGTGTTGGTGTGTGTGTGTGTGGGGTGTGTGTGTGTGTGTGTGTGTGTGTGTGTGTGTGTGTGTGTGTGTTGGTGTTTGGTGTGTGTGGTGTGTGTGTGTTTGTGTGGTGTGTTTGTGTGATTGTATGTGTGTGTGTGGTGGTGAAGTGTGTGTGTGTGGTGGGTTGTGTTGTGTGGTTGTGGAGGTGGATGTTGGCAGTTGCGTGCGTGGTGCGTGCGTGCGTGCTGTGTGTGTGTGTGTGTGGTGTGTGTGTTGTTGTGTGTGTGTTGGTGTTGTGTTGCGATCCATCAAGATGAGGGCACGCCCAAAAGCCACATCCAGCTACCAGTATATTGCACGTCCCCAAGGGTATCATTCACAAAGAACTTGACGACGTGGGTGCGCAGGCTTGAACATTGTTGTGTGTGAGAGAAACAGAAACGCTGAGAAAAAATGCTTCGAGCACGTGTGTATGTGAGTGTTGTGTGGTGTTGTGGGTGCATTGCTTACGCGTTCGTGTGTGTGTGTTGTGTTGGTGTGTGTTTGTGTGTCGTGTCTGATGTGTTGTGTGTAGTGTGTCTTGTGTGTGTGTGTGGATGTGTGTGTGTGTGTGTGTTGGTGTGTGCCTTGGTTTTCGGTGTGTGTGGGTGTGTGGGTTGACAGAACTCGAAACCTTAGGTCTTCGCCACATCGCACTGACGCACACGCACGCACAGCGCACGCACGCTACACGCACACACACACACACTACACACACACAACACAACACACGTATATACAAACAAGCATGAATTGAAATGACTCTTTCTCTCCTCTGTCCTCTCCTCTCGCTCTCTATCTTCTCCTCTCTCTCTCTCTCTTTCTATATCTCTTCTCTCTTTCCCCCTCCTTTCTTCTTCCTCCTTCTCATCCTTTCGCTCCCCTCTTAGGCTACCAAGCTTAAGGCTACCAAGCATACTGTTTATGGGCGCGCCATTTTATCGTGATTAAAACATCAAAAACCTTCACTACAGGAAACCAATATGTGACCCAGCACCAAGAAAGGGACATTAAGTTTTGTCAAAATGACCATTCTGAGAAAATTATATATTGACAACTTCAGACAATTCTTCTCTGCTAATTGATACGCCAAGACACCATTCTGGTATCTTTTTCGTTCCAAAATGAAGCATTTAAAGTTAGATAGGGTGAGTGTCGGCCATTTGAGGACAACACAGTCTAAAGTCTAGCGCTAGCTGAAGAAAAGTACACGACCTATCGTGTAGAAACACTCACAAGACCACTTAGAAAACACTATAAAGATGTGTCTTTATAAATAGTGAAAGATAATATGTTAGAGAACACGCAGAATCCCCATAACTCAAAATAGAGCCCCTAAAAATGAGATTTTTGGACTTTACAGCCTGTTGTGATAAACTAGCCAGCGCATTAATGTCCCCTTTCGTGGAGTGCTGGGTCAACATATAAAGCGTTCTGCTGC
>CM065703.1:9746544-9844713 GCA_017654935.2 Phymorhynchus buccinoides | reverse complement strand
CATCAGCTGCCTTCTTCATGATACGATCTGTCATTTATATATGATTTGCCAGATTGGCTCTATCAGTTGACATATCATGATACGATCTGTATCATATATGATTTTGCCAGATAGGCTTCTATCAGTTGCCTTCTTCATGATACGATCTGTTATTATATATTGATTTTGCCAGATGGCTCCTAATCAGTTGCCTTTTTCATGATACGATCTGTATTATATATGATTTTGCCAGATTGGCTCTATCAGTTGCCTTTTTCACGATACGATCTTGTTTTATATATGATTTTTTTCTTCAATCTTGGCAGTCAAGGGGTTAAACATCAAAACAGGAACCATCGACAGCATTAATTGTAAAACTAATAAATGTCACGCCTTCCAAATTTTTAGTAACGTTCTCATTTTTCAAACCACAGAACAGGCACAACTAAAAGCATGCAGGGTCCAGGTTGGAACATTAAACGAAAATAAAAGGACCTTTAAATGACTTATAAGACCTCATAAAGACTGTGAAAGGACCTTCGCCAAACCTGATTGTATGACATGTTCATGATAGAATGCCGAATGCAAATGTTGGACCGAGAGCCAAATTCCAATACGCATAGAATGAATCAATACGCTTGGGCGGAAAGACTCACACAGCTTGTAATGAATTGTCTGCTAGATCTGTGCGACACCGAAAACTTGAATAGTCATTTGTTTTTTAGAAATGTTTTCGAATGGTAATAAGTTTCTTATAACTTTTTTCTTGATAAAACAGACTCAACAGTACCTTTCAAAAATTAAAAGGACATTTTTGTTTCGATGAATTAAAAGGATCCACTTGCTGAAGTAAATTACTTAAACGGCCTGTTGACAAACACCAATTTCACATGGACTAAAAGCACCTGGGAACCCCGATGCTCTAAAATTACACATCCAGAAGATCTTATCGAAACTACCTATGTTTTAGAGGCATAGGGTTAACGTTCAGCGGAGTGGGCGTGTATCATGATTGACCCTAGAATCTAACACGGTATGTATTAAATTTATGGTGAACTCCCAAAACGTATGTTGTGATCTTGATGTTAGGATATTATCCATCTCTATCAAATGTAGTCTTTCGAATGAGAAGATAACCGAGGTCCCCGTGTGCCCGAAGCACATAGCCTTATTCTAAATCCAGTTGCACAAAAGGTGTCATTTGGTCAAATTTTACCCCCCCCCCCCCCGTATCAGTCAGTCACAACAATCTCATGCACTACTAACCACACAATTGTGTTCTGTGCCCTCTGGCTGCGACGCGCTTCTCCGAGGTGGAGCAACTTCGAATTTCAAAGAGACTCCTCTGGTGAATATAAAGTACCTAATACCCAAATCTCTATCAATCAAAATCATCGGGATTTTCCTGGTATTGCACTTGCAGTAGCCTCCAGGATCATCCCACATACTTTTATATTTTTTAAAGTCCAACATGTACCTGTTCGGGTCGGATGGACGTTAAACCACTTTCCCCAAAAACGATTGGCTGTTTAGCCTAATTTACATTCTACCGTACTACCCGTGTTGACCTCCGCAGTCTAAGACGAAGATCACTCATGATTACACGCTCTGGTCCCAATTCCTGTACAACTTGGGTGGTTGTCTGTCGATAATCCTTCAATCCTGCGGATATGATTGATAACACTTAACAGGGCACTATAATAAAGATACAAAGGTGGTTAGGATCAAACTGGATGTGGACATACATCAAACTTTGCAACAACATCAATCACACGCAACCTTCTGTAACACAACATATGTTTTTGTTTATGAAATTAAAAGCACTTTCATAAAAAGTAAGTGCAAACCAATTTGTTTACCCCAAAGGCAAATAACCATGTATTTTATTTAAACAGCATGTTATGACTAATATCATCATCTCAATTTCTATCTACTTCAAAATGATTCCACACAAGTGGAAAATGAAAAAGTGACATTGACAGGTCAAATGGACCGCGCGACCGGAAGCAAAGGGGAGCAAGCGTGCTTCCGGTGAAAGGGAGTTGCGGTCCTTTGCTACTTTCGTTTTTATGTTGCTGGGGCATTGGTTTCCAAATTGAGGATGTTTATGCTATTGTTCTGAGTGTTGGTCAGTGTGGGTAGAATAGATTGATTTCTTTCACAAGTCTCTCACTGACAAATTGCTCCTATGATCTGAACGCTTTATCATAATGATGAACACACGATTATTTTCTTTTTTCTACAAATTTGTTAAAACTGCACGGAAATGAAACAGATCCTTTCAACCTCTATTTTTAAACACACTCTTTTTGTTTGTGGCTCAAGCCACAAACCTATAAAACTCACTTTGTCGGTCGGTCGGTCTGTCTGTCTGTCGGTCCAAAATTGTCGCACTTCAAATCGAGGCTACACTTCAAAATTAATTGAGGCCGCTCTTTAAAATGATGTATTTTAAAAGCGTACAAAATAATAACATACGTAATACAGACACTACAACAGACACGACGAGTATGCGGTGCTTCTTTTGATGAGCATAAGTAGGATACATAGTTTTAAATGTTTTCCAAAAGATATAAAAAGTTACGAAATGGTGCAGAGATAACATTCTGGTTTACAGATTAAAATTATTGAAAAGCCAGGGGAGGTGACTCATGATTGGAGTGGTAAAAATAGACCGCGTGCCACAAACTATTGCGATTTCGCGCTTGTTTTTTTTCAAATTATTTTGCAATAGGAAATGTTCGCAAATAGCCAAGGGACATAATTTCGCAGTTTGCGTGAGTGACCTTTCATTAATTGGGAGTCTGTCCTACTTTTTCATGGGGAACAATCCGATTTTGTTGTAAAAAGACATGTTTTTTCTGAGAAAAAAAAGTTTATTCTCCAACTACAGATGAACACTCACAATGTGAAAATTCTCCACTGTTACAAACACATTTGTTTCTTGTCATACTAAAATCGACCGGTAGTTAACTGATGATACCGGGGGGTCTTTTGTATAAATAAATAGTTCCCCCACCTTCTGGAATTTCTGTGCTTGTAACTTCCTCTAATCTGTCACTCTCTTTGACTCTGCCTTTTCCCATTTGCTTACTGTCATCTACTATCTTTACCGGTCCATTCTCCTGCCTTTTTTCAAGAAACACTTTCAAAAAGATTTCCTCCAGCCGAAGTCGGACATACTGGGCCTAATTATTTGCGCATAGCGGCAGCATGATACATCTGCGCTCATAATTGACAGGAAACTGTCTGAGCGATCGAAGAAGAAGAAAATCTCTGACCATCTATTTTCCTAATTTCTATTTTCAAAATAGAAACCAGAACCAGAACCAAAAACTTTCTCTTTTTTCCCCATCATCATGTCATGATCGATAAAGAAAGCCAGGGCGCTCAAAATACCTCGCTCCGGTTAATGTGGTGTTTATTCAGGCATGGGAATTAGAGAAGACAAAAAAGACTGAAAATTGGGATCTGGAAGCAGGCATAGGAACAAGGAATAAAAAAAAACAACTGAAAACCGTGTGTGTTGGGATACAGCCCCCAGAAAATGAAGCTTCTTCTGTTATCTAAACAGTATTAGAGATAAGACTGATATATTTAGTTTCATTTTGCATTCATTTATAACCAATAACTTAAGTTTTACTCATTGGGCTTCTTTTTTTTTTTATCTCATAAATGTCCTCTTGGACCATCAAAAAAGCTGAAACTTGCAAAAAAAGACTGAAGAGGACCATCAAAAAAAGCTGAAATCAGCCCAAAAAACTGACAATTCCCATGCCTGTTATTTGCCTTTTTATGTCTTTTTTCTGTTCTACCACATTCTCGCTCAGTTCTCTACAAAAATCACCACCTTTTTGGATTTTCCTTCCGCAGTAATTTGATATTTTTAACCCTTTGACCTGCCAATGTCGCCTTTACGCACCACAATGGTTTTACACCCATGTCACTAAAAAGGCAGGCCTGTTATCCGAAGACTCTATTTTTTTAATTTTGGGAGGTAAGGATAGGCCTAATGTTATATAATGTCACAGAGAAATCCCCAATATTGCAGATTTATTTTTTTCTCTACCCAAGTAAGTTTAATGGAACATTTTAGCTAAAAAATAATATGGCTGGCAGCGAAAGGGTTAATATTCTCCGCATTTTTACCAAACTTTGGATTAACTACATGCACTCTAAACGCTAGAGATGACAACACTCTCTTCCAGTGGTTCCGTTTACGTCACTTGGCACACGTTCACAGAAAAGTACACCAATTTTGTTAGTGCAACATGGGGTAAATTTAAAATAAGGCTTAAAAACCAACCAACAAAAAAACCAATAAAACAAAACAAAAAAGGAATAAAGAAACTGACTTAGAGGAGGCAAGTGGACGGTATGAATATTTGTTAATTTGTATATATCAAACTCGCATAAGGTGTTTTGAAGCAACATACACACAAGGCAAAGTCTAGTGTACATTAGATCTCACATTCACTTTCTTTTTTTTGGGGGGGGGCGTTGCACTCACAGACAATCCACACACACATACAGAACATACATGGCTGGGGCCAGACAACCAGACAGCCATCCACCACATTCTCAACATTGTTTTGTTGTGATTGTTTCTTCTCTTGAGGACATGATTTAAAAAAGCTTTAAAATGCTTATTCCTTTTATCCTCAATAAAGATCATTTCGACTTGACACACACACCGACAGACAGACAGAACATACAGACACACACACCACCACGCAGCACCACAACACAGTTTCCGTGGCAAAATAATCAAAGACGCTGATTGATGGCCACGCATTGGCGAAGAAGAAGAACACTCCAATCACCACACACAATGAAGCTGCTAGACATTCACACACCACCAGGCATGGACACGACACGCACCCACACACCAGATTCCGTTGGCAAAATAATCAATGAGCTGATTGTATTCCATGCACAGCGAAGAAGCAGAACACACACTTCACCACACCAATGGTCCACGAAGCATGTATACTTCACACACACACAGGCATGGACCCACAACACACAGTTCCGTGGCAAAATATTCAAAGAGTTGATTGTGGCCACGCACAGCGAATGAAAAAGATCACACACACACACGAGTTATGTAGACATTCACACACACAAACCCCCCCAAGTAGCTAGACAAACCCCACGCACACTCCACACACGGAAAGCATGTAGACCTTCACGACACAACACCAGGGCATGGGCACACACACACACACACGAAGCATCGTAGGACATTCAATCACACACCAGGCATGGAAACACAACCACCCGCAGTCATCTAAGCATGTAGGACATTCACACACACACAGTCATACACGACACCCACGGCACACAACACACGCAACGTACGAAGCACATGTAGCATTCACACACACAGGGCCTGTACACACACACACACACAAAACAAGCATGTAGACATGCACACACACACTTCATGGTACACCACGCACTAGATACACACATCACACGAAGCATTTAGACCATCACACCACACAGGCCCTGGGTACACACACACACACACAGAACAGTTAGCATTCAAACCTTTCAACATTTCACACACGGTCGATGGACACCCCCGCACACGACACACCCTAAGTCATGCAGACATAAACTCTCTGCAATTTCTCTGTTATGAGAGGATAAAGATGACTTGGATTCCCTGGATTTGGATTCACACAGTGGCATACACACCTACCACATGTTACACATGTCACACAGTCGACACTGAAAACATACTAAATCCAAACCTTCACACTCACCAAAGTATTTGGAAACTGCAAACACATACAATTATGCTCACTCATAACGTAACACATGTTGTCCTGCCTGTAGTTAATTCAATAATACTGCTAAATCACAACTTCCTCTACAACTCGTTTCTTCTTCTTCTTCAAATCGCTCAGTTTTTTCCTGTCATTGTGAGCGCAGATTCGTCATGCTGCCGTTATGCGCCTAATAGCTTAATAAATAGTTAGGCCCCAGCATAGTCAATCTTCAGCTGGAGGTCAATGTTTTTAAAATTACGCTTCGTGACAATAAAGGGCATGGATAGTGTACCGGCTCGAAGGCAGAAAGATAGTATAGATTACCGTAAGAGGCAGAGGAAAATCGGTGACAGATTTAGAGGAACGCTACTATACACAGAACTTCCTCGGTAGGTGGAGGTACTATTTTTTCTGGCAAAAGATCCCCCCGGTATCCCCACAGGGGGTTAGACTTGTTTCAGTTTTGTTATTTTTTCAATTCCTCAAATAACATTCCCTTAGGAAGCCCCGAAAAATGACATTTTTTTAAAAAGTTAAAAAAATGACGAAATATAAACAAACACCATACATAGACAAACGCCCACTTGGCAATCAGTTCAACCAAGTCCACAGCTGACAGGAACCATTTCACAGCTAAACAGTCTCTATACCAAGAGAACAGGTTTAAAAACAAAAAAATAATACAATGAGCTAAACTGTGCGAGGACTATCAAAGTGCCGGATTGGGGGAATGAAGAATGGAAACAAAAGAGAGAGGGGGTGGCTGGGAGATCGAGAATAAACCGTTAAAAAGATAGAAACAGAAGCTTCAATAAACAATGGATGGTGGCTGGGGGGAAAAAAGTCACTGAGTGAAATAAAATAAAAAAAAAAAAAAAATTCTTTGTGTTACAAAAGTGAAATCCCCCCACTTCTTTACCCCACAAAACAGTAATAATAATAATAAAGACATTTATAGAGCGCACATTCTAGACGAACTGCTCATGGCGCTTGACAAAACTAAATTCACTCCACATGCAGGATGAAACATAGCGAACATACTCAGACGCGCTCGCATTCCCACCGTCACCCCCACCACAAACACATACTCATAGATATACATGTACACGCACATATACACAACCGCATCGCCCCTACCCCCCCCCCCCTCCCCTCAGAGCTACAGATTATTTTCAGACTTCATGGGTCATACGACCTGTTGCTGCTGCTCAAATGAGGGGTCAATTTTCAATAATTGTGGTTTTCATTAATTAAATGGCTGCCAAACTGGATGCGCCAGAAGTGCGCATCCCAACATGTTGATGAGCGGGGTTTTGGTAAAGGTCAAGATGTGCCACCCCCCCTACCTATCTCGTTAATTGTATTTTTCCGTTTTTGCCTTTCTTACCATACATAAAGCTGTATTTTAGGAACATTTTTAGCTAATAACCTTTTTGGAATACTAACCCTAACCCTAGCCCTAACCCTAACCCTACCCCCCACCGTATAAGACGGAAAAACGCAACGAACCACAACTTTGACAAATCGCGGTGTACTGCAGTACATAGTGGGGGGTAGGGTTTAGGTTTTAGGGGTTAGGGTTAGGGTTAGGGTTAGTATTCCAAAAGGGTTATTAGCTAAAAATGTTCCTAAAATACAGCTTTATGTATGGTAAGAAAGGCAAAAACAGAAAAATACAATTAACCGAGAAATGCATGGGGGGTGGCACATCTTTACCTTTACCGCGTGTTTTTTTTACGAAAAATATGCGTCATTGGTGTGGGCGGGCCGACAATCTGTAGCTCTGCCCCCTCCCAAACACATTCACATCAACGCACACAAAAAACATACTGAACTCTTCTAGCACCATAGGTGAATACATTCACCCAGTACATAACTCTACACTCCCACCAAATGCAAAAAACATTCACTGCCAAGCACCCTGCCATGTGTTTGTCTAATTTTTTATTTTTAGAGCTTTTGTCAGTAATTTTTCTGTTAAAGCAACCCAAGCACACTGGAAAAAATAGTCACTCCCCTCTTGTCAGTTAAGATGCAGACCTGTTTACCCCAAATTTTCACTGTCAGTAATCCAAGCTCTGAAATCAGTCATCTGGCATCAGTAATTTTGTCGGCTGAGAAACTCTGAAACCAGGATTTTTACCTTGCCGTCGGAACTTTTGTCGAGCGGGGGGGGGGGGGGGGCCCGACAGAAGAATAGCAGCCTGGGTTTGTAAACAGGAAGCGAACCGACCGGAAGTAGCGATTCAAGGGACATCACTAGCTTTGATAGCTGACGATAATGCCAAGTACTGTTCAAACACTATGCTTTCTATCGATTTCTTCTTCTTTTTTTTCGCACTCGTTCAGCGGAAATGCGGAATGTTTTGTTGCTGACCGTAATAGCGTAATCGGAGGTCTCAAAACGTAATAATTACGGACAAATCCGTAAGGAAAACAGGTATGAAGATGCAACGGACAACAACCAAGAACGTCAAAAAAATACACAGCGCTAATAGTAGAAGAGCTAAAATCCCAAGCCCTCCCCAGGCATCAGAATAGTCTGAAGTCCAATCCTCTGAAAACCGCGGTCCAAGGGCCATCAACGCCCCAGACTATAGTGGGACAACGCTGAAATTTATTCCAAACATGACCAAAAAGGCTTTATGCAGTGAGGAATCACTTTAAAATGCTGTTTAACAGAAAAGATCACACTCAAAATGTAAGTCAAAACCTCTGACAGAAGAGGCCAATCCTCTGCCAGAAATTCTCAATCCTCTGAAATTAGCTGATCCTCTGACAATTCTGATGCCTGCTCCCCCCACAAATTGCAGACACTGGATAGGTGGCAGAGTGGTTACGACGTTCGCCTGCCAAATGTAATGCGTGACTGCAACGTGAGTGACCCGGGTTCGAATCCCGGCCTCCTCCTCGCCCTTTCTTTCTAGTTTGACAGGAACATCGAACTGAATGTCCAGTCCTTCGGATGGGGACTTAAAGCTAGTCTGACCCACATGCGCTTTATGCACGTAAAAAATCCCACGGCAGTTTAAAGTCGGTAAGAGCAGGGAGAAATCCCGCTGCCTGGTATGGCCAAATTGATAGCTAGGTTTTTCAAGTGCCCCCCCCCCCCCTCCCTCACCCTACCCCCCAAAAAAAAAAAAATTGGGTAGGCGCTGCACTTGCGGCGATGCGCTCTCTGGGGGAGAGCAACCCGAATTTCACACAGATAAGTCTCTGTGACTACAATATACCAAATATTTATAACTGACAGACCTCAGAAAAAAAGTGATGAAATGGCAGAGGAAGACAAAGCTGATGAGTATAAAAATGATCAGGATGCTCGTAAGTGTTAGTCACATGGTACATCATTTCTTTGGCAGTTCTGACGATACGGTTAATGAGCTATCATCTGATGATAAAGTTAACGAGTTATTATGTGATGAAGGGCTGATATGGTCCGACTAAGTTTTTAAGTCTACCCTGAGAATCTATAAATGCGACGGATTTTTTTTTCTATTGAACTATGAGTTATACATATTAATGCCTATATTATATATAAGAAGAAACACAAGCAAAGCAACAACTTTCTTCAAATACATGTTGGTTTGTTTTTAGTAACAAGATTGTCAGGCATATCATTATTCACAGAAACATTAATTTGTTTTCTTTGAAAAGAGAGAGAGAGAGAGAGAGAGAGAGAGAGAGAGGAGAGAGAGAGAGAGAGAGGAGAGAGATGGAGAGAGAGAGAGGAGAGAGAGAGAGAGAGACGAGAGAGAGGACAACTTTATTTGACAAGGATAAAGATTTTAGGCGATGCCTATTCTTACAATCTGTCCTTGATTCTTACAATCTGTCCTTGCTTACAATCTGAGAGAGAGAGAGAGAGAGAGAGAGAGAGAGAGAGAGAGAGAGAGAGAGAGAGAGAGAGAGAGAGAGAAAGAGAGAGAGAGAGAGAGAGAGAGAGAAGGAAGACAGACAGACACAGACAGATAAAAAAAGACAGAGACAGACAGACAGATAGGTGGAATTTTCAAAGTAAACTATGCCACGTAAAGTTGCCCCAAAGACTGGACATCATGAAAACAACAACAACAATAAGACTGACAGGACGAAAGCTTTTTCGCTATCTCCAGTTAGTACAATATCATTATCATCCAATTTTTTTTTTAACTTTCAAAAAGTGAGTTTGGGGTATACACTGGTAAAACTCAAAAGTTCTATGCGCAAAAATGCACATATGCAAGCACGCGCGCGCACACACACACACACAAAGTGACACATACACCACACATTCGCAATGTCATTAACATGCCTCCTCTTTTCAATAGATTATTATAAAGTTGGTGGAGATATTAAGATGGGCTGTAAAAGACAAGAAACCGGGACTGTCATAAGTAAAACAAATCATACCAAAAAAGAAAATAAACGGTAAAACAAAAAAAAACTGCGAACATTTCCAAACACAACAAACGCATTCATCGCTCACTTTTGTTTTTAAGAATTGGATTAAAAACAAAATTAAGTTATGTTGATTTTCAACGAGAAATGATTCACCTTTTTGACAGCCTTTTCAGCACGGGACATTTTTTTTAACGTTTGCAGCAGTTAACGCTGAAACTATTGCTTTTGGAAGAGAAAGCAGACATGTACGTTATGTTTTAACGACATCCTGTAAAGTAATTTAAAGTACAGTACACGCATCAATAACATCAAATCATATCACCACAACGTTGGCAAAGTGGATGGTAAATCTCATACATAACATGGGTTCAATCTGAGAACAGAAGAGACTCAGAGAGCGTATAATAAAATAAAATAAAATAAAACGTTAATTTAAAATGATCGTAAGTCTCCACACGATATTTTCGGTTCGGTTAGTTTCGAAATAGGCGACTCTACATGTAAATTAACTCACAACATCACAGGAGCTGGGGACAAGCGCGTAGTAATTTCACATGAAAGCGGATAAGCGCCGTAGTAAGTAACGCCATACGAAGCACATACACATCTTTAGATGGAAGTTCAGTTTAACGTCGCGATATCGGCTTTCGCCATGTACGACGGGCTGAACAAACTAACCATGGTATAAACAAAAATTTATGTTCCTGAATCACTGTCTTAGCCAAAAGGCCGAGAAGCGATCAGAATTCTTTGTGACTTGTCCCCTATATTTAAGCAGGCATACGTAAGAAGAAGTTATCGCTGGAAGACCCAAATGTGTATAACCCTCGCTCACTCACTATAAAAATGGAACTTTAGAAGGAAGAACGTTTTTCCTGTCGATTGTAAAAATGTCAACGCTTGTCGTCTCTCACACACACACACACAGCGATAAAAAACGTGTGTCTCTCACACACCGAAGATGCAGAGCAGCTTAGTCCGCTCACATGACGCTTGAACAAGTTTTGGAATTTGCACGAACAGAAAAATAAAAATGACCATGCGTAGAAGGCTTTGCAGCGTTCGTTAAAAATGGCAGGCTTTTTTTGTGTGCACAAACACACTTCGTTTCTTCTCTCTCCTTACTTTAGCTTGCAACGTAGTGTTTGTCCAATAGAAGAGGATGAAAGAAGTCTTCCTTATTCCTTTCCTTCATAACCCAAGGCCTTCATACACATGCCTGAAGTTTTGTATATTACTAATTCTGATACACAGGGCCTTTACTCATATAACTGACCTTTTGCTTACACATTTCTCGAGTACCCCAAAAATCACGTCTGACATATTTGGCTTTGTTCCTTTATTTAGTACTCAAGTCACACGCGTGATGTTTTGTTTCTGATCAACAACGCCTTTACTCACAGCCTTTACTCACACGACAAACGTTCCGCTTCTTTCACCAACGGAGCCCCCGGGTCTTTATTCACAAGTCAGACATTGTGCCACCTTACTCCGATAATGCAGGGCCTTTTTTTGATATGACCGATGTTTTGCTTATTCCTCCGACTCTACCCAAGTCTTTGATGGTACACGTGTCTGAAGTTTTGCATATCGCTGACTTTGATACACAAGGCATTTGCTCACATGACCGACGTTTTGCTTACACATTTCTTGGGTACCCAAAAATCACGTCTGACGATTTGGCTTTGTTCCTTTCTTAAGTACTCAAGTCACACGCTTGATGTTTTGCTCATACGCTTCTTTAATACCGAGTCACACGTCTGATATTTGGCTTTGTTCCTTTTCCCAAGTACTCAAGTCACACGCGTGATGTTTTTCTCTTCTTATACACTTCTTGAATACCGAGTCACACGTCTCGATGTTTGGTATCCCAGCAGCTCCTTTGATGTATGCATGAGTCCTTTCTTTATTCTCATGTCTGAACACTTTGCTCATTACCTGTTTGAATGCAAACGGCCTTAAATACAATACTGGTTTCCCTTCTCTTGGGGTTCTCTGAATAAATAGACACACGTTCAGGAATCTCTATCTTTCGGTAGGTCTGTTGTACCTGTCCCTCTGTCCCCCTCTCTCTCTCTCACTAACACACATACAGAGATCCAACAACCCACTAACACACACGTGACACACACACAGAGATCCAACAACGCACGCACACACACACACACACACTCAGATCCAACAACACACATACACCACAAACACACACACACACACACACACACAGATCCAACAACACAAACACACACACACACACACAACACAAACACACACACACACAGATCCAACAACACATACACACACACAGATCCAACAATGCACGCACACACACCAAACAAAACACACACACACAAACAGATCCAACAACACAAACACACACACACACATACAGAGATCCAACAACGCACACACACACCAAACAACACACACAAACACAGATCCAACAAACACACACACAAACTCCCACCCACCCCCACCCCCACTTCATCTCCCTCACATTCTCCACACATGTTCACTCAACCCCATCCCCTCCCCCTTCCCTCTCAATCTTCCTTCCCCTCTTTCAGAGCCCCGTTAGACGACGACGAATGAGTCGAGGACGAAGGCGATGATGACGATGATGATGCCGCCTTCTTGCCGTCCGTCGAGATGATGGCGGCGCGGAGGCGGCGGTAGATCTCCTGCCGCACGGTGGCGGTGAACTTGTTCACCAGGGAGAGGGTGGTGGCCGCGCCGAACGTCACGTTGATCAGCAGAATGAGGTAGAAATTGCCCAGCCACTCCATGCTGCCGAAGTTGCCGATCAGGTCAAAGTTCGTGATGCCTGCAACACGGGTAAAAACGCGTCACGATCAGCACCTCACAAATCAACTACAGTCAAACTCCACCTAACTCTCTCTCTCTCTTTGCTCTCTCTCTCTCTTTCTTCCCGTCAGACGTTAACCCTACAACTTTTAAGTCAAAAACAACTGAGAGTCCATGTTCTGTCTCTTGTCTGTCTCTCTCTTTGTTTCTCTCTATTTCTGTCAAGGGCTGTAGCATTCACAATAGTCCTAGGCCTATGTCTCTATCTCGTGCTATGTCTGTCTCTCTCTTTGTTTCTCTCTATTTCTGTCAAGGGCTGTAGCATTCACAATAGTCCTAGGCCTATGTCTCTATCTCGTGCTATGTCTGTCTCTCTCTTTGTTTCTCTCTATTTCTGTCAAGGGCTGCAGCATTCACAATAGTCCTAGGCCTATGTCTCTATCTCGTGCTATGTCTGTCTCTCTCTTTATTTCTCTCTCTTTCTGTCAAGGGCTGCAGCATTCACAATAGTCCTAGGCCTATGTCTCTATCTCGTGCTATGTCTGTCTGTCTCTCTCTTTGTTTCTCTCTCTTTCTGTCAAGGGCTGCAGCATTCACAATAGTCCTAGGCCTATGTCTCTATCTCATGCTATGTCTGTCTGTCTCTCTCTTTGTTTCTCTCTCTTTCTGTCAAGGGCTGCAGCATTCACAATAGTCCTAGGCCTATGTCTCTATCTCATGCTATGTCTGTCTGTCTCTCTCTTTGTTTCTCTCTCTTTCTGTCAAGGGCTGTAGCATTCACAATAGTCCTAGGCCTATGTCTCTATCTCGTGCTATGTCTGTCTGTCTCTCTCTTTATTTCACTCTCTTTCTGTCAAGGGCTGCAGCATTCACAATAGTCCTAGGCCTATGTCTCTATCTCGTGCTATGTCTGTCTGTCTCTCTCTTTATTTCTCTCTCTTTCTGTCAAGGGCTGCAGCATTCACAATAGTCCTAGGCCTATGTCTCTATCTCGTGCTATGTCTGTCTCTCTCTTTATTTCTCTCTATTTCTGTCAAGGGCTGCAGCATTCACAATAGTCCTAGGCCTATGTCTCTATCTCGTGCTATGTCTGTCTGTCTCTCTCTTTATTTCACTCTCTTTCTGTCAAGGGCTGCAGCATTCACAATAGTCCTAGGCCTATGTCTCTATCTCGTGCTATGTCTGTCTGTCTCTCTCTTTATTTCACTCTCTTTCTGTCAAGGGCTGCAGCATTCACAATAGTCCTAGGCCTATGTCTCTATCTCGTGCTATGTCTGTCTCTCTCTTTGTTTCTCTCTATTTCTGTCAAGGGCTGTAGCATTCACAATAGTCCTAGGCCTATGTCTCTATCTCGTGCTATGTCTGTCTGTCTCTCTCTTTATTTCACTCTCTTTCTGTCAAGGGCTGCAGCATTCACAATAGTCCTAGGCCTATGTCTCTATCTCGTGCTATGTCTGTCTCTCTCTTTGTTTCTCTCTATTTCTGTCAAGGGCTGTAGCATTCACAATAGTCCTAGGCCTATGTCTCTATCTCGTGCTATGTCTGTCTCTCTCTTTTATTTCTCTCTATTTCTGTCAAGGGCTGCAGCATTCACAATAGTCCTAGGCCTATGTCTCTATCTCGTGCTATGTCTGTCTGTCTCTCTCTTTGTTTCTCTCTATTTCTGTCAAGGGCTGCAGCATTCACAATAGTCCTAGGCCTATGTCTCTATCTCGTGCTATGTCTGTCTGTCTCTCTCTTTATTTCACTCTCTTTCTGTCAAGGGCTGCAGCATTCACAATAGTCCTAGGCCTATGTCTCTATCTCGTGCTATGTCTGTCTGTCTCTCTCTTTATTTCACTCTCTTTCTGTCAAGGGCTGCAGCATTCACAATAGTCCTAGGCCTATGTCTCTATCTCGTGCTATGTCTGTCTGTCTCTCTCTTTGTTTCACTCTCTTTCTGTCAAGGGCTGCAGCATTCACAATAGTCCTAGGCCTATGTCTCTATCTCGTGCTATGTCTGTCTGTCTCTCTCTTTATTTCACTCTCTTTCTGTCAAGGGCTGCAGCATTCACAATAGTCCTAGGCCTATGTCTCTATCTCGTGCTATGTCTGTCTCTCTTTGTCTCTGTATCTCTCTTTTTTTCAGCCTCTCTCTCTTTCACAACTTTAAGCTACACACAGCTGAGAGTCCTCCCCCCCCCCCCCACCCCCCACCCTCCTCACATACACCCACCCCACCCCATCCCCCACCCTCTCTTTCTCTGCTCAGGGCCTGCATCTGAAGGCTGAGAAATGGCCAGTCTCGTGATAAACCTACCCCCACCCCCCACGCTCCGTGGGGATACCGGGGGCAAGGGTCTTTTGTATAAATAGTTCCCCCACCTTCTGGAAGATTATGTGCTTGTAACTTCCTCTAATCTGTCACTCTCTTTGACTCTGCCTTTCCCCTTTGCTTACTGTCCTCTACTATCTTTCTGCCTTACCGGTCCATTCTCCTGCCTTTTTTTTTTTTACAAAACACTTTCAAAAAACATCTCCTCCAGCCGAAGTCGGACTTGCTGGGCCTAACTATTTCTTAGTTAGGCGCATAACGACAGAATGACGCATAAGCGCTCATAATTGACAGGAAACTGAGCGATTGAAGAAGAAGTGATAAACCTACTGTGGGCTGGCTGGCTCGCTGTGTGGCTAGGTGCACTGTGGCTAGCAGTAGACAGGCAGTGGTTTTCTCGTGGCTTGGCAGGCAAAAGAAGGGGGGGTACCTCGTTTATGACATCCATTTCAGCCCTGCTTTTTTTAATTATAGAATAGCAGTCAAAAATGGGGTTGCGTAACTTTCTGAGATGCCGTTGATCAAAACTATACATAATTTTGGAGCGTACGACCCAACAGATTTCTCATGAGAGCAAGACAAACAAACATCCGCGAAGCTCATTCTGTTCCTTTATTGTATTAGATGAAAATAAGTTTTGTTCCCCCCTGTGGGGATACTGGGGCGAGTTTCACAAGGGCTAACGCTACGTAGTGTGAGCGCAAATCGGCAAAAACGGTACTAAGAAACACCTCTTTCGCCGATGTTCGCCAAAAACGTTTTGTGGCTGTCATCTAGCTAGCGAGCCACGAACTATTTGAAGGATCATGGGAAATATCACGTGACTAGCATGGAGTGAATACATTTCTTGTTTTGGATTGGTCCATTAATAGTTTGCTAAGTTTGGCTAAAATAATAAAAACAGTTTGACCAATCAGACAAGAGCTTGTAATATTCTTTCGCAAACGCTTTCTAAAGTGTTTCTTAGGTCCCGTTTGGCGTGAGCGTTCTTCCCTCGGTGACCGTTATCTAGAGAAACTCGCCCCTGGTGTGTGGGAGTGTGTGTGGGTGTTTCGTACAAATAGTTGCCCCCACCTTCTGGAAGCACTCCCCTTCCCTGTCACCCCCCCCCCCCCCCCCCCTCCCCAAGCATTTTGGAGACGATGGGCAAAGGATGATTTTCACCATGGCTGTATTGGATCATTCCCATTCCACACTCACTCTCCACTTCCATAACCCCCTCCCCCTCTGTCCTCCCCCCACCCACCCCCCAAACTCACCCAGCATTTTGGAGACGATGGGCAAAGGATGATTTTCACCATGGCTGTATTGGATCATTCCCATTCCACACTCACTCTCCACTTCCATAACCCCCTCCCCCTCTGTCCTCCCCCCCTCCCCCTGTCCTCCCCCCACCCACCCCCCAAACTCACCCAGCATTTTGGAGACGATGGGCAAAGGATGATTTTCACCATGGCTGTATTGGATCATTCCTATTCCACACTCACTCTCCACTTCCATAACCCCCTCTGTCCTCCCCCCTCCCCCTGTCCTCCCCCCACCCCCCAAACTCACCCAGCATTTTGGAGACGATTGGCAAAGGATGATTTTCACCATGGCTGTATTGGATCATCATCTTCATCATCATCATTGCTGTTGTCTTCATCATCATCATTGTTGTCATCATCATCATCATCATTGTTGTCATCATCATCATCATTGCTGATGTGTTCATCATCATCATCATTGCTGTTGTCTTCATCATCATCATTGTTGTCATCATCATCATCATCATTGTTGTCATCATCATCATCATCATTGCTGATGTGTTCATCATCATCATCATTGCTGATGTGTTCATCATCATCATCATCATCATTGCTGTTGTCTTCATCATCATCATCATCGTTGCTGATGTCTTCATCATCATCATCATTGCTGTTGTCTTCATCATCATCATCTGTTGTCTCATCATCATCATCATCATCATCGTTGTTGTCTTCATCATCATCATTGTCATCATCATCATCATTGCTGTTGTCATCATCATCATCATCATCATTGCTGTTGTCTTCATCATCATCATCATCGTTGCTGATGTCTTCATCATCATCATCATTGCTGTTGTCTTCATCATCATTGCTGTTGTCTTCATCATCATCATCATCATCATCATCGTTGTTGTCTTCATCATCATCATTGTCATCATCATCATCATTGCTGTTGTCATCATCATCATCATCATTGTTGTCATCATCATCATTGTCGTCATCATCATCATTGTTGTCTTCATCACCATTGTTGTCATCATCATCATCATTGTCGTCATCATAATCATTGCTGTTGTCTTCATCATCATCATCATCATCATTGTCCTCCTCATCATTGTCCTCATCATCACCATTGTTGTCTTCATCACCATTGTCGTCATCATCATCATTGTCGTCATCATCATCATCATGGTTGTCGTCATCATCATCATCATTGTTGTCTTCATAATCATCATCATTGCTGTTGTCTTCATCATCATCATCATTGTTGTCATCATCATCATCATCATCATCATTGTTGTCTTCATAATCATCATCATCGTTGTTGTTTTCATCATCAATGACATTGTTGTCATCATCATCATTGCTGTTGTCTTCATCATCATCATTGTTGTCATCATCATCATTGTCGTCATCATCATCATCGTTGTTGTCTTCATAATCATCATCATCGTTGTTGTTTTCATCATCATTGTTGTCATCATCATCATTGCTGTTGTCTTCATCATCATCATCATTCCCATTCCACACTCACTCTCCACTTCCATAACCCCCCTCCCCCTCTGTCCTCCCCCCACCCCCCAAACTCACCCAGCATTTTGGAGACGATGGGCAGTGCTGAGCTGAGCACTAGCAGCACGCTGCAGTTGAGGATCACCTTGATCATGGACGTGTCCCCACGCCGGGGCATCAGCCCGCTCAGGTAGGGCAGGCCGAAGAAACCCACCACCGCCGTGCAGATCAGGTAACTGGGTCATCCCGATCAAGGACAAACATTTTTGTTTAGACCTACCCACATTGCATACGATTTGACCCCAATACAATTGTGACGATGTCTGCGAGTCACGATTCACGTGAAATACTTCCGTCTAAAAGTAACGCAACTGTTTTTGTTCACTATACTCATATAGACTGCAATACAGTGGAACCTCCCTTATAAGACCTCCCATTATAGGACTCCCTCCCACATAAGACCTACTTCTCCGAGACATTGCCCTTCTTTGTAAGTATTAAAATTACCTCCCTATTAAAGGACCTCCCATTATAGGGCTCCCTCCCACATAAGACCTACTTGTCCGAGACATTGCCCTTCTTTGTAAGTATTAAAATTACCTCCCTTATAAGACCTCCCAGTATAGGGCTCCCTCCCAATAAGACCTACTTGTCCGAGACATTGTCCTTTGTAAGTATTAAAATTACCTCCCATATAAGACCTCCCTCCCACATAAGACCTACTTCTCCGAGACATTGCCTTTCTTTGTAAGTATTAAAATTACCTCCCTTATAAGACCCCTCCTTTATAAGACCCCATTTTTGATGATATTTGAAGGTCTTATAAGGGAGGTTCCACTGTACACGAATCAAATAAAATGTCTGATACAAAAATACAGATATTTTATCAAATCTGTGTACGGGGGGAGACAAAAAATATGGTGAACATAACTAGTAGGATTTCATCATCATCATTTAGTAAAAAGCCAAGTGTCCGTGTGTGTGTGTGTGTGTGTGTGTGAAACACAAAACGGACCTTATAACTCTGCCGTTTTTCCACCGAATCGCTTCAAATTTGCTGTGAGCCCTAACGGGGCGATGGCAACGGCAACCGAGGCGGCAGTGTCTTTGCGCGGTTTGGCAAATGCGCGAAACACGTATCCGTCGGCGTCTCGGCGCTCGTATCTCTGGTATTTCTGGACCGATTTCCTTAAATTTGGCAGGTACATGACCGGGGACGGTGACTATCGATGTGCCAAACCCGAAGCGAATCGATTCATAAACGCGCGCGATATACGCCGCTTCACCTTTTCACAAATAACTCCGCCGTTTCTTAGCCGATTCGCTTCAAATTTGCTGTCAGGCTTGCTGTGGCCGGGGCAAAGCCTGGCAGCAAATTTGAAGAAAATAGGGAGAGCGCGTCACTCTCAGAGCAGCGCCAACGGGAAACGGGGCCTTATAACTCCGCCGTTTCTTAACCAAATCGCTTCAAATTTGCTGTACTCAGCGTTACCAGTACTTGGCGTTACCGTTACTAGGCGTTACCGTTACTAGGGAGAGTGCACCACTCTCAGAGCAACGCCAACGGGAAACGGGGCCTTATAACTCCACCGTTTCTTAACCGAATCATTTAAATTTGCTGTACTCAGCGTTACCAGTACTTGGCTTTACCGTTACTAGGCGCTACCGTTATTAGGCGTTACCGGTACTCGGCGTTGCGCTAGTCAGATTTACTTAGACAGCAGAATTTCACGTCAGTCATGCCTCACGAATGTCAAAATCGGATAGAAGCGAAGCGAAGCGAGTCGTATGCAGTGGCCCTTTTGACCGGTTAAACTTCATGTTTGAACAATATTACATTTTTCATCATAGAGAACACATAGCTAAAAGTATTATTTAAAACAAAAAAAGTTTTTAAAATAATTTCCTTGTGGGGATAGTTTTATTTTTTGCACAAATAGTTACCCCATCTTCTGAAAGTTCTGTGCTTGTAATGTCCTCTAATGTGTCACTCTCTTTGACTCTGCCTTTTCCCTTTGTTTACTGTCATCAACTATTCTTCTTCTTCTTCTTCCACTAGGCAGCCAACTTCAACAGGCTGAAGACACACACACACAAGCAACAGAGTTGCATCTAGGATTTCAAATAAGTGGGGGCAGCCCCCCCTCACCTTGGAAAAAAGGGGGGATTCTGATACAGAAAGGGGTGGGGGGGTCACTGTCAGTATCACCACCACTTGCACCATCGGCGCCAGTTTCGGCAGCAATCACATTCACTGCTTCACTAGTTTTTGCTGGACACGAAGCTGCTAGTGCTGGACTTTCTTCTTCTGTAGCACAGGTTTTGGCTGTCGAAGTGGGAGTGGAAGTACGTGTTTAAAAAAAAAGAAAAATCCAACAGTCGCACTCTTGCGTTTGGTCGCCATTTTACTTGGCGGCTGAATGTTGCGACCGGAAGCCCACAAAGTTAAACGCGCATTCATTGGCCGATCACGTTTACAATTGACAGTACTGACCAATAAAATTGCTTTTTATTTGCGCTGTTGGGAAAAGTTGAGGCCCTGCTCGGGATGACTTTCTTGGCGGAAAAAACAATCGCGCATATTGCATTTTTTAAATGCAGGCATGGAATTTTTTTGCGCGCGCGGTCCCGCATGGCTTTTTCACATTTGCGGGATTTTCAAAAAAATTGCGTGAATCTCGCAATCCCGCACCCTAGATGCAACTCTGAAGCAATGATTACAAAATTTTAAAAAAAATTCTGTCAAATGTTTTTTTTAAAAAAGGCATGCACTCACACATACGACACACACAAACACACACACTCATACGCACACACACACACAAACCCCTAAAAAACCCACACACATTGTGAAAGGATACAGAATCAGCACAATTTCTAAAGCAGCCCCAACTGGACCAAATGTGGATAATGACGAAAGGCCGAGAACAGTGTCCTGAAACACACGGACAGAAAACACACACTGAAATCAAATTGTGTGGGAAAATATAACACAAAACATTTATAAAACTTCATAAATCACTCACTTCAAGCGATTGCTTCAAAGCTTTTAAAATGCATTTCTGTTAACCCTTTCAACGCCAATGTCGCATTTTTGCACCACAGTGGTTAAACACCCATGTCATTGAAAAGCATCAAATCAGGGCCTGTTATCTGAAGACCCTATTTTCTTAATTTGGGAATGTACGGTTAAGCCTAATGTTATACATGTCACCAAAGATATTCTAAAAGGGCAAGATGGATTACTTAAAAGCTCGGCGAACCGGGCTGATAGAGTTATCATTAGTGTGAACGTGTACACTATTCACAGTGGAGGCTATCCAAAAACTCGGACTGGAACTTCAACGGAGAATTCAACTGGCCTATCGACGTGTAAAATGTGTCACGCTTCAAAGGGACATAACCAGTGTTTCTGTCCTCAGTACTCATATAGTGAAAAGAGACCGGATGCTTATCTTCCCCTGTACAGTCTTTGATGTCACAGAGGAATTCTCAATATTGCAGATTTTTTTTTCTCTACCCAGGTAAGTTTATTGGTATTTTGGGGCTGAAAAATGGCTGGCGGCAAAAGGGTTAAAAAACACACCATAAAAACAACTGCTAGTTAGTTCCCCTAGGTAGAAGTTTTGAGACTAAAGGCTCGGCTACGCGTCAACTAAAATCGTACGACTGTACGATACGATTCGATCATGTGGTCTAGAAGCGCAAATCACATTTGTTCTTCGAGACCATGTGATCGAATCGTATTGTACGATTTTAGTTGACGCGTAGCCGAGCCTTAAGGCCAATAAGGGCTTAGAAGCTTAAAGGGAAGGCTATTTGGAGGTCAAGTCAAGTCAAGTACACTTTATTATCTCAACACAGAAATTACATTCAGGTGCAACATCAAATCATTTTAAAGACATATCACAAAACAATCGCAGAAAACACGATAACAATAAGACACATGGGATTAAATTAGGAACATAATTATTTAAAGCAATCAACAACACAATCAACAGAAGCATAATAACATAGGCCTAATATTAAGATAGTAACATTAAGATACATGGGATCAGATTATGAGCATTCAAACCAAGACTACATCAACCCAGACCACCATATCACAGAATCTCGCTACACATCATGAATATATTACCATATACATCTCTTTAAAATGGGATTACAATAGAAGCATTCAAATTTAGATCACTGTATCACAAATACTACAAATCATGAATAAATTATACATCTATTTAAGAAAGCATGGCAAACCAGTATATTCACATATAAGTATTGCATGAAAAAGCACCCCCACCCCTACCCTCACCCTCACACACAAACACACAACTATATCTATACACACATGCGCAACCACTGGAAAAATGATGGACTGAACAAAGATTCAGGAATTCAAAAGATGGATGGACTGCGGAACAAATGATTTTTGTGCTCTCGTTTTGAGCTTGAGGGCTCTGAATCTGCACCCTGAAGGCAACAGCTCATAGTACTGAGCTAGGACATGACTATCATCATTCACAATCTGCACCCTGAAGGCAACAGCTCATAGTACTGAGCTAGGACATGACTATCATCATTCACAATCTGCGCCCTGAAGGCAACAGCTCATAGTACTGAGCTAGGACATGACTATCATCATTCACAATCTGCACCCTGAAGGTAACAGCTCATAGTACTGAGCTAGAACATGACTATCATCATTCACAATCTGCACCCTGAAGGCAACAGCTCATAGTACTGAGCTAGGACATGACTATCATCATTCACAATCTGCACCCTGAAGGCAACAGCTCATAGTACTGAGCTAGGACATGACTATCATCATTCACAATCTGCACCCTGAAGGCAACAGCTCATAGTACTGAGCTAGGACATGACTATCATCATTCACAATCTGCACCCTGAAGGCAACAGCTCATAGTACTGAGCTAGGACATGACTATCATCATTCACAATCTGCACCCTGAAGGCAACAGCTCATAGTACTGAGCAAGAACATGACTATCATCATTCACAATCTGCCTCGCCTTTCGCTCCACTCGCTCATCATACAGTTCTTGCAAACTCTTTTGCCTCGCACCCACAACCTTACTGCACACATTCACCATATCACTCAGCACACGCTTACTCCTTACACTCAAACTTCCATACCAACGCATAAAAGAAACAGTGAGGACAGACTCAATGCAACAGCGATAATAGGTTTTAAGAACATCTGTACAGACACCAATATTTCTTAACTTTTGATTCTTAAGATTCTGGACTGATCTTTTTTATGCACTGAAAGAACGTTTGTCAAATGTAAGCTTGTTGCCAAAAACTGTGCCTATGTCAAACCAATACCTGATACAGAAATAAATGGACACGTTACAGTTTGAATTTTGATAATTCCACTTCATTTTCTTGCTCTTTTGATCTTTAAATGCTAACGCCTCTGGTGTGTAGCCTTTTTCTGTGGTAGGAAAGTTGGTAACGGTGAACATGAACCCCCCCCCCCCCCCCCCCCCCCCCCCCCCCCCCCCCCCCCCCCCCCCCCCCCCCCCCCCCCCCCCCCCCCCCCCCCCCCCCCCCCCCCCCCCCCCCCCCCCCCCCCCAAAAAGCCCCCCCCTAAAAGCATGGTATATATCTAACACTGCCATCTGGTGACAAAATAATCAGCATACTAACCTTGGCGCCTGTAGGCAAAGCTTTAAGGCCGATGAGAACTAAAATGGTATTTTGAGCAACGTTCAGAATACAGAATACCTGCAACATAATACCACCAAGACAACCATAAATTTTGACAAATAGTAATCACATAAAAATAACCATCAAAACAATAAATATTTTGGATTATCGCTCCTATAGAGTGGCACAGTGGTAGCTTCGTGTCTAGAAAACCTGAGTTCGAACCTGGATACAGGGGATTTTTCCTCTCACTTTGCACTAGGCCCTACAGTCTGAACGTGGAGTCTTTCGGATGAGACGATAAAAACCGAGGTCCCGTGTGCCCATGCACTTAGCACACGTTAAACCCAGTGGCAACAAAAAAGTTGCCATTTGGTCAAAATTTACCCCCCCCCCCCCCCCCCTTTCCTTCCTCATCAATCACACCAAAAATCGCATGCAAAATTTTTTTAAATGGGTGGCGCGCCTCTGGCTGTGACACGCTCTCCAGCAACCCGAATTTCACAGAGATGCCTCTGTGACTATAAAGTACCTAATACCTATAAATTTAGCCCAGAAATACAATGGTATACCAAACAGACTATTACACACAGATCGTGCAAACACAGCAATGGCAGAAAAGCAAGAGAAATCTATGGGTGAGCAAATATTTATCTTTATTAAAAAAAATTATAAAAAAAAAATTAAAACACAAAGAATAAGATACAGGCAAGAATAAATATTTGGAAGAAGCTCAGACAAGCAGAAACGGATCAGGATCAAAAAGTGCTTAACCCCCCCCCCCCCCCATGGGGATACCAGGGGGTCTTTTGTACAAATAGTTCCCCCACCTACTGGAAGGTTCTGTGCTTGTAACTTCCTCTAGTCTGTCACTCTCTTTGACTCTGCCTTTTCCCTTTGCTTACTGGTACCTACAATCTTTCTGCCTTACTGGTCCATTCTCCTGCCTTTGTTCTAGAAACTCTTAACAAAGATTTTCTCCAACTGAAGATGGGCATGCTGGGTCTATTTCTTAGTTAGGTGCATAACGGCAGCATGGCGCATCTGCGCTCATAATGACCGGAAACTGTCTGAGCGATCGACAACGAAGGAGAAGAAGAAAGTACTTGGAGAGCATGCACCTCTGCAAATGGAGTCCAGTTTCTGTGCACTGTAATTATGAATTAACCTTTCAAGCGCTGTTATTGTTTGCGCTGCACTTTATGCTGAAAACGGTTTTTTTAAAATATAAAACAAATTTTGATTTTGTACTTTTAGTTTTATAGTATGTTTTCAAACGTATGGATAACTGAACAAACGAATGAAAACAAAATAGACAAGAATACAGTTTATATAATCACATCTGTGCACACATGCACAAGCACTCTCACGCACAAAAAACATAATGAAACGTACATACAAATGGTGAAACACTGAAAAGGTGAAAATCAAAAGCATGACAATGGGAATTTTCCTCTGCAGCGTTTATTTCTATAAAAAAAAAAATCAAACACCCAGACAAGACGGATAAACAAAGAAAGAAGCATTGCACTCACTGTTGGTTTAACCCTTTCGCCGCCAGCCAATTTTCAGCCAAAAAATACCATTAAACTTAACTGGGTAAATAAAATAAAATATCTGCAATATTGCAAATTCCTCTGTGACATATATTATAACATTAGGCCTATCTTTACCTCCCAAAATTAAGAAAATAGGGTCTTTGGATAACAGGTCCTGATTTGATGCCTTTTAGTGACATGGGTGTTAAACCATTATGGTGCTGAAATGCGACATTGGCGGTGAAAGGGTTAAATAAATTATTATTCAGATCAACAGGGCACATATACATCAGTACATTGTTAACATAAATGAGCAGCAACAAGCTTGAAGCTGATTGTGTGCTCGCTATCCACATGTATATTACATATGACGACTGTTGAAAATAATGTCCATGACAGGGCTCCCAATCGTCCCGCAAAACAAGGGGTCCCAGGGACTCCTTCACTTACGGTATAAAGGGTCCTAGAGGAGGGATAGAGGGTCCCAGTGGCATTGTGAATGATAAAAATAATTTTTCTAGTGCATCCCTGGGACCCCCTGCACATTCTTTTAGAGGGTCCTTTAGAATTCTAGTACTTCATAGACCCCCAAATGGGGGTCCCTGGGAGCCCTGCATGAGCAGTACTCACTGTTAAGGCAAGAAGCAAAAGCATGACGAGGGGGTACACCAAGTTTTTCCTCCACGACGACACCTGCTGACGTTTTTCTGCAACCCATTAACAAACAAATCAGTGAGAATAAACGGATGCATTATGCATGCGTGTTTGTGTTTGTCTATATTGGATGCGACTCAGTTCACCACGTGAACCTAGTCCAGACCTGTTTACCCCCTACACAAGTCTCGAGTAGTCTGGACAGCTGAAATGAGTAGTTTTGGTGCAAAAGGTGTAGCTTTATTTATTAAACCATCAGATAATGTTCACTGAAAATGAGTAGCAATCAAGAATTAAAGAGTATTATTTTCAGGTTTGAAGAGTAGTAGAGGTCCGAATTGAGCAGAATACTACTTGAAAAGAGTAGCGTAAACAGGTCTGTCACAGAGACTCATCTCTGTGAAATTCGGGCTGCTCTCCCCCGGAGAGCACATCTCCGCAAGTGCAGCGCCTACCCAATTAAAAAAAATTGGGAGGGGAGGGGCACAGGGTGAGGAGGGTGTGTGGGGCACACTTGGAAAACCTAGCTATCAATTTGGCCATACCAGGCAGCAGGATTTCTCCCTGCTCTTGCTGACTTTCAACTGCCGTGGGATTTTGACGTGCGTAAAGCGCACGGGTCAGACTAGCTTTAAGTCCCCATCCGAAGGACTGGACGTTCAGTTCGATTTTCCTGTCAAACTAGAAAGAAAGGGTGAGGCCGGGATTCGAACACGGGTCACTCACGCTGCAGTCACGCATTAAATTGGGCAGGCGAACATCTTAACCACTCTGCCACCTTTCTCCCTTCGCAGGCAGCAGTGATTAAAGCTTGGTCTAAGACAGAGATGAGACGCTGTTTAAGGTTTTGGTTAGGGTTAGGGCTAGGGCTAGGGCTAGAGTCAGCTTAATTTGAGATTGAATGGTTAAAAGATACACATTCTAAATTTTCGCTGACGACCGACATTGTCACGCGAATGGCATCACTTTCCATATTTGGAGATTACCAAGTGCAGCATTGAATGTCTTGTGTGTGAAAGGTGTCACCGCATAATAGAAAGTATTACTGTCAAACATTGACATTATTTTCATTTCTCTGTCACGTACCTAACTGTTGTCTGTTGGCCTGTATTTCTTCTAACTGGAACACCAGACTGTCGATGTTGGCGTGCCCATTCGCTATCTGACCTGGCGCTGAAGAAAACCACACACAAAAAAACCACAGTAATAAAACATTTCCGGTAGATAAAGAAGATTTCAACTAATTCCAGTACACACACGAACAGTTACATGCACACAAACAAGCAAGCACACACACACAGCTTATTCTCTAACCCTCAATAAAGATGATTTTGACTTGACTTGACTTGACTTGACACATGGATGGGGATAAGACTAAGAGAGAGACAGAAACAGAAAGACAGAGTGAGAGAGAGAGAGAGAGAGAGAGAGAGAGAGAGAGAGAGAGAGAGAGAGAGAGAAATGTTTGAATGTTTAATTTTATTGTGATTTTGCATCAGTCTTACTATTCCATAATACTCTTTATGTCTTTTTGGTTTTATTCTTATTTTGATGCTCTTTCGTTTTCACTTATCCAAAGGTCAGCATTTCATTTTGTTTTAATTCCAAAGCGCCTTCGTTGGTTGACCAACTTCCTAAATTTTTATGAATCAATAGGGCATTTGCCACGTGAGGACGACCTTGAAATTCACTGAGTTGAAATTAGAGAGTTAAATTAGAAAGGTCAGCGTAACTCGGGCAGAACGAGTGCAGGCAAATTAGTAGTAGAGTATAGAGAACGAACACTCGTGGCAAATACCCTATTGGGACGGTGTATGGGAAAAACAGGCATAAGTCGCTCAGAATATTTTTGAGCAAATATTAAAAATAGTAAAGGTAAAGGTAAAGGTGTCCCATAGCCTATCGGCCGTAGTGGGCAGTGAACTGTTAGAGGTTCAACGTGTCATGGGCACGGCATCATGGAAGGCGGAGCCCATCCCTCTCCTTCTGCCGCCTTTTAACCTTCCCTGAACAAATCAGGTACCCATTCACTGCTGGGTAAAAAGAATAGTCAACAACCCCCAAAATACCAATTTTCTATTTAGGGCATATTTGTGTATATTTCTAGGTATTCTAACAGTATCCACAACATGAAAGACAAATTTGAATGATTTCTTTGTTTATTTGACTGCTTTTTTAACCCTTTCACCGCCAGTCATCTTTGAACCAAACATTTCCATAAAATGTATTTGGCTACAGAAGAGATTTATTATGCAATATTTTGGGATTTATCTGTGACATTTAGAATAGGGTCAATCCTTATTGCCCAAATTTAGGAACAAAATATTATTGAATAACAGACCCTCATTCAAGAGTTTCAGTGACATGGGTGTTAAATCATTGTGGTGCAAAAATTTGACGTTGGTGGTGAAAGGGTTACAATCAAGTCAATAGAAACAAAGAGACAAGTTCTGTCTTCTATGTCCAATTTCTGCAAACGATCCATCTGGAACGTCAAATTTCAAATGACTATAAAAACAAAACTAGATAGGATAACTCAGTTCTGTTTTCTGTGTACTGACTAGGAATCTTTGCTCCATCGTGTTAAAAAAAATTAATAAATGTTTTTTTAAATCTCAGTTTATGCCAAAATTCCATTACATGTACATCCGTTTTCCCCATACACTACATTTTGACCCAGCACCACGAAAGGGACATTAAGTCGCTGGGCTAGTTTCTCACCACAGGCTTGAAAAGTCGAAAATCTCTTTTTTGTGTCAATTTTGAGTTATGGGTATTTTCGTGTTCTCTAACATCTTATCTTTCATATTTATAAAGGACAATCTTTAACATGGTCTCTAAATAGTCTTATAAATGCTTTAAAACGAGTAGGTCAATGCATTTTCTTCAGCTAGGCTAGACTTTAGACTATTAGATTCTGAGCTGAGACCCTCAAATGGGGGTCATTGGTACCAGTAGAGCTAACCAGTTCAAACATGGATTTTTTATATCTTCAATACCCATAGACTTTGAAAATCTATCATAACATTTGGTGACGCACATCTTATGCTGTGTTAACACGTGATATTTAATGTCATCCGTATATGTTTTCTCAAGATGGCCAATGCTCACCCTACTAACTTTAAATAGTCATAACTTTGGAATGGAAAAAGATACAAGAATGGTTCTTATATCATTAGAAAGAGAATTGTCTGACGTTTTCAAAAGTATAATTTTCTCAGAATGCTCAGTTTGACACTTAACTCACTCGGGACTGGCTGAATTATTTCCCCTTGTTCTGTGGGGACTGGGCATTTGACTAGGTTCGTAAAATAATCACCAAAACCAAGTTATGAAGAGTTAGGCATCAATATTTTCAGAAAAGATTAGCAACACCATGCACTAAGCGATCGTAAAATATCAGATTCCTTACCTTTGTCGTTTGTCTCCTATTGACGAAAACAGCTAACACATAGAAAGAAGGAAAATTTCACATTCCGATCTTTGACCCCCCTCTACAACCAAAGCTGAATGCAAACTATGCAATGATTGGTTGATTTCAAGAGAGGCAAGGTCAAAGCAAACTGAAAATAGGTTATGACTTCGCACTGGAAAGCTGGTTACACGCCAGAAATCAAAACCTCTTGAAAACTCTTATGAGCCGGAGCCGGGCCATTCGTCCTAAACGGTTGTGCGAGCCATGAGCCGGATCATTCGCCCCGAGTGAGTTAATGTCCCTTTCGTGGTGCTGGGTCACATTTTAATTCTGAATCTGGAACCCTCTGATTGTCTGTCACTCAGTGACTCACCCAAATTTTTGTGTTTGATTTTTCGTTCCAAATTTTGTTCTTCCAACCGTACTGCATTGAGCTCCTCCTCAATGTCTCGCAAAAACTGCACAGAAAAACACCGTGTCCACCAATCTTCATTCTGCACAGGGCAGTTATGCTAATATTTCTCAAGCATTTTTAGAAAAAACAACATTCTAAATAATAACAACAACAAAAAACAGATTTATCAGCAGCTCTATCAATAAAGAATACCCGTTAGGATAAAAACTGAAATAGAAGTAGCTTTTCAAACAATAAAGTTTTCCAAATAACACAGATGTTTGGCAGAACAAACTTTCTAAAAACAAATAATACCAATCAAAACTTTAATAGTCACAGCTTGTCAAAATATTAATATAATAATAGTCACAGCTTTTCAAAATATTAATACAATAATAGTCACAGCTTATTAAAATATTAATACAATAATAGTCATGGCCTTTCAAAATTCAGACATAGGTTTTAAAAATTCTACTAGACACAGCTTTTCAAAATATTATATAAAAAATAGTCACGGCTTTTGAAAATTATGATAGACATAGCCTTTAAACATTCTACTAGATACAACCCTAAAAAAGTATTAATACAATAAGTCACGGCTTTTCAAAATTCTAATAGTCACAGCTTTTTAAAATTCTAATAGTCACAGCTTTTCAAAATTCTCATAGACACAGCTTTTCAAAATTCTAATAGACACAGCTTTTCAAAATTCTAATACACAGTTTTTCAAAATTTTAATAGTCAGAGCTTTTTAAAAATCATAGACACAGCTTTTCAAAATGTTGATACAATAATAGTCACAGCCTCCCCAAAGTCTGATAGACATAGCTTTAAAAAATTTATAGACAGCTTTTCAAAATTCTAATAGTCACAGCTTTTCAAAATTCTGATTGATATAGCTTTTCAAAATATTAATACAATACTAGTCACAGCTTCTCCAAATTCTAATAGTCACAGCTTTTTAAAATTCTATTAGACACAGCTTTTCAAAATTTGAAAAAAAAAAAAAAATTGCAGACAAAATGAAGTGAGTAGTCACCTTTGGTTTGACAATCAGCTCTCCCATAACGGTGAACATTCTGGACACACCCAGGGGGGTACAGGCTGAAACACACACACAACACACGACAACATTCATGATAATTTTGCTTGAGTAAATACACTTTCCGACTCTGGTGTGTTCATGATAAGCACAGTTCCTTCTCAGAGTCAATCAAACCTAAAAGGAAAAGAAAAAGGAAAGGAAAAAAAACATACTTGGGAAATGTTCGGCCAGCTTACTGCTGGCCTTCGTCAACCCACACTTGTTCGGGGTGACACCAACAGCCCCCAGACTTCTGACCCAGTGTGGGTTGACAAAGGCCAGCAGTAAGCAGTATGTCCAGGACAACATACGCATCAGATGAACACAAAAGCAAAGAAATGAAACGAAACAAAATTCAAAAGTTTCCAAAAATGAATGATCAAAAGGTAATCAGATTTTTTTAAATGACATTTCTTTTGAAACTATGGAAAAACACAACCGTAACTAACAAACATCGCTTGGAAAATCTAGCTATCAATTTGTCCATACCAGACAGCAGGATTTCTCCCTGCTCTTACTGACTTTCAACTGCCGTGGGATTTTACGTGCGTAAAGTGCACGGGTCAAACCCGAAAGACTTGACGTTCAGTTTGAGTTCAATTTCCCTGTCGAACTAGAAAGAAAGGGCGAGGCCAGGATTCGAACCCGGGTCACTCACTGCTGTAGTCACGCATTGAATTTAGCAGGGGAACGTCTTAACCACTCTGCCACCTTCAAAGAACAATAACTCTGGAGACGCTCTAGGGAAGCGCAAAGAACAACTACTCTGGTGATTGCATCCCATCCCATAATACTTACAGAGTAACAATAAAACGCCGATGAAAGAGATGAAGGAGTAGAGGTACGGTAAGTAGATATGCCACACATCTGAAACACAAACAGAAAAACCCAAATGCATTGTGCATTACGGCAGGGAATAAGTACAAATGTGACCCAGCACCACGAAAGGGACATTAAGTCGCTGGGCTAGTTACTCACAACAGGCTTACAAAGTCAAAAATATCATTTTTTAAAATCAATTTTGAGTTATGAGCATTTCCATGCTCTCTAACGTCTCACATTTCATATTTATAAAGGGCAATCTGACACTTAATGTCCCTTTTTGTGGTGCTGGGTTTCAAATGTGTGTGTATGTGTGTGTGTGTGTGTGTGTGTGTGTGTGTGTGTGTGTGTGTGTGTGTATGTGTGTGTGTGTGTGTGTATGTGTGTGTGTGTGTGTATGTGTGTGTGTATGTGTGTGTGTGTGTATGTGTGTGTGTATGTGTGTGTGTCAGGCATGGGAGTGAGGAATCGTGGAAAAAAGCTGAAAAGCGTGAGTCAGGGAACAAAGTCCCCTGAAGCTGAAGCTTTTTTTGTGTTTTTTTGTGGTAATTTAAGCCTTAAAAACAGCATTAGAAATAGAACTGATATATATAGTTCATTTTGCATTCACTCATAAGAAGTATTTCTTACTCAGCTGGTTTCTTTGTTTTATCTAAAAAAAATGTCCACTTGGGCCATCAAAAAAGCTGAAATTTGATTAAAAGCTGACAATTCCCATGCCTGGGTGTGTGTGTGTGTGCGCACACATGCATGTGTGTGTGCTTGTTGTATAACAGTGTTTGTGTGCGCTTTTGTTTGAATGACATTTTTGTTTGAATGCGTCATAAATGTTAATGCGTGTGCTCGCTTTCGTTTGATTGCTATCAAGATTAAGCACCGGCACCATATAGATATTGTATGCTGTTGTGTGTGTATGTGTGTGTTGAGAGAGAGAGAGAGAGAGAGAGAGAGAGAGAGAGAGAGAGAGAGAGAGAGAGAGAGAGAGAGAGAGAGAGAGAGAGAGAGAGAGAGAGAGAGAGAGAGAGAGAGAGAGAGAGAGAGAGAGAGAGAGAGAGAGACAAATGACAAATGAAAGTGTTTTAATGTCATCAGCAGTTAACATGCCATTGAGAAAGAGAGAGAGAGAGAGAGAGAGAGAGAGAGAGAGAGAGAGAGAGAGAGAGAGAGAGAGAGAGAGAGAGAGAGAGAGAGATTCATCTAGGCCATGGCCCCTAATGCAGGGGAGCATTATACAAAGTAACAAACAAATGGCACAAATTATATAATCAAACATAATAGATTAGATTAGCACGAGAGAGAGAGAGGGAGAGAGAGAGAGAGAGAGAGAGAGAGAGAGAGAGAGAGAGAGAGAGAGAGAGAGAGAGAGAGAGAGAGAAAGAGTGAGAGAGAGAAAGAGCGAGAGAGAGAGAGAGAGAGAGAGAGAGAGAGAGAGAGAGAGAGAGAGAGAGAGAGGGAGGGAGAGAGAGAGAGAGAGAGAGAGAGAGAGAGAGAGAGAGAGAGAGAGAGAGAGAGAGAGAGAGAGAGAGAGAAAGAGCGAGAGCGAGAGAGAGAGAAAGAGCGAGAGCGAGAGAGAAAGAGAGAGAGCGAGAGAGAGAGAGAGAAAGAGCGAGATAGAGAGAGAGAGAGAGAGAGAGAGAGAGAGAGAGAGAGAGAGAGCGAGAGCGAGCGAGAGAGAGAGAGAGAGAGAGAGAGAGAGAGAGAGAGAGAGAGAGAGAGAGAGAGAGAGAATGCACACATGCACCATGCAATAAAAGTTTCACCTTCCAACAGAAACACTCTACAAGAAGCAATCCACCTTGCGTCTCTACCAATAATCCAAACGCAAGAATGAGTCAACATCCAAACAAAACACACTGCTACAGAAAACAATCTGAACAAAAAATGAACAATAGCTTCGTGTAATAAAAGCCAGAATGTATTATCAGTCATCTTTATCCCTTTTTGTCATAGTAACTTCTGGCTTTTACCTGAAAAATTAAGGGGAGAAAATATCATATGACATCGCATATGACATAGCAAGCTATTTTGCACCAATGAGCATCAGTTCTTTGTTGCATACTGTTTAAAACAAGCGCGAAATCGCAATAGTTTGTGGCACGCGGTCTATTTTTACCACTCCAATCATGAGTCACCTCCCCTGCCTTTTCAATAATTTTAATCTGTAAACCAGAATGTTATCTCTGCACCATTTCGTAACTTTTTATATCTTTTGGAAAACATTTAAAACTATGTATCCTACTTATACTCATCGAAAGAAGCACCGCATACTCGTCGTGTCTGTTGTAGTGTCTGTATTACGTATGTTTATTATTTTGTACGCTTTTAAAAGACATCATTTTAAAGAGCGGCCTCAATTAATTTTGAAGTGTAGCCTCGATTTGAAGTGCAACAATTTTGTCAAATTGTGCGACAATTTTGGACCGACAGACCAACAAAGTGAGTTATAGGTTTGTGGCTTTTGTAAAAAGTTCCCCCACCTTCTGGAAGTTCTGTGCTTGTAACTTCCTCTGATCTGCCACTCTCTTTGACTCTGTCTTTTCCCTTTACTTTCTGTCATCTGCTATCTTTCTGACTTATTGGCCCCATTCTCCTGCCTTTTGTCAAAACAAATCTTCCAATTAATTTTTCTCCTTTGAACTCCTCCAATATCAGAATGTGTCGGCTGTACGCAGCGGGGAGACCAGTGAAAACTGAAAAACGGACACATACATACCATATCCATTATGACCATATGGCCTGGGAACGCAGAAGAAGAAGAAGAAGAAGAATGATTTGAGCATGCATATGTATTCTTAATACAATCATCTATCCCAGTGTCGCATGTCACAAAGTAATTCGCACTGTGTCATTTTCTGTTAATGTTTGAAATTAAGATGGGAGTTTTTCTTAGTAGGTCTACAAGTTATGCGCTTCTTTTCTTAACAGCATACATCCATTTTATGAACATCCCAGTACAGACGTTATTGTGCACTCATTCCCATATTCACATACATGCCACAAACTACAAAATTGGCGCGCAACATCAAGAAAGCAATGATCGTCTTTTGGTTTAAACCAGATTTATTCAAATGAAGCACATACAGCAGCACATAATTTAAATGAGTAGAGCACAACAAGCTTAGAGCTTATACAAGGCACTCCAACATAATCGTCTTTTGCAAACTACAAGGTGATATTTCCCCCCTACACTTATAACCCTGCTCCTTACAATATAACTGTCACTAACAATATAACAGTCAGAGAGTATAATAATGCAAGCATCGTGCTTATTTTACTTTCTAATGATTAATTATTTGTTTGCCTTTAATGTTCTTGTTATTAATGAATAATGTAAAACGCACTGAGCTCATGTGAGAAAGAGCGCTATATAAATTCCCATTATTATTATTATTATAATAAAATCTTACAATTGTGTAAAAGAATGAGGGGAGCAACTTACAAAAAGATGTACATGGGTGCAACTACACAAAATGAAAAAACCTGAAAGGCCGGGGTCCAGGGGTAATGTCCCCCTGCAGCTGAACAAAAAATTGATTCAGGAAGGTATTTTACAACAAATTAAAACAGAGTCGAAATTGAAACCCAAAATAAAAGGTTTAATAAAACAAAACACAGAGCAAAACAAATCACATTTCGGGTTCAACCCCTTGTCCAGTGCTCGTTTCTTCGAAGGTATTTTAGTTTGCTTTTTCTACTATTTATACAAAAATGCTTATTTCAAAGTGCTTGAAGAATACAGTAGACACACAAAGATCTTGTTTGACAAATTTAAAAAAAAAAGAACTTCGTTTTCTGGTAACATTCAAAAACAGGAAATCCTTGCATACCAGGAAAAGTTGCACTCAAGGATGTACCTTATAGTCGTGATAAAACGGAAGGGGGAAAAAAAGAAGAAAAACAAAGGAGAAAAGAGGGAGGAAAAGAGAAATACATAATAAATAAAAAACGAGACAAAGACGAAAAAGAATTATTTGAAAGACAGAAAAGCAATATAGTCATTTATATTAAATGGGTGTAGCATTCACTTTTTTATTTATTTATTGGTGTGGCAATTGGGTAATCAGAAAAAAAGACTAAAATGGTAGAAAGGCGTGGAGGGAGGGGGGTGGCGGCGTTTTTAAAGTGAGATATAACATGAGCTAAGCGCAGCAAGCGATGCTTCCATTATGCAAAAGGGGAGGCAACTGCTCTGTAGCGCAATATTTGCAAAAGCGGAAGAAAGCTGCAGGATTGCGCGTGTTGATGACTGCTGGTGGTGTTGCTAAGCAGAGGTCAATATGGCCTGTCTGTGTGTAAGCCTGTCTGTCTCAAGGAGAATGTTTTCACAGAAGAAATAACGAAACCAGTAGTTGTTGGTTCACTGAGTCTCAACAGCACTCCTAGCCTTTAACCTTTTCATCGCCACTGTCGCCTCTTGGCACCAGAATGGTTTAACACCCATGTTTTTAAAAGGCATCACATGAGGGTCTGTTAACCAACGACCCTAAGTTCTTAATTTTGGGAGGTAAGGATAGGCCCTGTTCCATGCATGTCACACAGGAATCCCCAATATTGCAGATATAATCTTTTCTCTATCCAGGTAAGTTTAATGGAAAGTTTTGGCTAAAAAATGGCTGGCGTTGAAAGGGTTTTAAGGCTTTACAGGCAAGCAAAAAAAAAAAAAAAAAAATCCATAAAAGTCAATCTCAGATCCTATCATGTGAAAAACTTTCTTTCATTTTCCCCTGCCTTCTTCGGCTTGAACTCGAAAGATTTGCTATTTTTGTGACATATTCAGGAATGGTACTGTTTTCCACCATTGAGAGAAACTGTTGACATTCTATCATTGTCTGGCAAGGTCTAGACACACACCTGTACGCATGCGCCGTAGAAAGATTTGCTATTTTTGTGACATCTTCAGGAATGGTACTGTTTTCAACCATTGAGAGAAACTGTTGACATTCTATCATTGTCTGGCAAGGTCTAGACACACACCTGTACGCATGCGCCGTAGAAAGATTTGCTATTTTTGTGACATCTTCAGGAATGGTACTGTTTTCAACCATTGAGAGAAACTGTTGACATTCTATCATTGTCTGGCAAGGTCTAGACACACACTTGTACGCATGCGCCGTAGATTCATTTCATGCATTCATTCAGCTAACAATCAATCACCATGTTTTCAAAAGTGAAAGAGGCTAAACATGTACTTAGAAATAGAATCTATGCATGTACACGCACACATGCACAAAGAATGTTCTTTTCCTTTTTCTTCTCATTTAAACGATTTTAAGGGATTAGAACCGAAATTAAAGTTACAACTCGATCAAATCACTAAACAGTCTTACTTGACAGAATTGAACGCAAACCTTTTCCAAAATTTGTGGGTGTTAAGTTTTCCAAAACTTCTCCATTCAATTTCCATTGATTTTCAGATTGTCATGAGCATTTCTGAGGTGAAAAAGCATGCTCTAAAAACACCCAGTGCATGCGTCCAACAGCGCAGGGCAAGCCAAAGAGAGTTCTAGGACAATTCACCCCTGGACAATTCACTCCTAGGACAATTCAATCCCAAACAATTTAACACCCCCAACCCCCCCCCCAGCCCCCACCCCCGCAATCATTCACTGTAGTTAGGATTTGTCACGCGTACACACACACACACATACAAACACACATGTGTGTGCACACACGTATGCACACAAACACACATGGAATCGCTCTCTGAACAGCCATGAATGGCGTACAGCTAATAAAACTCCATCTCGCCCTCACCACCCCCCTCTCTCTGCGAGTTGTAAGTGCATGAGCGTGTGTGCGTGCAAGTGCTTGTATGTAACAAATTGAAATACTGCTACGGTGAATAATCATAGGGGGCGAATTGTCCAGGGGCAAATTGTCCGGGGGGCAAATTGTCCTGTCAGCGCCTAATGGCAAGGCTTTAGCAAAGCTATAGGTCCCAACTACCTGCAAAGAGTGCTCTACATAGCAACAGATCCACCACCAGGAAGACCCCTGAACCATCATCTGGAAACACGTCACACGCACACACACACAAAAATGGAAAAAAAAGTTCCAATAAGTTTGGCAGAACTGGATATCCTTGGCTTAACTCATTCGCATCGCAACGATTTTGAATTATTAATTTTTTTAAATCACAAATCACTCCAGCCATACACACAAACGAAACATACATAAACAAAAGGCAAAATGAAAGAAGATTACAGGGTTTTTACTTCAGGTTTAGACATAGGGAAGTACTGGCAGATCAGACTTTTTTTTACAGAGAGAGAATAGACTTTATATAGAAAAAACTCTCTACACCGATTGGTTTCCCCACAACAAACCACTACAAAAGCAAAGTTAGAGGCAAAATTGTGGTCTAAGGGTGTGAAGCGAGTTTAGAAGTGACCAAGGTATGGTGTACGCACAGATTTACTTCCCTTAAAGCAAAAGCGTCAAATTGACAGCTATCTATTCATTCCGGATATATATGGCTTGAATGAGTCAACACAAGCTATGAGTAGTGTGGATGACTAAAAATGTGTCGTCTTGGTGAGAAACGTGGTGAAAATGTGTGGCCCCTGTTCATTACAACCATCAAGCGCAGATCACTGAAAATCTGCAGCAGTCAAGAATTAAAGTGCGTGATTCATCAATTGTCAACTTTTGAAGACTCCCTCCCACTTAAGACCTACTTCACTGATACTTCTTTGTAAGTATTGAAATTACCTCCCTATACAACTCCCTCCCACTTAAGACCTTATTTTGGGATGATTTTTCAAGGTCTTAATAGGGAGGTTCTGCTGTACAGCACAGCATTAGGTTTATGTCTCGTTGCACAGACACACACACACACAGACACAAAGAGAGAGAGAGAGAGAGAGAGAGAGAGAGAGAGAGAGAGAGAGAGAGAGAGAGAGAGAGAGAGAGAGAGAGAGAGAGAGAGAGAGAGAGAGAGAGAGAGAGAGAGAGAGAGAGAGAGAGAGAGAGAGAGAGAGAGAGATGCACACACACAGACACAGAGAGAGAGAGAGAGAGAGAGAGAGAGAGAGAGAGAGAGAGAGAGAGAGAGAGAGAGAGAGAGAGAGAGAGAGAGAGAGAGAGAGAGAGAGAGAGAGAGAGAGAGAGAGAGAGAGAGAGAGAGAGAGAGAGAGAGAGAGACATACGCACACTAACACAGACATACACACACAGACACAAATTAGACACAGACAGACAGACAGACACACACACACACACAGATACATACATACACACAGACAGATACACACACACTAACACAGACACACACACACAGACACAAATTAGACAGACAGACAGACAGACAGATACACACACACACACTAACACAGACATACACACACAGACACAAATTAGACAGACAGACACACACACAGACAGATACATACACACAGACAGACAGACACACACACACTAACACAGACATACACACACAGACAGACAGACAGACACACACACTAGCACAAGTTTCTGTGCACTTAATGGCGCTAAACACACAAATACTACTATCTAGGTCAGTGTTTAAATTCATGCATCTGACTGACTTTGTCATTAAAATAAAAATCAAGTCATAGACATTTTTTAACTTTCAATCCAGACAAAAACCCATTACAGTAGAACCTCCCTCATAAGACCTCCCATTATAAGACAGAACTGGATATTGACATGGATATTGTCCCACATAAGACCTACTTCTCGAGACATTGCCCTTCTTTGTGAGTACAGTGGAACCTCCCTTATAAGACTCCCTCCCACATAAGACCTACTTCTCTGAAACATTGCCCTTCTTTGTAAGTATTAAAATTACCTCCCTTATAAGACCTCATTTTGGATGATTTTTGAAGGTCTTATAAGGGAGGTTCCACTGTATTACAGAGAATCCAGACAACGCCCCAGAGCAAAGAAAGTGTGTGCACACCTTTTACTCTGTGAGAGAACATTACGTGTATCAAAGTATTAGATTTTTTGCATAAAATATCGTGGTTCAGAATTAAAAGGAAAACTGCACGTGAGTGAATTACAGAGTCACAAACAACATCAAAACACAACCCAAACCAGAACATGCAGATTAAACTACATCTACTGAAGCATTAAAACACAAAAGTACTATGTGCAATTTTTGTGTATGTCTCTACATGTGCACAAGGCAAGATTAATAATTACACACACACACACATACACATAAATACACATGCACGCATACACACACAATCACACCAGCAACATTTCATGAGCACATCAGGCAGCATAGAAAATTATGCAGACATTTGTTTCATGTTAATTACAAGAAATTGTTAGGGTTAGTGTAGAAATAGAATTAGGCCGGGTTCACATCAGACCCGTAAGTTCCGTACGGAAAACCCTAAATAAGAGGAAGAAAGAAGGATAAAAGTGTATGCACATAGGGAAAATTCGGACACGTGCGCCAATCTTTTCCCTTCTTTGTTTCACTTATTTATGGATTGCGTACGGGTTTCCGCACGGAATATCCGCTTATGTGTGGAAACGGCCTTAGGATTATCACCACTCTCCACTTCCATACATCTTCATCATCATCAGATTTCGTTCTCACGATCATTGTTGTACTCATCATCATCGCCATCATCATTTCAACCTTACCAAATAACTGTTGTTTGCTGGTGGTGTCCTGGTGCAGGAGTGAGTATACCACCCAGGCAATGCCCAGCACCACAATCGCCAGCAGGACCAGCACCATCACTGTCTCCGTCACACGCGACATCAGGCCCTGTCAGTCACACGGCACATGTCATACCACATGACATGCATCTCATGTCACATCATTTGTCAAAACACACATAATGGTGAAAGTAAAACATTATCTCAATCCTGAAATGACAGGATTTAATTCTCCCGCGCACTTTATCATCATCACCAATCAAGGCCCTGAAATTGATAAAAACTTTTAACCCTTTAGCCACCAGCTATTTTTCAGCACCAAAATACCAATAAACTTACCTGGGTAGAGAAAAGAATATAACTTATTATCTGCAATATTGCAAATTCCTCTGTGACATGTATAACATTAGGCCTATCCTTACCCTCCAAAATTATGAAAATAGGGTCTTCAGATGACAGAACCTGATTTGATGCCTTTTAGTGACATGGGTGTTAAACCATTGTGGTGCAAAAATGCGACATTGGTGGTGAAAGGGTTAAAATCACAAAGCATTGCCACACACACACAAAAATAAAATAATAAAAACCAACCTCCCCCCACCCCTTTTTCCCCCTTACAGTAAATGTTGAACATGGAAAGCTTCCCAGGCAATTTGTTTCAACTCACTTTTGGAGACTAAAAACCAACCCTACTTTTTTTCTTCAAAACACTGACCTTCTTGGAACCGGAAAACCCCTCGGCCTCGGTGAAGAAGTAGGCGAAAGGCATGAGGATGAACAGCGCCAGGTTGGACAGGAAGAAAATGTGATTCCACAAACCTGAAATAAAACTTCTTTTTTTTTAAAGAAGGTCTTAATAGGGAGGTTCTACTGTAATACATTTAAAAAAATCAGATGGGCGTGTCATTTAGACAGACAGACACACACACCTTGGAAGAGAGAAAACCACTGACCCCACCCCTCCACAGACCTGCTTACCCCCTACACAAGTCTCGAGTAGTCTGGATAGCTGAAATGAGTAGTTTTGGCTCAAAATGTGTAGTTTTATTCATTAAACCATCAAACAATGTTCACTGAAAATGAGTAACTAGAGCATTATTTTCAATTTTGAAGAGTAGTAGAGGTCCAAATCGAGTAGAATACTACTCAAAAAGAGTAGAGTAAACAGGTCTGCCTCCATGACAACTTTTTACTTTTCGTCCATACCCTGAATGAGAGATGTGTTCAGCCATTTGACGTAGTAACTGCGTGGGTACTTATTCCACTGATTATTGCATAGACAGACAGACAAACACACCCATACACACCCTGAATGAGAGATGTGTTCAGCCATTTGACGTAGTAGCTGCCAGGGTACATGTAAGACTTCGTTGCTGACAATGGATATGGGCAGAAGAACGACCCCCCTCCACCTCCAATCCCCCTCCCACAAAACCCCACTGATTATCGCATAGACAGACAGACACACACACACACTCCCTGAATGAGAGATGTGTTCAGCCATTTGAATTAGTAGCTGAGTGGGTACATGTGCAAAGCCTCGTTGCTGATGATGGACATAGGCATATAAGAATGCCCCCCCATCCCCTCCCTCTCATTCCCTCAAACCCCACTATCGCATACAGAGACAGACAGACAGACACCACTTCACACAGACAACACACACACCTCCGATGAGAGAAGTGTTCAGCCATTTGACATAACGTAGTAGCTGCGTGGGTACATGTGCAACACCTAATTGCTGAAGATCACACACACAGACACACACCCATACACACCCTGAATGAGAGATGTGTTCAGCCATTTGACATAGTAGCTGCGTGGGTACATGTGGAAAACCTCGTTGCTGACGATGGACATAGACAGGAGAAGAACGGCCCCCCACCCCTCCACCCAAAACCCCACTGATTATCGCATAGACACACACACACACACGAACATACCCTGAATGAGAGAAGTGTTCAGCCATTTGACGTAGTAGCTGCGTGGGTACATGTGCAAGACTTCGTTGCTGACGATGGACATAGGCAGGAGAAGAACGGCTCCCGCTGACACTGATAAGGTGAAGGTACACAACCACAACCTGCGTAACACAACAACACAGTGAATTATTAACAACAACAACACAGTGAATTATTAACAACAACAACAACACAGTGAATTATTAACAACAACAAAGTAACATTATATAACAGAACAATGATACTAACTGATATTAGCATATACTTTTTTGTGTCTAATATCACTTATGGGTGAAGAGACTTAAAACCAAAGAATGAATACACACACACACATGTGCTCGCACACACGCACGCACACACACACACACACACACATAAACAAGTGTGTGTGCGCGCACCCACCCACCCCCAAACACACACACAGATACACACACACACACACAGAGATACATACACACACACACACAGACACACCATACACACACACACACACCACACACACACACAGACACACCACACACAAACCTCACACACAGACACAGACACAGCACACACAAACCTCACACACAGACACACACGAGTTACTTACGCTATCCTGTATACTGCAGCATCTTCTTCACCTGTTCAAACATAACAATTTCTATCAATAATTTCAACTTTACACAGAAATTTCCAACTTATTCCATTAATACATGTATAGCAGAACCCAAAAAATGATTATCAAAAAGTAAGCTCAAGATGACAATAAGCATTTGAAAATTGACATTTTTGATCATTTATAAAATAGAAAGAAAAATGTTCTATAAAATGACAACCATATTTTTCGGACTATATTCTTGTGTAAGAATATTTACACAAAATTCAGATTTTGCTACAATACTTTCTTACTCTAGTAGTAGTACCAGTCATATTACAAGATGCAGAGAGCTTCAGATGTTTTCAAACTTTGTGCGTCATATGACCCCTGACTACAGAAAATGAGGGGTTGTTATTTAAAATGATGGGCCAATAATGTGTTACTGAAACTTTAACCATTTCACTGCCAATGTCGCATTTTTGCACCACAATAGTTTAACACCCATGTCACTAAAAGGCATCAAATCAGGAATTGTTGTCCAAAGACCCTATTTTCTTAATTTTGGGAAGTAAGGATAGGCCTAATAATGTAATATTATACATATCACAGAGGAATTCGCAACATTGCAGGCAAAATTGTGGTCTAAGGGAGCAAAGTGAGTTTAAAAGTGACTAAGGTATGGTGTGCACACAGATTTACTTCCCTTGTAGCAAATGCATCAAATTGACAGCTATCTATTAATTCCGGACATATATGGCTTAAACGAAAAATAAAAGAATAGAATAATTGGGAGAGTGAGGGGAGGAGGGGATGGCTTTTGGCACGGCATGATCGTTTGTTGATGTGTCTTTCGCTTAGAAGTACCGCTTGCTAGGCTGACACAGAATGGCCTGCTAGGCCAACACTGCTGTGCTTCTTCTTCTTCGATCACTCAAACAGATTCCTGTCAATTATGAGTGTAGATGTGTCATGCTGCCATTATGCGCCTAACTAAGAAATAGTTAGGCCCAGCAGGTCCGACTTCGGCTGGAGGATATCTTTTTGAAAATGCTTCGTGAAAAAAGGCAGGAGAATAGACCGGTTAGGCAGAAAGATAGTAGATGACAGTAAGCAAAGGGAAAAGGCAGAATCAAAGAGTGACAGACGAGAGGAAGTTACAAGCACAGAACTTCCAGAAGGTGGGGGAACTATTTATACAAAAGACCCCCCGGAATCCCCACGGGGGACTGCTGTGCTGATGATAGCGAGACTCTCCGGTTGGTGTCACCTGCTTCTTCTTCTTCGATCGCTCAGACAGTTTCCTGTCAATTATGAGCGCAGATGTGTCATGCTGCCGTTATGCGCCTAGTGCCTAACTAAGAAATAGTTATGCCCAGCAAGTCCAACTTCGGCTGGAGGAAATGTTTTCGAAAGTGTTTCGTGAAAAAAGGCAGGAGAATGGACCGATAAAGACAGAAAGATAGTAGATGACAGTAAGCAAAGGGAAAAGGCAGAGTCAAAGAGAGTGACAGATTAGAAGAAGCTACAAGCACAGAACTTCCAGAGGGTGGGGGAACTATTTATACAAAAGACCCCCCGGTATCCCCACGGGGAGGTTGGTGTCACCAACGATCAACTGAGTGAGAGATTAAAATGAATTGTGAAAAACGTCTGTGTCACTGGGACGCACGGCACTGACATTAAAGGGTCCCTTTGGGATTTTAGTGCTTCAGGGACTCTGGCGGTGGAGGTATGAGTGTGTGTCATGGGAAACACTGACCTGCATACATATCTTCTTTATCGGCTCTGCGGCGAAACTGACAGATGGTGATGTAGGAACTCACATACAGAGCCATGAAGAGCAGTAGCGAGATCTGCAATAAAAAACAAACAACAAACATCATAAACTGACATACAGAGCCATGAAGAGCAGTAGCGAGATCTGCAATAAAAAACAAACAACAAACATCATAAACTGACATACAGAGCCATGAAGAGCAGTAGCGAGATCTGCGATACAAAACAAACAACAAACATCATAAACTGACAAACTGACATACAGAGCCATGAAGAGCAGTAGCGAGATCTGCGATACAAAACAAACAACAAACATCATAAACTGACAAACTGACATACAGAGCCATGAAGAGCAGTAGCGAGATCTGCGATACAAAACAAACAACAAACATCATAAACTGACATACAGAGCCATGAAGAGCAGTAGCGAGATCTGCGATACAAAACAAACATCATAAACTGACAAACTGACATACAGAGCCATGAAGAGCAGTAGCGAGATCTGCGATACAAAACAAACATCATAAACTGACAAACTGACATACAGAGCCATGAAGAGCAGTAGCGAGATCTGCGATACAAAACAAACATCATAAACTGACAAACTGACATACAGAGCCATGAAGAGCAGTAGCGAGATCTGCGATACAAAACATACATCATGAACTGACATACAGAGCCATGAAGAGCAGTAGCGAGATCTGCAATAAAAAAACATACATCATGATCTGTCACACACACTGAAAATGTAAAAAAAAAAACAATTGACACAAACTCACTTACAATACAGTAGTGCCGTTCTGCAACACATACAGAAGACAATAACGAACTAGCAGTAGCATGCAGCACTTTGCCCAGAATGCACACCACTAACTGACAAATGAACTAGCATGCAGCACTTTGCCCAGAATGCACACCACTAACTGACAAATGAACTAGCATGCAGCACTTTGCCCAGAATGCACACCACTAACTGACAAATGAACTAGCATGCAGCACTTTGCCCAGAATGCACACCACTAACTGACAAATGAACTAGCATGCAGCACTTTGCCCAGAATGCACACCACTAACTGACAAATGAACTAGCATGCAGCACTTTGCCCAGAATGCACACCACTAACTGACAAATGAACTAGCATGCAGCACTTTGCCCAGAATGCACACCACTAACTGACAAATGAACTAGCATGCAGCACTTTGCCCAGAATGCACACCACTAACTGACAAATGAACTAGCATGCAGCACTTTGCCCAGAATGCACACCACTAACTGACAAATGAACTAGCATGCAGCACTTTGCCCAGAATGCACACCACTAACTGACAAATGAACTAGCATGCAGCACTTTGCCCAGAATGCACACCACTAACTGACAAATGAACTAGCATGCAGCACTTTGCCCAGAATGCACACCACTAACTGACAAATGAACTAGCATGCAGCACTTTGCCCAGAATGCACACCACTAACTGACAAATGAACTAGCATGCAGCACTTTGCCCAGAATGCACACCACTAACTGACAAATGAACTAGCATGCAGCACTTTGCCCAGAATGCACACCACTAACTGACAAATGAACTAGCATAGTCAGAGGAATGAACAGCCATGAGATATTAACAGAGGACAATAAACGGACAAACAAGCATACAAACGGGGGCTATTCTGCAACAGATGGACAACAATCAACTGACAAATGAACAGATTAACACTAGTAACAGACAATTATTTACATACTGGTAAGTGCAATGAACAGCTGCAGAAAAATAAAATGAATGAGAAATGTGTTACAAGTCTGTTTGGCACTAAATAAAAATAAAACAATTAACCGTGTAAGTAAGAATAAAGATGTGAACTGGAAACAGACAGTGGAGAGGGACCTGAAGCTTGTCAGTAGAGGCTGGAGTGACATGGACATGATGAACTGGAAACAGACAGTGGAGAGGGACCTGAAGATTGTCCAGACGCTGGGGTGACACTGACATGATGAACTGGAAACAGACAGTGGAGAGGGACCTGAAGATTGTCCACAGACGCTGGAGTGACATGGACATGATGAACTGGAAACAGACAGTGGAGAGGGACCTGAAGATTGTCCACAGACGCTGGAGTGACATGGACATGATGAACTGGAAACAGACAGTGGAGAGGGACCTGAAGATTGTCCACAGACGCTGACAATAGTGACATGGACATGATAAACTGGAAACAGACAGTGGAGAGGGACCTGAAGATTGTCCACAGACGCTGGAGTGACACTGACATGATGAACTGGAAACAGACAGTGGAGAGGGACCTGAAGCTTGTCCACAGACGCTGGAGTGACATGGACATGATGAACTGGAAACAGACAGTGGAGAGGGACCTGAAGCTTGTCCACAGACGCTGGAGTGACATGGACATGATGAACTGGAAACAGACAGTGGAGAGGGACCTGAAGCTTGTCCACAGACGCTGGAGTGACATGGACATGATGAACTGGAAACAGACAGTGGAGAGGGACCTGAAGCTTGTCGACAGATGCTGGAGTGACATGGACATGATGAACTGGAAACAGACAGTGGAGAGGGACCTGAAGCTTGTCAGTAGAGGCTGGAGTGACATGGACATGATGAACTGGAAACAGACAGTGGAGAGGGACCTGAAGCTTGTCAGTAGAGGCTGGAGTGACATGGACATGATGAACTGGAAACAGACAGTGGAGAGGGACCTGAAGCTTGTCCACAGACGCTGGAGTGACATGGACATGATGAACTGGAAACAGACAGTGGAGAGGGACCTGAAGCTTGTCCACAGACGCTGGAGTGACATGGACATGATGAACTGTAAACAGACAGTGGAGAGGGACCTGAAGCTTGTCCACAGACGCTGGAGTGACACTGACATGATGAACTGGAAACAGACAGTGGAGAGGGACCTGAAGCTTGTCCACAGACGCTGGAGTGACATGGACATGATGAACTGGAAACAGACAGTGGAGAGGGACCTGAAGCTTGTCCACAGACGCTGGAGTGACATGGACATGATGAACTGGAAACAGACAGTGGAGAGGGACCTGAAGATTGTCCACAGACGCTGGAGTGACACTGACATGATGAACTGGAAACAGACAGTGGAGAGGGACCTGAAGATTGTCCACAGACGCTGGAGTGACATGGACATGATGAACTGGAAACAGACAGTGGAGAGGGACCTGAAGCTTGTCCACAGACGCTGGAGTGACATGGACATGATGAACTGGAAACAGACAGTGGAGAGGGACCTGAAGCTTGTCCACAGACGCTGGAGTGACATGGACATGATGAACTGGAAACAGACAGTGGAGAGGGACCTGAAGCTTGTCCACAGACGCTGGAGTGACATGGACATGATGAACTGGAAACAGACAGTGGAGAGGGACCTGAAGCTTGTCGACAGCTTGACTGCCTCATACGTCGATCGACGTGGGAGCACCTAGGCTAAGTCTAAGTCTAAGTACCGGTAAGAATAAAGATGCTTTGAAAAGTAAAGTGAGTTTATTTTGGGCACCGATCCAAAGGTTTCAAATATTGAAAGAGAAAATGACCAGGCTCCAAGTCCAAACTGTCAGCCGCTAGAACTGAAGTAGAAAGCATACATCTACAGTGGAACCTCCCTATTAAGACCTTCCCTATTAAGACTCCTTCTTAGATGTGACCCCAAAAAATATTCACCGATCTTTACCCCTTCCTATCCGAACTGCTTAGTGACCTCATCCCTACGAGAATGAGCTTAAAGACACACTGACCCAGCACAATTAAGTCCCTTGTTTTTATCTGGGTAGCTGTGACCCACATACAAATGTCCCCAACTTCAAATTGAGGCTGCTCTTTAAAATTATGTTTCGTTTTCAATTTTGGGACATTTGTATGCGAGTCAAACCTGGTCAAAACAATATTTCTTACCAGCTATAAGAGGGAAAACCTGTGAAACCCGTGATCTGGTGGGTCTTTAAGACCCCTCCCTTTTAAGACCTAACTTTAGCTGATTTTTCAAGGTCATATTAGGGAGGTTCCACTGTAATATCATCTACTGATCTTGCCAGAAAAAAGAGCTGGTGTGCAAACACTGAATGCAGCTTAGCATTATATTGTGAAGTGTGCTTGACAGTAGAGTGAAAGCAATGTAAACACTCCATGTGGAAAACTATAGTAGTCTGGATAAAATTAAAACTAAAATGTGTGGCTTGGTGAGTGGCTGACATTATGCATTCATAGGTGTCTTGTGGGCATGTGCATACAGAGACACAGACAGATAGACAAACACACACATATCATGTACATGCATACAACCACATAAAAACATACACAGACACACATACACAGACACACACGCACATAGCATACACACACACGCACGCACGCGCACACACACACACTAACCCCTCCCAACACACACAGTCACACACACAGTCACACACTAACCCCTCCCAACACACACACACAATCTATACAGAAAAAAGTAGACTAAACAACAAACAGTAATATTAAAAAAAATTGTAAGTTGGCACACATAAATTATTAAAACTTAAATTAATTTACAGGTCAAAGGCATACATGATACATGTGACTATCTTTCATTGTTCTTTGTGCTGCAGCCATGGGGATTAGTTGGCATAGTTTGCCTGTCTGGGGACCTTCCCCAGTGCCAGCTACAGGTCCCAAATTGCCTTAGGCTGAGAGAGTTTGAATGTGGGTCCCAGGCTACTAGGCAAAACATCTCCACTATTTATCAACAATGAAGACGTGGAGTCTTTCGGATGAGACGATCAACCGAGGTCCCCCCAAACATTTCATGACGCGCCTCTGGCTGCGACGCGCTCTCCAGGTGGGAGCAACCCGAATTTCAGACGCCTCTGTGAGTATAATGTACCTAACCTAACAAATTCCAGCCCAGCCCTTTAGAATAGCAGTCCCACCCTGTGCTGTCTGGAGTGGAAATTGTGGTTATGGGAAAAGACACAATGCATGCTTAACTATTGAACATTTGGGAAGCTTCATTAACAAGGGTTAAACCTGACAATTTAAAAAAAAAAGGAAATGGGGCAACGCCCCCATGAAGCTGGGCACTTTTAATCAATTCAAAGCAATTTTGATGCATAAGGCTGAGGTGCTGGCTCTCCAGACAGCAGTGGAGTACATGAAGGGCAACAGGCCTACCAAGACTGTAGTTTTGACAGACTCCAAGGCAGCTCTTCAGTCACTGACTTCTGATGCCCCGGACAGAAGCTACAGAAGAACCTGTTCTCCCTTCCTGAAGGATGCATGTAGTCCTGCAGTGGATCCCAGCCCACTGCGGAATTCAAGGAAATGAGATGGCGGACCAATTGGCCAAGACTGGGAGCAAAAAACAACAACAACCGTCTTCCTCCACTTACAACCAAGACGCTGCTAGAAGAAACAGGCTGAAAGCAGAATGGAGGAGGACAAAGGGCGATTATGACCCAGTTGCCGACCCCATCAACCATATCCAACGCAGCGGGCAGACTACCATCTTCAGACTGAGGACGGGCCACTGTGGCTTACGTGCCCACCTGAAGCGTATTGGCGTCACCCCATCAAGCTCCTGTGACTGTGGGGCAGAACAGACAGTTCACCATGTCCTCCAGGACTGTCCCCTGTTGGCGGTGCGAAGGGAGCAGATCTGGCCGCAGGAGGTGCCAACCGCCAGCAAGCTGTGGGGAACGGCAGAAGACCTGTGCCGCACTGTCCAGTTTACGACCGCATGTGGACTGAGACCTTAGCACTGCCAGATTGATCGCAAGAGAGAGAGAGATGCATAATCGGGGTTCTTATACAATGGCAATCAGGTTTTCGCTTACAGCAAAGCTGTTTTTATTATTTTGTTGTTCACTTGTTCCAAATTTTTTTTAAGGAATTCCGTCTACAGATTTTTCCAAAAAAGGATTTCCTTCTTGCTGATGGGACCCGGAGATACACCATACAACCATGACTGCCCTATCAACATGAGAGCAGCCCTGCTCCAGCCCTGGAAGTCTGTGTTGTGTTACTGGGGAACAGTTACTGGGGAGGTAGTTTTAATACTTACAAAGAAGGGCAATGTGTCACTGTCAGAGAAGTAGGTCTTATATGGGAGGGAGTCTTATATTATAATGGGAGATCTTACATAATATAAGGGAGGTTCCACTGTACTAAAGTAGCGCACTGGGCAAGACACAACTTTCCTAACTTCCTCTCCCCTTCACCTCCTAACTTCCCTTCCCTCAACTTTCCTTAGACACCTCCCCCCTCCCTTCCCGAAAACCATTTGTCAACATTGCCCTGCATACATACATTGACACAATTCTCCTTTCTGAGGTGTTCATGCTTCAGTGACTGCATTCAAGGAATGCTCCATCTGCTCAAGGACCACTTAGTGATTTACACTTGCTCACTCTGAGTCACTGTTTACGGTACTTTGTGGGCAAGTCACAGATCAAGGTGCTATCTACTTTTTATATTATATATACATATATGTGTGTGTAAGAAACTGAGTATGTGTGTATGTAACTATGTGTGTGTGTGTGTGTGTGTGTGTGTGTGTGTGTGTGTGTGTGTGTGTGTCTGTGTGTGTGTGCATGTGCGTGATAGGGGTGGTGGGGAATCATAACTGGTTGTTGAAGGCTTCCACTGTGACTGATATCACTGCTACTCAACGGTCTGTAGATTCCTCTCACCAAGACTTATCACACCCCCGGAATGAACTTTATATTCAACCCTGATTGGACAATTCAGAACTTGTTACTCAGACTATTGAAGGAAGGTGGATGATAAAAGGAAGAAGATTATTTTTAATGATAAAATTTGGTGTTGGGGTGGGGTTGGGGGTGAGGGGGTAGCTGCAAGCGCAACAGCACAGCTAAAGCAGTAAAGGGATTCAGGATTCCCTCAGAAAGTTGCCCACTAAGCAATTACTAACTCTGTGTGAGGATGAAAGAAGTACCTGCGGTCATACTTATAAACTATTTTTAAAAAACTACTAATACAGTAATAGAATACTCAGTAATAGTAATACCAAACTAGCACAAACCTTTTTCACTAACCGTATTACTAACGCATGGAATAACCTTCCAAACGAAGCAGTAAATGCACTGTCACTAAATGCATTCAAAAACTCATTTAATAGATCAATATTTCCACAATATTGTGTATTCTGCAAATTTAAACAAATTAGACAAGTAAAGCACGACTGCCTAGAAGGCTTAGAGGGGATCTTATTCAAGCATATAAAATTGTGCATAATCTTGATTATACAAATTTCAAAAGAATTTTTCATAAAATGTACAGTAGACAAAACAAGAAATAGTGATGGTAAGTTGTTTCTTAACAGATCTAATAGTAATACTAACACCCACAAACAATTTTTTACTAACCGTGTTGTTCATATGTGGAATGATCTACCAATTAACATAAAGAATGCACCTAGCATTAATGAATGCAAAACTCTTTTGGACGAAAACCCAAATTTGAAAACAAAATTTAAATGTTTCGATGAATAAAAAAAACCCACAAAAAACCATTCTCTTATTTTTAAAAAGATTGTTGTTGTTTTTTATTAGTTTTTGATCTAACAGTAGAGACGCAAACCACTAAATAATTTGTCAAGTCAAATTCATTGAGAAGGGGTGTAATAAGGGCCGAGAGGCCTATACATAACCCTACACCACCTACCTACCTACCTTGTACCTGCCTAAGTAGTCGATCAGTGCCGATACAACATTTTTAAAAATAATTTAAAAAATCTTCTTCTTCTTGCATATATATATATATATACTGATAATGTGATATAGCGTCCTCCATCAACAATTTGATGATTATGACGGGATTGACGCTTAGGCTAAGTTAGAGGGCAAAATCTATGAATCAATCTAGAGGGCAAAATTAAATTTTTCTCTTTTTCGTACTACCCCCTAAAGTGCAGCAGAACCTTCAACGTGTTGAAGTTGGCTGCCTAAGGAGAAGAAGAAGAAGAAGAAGAAGAAGAAGAAGAAGAAGAAGAAGAAAGGCTGAAAAAGGTGCCACGATATGATTTTAATATGATATGAAATATATATATAAATCATCAATGTATTCATTTTCATTCATTCTAGTCAACCAGTAGTACTAGTAGTAGTAGTAGTAGTAGATAGGGACACAATAAGCCGTCTGTATAAACAGATCTGTATCTCATCTGTATTCAACGTCAAGCTTTTTCATTGTTAGATCACTGGTCAGACATAGAATATTATCACATTTATAGCCTCTTAACATATATATAAATGCACTCAAATTGGCAGAATAATTAACATCAGACAAATTCATTGGTAATCTATGAATTTGTTCTTAGGCCTACTTCCATTTTCTAGTCCACTCAGCAGTCAGCGACTCTACACTAAAACTTACGATGTGCTCTCTCACAGCATTGTGGAAAATCTGTTCCTGTAGAGTCACTTCTGGGTCATCCATTTCTTCCAGAACCAAGCTAACCTTCTCGAATAAAACAAAACTGCTGAAAAATCACAGATACTACAAACGCCCCATTCACGTCTTTGTGGTTTGATCTTTTGTGTGCCAGCGAAGTAATCCACGCATTGTTTTCATTCCGCCATTTAAATTAGCATTGCTCCCACAATGCCACGCGAGAAAACACACTCATCCGGAATCACACACACAGTGTCATTTTGTTCTCGACTGCCGAGGAGAGCAGACGTCTCTTGGAAGGGAGCTAGTTGACCTAGTAAGCTATCTCACTCTGTTATCATGTTTTCTGATTATATTTGAACGATTAGTTTAAATTGAATTTTTGTTCCATTGATAAGATGTTATTGTTAATTGATTGAAGTATGTTTGTCTGGCATTGAGTGATTGACAAGCATGTTTTAGTTGAATGGATGTTTCTAAATTTATCCTCCATTATTCAACAGAGAATTGCCTCCCGTGGGTTACGAACTTATGTCATCATGTTCCTGTTCTAGTTCCAGCCTACTTTTGATTTCTACTTTCAGTTTGAGTGAAAAAAATTTTTTTTAGACTTTTGACTGTGCAAAAAAAAGAAAAAAGTTTCAAGTTCAAGACTGAATATTTTGTGTTAGAAATGTTCTTACAAAAAAAAAAAGAGACTAAAAGAAAGCCCAATTATGTTTTCGAACACTACACTGTAACTTGATAATCCAGGGGAAAATTTGCTGATTATGTCCTGATTCCCCCCATGGTTTCCTTCATACAAACAGTTCATGAAGACTATGGTGAAAGGCTGCACAAGCTGGATTTGCCATCCTTGAAATACAGGAGGCTGCGAGGAGACCTGATAAATGTTTATAAATTTTTTAACAATACTGACTTTACTAACAAAAGATTGTTTCAGCCCTCGAACTATTCGAAAACTAGAAACTGTGAATTAAAAATACTAATAAATACAGCAGAACTAACATTAGAAAACATTTTTTTGCTAACAGAGTTGCCAAGTATTGGAATAAATAACCTCTCTGCACAAATCAAGCTTGCACCAAACCTTAACCAGTTTAAAAACCTCCTGGACAAAGACCCTAAATTGACAGAATTGAGATACCAACATGACTGATTGAGTCATCAAAAACCATCACAGCTGTGCCCAATACTACAAAAACTAAATACAATTGAAAGGGCACTTCAGAGGTCGCGAGGCCTAGTTGCCCTCATTACCCTGACCTAGTTCCCCACCTTCTGGAAATTCTGTGCTTGTAACTTCCTCTAACCTGTCACTATCTTTGACTCTGCCTTTTCCCTTTGCTTACTGTCATCTGCTATCTTTCTATCTTACTGGTCCCCCACATAGCACAGGCAGGGCGGCCCGACTGTGGATGAATACCTTCTTCTTCTTCACCTCAGCAGCCAACTTCATCAGGTTGAAGATTCTGCTGCACTTTCAAAGCAAGCGGACAGAGAGCGGTTAACACAGGCGGCCCACAGTCGGTTTTGCAAATCGTTTTGCAAGCGGCCCCAGAGCGGGCTATGTCAGATGCCGCTTGGCATCTGAGTGTGAGCCTACTGTGTAAAGGGCATAGCCGCTTGATGTCCGATATAAGGCCTACATAATATCCTCCGAAGTTGGAGTGTGGCTGTCCATGTGGTGGGGTAATCAAAAGGCAGTGGCAATTTAACCTCGTATGGCTAAATAGAATTCAGGCTATTTTGCCTCACTCTCTCTGTCTTTCTCTTTGTCATTTTCTGTTTGTCTGTAGGTTTATGTCTCTCTAGTCTCTCACTGTCTGTCTCTATCTTTCTCTGCCTCTCTCTCTCTCTCTCTCTCTCTCTCTCTCTCTCTCTCTCTCTCTCTCTCTCTCTCTCTCTCTCTCTCTCTCTCTCTCTCTCTCTCTCTCAGTTTCAGCTTCAGTTTCTCTCTGTATCTCTTTCTCTCTCTGTGGGTCTATGTCTCTCTTTGTGAGTCTCTCTTTGGCTTTCTCTAAACTCTTTCTCTCTCTGTGGGTCTCAGTCTCTGTTTCTCTCTCTTTGTGTCTGTGTCTCTCTTTGTCTCTGTCTCACCCTTTCTTTCTATGTGTGTCTCTGTCTCTCCCTGTCTCAGTCTATATATCTCTGTCTCTCTCCCTCGGAGTCAGAGAGACAGAAAGAAATACAGAGAGGGAGACAGAGAAAGATACAGAGAGAGAAAGACAGAGATACAAAGAGAGAGAAATATAGAGACATAGACTGAGACAGGGAGAGAGGGAAAGAGAAGCATAGACAGAGAGTGAGACATAGACAGAGAAAGAGTCTGAAATGGAGGTGATGTCCCAAGGCCCAGATCATAGAACACAGTCTGTTAACTCTGAAAATGTCCGGTTGTGTTCCTGCTGTCAGGACAAAATTAATGTTCTATAGAACTCTAATAACTTCTAATAGAACTTCTATTGTCAGTATTGAAATTTAAACGCCGAGAAGATCTTTGACCAGGTGGCACTGCTCAAGTGGCAACACTACTTTCGCAGGCTCGTAAATAATGTGTATGTTTTTGATATAGTTTATGAAGCCTATGATTGTGTGTCTTAATTTCTTCAGGGATTAATACAAATTATTTGAATTGAATTGACCACTGTCTATGTGTTAATTGCTGTTCGTGTGGATTTCAGACGGAATAACCATCATGGCTGACCATTCAGCTCGACCGGGGCGATTCCTGTTGCTGTACGGCTCCCAGACCGGTCAGTCGCAGGCCATAGCTGAGGAGATTTTTGACCGCTCCCACAAACATGGCCTGGTGCCGGACCTTCACTGCATGAGCATGATGGACAAAAAGGTCAGTGACTGACTGAGTCGGTAGTTTACCTTTAGCCACAACTGGTTTTCTTCTTCTTCTTCTTCTTCTTCTTCTTCTTCTTCTTCTTCTTCTGCGGAGAATGGGCCAATAAGTCAGAAAGATAGTAGATGATAGAGAGCAAAGAGAAAAGGCAGCGAGTCAAAGAGGGTGGCAGATTAGAGGAAGTTACAAGCACAGAAATTCCAGAAGGGTGGGGAACTATTTTTATGAAAGACCCCCCCCCAGTATCCCCACGGGGAGAGACTCGTGGATGGGGCGGGGTCGTCCAGCTCCCCCCTGTATGGCATCCACCCAGTGACCCACTGCCCCCAACTGGTTTAAATCACGCAGGTTTGGTCTTCATCATCATCATCATCATCATCATCATCATCATCATAGTCATCATTATCCGGCAGTGGGTGGAGGCTTCGTGCCTTCATTCGGGAGCTGGACGACCCTGTCCTCCATGAGTCTCTCCCACGTGGGGTACCAGGGAGTCTTTTGTTCAAATAGTTCCCCCACCTTCTTGAAGTTCTGTGCTTGTAACTTCTTCTAATCTGTCCCTCTCTTTGACTCTGCCTTTTCCCTTTGCTTTCTGTCATCTACAGTGGAACCTCCCTTTAAGATGTACTTCTCTGAGACATTGCCCTTTGTGGGTATTAAAGTTACCTCCCTTATGCAACTCCCTCCCACTCATGTATTTCAATGTGTTTTATCATGTGTTTCAATGTGTTTTATCATATATTTCAAGGTGTTTTCCCATGTATTTCAAGGTGTTTTATCTTGTATTTCAAGGTGTTTTACCCCATGTATTTCAAGGTGTTTTACTATGTATTTGAAGGTGTTTTATCATGTATTTCAAGATGATTTATCCTTGCAGTTCCAGGTGGAAAAAGAGCGGTGTGTGGTGATCGTTACCTCCACCACAGGGGATGGAGATCCCCCCGACACCGCCATCAAATTCGTCCGACGCTTCAACCGCAAGATCCTGCCCCCCGATTTCCTGGCCAACGTCAAGTATTCTGTGTTAGGTCAGTAGATTTAGCTCAGTCAGACCTGCCTACTGCTACGATTTGGCTGTAGCAGCTACGAAAAATAAAGCTTTGCTACGGAGCTACGGCAACCTTAACGTTGTTACGGGGGAAAAAAATTGCAGATGCATTTTATTTTTGCTTGTGCCATTCCCGGTTTTGTCTGTTTCCAAGAGCAGACGCGCTATAACCTAGTCATGGCGGTAGAGACGATTGCTGTCGACATGTTCAATCGGCGAAACATAAGCAATCATTTGTGGATGCTACTGAAAAATTTGCCATGCTACTGAAAATTGATGGCTGGGCTACTGATTGGAAACATTCCAAGTAGGCAGGTCTGCACCAGGGAAGTAATGTTTTTGATTGTTTATTATTAGTAACATTTCTTAAGTATTGTCCAACGCTTCAACCGCAAGATCCTGCCCCCCAATTTCCTGGTCAACGTCAGGTATTCTGTGTTAGGTCAGTAGATTTTGCTCAGTTTATTTCCACCAGGGAAGTAATGGATTTTTTTTTAATTGTTAATTAAGTATTAGTAACATTGAGTGGTCGAGTAGTTAGAGCGTTCGGCTGCGGTGCAGAAGGTCGCGGGTTCGGGTCCAGCTTGGAGTTGGATTTTTCTGGCCTGAAAACCCTCTGTCCACCCAGCAGTGAATGGGTACCTGATTCGTTCAGGGAAGGTTAAAGGTGGCGGAAGGAGAGGGATGGGCTCCGCCTTCCATGATGCCGTGCCCTTGACACAGTGAACCTCTGACAGTTCACTGCCCCTACGGCCGATAGGCTATGGGACACCTTTACCTTTACCTTCCATGATGCCATGCCCTTGACCCAGTGAGCCTCTGACAGTTCACTGCCCCTACGGCCGATAGGCTATGGGACACCTTTACCTTTTACCTTAACATTGCTTAAGTAGACTGACAAGTTCGTCTGTTGCTTCAACTGAGAGACCTGCCCAATGTCAAGTATTCATTCTGTCTTAGGTCAGTAGATTTTTCTTCCTCTTGAGAATGTAACATTGTTCTTCAAGTATTTTGTAAAGTTTGTTTAGGGATTTAGTCGAAAAGATCTTGTTTCCAGTTAGTTGGCCAATGTCAAATCTTCCATCTTCAGGTAGTAAACGCAACATAATTTGTGTTTAACCCCAACACCATAGGCCATATGGCCATAATGGGTAAGGTACATATGTGTCCGGTTTTCAGTTTTCACTGGTCTCCCCGCTGCGTACAGACGACACATTCCGATTTCGGAGGAGCTCAAAGGATAAAAATTATTTGGAAGATTTTTTTATTTAAAAGGCAGGAGTATGGGCCGATAAATCAGAAAGGTAGTAGATGATAGAAAGCAAAGGGAAAAGCAGAGTAAATGTGAGTGACAGATTAGAGGAAGTTACAAGCACAAACTTCTATTTTTACGAAAGACCCCCCAGTATCCCCACGGGGACAAAGGAGATTAAAACTACAGCAATTTCTGCAGTAGAACGCCAAGAACATTGACCACCGCTTTATTGAGCTTGTAATACAAAAGAACAAACTGTTGATACAAGGGTAAAGTTGTGTAGCTGTTAACTCTTCTAACGCAATGTATTTTTTGTTGTTGTTGACGTGTTTGCATTTCAACGGACAAGAAGTGGAGTAATTTGTTTCCCCCGAGTGAGTGCACATGCGTTACTTTAACGGAAAAAAATCACTGACATATTAAGGTCTACAAATAGACGAACACATGGCAGGGTACTTGGCGTGAATGTCTCTGCATTATTTTGGTGGGAGTGTAGAGTGATGTACTGGGCGAATGCATCCGCCCATCGTGCTAGAAGAGATCAAGGAAGTGACACTATGTTGCATTCTGTTGTTTTTATCTATTGACCAGGTCTGGGAGACTCCAACTACAGCAGTTTCTGCAACAACGCCAAGAACATCGACCGACGCTTCAGTGAGCTGGGGGCCCAGCACTTCCACCCCTCAGCCTTTGCCGATGAAGTGGATGGGTAGGGGCTCCACACTTTCTGTTCAGACATGGTAGTGGGGGCAAAGTGGGTTTCGCTGAAGAATATCCAACCGATTCTGCATTTCATTTGAAAGATGTCGACTCAAACTAAAATGATGAAGTTGGGCGTCAAAATGAAGAAGAAGAAGAAAAAGAAGCACTAGGATCACAAATCTGGAAACGTGTGGCGTGAACTAGGCTGCGCACGACTGCTAACTTCGGCGGGAAGTTGCTTGTTCAGTCATTCACATCCGGTTCCGCGAAGCGATTGCATAGGTTTTAGCGCACATAATTTTTAGGCAGCGAGCAAATTTTGACCCCGGCTTTTTTTCTTTTTTGGGGTCAAATTTTCACTTAGGTTAAACCACTGAACCAATCTGAACGAAACTTGGCAGAATTATTCTTTAGGGTGTCTAGATGCTGCCCATGACATTTTGAAGGGGCCAATAGCACAGTGAGAGCTTAGGGCCCCCTTTTGTTTGCCTAGCAAGCCATGTTAAAACTACTGCCTGCCTACTACTCAGAAGGCTTAGTCAGTGACAGCCAACCAGCCAACTCAAGTGTCACTTGAGTGTGTGTGTGTTAGGACTGCAACACGTTGGCTCCACCCCTTTCACCACCTTGCCTAACAAGTTAGCCCTATATGAATGACCAGGTTTGCTATGTAATGGGAAGGGGGAGGGAGGGTTAGGATTGGGTAGTGGGAAGAGGGTTAAGTTTGTGGGGTGGGGGGAGGGGGGAGGTGGAAGGAGGAGAGTTGGTCAAGTTGGCTTGGGGGTGAGGGGTGGGGGTATGGTTATCATAGTGTAGTGAGTACTCAGTAGCGATAGTCTCCCTTGGTGAGTGTGTGTGTGTGAGGGAGAGTACAATGTGTGTGGGTGTTGCTGGTAACTGGGACTACGTTTATATGGTGTTGCCATCTTGTTCTTAGTTATTTTATTGTAAGTTATCGCTTTTTCGTGCGCCTTTCTCGTCTGTCTCCCTCTCTGTCGCTTTCCCTCCCGCCCCCACTCTCTCTCTCTCTCTCTCTCTCTCTCTCTCTCTCTCTCTCTCTCTCTCTCTCTCTCTCTCTCTCTCTGTAGTCTCTCTCTCTCTCCCCTCCATTCAAATCACCATCTCACGAACATGGCTGATTCAAAATGTTGCAGTTTTTTTTTTCTTTTTCTTTTTCTTTTTCTTTTTCTTTTTCCCCCTTCAGGCTGGATGTAGCGGCAGACCCCTGGATCTACTCCCTGTTCCCGGCACTGCAGAAGTTGGTCGGCTGCTGCTCCGACCCGCACGCCCCCCGCCGCAGCATGTTGGATGATGCCCCGTCCAACGACATCGGCGGTGGCGATTCTTGCAACAGTAACGCTTCGGAGGGCGGTTCTAACAATGACAGACCTTCGGTGGCGGTTATTTTGAACAAGATCTCTTCTGTCACTGAGGAGACGGAGAAAGATACGAGTGATTCAGGGAAACGTGTTAGTGATGACTCGGAGAGCTTTAGAACAGAGTCTTTGACGAAAACAGACGGTAAACAAACGAAATCAGACGTTGAACAGACAAAAAACGATAGTATAAATATATCGGACAGTAACGTTGAACAGACAAAAACCGATAGTATAAATATCTCAGACGGTAACGTTTCACAGACTGAACTTCAAACCTTGGAAAACGGAGTTGCAGAAACGGAAATAGCGAACAAGAACAACAACTCTGACAGTGGCGTAACACCTCAAGAAGAAGTGGCTGATTTTCTGGAGATGAAAGCGCCTGCGACGTTGGACGCCCCTTCTCTAGGAGTGTCGGACTCAGATTTGTCCGAGAAGATGCTCACCCTGCCTGCCGCCACTCCAACTTTCCTGACCTTGACCTACTTGTCCGCTGATGAGGTGAGTTGTGGAGAATGTGAGGATTTTATGACAATTTTAACACTGAACCGTGACCGTGGGAGACACACCTTGCCCTTGCGGCTTATTCTTCCCTGGTTCAGTCATGCGCTGTGGGTGCAGCCTTGAGCTGTACTCATGATCGTGTGCACTGAACCGCCAGTGGCCTCTCAGCAGACGACGCTGACGAAGGGAGCGCGACGCCACCCCGAAAGCTCCGAGGTGAGCCTATACTTTTGCTGAGTGAAACTGTTATAAATAAAATTTGTTTTATCAATTTTAGCATTGTCAGGGTTCGTAGCAGTTGGGAAGGTTTGGGAAGGTTTGGGGAGAATAGACTTCATTTTCAAGGCCCATGAAAGTTTGTGAAAAATGAAAAACCAAGAGTAGTGTCTTTGAAAGTTTGTGAATTTTGAGCTTCTGTCAAATCTTCATCAATCTGCCCCCCAAATCGCCCAGGACCATAATTTTGAATCATCGTGCCAAGAAAAAAAATTATAATTATGAAATAAAATGAATATTTTGATGCATACGATCGGTGAGACTTACTTTCGATTTTTAACCGGAATTGGCGCGAGTTGCTTCCCTTTAAAGACATCCGGGTCTTTACACGTACCGCACAAAATGCTGGGCAAATGTGTCTTCAGTGAGCTTTGGCTCGAAAATTCTGCATATAAAGTATGGCTGCGAAAGGATGCAACCAACGCGCTCAACATATTGTGCGGCTTGCCGAAAAACCTTCAATGTGGGAAAACCCTAAAGTTGGGCTTTAAAAGTTTGGGAAAATTAGGATGCTGTTTGGCTATGAACCCTGATTGTTTTTATGAACAGACTTGCGTTCCACTGGCAGTCTTGTTGTGCTTCATAGGGTCATGGGTGCAACTTTTCCTGGTATGCAATGTTTTTAAATTTTACCAGAAAAGGAAGTTCCTTTTTTTTTAATTTGTCAAACAAGATCATTGTGTGTCTACTGTATTTTTTAAACACTTTAAAAAAAAAGCATTTGTATACGAATTGTGAAAAAAGCAAACTAAAATACCTTCATAAATCAATTTTTGCTTCAGCTGCAGGGGGACATTACCCCTGGACCCCGGCCTTTCAGGGTTTTTTCATTTTGTGTAGTTGCACCCATGTATAGTCCATCTGGGATAAAGGTAACGTGAACTGGAGACAAAAAGAATTTGGACCCTTTATATACTAAATAAAAAGTTTTAAAAAATTACGTTTACTTATTTTCTTTTTTAGGGTGGGAATTGGTGTGGGGGGGGGGGGGGGGGGCTTATTTTCTTCCAAGGTGGAATATAGCTGCAATATATTAAATATCAAATAAAAAGAAGGTATAAGTGAGCAACTAAATAAAATCAGATCGACTAAATTAAATGAAGACACCGGGTCTAATGTTGTTGTTTTTTGTTATTTGTTTATTGAAGGAGTACCTGCTTACACTTTTGCCAAAAATTGGGTGTGGGTGTGTGTGTAAAACAAATTGGAAACTTTATAAATTAAATTTGGAAGGAACAAGTGAGGTTGATTTATGGTTGATATTTTCCAGGATCTAGAAAGCAAGATGGCGGAGCTGCCTTGGCAGAACGGGTGCAAACCTCCGTCAGCAGCGTCAGACATCATGAAGGCCAAAGTGGTGTTAGCCGAGAGGATGACCGCCGAAGACGCCGTGAAGAAAACACTGCTGCTCAGACTCAACCTGAAGGTAAGTAAAGAATACGAAACATTGAAAGTGATTAATAATAGTAATAAGGAATACTTGTATAGCGTGATACCCCACATTGGGCTCATCGCGCTTTACAGCGGTATAAAGGCATTACAAATCATAAAAAGGTTCAACATATATGAATTGCACACACACAAAAACACCACACAAAAAACATATAGTTAACAGCATCATAATAAATAGTACTAAAAAGATTCAACATGCATAACTTATACAAATCACATAATGATATAGTGATTAGTGATTACCATATTGTACAGATTATAAGGCGATACTTTTTTTTTTTACCAGGCTGAGACTCCTGCAACCTTTTAATTCGGCTAATAATATAGCGCTTTTTTGTTATGTGAAAGGAAGTAATTAACAAGATGCGTCCTCTTTAATACAACCATTTCTGTTTAGACAAAAATAGTGAATGAAAATGGGGTTTAACATGAGAGCTGTACAATAGAGGATTATCTCCAGTATTGGAACAATCTTGGTACAGTTTAGTCTTTTGCGGAAGACTGTGACTCCAACGAGGGGGCCTTGGCACCGGCTCTAGAACTGCAGTCAAAGGGTTGGCCTTCACACACCCCGTAGTAGACATGGGGCCCAGCGGGGAAGGGTTGATGTTGTCTTACCCTGGCTTAAAGACTCCAGGGATCATCCCAACAGCCGAATCACTTGAACACTATGGTACAAAATGCACCAGCCAGGGATGAGAACATTACGTGTGTGACCGTTTTTGATTACCCCCGCCACGTTGGCAGCCACACTCCGACTTTGGAGGATAGGGAAGGGGTTAACTATTTAAAGAAGAAAATTAGAATATGACATGGGTGCTACTCTTTCATTTTTACACTGATTTCAGTATTTTTAATTTTACCAGATTATAGACCAGTTTTTCTAATTCATCAAACAAATTTTGACCACAAGCGTTTGGGGCGTTTTGAGCTTAGTTGTTCTATCTTAGAAGTTTATAAAGGCAATGTAATAATTTTACAAGGCTTATCAGACTCAAACTGTCTCTGTCTATCATTGTAACTGTCTGTCTGCCTCATTATATCTCTCTCTTAAGTTGCCCCCCCTGAATCGTCCGACGGGGCTCTGCCCCTGTACCCTGCTGGGGCCATGGGTCCCTGGAACCTGCCTTTCATTTTTTTTCATTTGGGGGAGTTGCACCCATAGTATAATACTCAGTAAAATGTGAATGCAACCTAAGGTTCATCTGACGCGTCTTAGCGTGTGTGTGGTGATTTCAGGGAGACCATCATTCGTACTACCCCGGTGACTCCATCTCCATCATCTGCCCCAACAATGACAAGGAAGTCAGTCAGCTCCTCAAGAGGTAACACTGTACAGGCTAACGTTAAAACACATTGAAAATATAACCCTTTGGTGAGTTCAGGTCAAAGTCATGTTGTTGTTGTTTTCGTTCCCTGGCTTAAAGACTCCAGGGATCATCCTAACAGCCGAAGCACTTGAACACTGGTACAAATGCACCAACTAGGGTGAGAACATTACGTGTGTGACCGTTTTTGATTACCCCGCCACTTGGGCAGCCACACTCCGACTTCGGAGGATGGTCAGTCATGAGGACCACTATGTTGCAGGGAGCTGTCGATGGACAGACTTAGTAGTGACCTCGGAGAAGGACCTCACTCAAGTTGGCTCCACGGCTAAGACATTATTGTCGCCAGTGGATTTTGTTGAGATCCCAGAATTATTGTTCATGGCGTTCACCAGAAGTTTCTGCTTGCTTAGGGTTTCTCTCGCCTTGGCGAAAGGATGTGTCAGACCAATTGACATAGGCTAGAACACCAAGGTGGTTGCCGTCATAGCCCCTCTATCACAGCAGACATAATACAGATACAGTCATGAAACTTTGCATATTTGTGTAAAATTGTGTGCTGAGTGCAATGAACACAGTTACAACTCTGTAGCTCTAGTGTTTTTTTCTCAACAATCTAATTTGTTGCAGGATCCTGTGAATTTTGCCTATTGTTTTACAAGACAAAGAACACAAGTTAACAACTCAGATATGCTAACTTTATGCTTATTGCACTCTTTGATGTCTTAGGAAAGTGGACAAACGATCAGCATCGCCATGCAGTGCTTGAATCCAGCGCTGTTGAGGGGCTAAGATTCTGTGTGTATTGTTTTTGGCTATATACCATTTTTTTCATAATGCCTTCACACAGAGCGTTCAAATTTGGCATATATATGGTCAGGGTAATATACTGTATCAGTGTGCAAAATGTCATTTAGATATCTTTATTAGTTCCTGAGAAACAAAATTGCCCCCCAAACACGCAATGTGCCACCTTCTTCTTCTTCTTCTCTTCAGGGCCCACGGTCAGTGTGTTGACCATTCTGGAACATCTTACACCTCATGTTATATTATCTTTTCAGGCTGGGCCTACTTTCTAAGGCTGACCTGCCCATGAAGTTGGGCATCCTGCCCGACACCAAGAAACGGCGGGCGGCAGTTCCTCCCCATGTGCCTGAAGAGGGCTCCTCTCTACGATACGTCCTCAGGAACTGCCTCGACATACGAGACCCTCCCAAGAAGGTACAGTGGAACCTCCCTTATGAGACCTTCAAAAATCGTCCAAAAATGAGGTCTTGTAAGGGAGGGGTCTTATAAGGGAGGTAATTTTAATACTTAAAAAGAAGGGCAATGTCTCAGAAAAGTAGGTCTTATATGGGAGGGAGTCTTATAATGGGAGCTCTTATAAAGGAGGTTCCACTGTACTGATTTATGAAAGACCCAGTCAGTCGTAGAATCAGACTGCTTGTCATGTAGAATGTTTTTTAATGTAAATTAATCTATTTTTTTAAAAATGGAAACAGAAGTGTTGTTGCACTTCTTATCCGGTTTATTGTTTTAGTTGTTTATCTATAGTTACTATATGTTTGACAGGGTTTACATGATCTTTGAAGGTTTGTAAGAAACGGAGTGCCATTTTCAAGTCTTTGTTAGTCTTTGAAAATTGGCTTTGGTCTGTGAAAATTGTGAAATGGTTTGTGAAAAAGTCATTGGTGCCTTAAAACGTCATTGATGCCATAATTGTTTTTGGTTTGCTTGCTTCCAGGATTGATAAAGAAGCAATTTAATTTGACTAATTTTCCACATAGTTATTTCCCTTCACTATATCCAGGTCTTTTGGATACACTGGTGCAACTTGAATGATCATGATCGAAGCAATCATCATCATTGCATGTTATGAGAGGTCTTTGAAAATAGGATAACGGGTTTTTGAAAAGGTCCTTGAAAGTTTGTGAGTTTTGATATGTAAAATCTGTATCAACCCTGGATCAGGGTCCGTGCGGTCTGTGAAGGTCTTTGAAAGTCCCAAGTCTTTGAAAATTCGCTTTGGTCTGAAAATTCTGAAAAAGTCGTTGACGCCTAAAAAAAAAGTCATTGACAGCATAGACATTTTTTGTTTGTTCCCAGAATTGATGAGGAAGCAATTTAATTTGGCTTATTTTCCTATATCCGCGGTTCGACGATCTAGCTAGACGTCATTGATTTGTCGAGTTACTTCCCTTCGCTATATTCAGGTCTTTTGGCTATACCGATGCAACTTAAGTGATTGTGATCAAAGCAATTGCCGTCATTGCATGTCGTGAGAGCTCTTTGAAAATAGAAATTAGAATGAAGGGTCTTTGAAAAAGTCTTTGAAAGTTTGTGAATTTTGGTGTGGGAAACCTGTACAAACCCTGTTAAGAGTGTAGAGTGGCACAGTGGTAGCGTGTTTGCTTCGTGTCAAGTAAACCCGAGTTCGAACCTGGGTACAGGGGATTTTTCCTCTCACTTTGCACTAGGCCTTGCGGTCTGAACGTGGAGTCTTTTAGGATGACACTTAGCACACGTTAAACCCAGTGGCAACGAAAAAGTTGTCATTTGGTCAAAATTTACCCCCCTCCCTTCCTCATCAGTCACACAAAAATTGCATTCAAATTTTTTTATTTATAAATAAAACAATTGGGTGGCGCGCCTCTGGCTGCGACGCGCTCTCCAGGTGGGAGCAACCCGAAGTTCACAGAGACGCCTCTGTGACTATAATGTACCTAACCTAACCTAATATTGTCGCAGGCCCTGCTTAGGCAGCTGGCCAACTACACGTCAGACGCTGCGGAGAAGCGTCGACTGCAAGAGCTGTGCAGCAAGGAAGGGGCGACACACTACACGGCACATGTGCACAACGAGCACGTGTCGCTTCTGGATGTGCTGTACACGTTTCCGTCCTGTCATCCCCCTGTTGAACGCCTTCTAGGTGGGTAAATGTGTACACACACAGACATAGCGTGCACACATGCGTGCACATAGCATATGTTCGCATACATGCGTTTATCCATGCTCCCATGCTCATGCGCACATGCACACACATACACATAGACATTTACCCCGCACATGTGACATATGCACACACACACACACAGATGCACGTGCAAGGTTGCGCACACACACACGCACGCACACACACACACACACAAGTGCACAAATAAATCCTCCCAAGTTGTACCTAACACACCATAATTTGTTGATTCTTGAACTTGAAGCCTGCTTCTGAAAAAGGAATGTAATGTATTCAGCGCTAATGTTGTTAGTGATGATTTTAGAATTGTGCATTAGAATTAGATTACTGTAAATGTGAAGTATTTCATTTTTATTAAAAAAATTGTGTGTGTGTGAAAAACCGGATAACTTGTAAGGATAAACATGCTTGAGTAAAATTCCCCACTAGTTGCTTGTCTAAAAAAAATATAACATCTGTAATTGTGGGAGCGTTGGCTATCATTGTATCAATTATAAGAAAATAGCATTGATAAATATTTTGCCCCATTTTTCAGAACACCTTCCCAGACTGCAACCACGTCCCTACTCGGTGTGCAGGTGAGGTCCTGAATGCATGTTTTGCATGGGTGCTACTTTTTCATTTTTACACTGATTTCAGTATTCTTTGTCTAAAGGGAGATCCTATGAATTTGTTAGTTGTTTGATGAGACAAAGAATGCGAGTTAACAACTCAGACATGCTAATTTTATGACCATTGCACACTTTGATGTCTTAGGAAAGTGGACAAATGATCACCATCACCATGCAGTACTTGAATCCAGTGCTATTGAGGGGCTAAGATTTTGTGTGAATTATTTTTTGGTGGACTCCATACTTTCATAGTGTTTTCACACAGTCTTCAAATTTGGCATAAATGGTCAGGGTCATGTTCTGTATCAGTGTGCAAAATTTCAAGTAGATATCTTCATTAGTTCCTGATAAACAAAAATGAACATAAATTGCCGCCCCCAAAACGTAGTGCGTCACCTTAATCATGCTGATAAATGTAGAATGGGAAAAAAATCCAGATAAGCAGCGTCAGTCTATAAGCCTTATGGGACAAAGTTGAGGGGAAAAGTAGCGGCTTATAGTCCGCATCTTACGGTACTGTGTTTCGATTCAAAGTTTTAACCAACCCCAGACCTGTTTACTCTACTCTTTTCGAGTAGTATTCTACTCAATTTGGACCTCTACTACTCTTCAAAACTGAAAATAATGCTCTTTAATTCTTGATTACTACTCATTTTCAGTTAACATTATTTGATGGTTTAATGAAGAGGACTACTCATTTCACACCAAGACTACTCATTTCAGCTATCCAGACTACTCAAGACTTGTGTAGGGGATAAACAGGTCTGCAACCCGTCATTTTGTTTCACAATCAGTTGTGAGCAGTGGCGTCCCAACCACCTAGACATTGCCTTCAACGTCGTGGACATCCCACCATCCACCAGTCGACTCTACGCTCGGCGCGGCCTGTGCACCGGCTGGCTGGATGACGTCACCGCACCCTTACAGAGGCCCTCCGGCGGTGTTGGTGGGAAAGATGCCGCCTACAGCCATAGCCAAAGCCTGCACGCGGCAGAGGCGGATAATGAGGATGGCAGTTTGGGGATTGTTGCTGACGTGGAGTCTTTGTCCCTTCATGACGTTGAGGTTGGTATGATTCCCTAAGGTTACTGTATTTTCACCGCCAGATGTTTTTCAGTACAAACAAGTACCATTAAACCTACCTGGGTAGAGAACAATATTATCTGCAATATTGGGAATTCCTCTATGAAAGATATAACATTAGGCCTATCCTTACCTCCCAAAATTAAGAAAATAGGGTCTTCGGATAACAGGCCCTGATTTGATGCCTTTTAGTGACATGGGTGTTAAGCCATTGTGGTGCATAAATGCGACATTGGCAGTGAAAGGGTTAAAACGGACCCCTGAAATTGTACACAGATTTTCTTATAATACACATGTGCCATTTTTTAAATCATTTTATTTCTTTAATATTGGTCATATTATTATTGCAAGGCACAGGGGTCTCAGTCTAGGGAAAAAGTATCGCCTTGCAGAGGCCTGGGGGTGGTGGGAAAGATGCTGCCGATTGGCCACTGCAACTAAGGTTATTAACGCCCTTGACAGCGAGAGTTTAGCCCTGGCTGGTCAGTGCCCAAAAGGGTATTCACTCTTGCAAAAGGCAGTTGTTGCAGTGGCTTCAACTAGGGTTATTGGCGAGAGTTAATCCCTTGCTGGTCAGTACCCAAGCATCTACCAAGGGCATTCACTCTTGCAAAAGGCAGTCGTTGCAGTGGACAGTAGCCACAGCCAAAGCCTGCACGCTACTATTATTCTGACTCTTTGGCCCATTCTCCTGCCCTTTAAAAAACCCATCTTCCTAATAATTTTCTCTTTTGAGTTCCTCCCAAATCAGAATTTGTCGGCTGTATGCAGCGGGGAGACCAGTGAAAACTGAAAAACAGACACATACATACCTCACCCATTATGGCCTGGGAATGCAGAAGAAGAAGAAGAATTCTTACTATCTGTGTGTGTTTTTTGTGGGGTTTTTTGCTGTCCCATCTTCTGGGTCGTACATTGGCGTCGCTCCCACGCCGCTCATTCCGAATCCCAATTCGCAGCTACACCCCGGTTTGTTCAATTCGCAGAATCCGAGAGCAGCAGTTCAAGGGGAGCGAATCTATGTTAGGCCGTCAGGTGGCAACCAACCGAGGAGACACTGCACTGCTGCTGAGTCACTTCGGTGGAGTTCAGTGGAGCCTGTTCAGGACACCACCTACTAAGCCCCCTACTGACGACACTATTCTCTTAGTCGCGGAACCAGCGTGAGGTCCTCCTCCGAAGACGCCACCACTATCTTTGTTTTTTAATTGTGTGAGTGTATGTGTGTACATTTGTCATTATATTTTGTTTGGAAAATTAGCTGACTTCAGGCCTCCCAAATTTCAAAGGTTTTAACAAATAGCGACAACTACAAAGCCAAGCGAATATACAAAAGCTTGTCCTCCTCCAGATCCGGATGTTTTTCCGGACGCGGCATCACTTCCGGAGCCCCCAGGACCTTTCGTTGCCCCTGGTGATGGTGGGCCCCGGCACTGGCGTCGCCCCCTACATCGGCTTCCTGCAGGAGAGGCAACTGCGTCTGAGTGAAATGGACAACAAGGAAAAGGACCAGGAAGAAAACGCTGTGGGAGAAACTTGGCTGCTGTTTGGCTGCCGACATAAAGACAGGGATTTTCTCTTCCGGTCAGTAGTCCTTCTTTTTCTTCTTCTTCTTCGATCACTCAGACAGTTTCCTGTCAATTATGAGCGCAGATGCGTTATGCTGCCGTTATGCACCTAACTAAGAAACAGTTAGGCCCAGCAAGTCCGACTTCGGCTGGGGGAAATGTCTGAAATTGTTTCGTGAAGAAAGGCAGGACAATGGACCGGGTAAGGGAGAAAGATAGTAGATGACAGAAAGCAAAGGGAAAAGGCAGAGTGAAAGAGAGTGACAGACTAGAAGTTACAAGCACAGAACTTCCAGAAGGTGGGGGAACTATTTATACAAAAGACCCCCCGGTATCCCCACAGGGGGAGTAGTCCTTCAGGGCCCGTAACTCTTCTAGCGCTGTGTATTTTTTTGACGTTCTTGGTTGTCCATTGCATCTCAAACAACAAAGGGAGGGTAACTATTTTTTTTTCGAGAGCGCATGCATTGCTTTAGTTTAACGGGAGAAAGAAATCACTGATGTAAGCTCTGAAAATAGACAAACACGTGGCAGGCCACTTGTGTCGGTGAATGTCTTTGCGTTTGGTGGGAGTGAAGTGTGATGTACTGGGCGAATACATTCACCCATGGTGCTGGAAGAAGTAACACCTTGATTGCTGTATAACGTATCGCGTACGGGCTTGTTGATGTCACTGATGATGTCATCATATGAAGGGGAAGAACTATGGGATAGTTTTTTTAATTTTTGCGTTTAACCCTTTCACCGCCAATGTCGCATTTTTGCACCACAATGATTTAACACCCATGTTAGTAAAAGTCTTGAAATCAGGGTCTGTTATTCAATGATCATGTTCCTAAATTTGGGCAGTAAGGATTGACCCTATTCTAATAAATGTGTCACAGAGAAATCCCACAATATTGCAGACGAAATCTTTTTCTGTAGCCAAGTAAGTGTAATGGAAATCTTTGGCTCAAAGATGTCTGGCAGTGAAAGGGTTAACTCTTCTAGCACCATGGGCAAATGTAATTGCCTGGTACATCACACTTCACTCCCACCAAGCGCAAAGTCATTCACTGCCAAGAGGCCTGCCACTTGTTTGTCTATTTTCAGAGCTTATGTCAGTGATTTTTATTCAGTTAAAGAAACGCATGTGCACTAAAAAAAAAATTTACCCTCCTCTTGTCGGTTGAGATGCAATGGATAACTAAGAACGTCAAAACATACATGGCGTTAGAAGAGTTAAACAGTCAGGAGGGTTATACCCACAGACTGTTTTGCTAGATTTATTCTAACAGTTCTCTTTTACATTTGGCAATTTTATTTTATTTTATTAATTCCCCCCCCTCCCCGCAGTCAAGGGGTTTAAATTTTGGAGAAATTAAAACAAACAGTACCCCTTTTTAAAACCTGTAAACATTTGGTAGAAAGAGACATTTTGCCCACTTTTGACCCTTTCGCCGCCAGCCATTTTTCAGCCCAAAAAATACCATTAAACAAAACTTTTTACACTTTTTATCGGTTGGTTTACCCTTCACCGGGCATCTGTGAGTCACCTGTACCCTGACACGCAGAGAGCTCTAGTGCTTAAATACACACAATCTACATTTTCAGAAACCCTGGACAGTTTTCAATGTCTGTCTCAGATCCGCCATAGAGCAGTTCCAATGGGACAAGATCCTGACCAGGTTCCTGCCAGCCTTCTCCCGAGATCCTCCCCAGGAGGAGGATCGTGCCGACGCCCCCATGCATAGCGTAACAACATTTTGATGTAGCCTTGGTGTTCTAGCCCAAGTTAAGCCAAGGCGAGTCACCGATTTCAATGTCTGTCTCAGATCCGCCATAGAGCAGTTCCAACGGGACAAGATCCTAACCAGGTTCCTGCCAGCCTTCTCCCGAGATCCCCCCCGGGAGGAGGATCGTTCCGACGCCCCCAGGTACGTGCAGGACAACATCCTCGCCCACGCTGCGGAGCTGTGTGGCCTCCTGCACGACAAGGACGGGGTGGTGTGCGTCTGCGGCGACGCTAAACACATGGCCGCTGACGTGGCCGCCGCCTTTCAGGAAATCTTCGTGCAGGAATTAGGTAGGTTTACATGCCGCATTTTTCTGACGGTAAGGCGAATACAAAAACGAAGTATTATGAGGTGCACCCCTCAAATGAACAACTTAGGACGCGGATTTGACCGCCAGGGGGCAATCAAACACATTTCTTACAAACATATTAAGTTTATAATTAAATAAAAACAAACAAACACCAAAATTTGCAGAGCGAAATATATTTCTAGGGTCTGGCCCTTTTTGTCAATCCATGTGTCAAAACTGATGATGTTAAACTATTGTGAGGTCATTACTTTGCTGACATCACTTAGTAACTAAAAGTAAAGACCCTGTTGCACACCAATTAAAATAATATCAAATACTTGATTGATAGTTTGAGGTGATTGACTCACCTCATCCCACCCACCCCCACACACAAAAATAATCTCTCTCTCTCTCTCTCTCTACTCTGCCTCTGTGTATCTACCTCACTCCCTGTCTTTCTTTCTTTCTGTCTCTATATCATCCTCTGCACCTCTCTCTTACTCTCTGTTTTTCTCTGTCTCTCTCTCTCTCTCTCTCTCCCTCTGTCTCTCCTTTCTGGCCTCTCTGTCTTTTTTTCCTTTTCTTGCTCTCTATCCACTACTGGTTTGATTGCCACCTGGCGGTCAAATCTGTGTCCTAAGTTAACCATTTTACACCAAAGTCAGATTTTATAATTATACAGACAAACCCCTATTTTACGACCCTCTGTTAAGCGACCACCTCTCATTTGAGACCGGATTTGTTGGCACGGATGCATTTTACTATGTATAGACTTCGAGCAAAGGGAAACAACCATGGTCAAGGGCCTGAAAGCGGAGTCGCTTCCCTTGTTGTAGAAAAGATGGCGGAAAGCGTAGGAAAACCACTGACTTTGAAAAAGAAAACCACTGAATTTGGACGAGAGTGGAGGTGATTAACAGAAGTCGGCGAAGTGAAACTGTAATACATCGATTGCACAATCCTATGGAGTTGGAAAGACCCAAATCCAGTTTTAATATGTCATTGTATGTGTGCATGAAGAAGAGAGTATGAACTGTGCTGAACTTTTTCTTTCTACGGCTGCCAGTGAAAACCTCCGTCATACGACCCCTCCAATTTACGACCGATTTTTCCGAACATTTTGGAAGTCTTAAAATAGAGGTTTGTCTGTAGTTTCTTACTGTTTTATTAGTCACGTTATGTTGTCGTTGTTGTCTTACCCTGGCTTAAAGACTCCAGGGATCATCCCAACAGCCGAAGCACTTGAACACCATGGCACAAATGCACCAGGTAGGGATGCGAACAATAAGTGTGTGACCGTTTTTTTATATTACCCCGCTACGTGGGCTGCCACACTCAGACTTCGGGGGAAGTCACGTTATAAGACGCAGGAATCCCAATCTGGGAGAAAAGTATCGCTTTAGAGTCCATAAAGTACGGTAATATTTATTATATTAATCGTAAATTCTGACGGCAGTTGTCTGCCATCATGACCTGAATAGAGACTTACAGCGACAGCAGACATCTGCTGTCATGACTCCAGTGAGTTAGTTGGGTAGATAGGCAATTCTCCTGTAAGCTGGACATAATTATTGTGTTGTTTTCAGGGATGAGCGGTGAGCAAGCCAAGGACTACCTGATGTCGCTGAAGATCCACCACCGCTACCTGGAGGATGTGTGGACATGAACTGGAGTCTCTGTGTGTGTTCATACATTCATGAGTGTGTGTGTGTGCCACTGCTATTTGGAAGTTGTGTTGATATTGTTAGGAGTGAAACAGGACGACGATTTGGACTTGACTGGCATGACCGTTTGTGTGACAAATGTGATATGGGTGTTATTGGTGATGAATATCATTTTGTAATTGAATGTCCATATTTTGAAGAACATTGAGATATTTTGCCGAGGTATTATATAAATAAGAAATCAGTTTTTTAGTTTTGTCAGTTTATGTCCAAGCCAAAATTCCAATTGAAAATTTATAAGATCATGAAAAGTTGTTTGACAATAGACTGGAGCTTAGTTTGTTTGAGGAGTGTTTATTTTTGGCTTGTTGCCACTTGTTTTACATTCTGTATATCCTCCATGCCCCCAAGAGGGGTCAAAGGATTATTATTAAATTGAATATTGAATTGTGTATGTTACTGCTACTTGGAAGTCGTGTTGACATTATTAGGAGTGTGTGTGTGTATGTGTTTGCACGAGTGTGTGTGTGTGTGACTGCTACTTGGAAGTCGTGTTGACATTATTAGGAGTGTGTGTGTGTGCGTGTGTGCGCACATGAGTGTGTGTGTGTGTGTCACTGCTACTTGGAAGTCGTGTTGACATTATTAGGAGTGTGTGTGTGTGTTTGCATGAGTGTGTGTGTGTGTCACTGCTACTTGGAAGTCGTGTTGACATTATTAGGAGTGTGTGTGTGTGCGTGTGCGCACATGAGTGTGTGTGTGTGTGTGTGTGTGTGTGTGTGTGTGACTGCTACTTGGAAGTTGTGTTGATATTATTAGGAGTGCATGCATATGTATGTGTGTGTGTTTGTGTTTGCATGAGTGTGTGTGTGTGTGTGTGTCACTGCTACTTGGAAGTTGTGTTGACATTATTAGGAGTGCATGTGTATACATATGTGTGTGTGTGTGTGGTTGCATGAGTGTGTGTGTGTGTACACTGCTACTTTGAAGCTGTGTTGACATTATTAGGAGTGCATGTGTATATGTCTGTGTGTGTGTTCATGAGTGTGTGTGTGTGTCACTGCTACTAACTTGGAAGTCGTATTGACATTAGTAGGAGTGCATGTGTGTGTGTGTGTGTTCATGAGTGTGTGTGTGTGTCACTGCTACGTGGAAGTTGTGTTGACATTATCGCATTTAAAATTGTGAACATGACAGAATTATTGCCCGTCTATTCAACAGAACGGGTCAATGGAAATGTAAGTACAGCTCATGTGTATGTTACATTTTCCAGGTTTGTTGAATGACGGTGGGGGAGGGAAATGGTTGATTATTTCTCGTAAATGTTGGGAATGATGTCTAAGATATGTGTGTGTTTGTATGTGTCATTGTGTGGTTGTGTGTGCATGCAATGCACATGCTTACATGTGAATTATAATGAGGTGATCATTTGTGTGATTAAATTCGAATGGCAGTTTTGATGTGAATAGTGATTATGGCAAACATACAGATTAACCCTTTCACTGCCAACGTCGCATTTTTGCACCACAGTGATTGAACACCCATGTCATTAAAAGTCTTGAAATGAGGGTCTGTTATCCAATTATCTTGGGTTTCTTAATTTTGAGAGGTAAGGATAGGCCTTATTTCAAATATATCACAGAAGAATCCCCAATATTTCAGACAAAATTCTTTTTTTCTATCCATGTAAGTTTAATGGAAAATGTTGGCTAAAAAATGGCTGGCAGCGAAAAAGGGTTAACACACCCCTTCATTTTCTCAGTTCTTTCCAGGTTTTTTTTTCTTTCTCAGTCTTCACTCTTGCCTTTCAGATTGAACGCATAAACCTCCTTCGTTTTCTATATTTACAGTTAAAGACCCACCAGATCACGGGTTTCACATGTTTTCTCTCTCTCTATAGGATATAGCTGGAAAGAAATCTTGTTTTGCCCCCGAATTCAGAGCCATACATCATTTTAAAGAGCAGTCTCAATTTGAACATGGGGGTATTTCTATATGGGTCACAAGCTACCCAGAAAAAAAAAATACCAAGGGACTTAATCGTGGCGCGTCTGTGTATCTTTAATTTTCATCCTTTTAAACGAGTAGAAATATGCATTTGCTAATAGTAGACTATAAAGGCGCGGCTAAAAAAAACCCTCAATGAACCAAGACGTTGGGGGGGGGGGGGGGGGGGGGGGGGGGGGGGGGGGGGGGGGGGGGGGGGTTTATGGTGGTTGTTGAATCTGCATCTTAGTCATAATTGTTGCTCTGTTATTTTTCATGTTTTGGAAATGAGTCGAGTTTTGTGATATTGTCGTCATTGTCACGTTTTAGGCGTGTGATTCCCTGGCCCAATCAGGGTGTGAATAATCGACAAGCTGTCTTGAATTTTCAATTTTCTTGTAAGTTAAGGTGTAATTAAGATATTTGTTTTCTTTATCAGTTTGGTGCTAATTGAGTTGGTTCACCTGAAAAACTTATGAAGTAACGCGCCCCCCCCCCCCCCCCCCCCCGCCCACCCTCCCCCCCCACCACCACACCACACACAATTTATAATGAAGACCTCTCTCTCTCTTTACTATAATAATAATAATAATAATAGTGAAGCATTTATATAGCGCACTGCTCCACCCAGCGCGCTTAACAAAAAATTAAAAACAAGAAGTTCAACCCAGACATATAATCGCTCACACACATGCAAATAGGCACACACACGCACATGTATACACACACACACAAGCAAGCACACGCACACACACACCATTACATCACCACCACTCACCCCACCCCAAAAACACAATACATGATACAACTGTTTAACAAAAAATTAAAAACAAAAAGTTCAACAGACATATAATCGCTCACACAAGCAAATCGGCACACACACACACAAGCAAGCACACACACCATTACATCACCACCACTCACCCCACCCAAAACACAATACATGATACAACTGTTGAATAAAGCATCAACATTCTCTTTCAACGTTCACTATCATTAAAAATAAGTTTCATTGGAAGTACCGTATTTTACGGACAACGAGGCAATACTTCCTCCCCCCCCCCCCCCCCCCCCCCCCCCACCCCCCACCCCAAAACCCCGACTGAGATCCCTGTGCCTTATATGTCACTAATATAATTAATAAGAAATTATAATTTTTAAAAATCTAGTTTGTGTAAAACTTTTGGGGGGGGTGCTTTATGTACAACATGCGCCTTATTGGCCTTTGAACTACGGTTATTAACGCCCTTGACAGTGAGAGTGAAGCCCTTGTTGGTCAGTACTGACAAGGGCATTCACTCTTGCGAAAGGCAGCCATTTAGTGGCCTCAAATAGGGTTATTGGCGAGAGTTATTCCCTTGTTTGGTCAGTGCGCAACCATCTCCCCCCACCCACCAAGGGCATTCACTCTTGCAAAAGGTGTTCTTTGCAGTAGCCAATCGCGAGTAAAATTGGATACATAATTCTGTTGTAAACTGGGTTTTTTGTTTGTTTTTGCTTTATGTTGATTTGAGAGAATTTATTTTTATTCATCACAGGATCAGAATTGTCAGAGGATTCAGAAATTTTGACAGCGGATTGGCTTCGACTGTCGGAGGTTTTGCCTTTTCTCAATCAGGTTTATTTTTGGTTAAATATCATTTTAAAGCGATTTCTCACTGAACTGAGCCTTTTTTGGTCATGTTGGAAACTCATTTCAGTGTCAACAGTCTGGGGCCTTGGCGGCCTTTTTACCGCGGTTTTCAGAGGATTGGACTTCAGACTATTCTGATGCCTGCCATCAATTAGGTGGGTTTAAAAAAAAAAAGTAGTTTATATATAATTCTTGTTGTTTAATTTTCAAATTAAAAGAAAGATGTATGCTGAGTGTTGTTTTGTCTTGATTATGTTTGGGTTTTTAAAATGTTGATTTTTATTTGTAAAAAAAAAAAAATGGTTTTATTATCATGGAAGACTGCAGAGGAACCTCCTTTAGACCTTCAAAAATCCAAAATGAGGTCTTATAAGGGAGGTAATTTTAATACTTCATGGGTGCTACTCTTTCAGTTTTACACTGATTTCAGTATTTTTAATTTTACCCGAAACAACTTCAGTGGTTTTTTTAATTCATCCCAAATTTTTTTTTTAATAATTTGACCACAAGTGATTTGAGGCGTTTTCAACGTAGTTCTATCTTGGAAGGAAGTTTACAAAGACTGTAATAATTTTACAAGACTTATCAGACTCAAACTGTCTGTCTATCATTTTAACTGTCTGTCTGTCTCGTTATTTATCTCTCTTAAGTCCCCCCCCCCTCCCCCCACCCCACCCCTCAATCGTCCGACAGGGCTTTGCCCCTATACCCTGCCGGGGCCATGGGTCCCTGGATCCCTGCCTTTCAGGGTTTTTCGTTTTGGGGAGTTGCACCCTTGTTCCTTACAAAGAAGAGCAATGACTCAGAGAAGAAGGTCTTATGTGGGAGGGAGTCTTATAAAGGAGGTTCCAATGTAATATTATTTTAAAACAAACTTGATCTTTTTCTGATTTTTTTTTTTGTGGGAAAAAATCATGTACGATTAATGTGCTCTCAAGTTTGTGGGTTTTCTTTTCAAATATTAAAACTTAATCAATGACTTACAGTCACACCCATTTTTAGGTAAACGATTTAGGTACTTCTATCTCAAGAATCTCACTGAAGATATTAGTTCTATGTACAAAATTGATGTTTAATAACTGGATCACAGACTTTGAAAAAATACTTATATTTCATATTTTTCGGACTATAAGGCGATACTTCTTTTCTCAGAGACCCTTGTGCCTTATAAAGTACTAATATAGTAAGAAAATATAATAACAAAATCTGAATTTTGTGTAAAATTTGTGTGTGTGTGTGTGCTTTATAATAAGGTGCTTCTTATAGTCAGAAAAATATGGGTAATTATTCTGTTCAAATTGATTTATTATGTGATTAAAAAACAATTTTTTTTGTGGGATTTTTTTCAGAGCTTTTTTCTTTTAGCACTTTGCAAGATACTTGGATATAAATCCATCATATTAATTATTCTTGGTTACCTTACTAGGTCATTATTAGATCATGACAGATGTGTGATTTCTTGAACTTTATTTTGAATGCGTATATGTTGGTGGTGTTGTTGGCTTACCTTGGCTAAAAGAATCCAGGGATCATCCAAACAGCAGAAGCACTTGAACACTATGGTACAGGTGCATCAGTTACGGATGAGAACATTACATATGATCGTTTTTGATTACCCAGCCACGTGGGCAGCCACTCTCCGTCTTCAGATTTTGGATGATACGTTAGGAGCTTGTGATGGCTAAAGACAATCCCCATGTAACTATGCATAGCATAGCATTTTGATGTAGCCTTGGTGTTCTAGCCTATGTCAATTGGTCTGATACAGCCTTAAGCCAAGGCGGAGTGCATAGATGAAAGGCCAATGGTGAAAACTCAATTTGTGGGGATAATTTTGTTGAAAATTCCTTACCTTTTACAATGAACTTTGTACTCAGGTTTATGAACGAAAAATGCTTTATAAACTGGTGAACAATTTTGTTGTATTATAAACTTGTGATAAATAAATGGAAATTATTATTGACAATGGTTTATGTGACTCGTTGACTGTTACCATATCTGCTCGAAACAAGTAGCTGGTGTGAGAGTGTTGTTTGACTAATATCCTAGTTTAAATTGTCTACATCATTTTAGATGTTAATTTTTAAGCAGATGAAATAATTTTTAAGTAGATGAAATAAGGTGTAGAGAGGCACAGTAACGCGTTCGCCTCGTGTCAAGTAAACCCGAGTTCGAACCTGGGTACAGGGGATTTTTCCTCTCACTCCGCACTAGGCCTTACGGTCTGAACATGGTCTTTCGGATGAGACGATAAACCGAGGTCCTGTGTGCCCATGCACTTAGCACACGTTAATCCCGGTGGCAACGAAAAAGTTGTCATTGGGTCAAAATTGACACACACACACACACACTTTCCTTCCTCATCAGTCACACAAAAATCGCATGCAAAAACAAAAAATAATTGGGTGGCACACCTCTGGCTGCGACGCGCTCTCCCGAATTTCACAGAGACGCCTCTGTGACTATAAACTACCTAATACCTGGGGCAGAGAGCTGTCTGTAAGACACAAGTAGGGGTCTATTGCACACAGATATTGGATTTTATGCACTGATTTTGAAACGGGTCTTTTGATGCACATGTGTTTGGAGGGGATTAAGTATAAGTTTCCCCCCGTGGGGATACCAGGGAGATGTTTCGTACAAATAGTTACCACACCTTCTGGAAGTTCTGTGCTTGTAACTTCCTCTAACCTGTCTCTGTCTTTGACTCTGCCGTTTTCCTTGCTTTGAGTCATCTACTATCTTTCTGACTCTTTGGCCCCATTCTCCAGCCTTTTTTCCAAACACATCTTCCATATAGTTTTCTCCTTTGAGCTCCTCTGAAATCGGAATGTGTCAGCTGAATGCAGCGAGGACACCAGAAAACTGGAAAACGGACATTGTGGCCTTTTTGCCCGGGAATGCAGAAGAAGGTATGAGTTTTCACTAGTCACTGTTTCTAACCTTCCAGCCATTTAGTGGCGTTTTCATGCCATATACCGTATTTTTCGGACTATAAGGCGATACATTTTTCCCCAGACTGAGACCCCTGCGCCTTATAATATGACTAATGATATGGTAAGAAAGTGTAGTAACAAAATCTGAATTTTGTGTAAAAAAGTTTGGGGTGCACCTTATAATAAGATGGTAATATGACATAATAATGTGACTAATAATACGGTAAGAAAGTGTAGTAACAAAATCAGAATTTTGTGTAAAAAGTTTGGGGTGCACCTTATAATAAGATGGTAATATGACATAATAATGTGGTAAGAAAGTGTAGTAACAAAATCTGAATTTTGTGTCAAACTTGGGGGGTGTGCCTTATAGTCCGAAAAATACGGTATTCCAAGTCTCAACTAACAGCTACACCCTGGTTTACTCAGTCATAGCCCCTGACACCAGTAATTTATGAAGGATTTATACATCTTATGTGCTGCGTTGTCTGAAAAGATAGAATGACACTTTGACAGTGAAAAAAAACCTTACTGAAAAGCTTTTTATGGCTCCCCCCACCTGCGTGCGCATCTCGACCCTTCCAACGGAAGTGTCGCCATCTTAGTCAGATTTTTGTGTGTAAACAGCATCGAGCTGGCATTTTTCAAACAAAGTTTCTGACTAAGATGGCGGTCTCCCATAATATGGCACGCTCCTTGTGGCCGGATATGACGACACATGGGTACAAGCCATTTTATAGCATGCAAGCAAAAAAATGCCGCAGAATTTACACAAACACACGAAGAATTTCTCAATTTACTGTCATTCTTTTCTCTTTTTTTGATTTGTTGTACAGGCGACTGAACAAATGATAAACTGTAATCATTCTTAACCACTTCACTGCCACAGGAAATCTGAGAAATTATCGATTTTCTTATTATAAAGTATAAAACAAATCTGTTAAGACTCAATCTGAGAAAATGGTCTAGAGATATATCTTCCCTGACTTATCTAAGCCAAAAACCATCATCCCAGGACTATGGCATCAAAAGTTATGACATCATCAACTAAGCCAAAAAACCATCATCCCAGGACTATGACATCAAAAGTTATGACATCATCAACTAAGCCAAAAACCATCATCCCAGGACTATGACATCAAAAGTTATGACATCATCAACTAAGCCAAAAACCATCATCCCAGGACTATGACATCAAAAGTTATGACATCATCAACTAAGCCAAAAACCATCATCCCAGGACTATGACATCAATAGTTATGACATCATCAACTAAACCAAAAACCATCATCCCAGGACTATGACATCAAAAGTTATGACATCATCAACTAAGCCAAAAACCATCATCCCAGGACTATAACATCAAAAGTTATGACATCATCAATGATGTCACACACTACCAGACTATCTCCTGGCAGGCAGGGAAGGGGTAAATTAGCAAGTCAAAGCAAGCAAGCACTATGTTCACTACAGCTCATACAGTGTCCAGCTTATCCCTGTAAAATAAAAACAATTGTCTTTCATTTAGAAAAAATGTAAATACAGTGGGGTACACTTGACACAAAATTCAGGGGCCAAAGATTTGTGTGTGTTAACCAGTATTTTGTGTTAAGCATTAAGTAATATAAATAATAAAGATGGGTTCCGTCTGTTCAAACAGGTTTTTGTGCGTTAACCAATATGTGACCCAGTACCACGAAAGGGACATTAAGTCGCTGGGCTAGTTTCTCAACAAAAGGCTTGTAAAGTCAAAATCTCATTTTTGGGGACAATTTTGAGTTATGGGTATTTTCGTGTTCTCTTACATATTATCTTTCATATTTATAAAGGACAATCTTTAATATGGTCTCTAAATGGTCTTATAAGTGCTTTAAAACGAGTAGGTCAATGCATTTTCTTTAGATAGGCTAGACTTTAGACTGTTTTCTCAAAATGGCCGACACTCACCCTATCAACTTTGAATGCTTACAAGTCTGGAATGGAAAGATATACAAGAATGGTTCTTGTATCATTAGAAAGAGAATTGTCTGAAGTTTCTAACTGTACCATTTTCTCAGAATGGTCAGTTTGACACTTAATGTCCCTTTCGTGGTGCTGGGTCACAGATTTCATGTTATCCTGTTTTGTGTTGAGAGTACTCCACTGTATCTATTTTATATTTATTGGCTACTGCAAAGAACACCTTTTGCAAGAGTGAATGCCCTTGGTGGGTGGGGGAAGATGGTTCAGTACTGACCAAACAAGGGAATAACTCGCAAATAACCCTATTTGAGGCCACTAAATGGCTGCCTTTCGCAAGAGTGAATGCCCTTGTCAGTACTGACCAGCAAGGGCATCACTCTCACTGTCAAGGGCGTTAATAACCCTAGTTGCAGAGGCCTATACAGACAACATATATTCAAACAATTGACATTACTGCTCCCATTGTTTTAAAACTCATAGAGTTGCTCATGGAAGAATGATTAGCTTATCTCTGTTAGTCTGTATCATCAGCAATTGTCCATGCTATAAACCGATTATATTTTGAAAGCAACGGAAGAAAATATTGCGTACTATTGAAAAACAAAGAACAAGCAAAGTTTGACATTCTTCATAAAAAAAATGTATCAAGGGCAAAAATACTTGTTCTGCTATTTACGTGAATGCCAATGGCCAAACATGCACACACAAACAGATGTGTGCAAAAATACTCATTCTGCAATTTCTGCGAGTTGGCAAAATCGTGCACACACAAAACATGCAAACACGGATACATGCACACTTATTTCTTAGTTTTGGCTAAAACACACATACAAAAACACACACCGCATTCCACTTCACTCCTCTCCCTCCTCTGGTTATACAAGTGAACACACGTACACAATCACATCACGCTCCCTCACACACGCACACACATACCGCCATCACCTCACACCCTTCTCACCCCCTCTCTCCACAGCACCCTAACCCAAATCATCCCCCCCACCCCACTCCTTCACCCCAAAACATCGAACAGCTCCACCTCAACTTAAACGGCTGGAATTGCACCAGAAGTTCAACCTCACATGGGTGGGTGCTACTCTTTCAGTTTTACACTGATTTCAGGTTTTTTTAAATTTTACCAGAAACTGAACTTCAGTTTTTTTAAATTCCTTCAAAAAAAAGTCATCCACAAGTGATTTGGGGCGTTTTGAACTTGGTTGTTCTACCATGAAAGTCTCTCTCAGGTTAACTTGAAAACAGCATGGTGATGCCATATTGTTTTCAAAAGGCAATGTAATCATTTTATAAGGCTTATCGGACTCAAACTATCTCTGTCCATCATCGTAACTATCTATCTGTCTCGTTATCTATCTCTCTTGCGATGCCCCCCTGAATCGTCCAACGGGGCTCTGCCCCTGTACCCTGCTGGTCTATTTTTTTGTCATTCTGGGGAGTCGCACCCATGACCTCAGCATATCCACACATACACACACTTCACCCCCCCCAAACGCCGAACAGCTCTACATCAACTTAAACGGCTGGATGTGTTTCTCCCACTCCAGCCGGAAGCCGATCAGGGAGGACAGCAGTCCACACAGCGCCCCCACACCTGGATTAGCATACTGCAGGGCGCTCAGCGGAATGAACAGATCGCAGAAATCGCGCCAGAAGTTCAACCTCAGCGTATGCATCTGCACTTTGACCTCGTCGGCCTGCGCCGATTGGCCGGTCGTCGAGTCCATGTGGTGCAGGAGGCTCTCTAGCTTGATTTGCATACGGTGCAGTTTCACGAGGTCGAAGGTTGTGGCCGCGGCCAGTCCGACAAGCCAGGCCCAGGAGGCCCACTTGGCCCATCGCGCAACGTCCATCTGCAAAGTAAATGAAAAATTATCACTCTTTATCCCCCCGTGGGGACACCGAGGGATTTTTCATTCTCCTGCCTTTAAAAAAAAAAATCTTTCGAATAATTTTTTATCCTTTGAGCTCCTCAGAAATCGGAATGTGTCGGTTGTACGCAGTGGGGAGACCAGTGAAAACTGAAAACCGGACACTTATGTACCTTACCCAATTTGGCCATATGGCCTGGAAATGCAGAAGAAGAAGAAGTTATGGGATTACTTTGCTGGTATAGCAAAATGCAAAGGGCTCAAATATTAATGCGACAGATTTACATATATATAACACTGGTCTGATGTCACTGTCCTGTAACTCATTCAAGTCGTTCCACCCATATATGGCCGGAATTAATATAAAGCTGTCAATCTGATGAATTTGTTTCAAGGGAAGTAAATATGTGTGCACACCACACTTTGGTCACTTCTAAACTCGCTTCTCTCCCTTAGACCACACTTTTGCCTCTTACTATGCGTTTGTAGTGGGGCACTAATTGCTGTAGAGAGTTTTTCTATAGAAAGTCTATATATAAAAAAAAGTCTGGCCTACCACTTCCCTATGTTTAAACCTGAAGTAAAAACCTGTAATCTTCTTTAATTTCTCCTTTTGTTTATGTATGTTTTGTTTGTGTGCATGGCTGGAGTGATTTGTGAGGTTTTTTTAATAATTCAAAATCATTGCGATGAGAATGAGTTAAAATTCTACATCACTGACCTTGACCATTTGGATTTTCCCGCACCAAATGGTGTAATCGAGGAGCAGCCACAGAGCCTTCATGGTGTTAGCCGTGAACATACCTGACCTTGACAGCTTGAATCTAATTAATACTGACCTTGACAATCTGTATTTTCCCGCACCAAATGGTGTAATCGAGGAGCAGCCACAGAGCCTTCATGGTGTTAGCCGTGAACATACCTGACCTTGACAGCTTGAATCTAATTAATACTGACCTTGACAATCTGTATTTTCCCGCACCAAATGGTGTAATCGAGGAGCAGCCACAGAGCCTTCATGGTGTTAGCCGTGAACATACCTGACCTTGACAGCTTGAATCTAATTAATACTGACCTTGACAATCTGTATTTTCCCGCACCAAATGGTGTAATCGAGGAGCAGCCACAGAGCCTTCATGGTGTTAGCCGTGAACATACCTGACCTTGACAGCTTGAATATAATTAATGCTGACCTTGACAATCTGTATTTTCCCGCACCAAATGGTGTAATCGAGGAGCAGCCATAGAGCCTTCATGGTGTTAGCCGTGAACATACCTGACCTTGACAGCTTGAATATAATTAATGCTGACCTTGACAATCTGTATTTTCCCGCACCACATGGCGTGATCTAGGAGCAGCCACAGAGCCTTCATGGTGTTAGCCGTGAACATACCTGACCTTGACAGCTTGAATCTAATTAATACTGACCTTGACAATTTGTATTTTCCCGCACCACATGGCGTGATCTAGGAGCAGCCACAGAGCCTTCATGGTGTTAGCCGTGAACATACCTGACCTTGACAGCTTGAATCTAATTAATACTGACCTTGACAATCTGTATTTTCCCGCACCACATGGCGTGATCTAGGAGCAGCCACAGAGCCTTCATGGTGTTAGCGGTGAACATACCTGACCTTGACAGCTTGAATCTAATTAATACTGACCTTGACAATCTGTATTTTCCCGCACCACATGGCGTGATCTAGGAGCAGCCACAGAGCCTTCATGGTGTTAGCAGTGAACATACCTGACCTTGACAGCTTGAATCTAATTAATACTGACCTTGACAATCTGTATTTTTCCGCACCACATGGCGTGATCTAGGAGCAGCCACAGAGCCTTCATGGTGTTAGCAGTGAACATACCTGACCTTGACAGCTTGAATCTAATTAATACTGACCTTGACAATCTGTATTTTCCCGCACCACATGGCGTGGTCTAGGAGCAGCCACAGAGCCTTCATGGTGTTAGCCGTGAACATACCTGACCTTGACAGCTTGAATCTAATTAATACTGACCTTGACAATTTGTATTTTCCCGCACCACATGGCGTGGTCTAGGAGCAGCCACAGAGCCTTCATGGTGTTAGCGGTGAAGGATAGTTTCTGCAGGACAGGGTCTGACATCAGCAGAGCATCCAGGGCCTTCTGTCCTAGGTCCAGACTGTTGCCCATTCTGAACACTGCACACACACAACACACACATGCATGCATGCAGACACAAACACATGTGCACACACACTTGCATACAACGCCTTCTGTCTTAGGTCCAGACTGTTGCCCATTCTGAACACTGCACACACACACAAACATGCATGCATGCAGACACAAACGCATGTGCACACACACACACACACAACACCTTCTGTCCTAGATCTAGAGTGTTGTCTATTCTGAACACTGCACACACACAAACATGCATGCATGCAGACACAAACGCATGCACACACACACATACAACGCCTTCTGTCCTAGATCTAGAGTGTTGTCTATTCTGAACTCTGCACACACACATAATTTACATGCATGCATGTGCACACATACACACAAACGCATGTGCACACACACACATACATACATACAACGCCTTCTGTCATAGATCTAGAGTGTTATCTATTCTGAACACTGCACACACACAAACATGCATGCAGTGTATGCACATACATACACAAACGCATGTGCACACACATGCAACACCTTCTGTCCTAGATCTAGAGTGTTGTCTATTCTGAACACTGCACACACACACAAACATGCATGCATGTGTATGCACATACATACACATACAGAGACACAAACACATGTGCAGATACACACACATTCATACACACACACAAACAGACACACATTTACACATAGATGCACACATGTTTGCACTCTCACTCCCCCCACCTGGGTTTAACGTCTCAGCACACGTTAAACCCAGTGGCAACGAAAAAGTTGTCATTTGGTCAAAATTTACCCACCCCCTTTCCTTCCTCATCAACCACACAAAAAATTGCATGCAAAAAAAAAAAAAATTGGGTGGCGCGCCTCTGGCTGCGACGCTCTCTCCAGGTGGGAGCAACCCCGATTTCACAGAGATGCCTCTGTGACTATAAAGTATCAAAATACCTAAATACCACACAGAGTGACACACACACATACATCGAAGAGAAACAAAAATGTTGATGAAAATTACAGTAAATAATCTACCTCTTATTGTGTGTGTGGGGGGGGGGGGGGGGGGGGGGGGGCAGGGTTCCTGTGTGTGTGTGGGGGGGGGGGGGGCGTACAAACATGCATGCATCTATTTGTGTTTGTGCATATGCATGAAAGTCCAGTGCCAGTTTCTGAAGAATGGGGTGAGAGTACAAACATGCGCGCATCTATGTGTGTTTGTGCATATGCATGAAAGTCCAGTGCCAGTTTCTGAAGAATGGGGTCTGGCATCAACAAAGTGTCTTCTTTACTCGTCGATCGCTCAGACGGTTTCCTGTCATATGAGTGCTGATGCATCATGCTGTGTTATATGCCTAACTAACTTACAAAGAAAAAGGTCCAGCATGCCCGCCTTTGGCTGGAGAAAATCTTTGTAGGAATTTCTAGAACAAAGGCAGGAGAATGGACTAGTAAGGCAGAAAGATAGTAGATGTTGGTAAGCAAAGGGAAAAGGCAGAGTCAAAATAAGAGTGATAGAGAAGAGGAAGTTACAAGCACAGAACTTCCAGAAGAATTTCCAGGGAACTATTTATACTGAAAGACCCCCCGGTATCCCCACCGGGAGAGACTCGTTGAGGGGGCAGGGTCATCCAGCTCCCCATATGGAGGCACGAGGCATCCATCCACATCCCCAGACAAAGTGTCTAAAGCATAGACGCAAAAAAGCCACAAGCCATGTACATACATCCTTCTTCTTCTTGCATATATATATAGCGTCCTCCATCAACAATTTGATGATTATGACGCTTACGACGTGGGGGGGGGGGGGGGGGGGGGGGGGGGGGGGGGGGGGGGGGGGGGGGGGGGGGTGTTTCCAACTAATCAGTAGACTTGTGTGAAAGACTTGCTGGTCACACATACACACACACACATCCAACATAGTGATGTGGGGAAATGTTTATGAAAACTCATTCAAAATTGTGTGCGTGTCGTGTGCATGTGTGTGAGTGAGTGTGTGGGTGTGAGTGTGCATGCGTGTGTATGTGCAAGTCTGTCTGTTTTGAAATATATGATTAGAATATTATTGGTCTTGGTCTTGGTATGTGTGTGTGTACTTCACACACAATCACTTACTGTGTTTTTCAGACTATCAGGCACACCTGATTATAAGGCGCACCCCACAAATTTTACACAAAATTCAGATTTTGTTATATATTTCCTTACTATTTTATTAGTCATATTATAAAGTGCAGGCTCCCCCCCGTGGGGATACCGGGGGGTCTTTTGTATAAGTAGTCACCCCACCTTCTGGAAGTTCTGTGCTTGTAACTTCCTCTAATCTGTCACTCTCTTTGACTCTGCCTTTTCCCTTCGCTTACTGTCATCTACTAATCTTTCTGCCTTACCGGGTCCATTCTCCTGTCTTTTTTTCATGAAACACTCTTCAAAAATGATTTCCTCCAGCCGAAGTCGGACTTGCTGGGCCTAAACTATTTCTTAGTTAGGTGCATAACAGCAGCATGACACATCTGCGCTCATAATTGACAGGAAACTGTCTGAGCGATCGAAGAAGAATAAAACGCAGGGGTCTCAGTCTGGGGAAAAAAAAGTATTGCCTTGTACTGAGTTGTAGTCTGAAGAATACGGTATTATTGCCTACATTTTCTGGACAAAGCGAGAGCCGCTTCCAGTTTTTTCAACTTTTCCTCCAGAGTGCCTCCCCCTGTCTGGCGTGACAAGTACCACAAAACAAGCCGCGAGCCATACTGCACGATTCTGAAACGACAAAACACAAAACATTTTTTTGGTCAATTTTCATTTGGCCACTAAATTGTAGTGTAATCAGGGTTATGGTGTAATGGGGGTCTATGAAGTACTAAAATTCTAAAGGACCCTCTAAAAGAATGTGCAGGGGGTCCCAGGGATGCACTAGAAAAATTCATTTTAGTTTAATCTGAATCAATGCCACTGGGACCCTCTATCCAGCCTCTAGGACCCTCTATACTGTAAGTGAAGGAGTCCCTGGGACCCCTTGTTTTGCGGGACGATTGGGAGCCCTGGTAATGCACGCTAGATATATTGACAGCATTCAGTCTAGAGATACAAAGTACTTGAAAACTTGGCAAAATAATCAGTTGATTGTGGACACGCACAACAAAGAAGAAAATGTTTAAAAGTAATAAAAGTAAAGAGGATTCACCGAACCATTAATCTTTCATCTAATATGAGAATTCTGTAATGTACATACATCTCTCTCTCTTCTTCTTCTCTTGAGGGCCCACGGTCAATGAGCTGACCATTCTGGCTCCTTTTGAAAAAAAAAAAGACTGAAAAAGAGGGGTTCCGGTGGTCAAATTTCAGTTGGCAGTGGTGGTGTAACAAAAAAAAAAGGGATTGGAGTGGGTAAGGGAGAAGCAAGGACGGAGGGAGGAGGGGTGGAGGGGGGAGGAGGGGGGGCGGAGGCGAGACTGATGAGCTACTGATCAGCCTGCAGTCCTGACGTGCCACGCACGTCAGCAGTGAAGGCTGCGATGGAGTCCTGCCGCAGTTCGTTCCACTCCCTGATGGTCCTTGGGAGGAACGTGTTGGACCTGTACTTAGTGCGGCACTGGATTCGCTGGAACTGCAGGTGGTGCCCACGCCTTTGCCGAGATGGAAGCGGCACCAGTTTGGTTTGCAGATTTGGGCAGTGTACAGCGTCTGTGCTGATCTTGTGCAGCGTGGAGAGCCTGGTCCTCTGCCGTCTGCTCTCCAGTGATTCCCAGCCCAGGTTCTCGAGCATGGTGCTCACACTTGATGCAGGCCTGTACTGGTTGATCACAAATCGTGCTGCCCTACGCTGTACCGCCTCCAACTTGCCAATGTTGTCCTCAGTGTATGGGTCCCAGACGGAGCAGAATATAGAGATACTCAAGCAAGGGACGCACAAAGGCTTTGTAAGCTCGTTCCTTGATGGTAATGCTGCTGATCTTTAAGTTCCGTCTGAGAAAACCCAGGGTTTTGTTGGCCTTGGCACTGATGTTGTTGACGTGGCAGTCCCAGGAGATCTCGCTGTTGATGGTGATGCCGAGATATTTAGTTTCCCTTACGTTCTCAAGGGTGTGCTCGTGCAGGACGTAAGAATGCTGTAGGTAACTTGCATCGCTTGGCACTTTCCAGGATGAAATTCCATGTCCCAGCTCTTCTCCCAGTCCGCCAGGCGGTGGAGGTCAAGTTGTAGCTGGTCTTGGTCTTTGATGCCAGAGATCAACCTATATGCTGCAGTGTCATCTGCAAACAGTCTTGTCATTGATGTCAGTCGGTCTGGCAGGTCGTTAATATAGGCTAGGAACAAACATGGTCCTAGCACTGACCCCTGGGGAACACCTGATGTGACATCAGCAAATGAAGACGTTGATTCGTCAACCAGAACTGCTTGGCGGCGGTCCCTGAGGAAGCTGGAGATCCATGTGTGTGTAGAGCCTCTGACACCATAGCATTGGATATTGTGAAGCAGCAAGCTGTGGTTCACCTTATCAAACGCTTTCGAAAAGTCCATGATGACATCTGTTTGCTTGCCGCTCTCCAAATTGGCTGTCAGTTCCTCTGTAAACTCCAGGAGTTGGGACTCACAGGATCTCCCTTTCCTGAATCCATGTTGGTTCTCATTCAGGATGTGGTGCTTCTCAAGGTGCCTCATGACTGCTCCTACAATGATGTGCTCTAGGAGCTTGCATACGACACTGGTGAGGGACACAGGCCGATAGTTGGCTGGGTCGTATTATTCACCTTTCTTGAAGATGGGAGTGACGTATGCTGATCTCCAGTCGGCTGGAACAGTGCCTGAGGCAAGGGAAGACTGAAAGATTGCAGTCAGTGCAGGCGCCAACTCCACTGCCATCTCTTTGAGGACATGTGGTATAATCCTGTCAGGACCACAAGCTTTATGGGGGTTGAGGTTTTGGAGGAGCGCTGATACCCCTCCTGCTGTGGCCACTATGTCGTCCATTGAAGGAACGGCAAGGTCTGGCATTCCTGTCTTTTGCAAGAACTCTTCATCATTAAAAGTTTCTCCACCGCCAAAAACTGACTAGAACTGCTGATTCAAGATCTCGGCCTGTTCAACTGGCTTGGAAGTCAAGCGACCGTCTTTTTTGAGAGGGGCCACACCAACGTTAGACGCCTATTGATGTTTAATATAGGCCCAAAACCTCTTGTCTTTTGCAGCTGGCTTCATTGGGTCCAATTCAATGAAAGTCCCAGTAGGATCGGAGGAGCTTCTTTTGAATGTCTCAACAGAGATCCTTGAGTTCAATCTTCAGTTCCTCTGAACCCGACTTCTTCATCCTCTTGTACAGCCTGTCTTTCCTGTGGATGAGGTGCCTGATTTCATCCGTCACCCATGGAAGTTTGGGTTTGATACTGATTGTCCTGTGAGGAATGTGGGAAAGAATTGCTTCCTGTATGGTCATCTTGAACATAGTCCATAGCTGTTCTGTTGTTGATGTTTCTTGGGCCTGCTGTATCCTCTCGCTAAGTGCAGTGGCTATTTCCTTCAGGCTGACCATAGCTGTTCTGTTGTTGATGTTTCCTCGGCCTGCTGTATCCTCTCGCTAAGTGCAGTGGCTATTTCCTTCAGGCTGACCATAGCTGTTCTGTTGTTGATGTTTCCTCGGCCTGCTGTATCCTCTCGCTAAGTGCAGTGGCTATTTTCTTCAGGCTGACCCAGTCTGCCTCGGCATATACTATATCAGTATATGCCAAGGCAGACTGGGTCAGCCTGAAGAAAATGGCTCCACGCCTGATCCCCCTATATGATATATAGGGGGATCAGGCATGGTGCCATCTTCTTTTTTACGGCACAGATGTTGATTTCGCAGTACGGGATACAGTGATCTGAGCCTCTGTCAGTGTGTGTGTGTGCGTGCGTGTGCGTCCTTGTAATGGAAATATTGCATGTGGAACTTTCAATTTAAAGCCTTCTTCAATAAGTTCTTGTCATGCCGTCTCAGTAGACATTATGTACAGTGACTTAAGAGTTATTGAAGTTTATGAAGTAATCTTATACTATAGCCAGTATCAAAAAGCCCAGGCATACAAGTCAATCTTATATTATATTGAGTATCAGTCTTCACAAAGTTGAAGTGTACAAAAGTTGGCCTATTTACTGTAAAAAATAAATTAGTATTAATTTTACCTGTAGATCTTATCTCTGGCTTGTGTGTGGGAATTAAATTTTACAATTGATGCAGTAATTGGCGGTTTCGTCATAGCTGCTGCAAAATTAGCCAATAGACACACAAAAAAACAGTGTTTTGACCAGAACTGATGAAGCAGACAGCACTTTGAACATGAAAAGGGGGCCAACTCGAAAGAACTTCTGAAGGAGACTTCGTGGTTGGTGGTGTTTTTTTAATAATTATTTCCCCTTCCCTTATATGTAAATTTATCTACAAACATACAAAGAGCATCCATTCACACAACAAAGACAGAAACTCGGAAACTCGGAACTTTTAATGCAAAAAGGCCACCAGCCTGTCCGCATGTGGACACGTACACACAAATAATCATATGAAATAAAACAGAAAAATGAAAATAATAAGCATTAATATCTTCAAAGTAAGAAATCAGCATATTAGAGGAAAATGGACCCAAAACCCATTATCTTAAATTGCGAAAGCAAACATAGTTTGTAAGCAAAGACAGAACAGGCGGTGTGTGTGTGTGTGATGGTTGCCAAGGAGAAAACAAATTAGTGATCGAGGATAGTTGGTGTCATAAAGGAGTAATCTAAGCCAAGAGACAAGCATAGGAAGCATTACTACCGATCTGTATGCATCCCGTGTAAATAATCGCTCGCGAATATATCGGTGCTGTGCGTATATTATGAGTCCTTCTCATCTAGAGCTGCGGAAGCAGACAGCAATGAGTCAGACCGTCTGCTGAGCTTGCTGGCAAGAGGTGGTTGAACATATTTGTCACCATGGCCGATAGAAAGGCTGAACTCGAGAGAAAAAAGGCTCGTCTAGAGCAAATGCGAAGGGAGAGAAAGGAGAAGGAGCTTTCAAAGAAAGTAAAAGAGGTAATGACGTGTATTGTGCTTGCTCTAGACTAATTTCTGTTTGAAAGTGCATAATTTATTCATAATCACTGACGACTCTCACGTCTGTATATTGTTGTTGCACTGTCGTTCTGCTTCAGTGCTTTCTGGCTTATGATGCTGTCTTTGCAAGCTTCATTTAATTTAAGCCAAACAATTTATTAGGCACATTATTATATATAATAATACTATTAATAGGCCCCTAATAAGCTAATTAAATGCATTTGTGCAAAGTTCTGGCTTGCTTTACAAATTCTTCTTTCTTTCTTTCCTGTAGAGCAACCACAGTCACTTCTGACTATTCTGTCGCTGTAACTTTAGGGGAATCTGCGGAAATGCACACTGAGGTACTACTGAGAAGAAGAACAAAAAATTGACTGTAGAAGAAGAGGACAGAAAGCCTGGCCCAGCCAGCCAGGTTCCGCTAATCGGCCCCTAACGTGATGCCGCGCCAAGCGAGAGAATGACCCAGCCAGCCAGGTCCCGCTAATCGGGCCCCAACGTGATGCCGCGCCACTGGGAAAAAGAGGGAGAAAAAAAAAAATGAGGAGAGAGAGACTAGAGAGAGGTGGGGTGGGGTAAAGTTATTGTGATCTGGAGACCCAGGACACGAAGGTGCCCAAGGTCCCCGCCTCAACAGCCTGCTTTGTACTGATCAAGATGTGCTAGGTCGATCTGTCTACAGGATTTGTACCACTGGCTAATGGGTAAATGGGAAATAAGCCCACTGCATCCATGGGGAGTGGTGGGATATTGTGATTCTGTGGCAATATTCATAATTCGGTAAAACTAAAAGTAAAGATGTGCCTGTCGCAGCCAAAATCGTCGCTCGTTCAAATCTGTCGCCCGCTACTATGAGAGTGTGTATTTGCGACAACCACAAATTTCACTCTTTCTTTACTTTAACCATTTACCTAACCCTATCCCTAACCCTAGAAAAAAGTGAAATTTGTGGTTCATGCTCAATGTCGCAAATACACACTCTCATACTCATAGTAGCGGGCAACAGATTTGAACGAGCAACGATTTTGGCTGTGAAATGCGTATCCGCCGGCCTCTCGGCGCCCGTATCTCCGGTATTTCTGGACCGATTGCCTTCAAATTTGGCAGGTACATGACCGGGGACGGTGACTATCGATGTCCCAAACCAGAAGTGAATCAATTCATAAACGTGCGCGATACACTCCGCTTCACCTTTTCACAAATAACTCTGCCGTTTCTTAGCCGATTCACTTCAAATTTGTTGTCAGGCTTGCTGTTGCCGGGGCAAAGCCTGGCAGCAAATTTGAAGAGAATCGGGAGAGAGCGCGTCACTCTCAGAGCAGCGCCAACGGGAAACGGGGCCTTATAACTCCGCCGTTTCTTAACCGAATCGCTTCAAATTTGCTGTACTCAGCATTACCAGTACTTGGCGTTACCATTTCTAGGCGTTGCCGTTACTAGGGAGAGCGCGTCACTCTCAGAGCAGCGCCAACAAGAAACGGGGCCTTATAGCTCCTCCGTTTCTTAACCGAATCGCTTCAAATTTGCTGTACTCAGCGTTACCAGTACTTGGCGTTACCGTTACTAGGCGTTACCGGGTACTCGGAGTTGCGCTAGTGTATATAATTTGTCATTTTGGTTTCTTAACTGTCTATGCAATATCTTTGGAATGTTGGGGTTTTTTTCTCCGTGAAATATCAATATAAATGTTGTTCAGACCTGCTTCAAATATATTGTGCATAATTTTATGTTCTTTTTCTGTAATCGACTGTAGCACTAGCAGGCACGTTGGCAGAAACCAGTTCTGGCATAATAAGCCAACATTACAATAATACTTTAATAGCATTTCCCCCCCATTTTATTAACCAATTTGCTACCCGTTTAATCAATCAATCAATCAATATTTTTATTGTCCATTTTACAGGAAATTCTTTTTGAAGCGATAAAACAATCAACAAAACAACGCAATAAAGACAGAAACATAGTTTGTAGAAAAGTCAAACAAACACAAAAACGACTATTTTAACCACTGTGCGCACATACAATTCTTGGTCACACCCACCCACACTCACACACATAATGACACACACACACACCAAGCACATCATGCTCGCACATGTATACAAGTACCGTTTATCTACCCACCCATCTAACTTGTACATAGATTACAAAGTAAAAAACAACAAAAAACCAGCAAAAATTAACCCTTTCACCGCCAATGTCGCATTTTAGCACCACAATGGTTTTAAACACCCCATGTCATTAAAAGGCATCAAATCAGGGTCTGTTATCCAAAGACCCTATTTTCTTAATTTTGGGAGGTAAGGATAGGCCTAATGGCATACATGTCACAGAGAAATTCGCAATATTGCAGATTTTTTTTTTGGTCTGCCCAGTTAAATTTAATTGTATTTTTGGCTGAAATTGGCTGGCGGCGAAAGGGTTAAAATAGATTTTACACAAATGCAAACGTGTATACTATAAGACGAAAACTCTGAAACAGCCTGGCTTTCTTTTTCTTTTTTTATTACAATGAAAAATGTTTATTGATAAGAAATGGATTAAATGTTCTAAGCGAAAGGCTTGTTTTCTGTTTTATAGGGTGATGAGTCAAAAGGCAGTCCGAAACCTGGGTCAGGAGACACCTCTGGAACAACGGAACCAGATGACATCCTGAAAGAATTTGGAATCGCACCCACCCCAGGTAGGACTAAAAATACCTCACCTATCAGTATCACTATGTTATTTAGTAAAATTGTAATGTGATATTTGTTATGCTTTTTATTGAGAAATGTTACACTTCAGTGAGAATAAGCATTGCTTAGATAGATTTTTTGGATCACCCGAGAATCAGTGAGTCTTTGTTATTATGGTTTGTTCATTTTGTGTGTGTGCGCGCGCACACGCATGTACAGAGCTTCAGATTGTCTGTGCACCCGTGTCATTGACCCATATTTTTTATAATTGTCAACAGGTTGTGCGCCATAAGGGCGCATCCCATTCCACAGCCACTGTATGTTATTGATGGCATCACTGATGATGTCATCAGGTGAAGGGGAATAACTCTTGTATGCTGCTTTTAGCTTTAACACAGTCATTAGGGTTATATTTTTATAATACTTATATCCCCAGATGATTTCGCTAGGTTGGCTATATTAGTTCTCTTCTGTTATGATTTTTAGATTATTTTTCTCTAAAAATAATTTCTGGCAGTCAAGGGGTTAATATACGAGTGATTGAAATGTGTGTTGAACAGAGTCAGGCACAGGGTCACCAGCCAAAGCCGCTCCACAGCGAGCAGACATTGAGACCCCCGCCAGCGTTAGCCAGACCACGTGAGTCTACTTCTCTTTCTTTGAGAGCTCACAGAGAAAGCGTGTGTGTGTGTGCATGCGTGTGTGTGTGTCCCACAGCGAACAGACACTGAATGTTAGCCAAAGCACATGAGAGAGTTTGCATTTTTCTGCCTTTCGAGACAAAGAGAGAGAGGGGGAGAGAGAGAGGAGAGAGAGAGACTCAGAGAGAGAGAGAGCATGTGCATGCATGTTTTGTGAGAGTGTGTGTGTGTGTGTGTGGAAGTCTCCCACAGCGAACAGACACTGAATGTTAGCCAAAGCACATGGCACATGATAAAGTTTGCATTTTCCTGCCTAGAGAGAGAGAGACATGTGCATGCATGTTTTATTTGTACGTGTGTGTGTGTCTGTGTGTGTGTGTGTGTCCCACAGCGAACAGACACTGAATGTTAGCCAAAGCACATGAGAGAGTTTGCATTTTTCTGCCTTTAGAGACAAAGAGAGAGAGAGAGAGAGAGACGAGCGCGCGTGCATGCTGTTTTTGTTTTGTGTGTGTGTGTCCCACAGCGAACAAACACTTAATGTTAGCCAAAGCATACGAGAGAGTTTGCATATTTCTGCCTTTAGAGAGAGAGAGAGCGTGTGTGCATGCATGTTTTTTGTGCATACTGTTTGTGTGTGCATGTGTGTGTTTGTGTGTGTGTGCATACGGGCCATGAACAAAATGACACTTCCAAACAGAAGAAGCAACTGCTATTCTGGGAAGATGAGCTCAAACTTGTAGTTGTAGTAAGTAAAGTTGTTTAGGCTACGGTGGACATCCCTCACTTTTTCAATCAAAAGGACTTAAAGACCCCCCACATCACGTGTCACATTCCCTCTTATGCTTCGAAGATTCCTTAAGATTTCTTACCAGCTATAAGAGGGAAAACACGTGAAAACCATGATTTTGACACGTGACGTGGTGGGCCTTTAAAAGGCCTGCTACACTACATACAATCCGATCTCAAAACGCGATGCGATTGTGACGATGCGAGTCATGATTCACGTGAAATAAAATACTTCCGTCTAAAAATAATTCTGCTATTTTCGCTCACTATGCTCAAGTAGACTCAGTACATGTGTTTCATGTGAATCATGACACATCGTCAAAATCGCATCACATTGAAAAAGAATTGTATGCAGTGTAGCAGGCCCTTAAGGAACTTGGCTTTGGGGATTATCCCCTAATGCCAACTAATCCCCAAGGATACAGTACTAAGACAGAAAATGCTACTGTGTGTTGGTGTCGTACCCTGGCTATAAAAGATTCACAGGGATCATCCCAACAGCCGAAGCCACTTGAACGCTATGGGTACAAATGCACCAGATAGGTATGAGAACATTACGTGTGTGACCGGTGTTTTTTTTTATTACCCCGCGATGTGGGCATCCACACTCCGTCTTCCGGAGGATTTTGGCAGACTGATGATGTTATGCTAGGAGCCTGTCATGGCTAGAGACAATCACCGCATAACTACGCAGAGCATGACAACATTTC
>CM065703.1:9713554-9746044 GCA_017654935.2 Phymorhynchus buccinoides | reverse complement strand
TGTGCTTCGTATGGCGTTACTTACTACGGCGCTTATCCGCTTTCATGTGAAATTACTACGCGCTTGTCCCCAGCTCCTGTGATGTTGTGAGTTAATTTACATGTAGAGTCGCCTATTTCGAAACTAACCGAACCGAAAATATCGTGTGGAGACTTACGATCATTTTAAATTAACGTTTTATTTTATTTTATTTTATTATACGCTCTCTGAGTCTCTTCTGTTCTCAGATTGAACCCATGTTATGTATGAGATTTACCATCCACTTTGCCAACGTTGTGGTGATATGATTTGATGTTATTGATGCGTGTACTGTACTTTAAATTACTTTACAGGATGTCGTTAAAACATAACGTACATGTCTGCTTTCTCTTCCAAAAGCAATAGTTTCAGCGTTAACTGCTGCAAACGTTAAAAAAAATGTCCCGTGCTGAAAAGGCTGTCAAAAAGGTGAATCATTTCTCGTTGAAAATCAACATAACTTAATTTTGTTTTTAATCCAATTCTTAAAAACAAAAGTGAGCGATGAATGCGTTTGTTGTGTTTGGAAATGTTCGCATTTTTTTTTGTTTTACCGTTTATTTTTTTTTTTGGTATGATTTGTTTTACTTATGACAGTCCCGGTTTCTTGTCTTTTACAGCCCATCTTAATATCTCCACCAACTTTATAATAATCTATTGAAAAGAGGAGGCATGTTAATGACATTGCGAATGTGTGGTGTATGTGTCACTTTGTGTGTGTGTGTGCGCACGCGTGCTTGCATATGTGCATTTTTGCGCATAGAACTTTTGAGTTTTACCAGTGTATACCCCAAACTCACTTTTTGAAAGTTAAAAAAAAAATTGGATGATAATGATATTGTACTAACTGGAGATAGCGAAAAAAACTTTCGTCCTGTCAGTCTTATTGTTGTTGTTGTTTTCATGATGTCCAGTCTTTGGGGCAACTTTACGTGGCATAGTTTACTTTGAAAATTCCACCTATCTGTCTGTCTGTCTCTGTCTTTTTTTGTCTGTCTGTGTCTCTGTCTGTTCTTTCCTCTCTCTCTCTCTCTCTTTCTCTCTCTCTCTCTCTCTCTCTCTCTCTCTCTCTCTCTCTCTCTCTCTCTCTCTCTCTCTCAGATTGTAAGCAAGGACAGATTGTAAGAATCAAGGACAGATTGTAAGAATAGGCATCGCCTAAAATCTTTATCCTTGTCAAAATAAAGTTGTCCAGTCTCTCTCTCTCTCTCTCTCTCTCTCTCTCTCTCTCTCTCTCTCTCTCTCTCTCCTCTCTCTCTCTCTTTTCAAAGAAAACAAATTAATGTTTCTGTGAATAATGATATGCCTGACAATCTTGTTACTAAAAACAAACCAACATGTATTTGAAGAAAGTTGTTGCTTTGCTTGTGTTTCTTCTTATATATAATATAGGCATTAATATGTATAACTCATAGTTCAATAGAAAAAAAAATCCGTCGCATTTATAGATTCTCAGGGTAGACTTAAAAACTTAGTCGGACCATATCAGCCCTTCATCACATAATAACTCGTTAACTTTATCATCAGATGATAACTCATTAACCGTATCGTCAGAACTGCCAAAGAAATGATGTACCATGTGACTAACACTTACGAGCATCCTGATCATTTTTATACTCATCAGCTTTGTCTTCCTCTGCCATTTCATCACTTTTTTTCTGAGGTCTGTCAGTTATAAATATTTGGTATATTGTAGTCACAGAGACTTATCTCTGTGAAATTCGGGCTGCTCTCCCCCGGAGAGCGCGTCGCCGCAAGTGCAGCGCCTACCCAATTTTTATTTTGGGGGGTGGCAGGGTGAGGAGGGGGTGGGGGCAGACTTGAAAAACCTAGCTATCAATTTGGCCATACCAGGCAGCGGGATTTCTCCCTGCTCTTACCGACTTTCAACTGCCGTGGGATTTTTTACGTGCATAAAGCGCATGGGTCAGACTAGCTTTAAGTCCCCATCCGAAAGGACTGGACATTCAGTTCGATTTTCCTGTCAAACTAGAAAGAAAGGGCGAGGCGAGGCCGGGATTCGAACCCGGGTCACTCACGTTGCAGTCACGCATTACATTTGGCAGGCGAACGTCGTAACCACTCTGCCACCTATCCAGTGTCTGCAATTTGTGGGGGGAGCAGGCATCAGAATTGTCAGAGGATCAGCTAATTTCAGAGGATTGAGAATTTCTGGCAGAGGATTGGCCTCTTCTGTCAGAGGTTTTGACTTACATTTTGAGTGTGATCTTTTCTGTTAAACAGCATTTTAAAGTGATTCCTCACTGCATAAAGCCTTTTTGGTCATGTTGGGAATTGATTTCAGTGTTGTCCCACTATAGTCTGGGGCCTTGATGGCCCTTGGACCGCGGTTTTCAGAGGATTGGACTTCAGACTGTTCTGATGCCTGGGGAGGGCTTGGGATTTTAGCTCTTCTACTATTAGCGCTGTGTATTTTTTGACGTTCTTGGTTGTTGTCCGTTGCATCTTCATACCTGTTTTCCTTACGGATTTGCCCGTAATTATTACGTTTTGAGACCTCCAATTACGCTATTACGGTCAGCAACAAAACATTCCGCATTTCCGCTGAACGAGTGCGGGGGGAAAAAAAAGAAGAAGAAATCGATAGAAAGCATAGTGTTTGAACAGTACTTGGCATTATCGTCAGCTATCAAAGCTAGTGATGTCCCTTGAATCGCTACTTCCGGTCGGTTCGCTTCCTGTTTACAAACCCAGGCTGCTATTCTGCCCCCCCCCCCGCTCGACAAAAGTTCCGACGGCAAGGTAAAATCCTGGTTTCTCAGCCGACAAAATTACTGACAGATGACTGATTTCAGAGCTTGGATTACTGACAGTGAAAATTTGGGGTAAACAGGTCTGCATCTTAACTGACAAGAGGGGAGTGACTATTTTTTCCAGTGTGCTTGGGTTGCTTTAACAGAAAAATTACTGACAAAAGCTCTAAAAATAAAAAATTAGACAAACACATGGCAGGGTGCTTGGCGGTGAAAGCCTTTGCATTTGGTGGGAGTGTAGAGTTATGTACTGGGTGAATGTATTCACCTATGGTGCTAGAAGAGTTCAGTATGTTTTTTGTGTGCGTTGATGTGAATGTGTTTGGGAGGGGGCAGAGCTACAGATTGTCGGCCCGCCCACACCAATGACGCATATTTTTCGTAAAAAACCGCGGTAAAGGTAAAGATGTGCCACCCCCCATGCATTTCTCGGTTAATTGTATTTTTCTGTTTTTGCCTTTCTTACCATACATAAAGCTGTATTTTAGGAACATTTTTAGCTAATTACCTTTTTGGAATACTAACCCTAACCCTAACCCTACCCCTAAACCTAACCCTACCCCCCACTATGTACTGCAGTACACCGCGATTTGTCACAGTTGTGGTTCGTTGCGTTTTTCCGTCTTATACGGTGGGGGGTAGGGTTAGGGTTAGGGCTAGGGTTAGGGTTAGTATTCCAAAAAGGTTATTAGCTAAAAATGTTCCTAAAATACAGCTTTATGTATGGTAAGAAAGGCAATAACGGAAAAATACAATTAACCGAGATAGTTGGTAGGGGGGGTGGCACATCTTGACCTTTACCAAAACCGCTCATCAACATGTTGGGATGCGCACTTCTGGCGCATCCAGTTTGGCAGCCATTTAATTAATGAAACCATCATTTTGAAAATTGACCCCTCATTTTGAGCAGCCACAGGTCGTATGACCCATGAAGTCTGAAAATAATCTGTAGCTCTGAGGGGAGGGGGGGGGGAGGGGCGATGCGGTTGTGTATATGTGCGTGTGCACATGTTATCTATGAGTATGTGTTTGTGGGGGGGTGACGGTGGGAATGCGAGCGCGTCTGAGTATGTTCGCTATGTTTCATCCTGCATGTGGAGTGAATTTAGTTTTGTCAAGCGCCATGAGCAGTTCGTCTAGAATGTGCGCTCTATAAATGTCTTTATTATTATTATTACTGTTTTGTGGGGTAAAGAAGTGGGGGGATTTCACTTTTGTAACACAAAGAATTTTTTTATTTTATTTCACTCAGTGACTTTTTTCCCCCCAGCCACCATCCATTGTTTATTGAAGCTTCTGTTTCTATCTTTTTAACGGTTTATTCTCGATCTCCCAGCCACCCCCTCTCTCTTTTGTTTCCATTCTTCATTCCCCCAATCCGGCACTTTGATAGTCCTCGCACAGTTTAGCTCATTGTATTATTTTTTTGTTTTTAAACCTGTTCTCTTGGTATAGAGACTGTTTAGCTGTGAAATGGTTCCTGTCAGCTGTGGACTTGGTTGAACTGATTGCCAAGTGGGCGTTTGTCTATGTATGGTGTTTGTTTATATTTCGTCATTTTTTTAACTTTTTAAAAAAATGTCATTTTTCGGGGCTTCCTAAGGGAATGTTATTTGAGGAATTGAAAAAATAACAAAACTGAAACAAGTCTAACCCCCTGTGGGGATACCGGGGGATCTTTTCTATAAATAGTTCCCCCACCTTCTGGAAGTTCTGTGCTTGTAGGTTCCTCTAATCCGTCACTCTCTTTCCCTCTGCCTCTTCCTGTCATCTATACTATCTTTCTGCCTGACCGGTCCATTCTCCTGCCTTTTTTCACGAAGCACTTTTAAAAACATTTCCTCCAGCCGAAGTTGGACTTGCTGGGCCTAACTATTTCTTACTTAGGTGCATAACGGCAGCATGATGCATCTGCGCTCATAATTGACAGGAAACTGAGCGATTGAAGAAGAAGAAGAAACGAGTGTAGAGGAATTTGTGATTTAGCAGTATTATTGAATTACTACAGCAGGACAAAATGTGTTACGTTATGAGTGAGCGCATTGTATGTGTGCAGTTTCCAAACACTTTTGTGAGTGTGAGGTAGTCATGTATGTCAGTGTCGACTGTGTGCATGTGTACATGTGGGTGTGTATGCCCCTGTGTGAATCCAAATCCAAATCCAAGTCATCTTTATTATCTCATAACAGAGAAATTGCAGAGAATGTCTGCATGCTTAGTGTGTGTGTGTGCGTGGGTGTCCATGCCTGTGTGTGTGTGAATGTCTGCATGCTTCGTGTGTGTGTGTGTGTGTCCATGCCTGTGTGTGTGAATGTCTACATGCTTCGTGTGTGTGTGTGCGTGGGTGTCCATGCCTGTGTGTGTGTGAATGTCTACATGCTTCGTGTGTGTGTGTGTGTGTCCATGCCTGTGTGTGTGAATGTCTACATGCTTCGTGTGTGTGTGTGCGTGGGTGTCCATGCCTGTGTGTGTGTGAATGTCTACATGCTTCGTGTGTGTGTGTGTGTGTGTCCATGCCTGTGTGTGTGTGAATGTCTACATGCTTCGTGTGTGTGTGTGTGTGTCCATGCCTGTGTGTGTGTGAATGTCTACATGCTTTGTGTGTGTGTGCGTGGGTGTCCATGCCTGTGTGTGTGTGTGTGAATGTCTACATGCTTCGTGTGTGTGTGTGTTCTTTTTCTTCGCTGTGCGTGGCCACAATCAACTCTTTGATTATTTTGCCACGGAACTGTGTGTGTGTCCATGCCTGTGTGTGTGTGAATGTCTACATGCTTCGTGTGTGTGTGTGTGTGTTCTTCTTCTTCGCTGTGCATGGCCACAATCAGCTCTTTGATTATTTTGCCACGGAACTGTGTGTGTGTGTGCGTGTGTGTCCATGCCTGTGTGTGTGTGAATGTCTACATGCTTCGTGTGTGTGTGTGTGTGTTCTTCTTCTTCGCTGTGCGTGGCCACAATCAGCTCTTTGATTATTTTGCCACGGAACTGTGTGTGTGCGTGCGTGTGTGTGTGTGTGTCTGTCTGTCTGTCTGTCTGTGTGTGTGTGTCAAGTCAAAATGATCTTTATTGAGGATAAAAGGAATAAGCATTAAAGCTTTTTTACATCCTGTCCTCAAGAGAAGAAAATAACAACAAAGAATGTAGAATGTGTGTGTGTGTCTGTCTGTTTGTCTGCCTCTGTCTGTCTGTATGTGTGTGTGTGTGTGTGAGTGCAACCCCCCCCCCCAAAAAAAAGAAAGTGAATGTGAGATCTAATGTACACTAGACTTTGCCTTGTGTGTATGTTGCTTCAAAACACCTTATGCGAGTTTGATATATACAAATTAACAAATATTCATACCGTCCACTTGCCTCCTCTAAGTCAGTTTCTTTATTCCTTTTTTGTTTTGTTTTATTGGTTTTTTTGTTGGTTGGTTTTTAAGCCTTATTTTAAATTTACCCCATGTTGCACTAACAAAATTGGTGTACTTTTCTGTGAACGGGTGCCAAGTGACGTAAACGGAACCACTGGAAGAGAGTGTTGTCATCTCTAGCGTTTAGAGTGCATGTAGTTAATCCGAAGTTTGGTAAAAATGCGGAGAATATTAACCCTTTCGCTGCCAGCCATTTTTCAGCAAAAAATGTCCATTAAACTTAACTGGGTAGAAAAAAATCTATCTGCAATATTGTGAATTCTCTGTGACATGTATAACATTAGGCCTATTCTTACCTCCCAAAATTAAAAAATAGAGTCTTCGGATAACAGGCCCTGCCTTTTAGTGACATGGGTGTAAAACCATTGTGGTGCGTAAAGGCGACATTGGCGGTCAAAGGGTTAAATATAATTACTGCGAAGGAAAATCCAAAAAGGTGGTGATTTTTGTAGAGAACTGAGCGAGAATGTGAGAACAGAAAAAAGACATAAAAAGCAAATAACAGGCATGGGAAGTGTCAGTCTTTGGGCTGATTTCAGCTTTTTTTCATGGTCCTCTTCAGTCTTTTTTTGCAAGTTTCAGCTTTTTTGATGGTTCAATAGGACATTTATGTGATAAAAAAAAAGAAGCCCAATAAGTAAATACTTAAGTTATTGGTTATAAATGAATGCAAAAAGAAACTAAATATATCACTCTTATCTCTAATACTGTTTAGATAACAGAAGAAGCTTCATTTTCTGGGGGCTGTATCCCAACACACACGGTTTTCAGTTTGTTTGTTTTTTATTCCTTGTTCCTATGCCTGCTTCCAGATCCCAATTGTCAGTCTTTTTTGTCTTCTCTAATTCCCATGCCTGAATAAACACCACATTAACCGGAGCGAGGTATTTTGAGCGCCCTGGCTTTCTTTATCGATCATGACATGATGATGGGGAAAAAAGAGAAAGTTTTTGGTTCTGGTTCTGGTTTCTATTTTGAAAATAGAAATTAGGAAAATAGATGGTCAGAGATTTTCTTCTTCTTCGATCGCTCAGACAGTTTCCTGTCAATTATGAGCGCAGATGTATCATGCTGCCGCTATGCGCAAATAATTAGGCCCAGTATGTCCGACTTCGGCTGAAGGAAATCTTTTTGAAAGTGTTTCTTGAAAAAAGGCAGGAGAATGGACCGGAATGACTGTAAATGACAGCAAGCAAATGGGAAAAGGCAGAGTCAAAGAGAGTGACAGATTAGAGGAAGTTACAAGCACAGAACTTTCAGAAGGTGGGGGAAATTTATACAAAAGACCCCCCGGTATCATCAGTTAACTACCGGTCGATTTTAGTATGACAAGAAACAAATGTGTTTGTAACAGTGGAGAATTTTCACATTGTGAGTGTTCATCTGTAGTTGGAGAATAAACTTTTTTTTCTCAGAAAAAACATGTCTTTTTACAACAAAATCGGATTGTTCCCCATGAAAAAGTCTCCCAATTAATGAAAGGTCACTCACGCAAACTGCGAAATTATGTCCCTTGGCTATTTGCGAACATTTCCTATTGCAAAATAATTTGAAAAACAAGCGCGAAATCGCAATAGTTTGTGGCACGCGGTCTATTTTTACCACTCCAATCATGAGTCACCTCCCCTGGCTTTTCAATAATTTTAATCTGTAAACCAGAATGTTATCTCTGCACCATTTCGTAACTTTTTATATCTTTTGGAAAACATTTAAAACTATGTATCCTACTTATGCTCATCAAAAGAAGCACCGCATACTCGTCGTGTCTGTTGTAGTGTCTGTATTACGTATGTTTATTATTTTGTACGCTTTTAAAATACATCATTTTAAAACGCGGCCTCAATTTGAAGTGTAGCCTCGATTTGAAGTGCGACAATTTTGGACCGACAGACAGACCAGACCGACCGACCGACAGACAAAGTGAGTTATAGGTTTGTGGCTTGAGCCACAAACAAAAAGAGTGTGTTTAAAAATAGAGGTTGAAAGGATCTGTTTCATTTCCGTGCAGTTTTAACAAATTTGTAGAAAAAAGAAAATAATCGTGTGTTCATCATTATGATAAAGCGTTCAGATCATAGGAGCAATTTGTCAGTGAGAGACGTGTGAAAGAAATCAATCTATTCTACCCACACTGACCAACACTCAGAACAATAGCATAAACACCTCAATTTGGAAACCAATGCCCTAGCATCATAAAACCGAAAGTAGCAAAGGACCGCAACTCCCTTTCACCGGAAGCACGCTTGCTCCCCTTTGCTTCCGGTCGCGCGGTCCATTTGACCTGTCAATGTCACTTTTTCATTTTCCACTTGTGTGGAATCATTTTGAAGTAGATAGAAATTGAGATGATGATATTAGTCATAACATGCTGTTTAAATAAAATACATGGTTATTTGCCTTTGGGGTAAACAAATTGGTTTGCACTTACTTTTTATGAAAGTGCTTTTAATTTCATAAACAAAAACATATGTTGTGTTACAGAAGGTTGCGTGTGATTGATGTTGTTGCAAAGTTTGATGTATGTCCACATCCAGTTTGATCCTAACCACCTTTGTATCTTTATTATAGTGCCCTGTTAGTGTTATCAATCCTATCCTGCAGGATTGAAGGATTATCGACAGACAACCACCCAAGTTTGTACAGGAATTGACCAGAGCGTGTAATCATGAGTGCGTCTTAGACCGTCAACACGGGTAGTATGATGTAAATTAGGCTAAACAGCCAATCGTTTTGGGGAAAGTTCGTTTAACGTCCTCCGATCTGGAACAGGTACATGTTGGACTTTAATAAATATAAAAGATAGTGGGATGATCCTGGAGGTACTGCAATACCAGGAAAGTCCCGATGATTTTGATTGATAGAGATTTGGGTATTAGGTACTTTATATTCACAGAGGCGTCTCTTTGAAATTCGAGTTGCTCCCACCTGGAGAGCGCGTCGCAGCCAGAGGCACGCCACCCAATTGTGTGTTTTTTTGCATGCGATTTTTGTGTGACTGATAGGGGGGGGGGGGGGGGGGTAAATTTTGACCAAATGACAACTTTTTCGTTGCCACTGGATTTAGCATATGCTAAGTGCTCGGGCACACGGGACCTCGGTTTATCGTCTCATTCGAAAGACTCATTTTGATAGAGATTGGATAATAATCCTAACATAAGATCAATCGTTTTGGGAGTTCAGCCTAATTTAAATACTACTACCCGTGTTGACTGTCTAGGAGTCACTCATGATTACACGCCCTGAACGTTACCCCTAGCCTCTAAAACATGGTAGTTTCGCTAAGATCTTTGGATGTGTATTTTAGAGCATCGGGGTTCCCAGGTGCCTTTTAAGTCCATGTGAATTGGTGTTTGGTCAACAGGCCTTTTAAGTACTTTACTTCAGCAAGTGGATCCTTTTAATTCATCAAAATGTCCTTTTAATTTTTGAAAGGTACTGTTAAGTACTGTTTTATCAAGAAAAAAGTGATAAAGAAACTGATTAACATCGAAAACATTTCTAAAAAAACAAAATGACTATACAAAGTTGTCGGTGTCACAGATCGGAGCAGACAATTCATTACAAGCTGTGTGAGTCTTTCCGCACCAAGACGTAGTGATTCATTCTATGCGTATTGGAATTGTGCTCTCGGTCAACAATTTGCATTCGGGCATTCTATCATGAACATGTCATACAATCAGGTTGGCGAAGGTCCTTTCACAGTCTTTATTGAGGTCCTTATAAGTCATTTAAAGGTCCTTTTTTCGTTTAATGTTCCAAACCTGGGAACCCTGAGCATGCTTTTAGTTGGTGCCCTGTGGTTTGAAAAATGAGAAACAGTTACTAAAAATTGAAGGCTGTGACAGTTATTAGTTATTACAACTTAAGTGCTGCGATGGTTCCTGTTTTGATGTTTAACCCCTTGACTGCCAAAGAAAATTAAAGAAAAAAATCATATATAAATACAGATCGTATCATGAAAAAGGCAACTGATAGAGCCAATCTGGCAAAATCATATATAAATACAGATCGTATCATGAAAAAGGCAACTGATAGAGCCAATCTGGCAAAATCATATATAAATACAGATCGTATCATGAAAAAGGCAACTGATAGAGCCAATCTGGCAAAATCATATATAAATACAGATCGTATCATGAAAAAGGCAACTGATAGAGCCAATCTGGCAAAATCATATATAAATACAGATCGTATCATGAAAAAGGCAACTGATAGAGCCAATCTGGCAAAATCATATATAAATACAGATCGTATCATGAAAAAGGCAACTGATAGAGCCAATCTGGCAAAATCATATATAAATACAGATCGTATCATGAAAAAGGCAACTGATAGAGCCAATCTGGCAAAATCATATATAAATACAGATCGTATCATGAAAAAGGCAACTGATAGAGCCAATCTGGCAAAATCATATATAAATACAGATCGTATCATGAAAAAGGCAACTGATAGAGCCAATCTGGCAAAATCATATATAAATACAGATCGTATCATGAAAAAGGCAACTGATAGAGCCAATCTGGCAAAATCATATATAAATACAGATCGTATCATGAAAAAGGCAACTGATAGAGCCAATCTGGCAAAATCATATATAAATACAGATCGTATCATGAAAAAGGCAACTGATAGAGCCAATCTGGCAAAATCATATATAAATACAGATCGTATCATGAAAAAGGCAACTGATAGAGCCAATCTGGCAAAATCATATATAAATACAGATCGTATCATGAAAAAGGCAACTGATAGAGCCAATCTGGCAAAATCATATATAAATACAGATCGTATCATGAAAAAGGCAACTGATAGAGCCAATCTGGCAAAATCATATATAAATACAGATCGTATCATGAAAAAGGCAACTGATAGAGCCAATCTGGCAAAATCATATATAAATACAGATCGTATCATGAAAAAGGCAACTGATAGAGCCAATCTGGCAAAATCATATATAAATACAGATCGTATCATGAAAAAGGCAACTGATAGAGCCAATCTGGCAAAATCATATATAAATACAGATCGTATCATGAAAAAGGCAACTGATAGAGCCAATCTGGCAAAATCATATATAAATACAGATCGTATCATGAAAAAGGCAACTGATAGAGCCAATCTGGCAAAATCATATATAAATACAGATCGTATCATGAAAAAGGCAACTGATAGAGCCAATCTGGCAAAAGGGTCTGGGGTTATAACTCTGTTGGGGTTAATGTTCTGTCTCCACAGCTGTTCCGGGAGGAACTTTTAGTATCAGGATTTTTTCCAAGCCAACTTTGCATGAGAAACGTTTCATGAACAACAGTCAACAATAATGGTAGGCCTATGGTATGTAAGTAAATTAGATATATTCTGCTTCCCATGTTAGATTTTTACTCATGAGCATTTTTATTTACGTTCGTGATAAAAAGTGTATTATTTAAGAACATTTTGTACTAAGTAAGTTGCATGGTACTATACTGTTCAGCAAAAATATTATTTACCTTAAATCTGATGGAATAAATATTATACTACAAAGAACATATAGCCACAATATTTTTTAGAAGAAATGCTTGGTTGTATTTTTATTTAGCATTTCTAGATTCAGTCATTTAGCTAAACAGCTCAACTTTGTGTGCAACGGAACAGCAGTGTCTCCACAGTAGTACATTTGACATGACGTTTTGAATACATGTAAGTTTGAGACACCAAAAAATATATATGTATGCCAGTCTTTAAGACGGAGGCTTGGCCGTTTTGTATTGACATTATTGCAAGGTGATTTGTTATTTTGCGAATTAAGTGTGTGTTTGTGGAGGGTTTGTGTGTGATTTGCTTCTACAAATCTGAAAGCATTATATTTATAATTATCGTCAAAAGAATGTCTCTTTTGACTTTTGTCTTAAATTCAGAATGTTAATTTGTGAGAGAGAAAAAAAGATGAGAAAAAGTAGTATTACGAATCTTGACAGAGAATCTGTAGTGCAATACATATAATTTTTCAGGGTCACAGGGATTTTCTTGTTATTTTTTTCAAAGTCTGTTCGCTGATAAACTGTGAAAGAGGTTTGTGTTACTCTGTGTGTGTGTGTGTGAGCGAGCATGCACGTGCATGTGTGTGTTTGTGTGTATGTATGTGTGTGTTTGTGTTTTACCGAATATCCACGTACAAACATAACCAAGTTTTGGGCAAATGCGCAATCCATAAACAATCTACTGCTTCTATCTTCAAAGAAAGATTATGACGACAAAAATTATAAAAGAGAAAGCACTGCCGTGGTGCAACCTTCCGCCAAGAAGAAGAAATGTGCTTGAAGCCCAGACTCCTCCGAAATCGGATTGTGTCAGCTGAATGCAGCGGGAAGAACAGTAAAAACGAAAAACTGGACACATACCATATTTTACGGACTACAAGACGCACCTGATTATAAGGTGCACCCCCCAAATTTTACACAAAATTCAAATTTGGTTAATATATTTTCTTACTATATTATCAGTCACATTATAAGACGCAGGGGTCTCAGTTTGGGGAAAAAGTATCACCTTATACAAAGTTATAGTTCGTAAAATACGGTATATACCTTGCCCCTTATGGCCTCGGAACCCTGAAGAAGAAGAAGTAGCTCAGACAGCCACTGTAGTAAGCCTTGACAAATGGACAACACTTTCATGAAAAAAGGGAGAGAATTTGAGACCAGGCTGGTCTAAGCACAAAGTAATTTAGTCATACTTGAGTTGTTGGGCTTGACTGTATCAAAGCTTGATTTGAATAAGCCGACTATAATTTATAAATAAGAAATAATAACAATAGTGTACATTTTGATTTAGTGTGCTGTCTCCATAGAGGTCAAGAGTGCCTACACACTGTATAGAAAAAAGAATCAAGTCAAAAAGATAGACATTTTTTTTCTACATTTTTTGCTTGTTTCTTGTCTCCATTCTTCTAGTCCTTATATTCACTGAGGATGTGTTGGTATGGCTTTACCATGTTGATTTTCTGTTCTGTGTGTGTGTTAAATGCTACTGCTGTCCTTCACTCTGCATTTTTATTTCTTAAAGGGGACACCCTGACGGATGAAGTTTTGCCAGAAACACGTTGAGATCACCAGAAAGACAGCCTTTTCAAGGATCACAACACTCACTTTGCTCTAGTTTCCTATAAATCAAAACAGCGATATCTCCTTGGCGGAGTTGCTGGAGAGAGAAGCCATTTTGGACGGGGTGGGTGGAGGCCACTCAGGGTGTTTGAAGCTTTTTCTTCTTTGTAATGCAGTAAAAAAAACAAATTGGAGCTATTTTCTTTGTTGTGTGCGAAACTCCTTTGGGTTAACTGTAAATAAAAAGGCTTGTATTGTGGAAATTTCGTGATTTGGTCTAAGTGACTCAGGCGGCCATTAGAAAGAATTTGACTTCCAGCACCTCCGCCAAGGAGGAATCGCCGATTTGACAGTTTGATTTCTTGAAAACCAGAGCAAAGTAATAATAATAATAATGGATACTTGTAAAGCGCTTTACTCCTGGGCAGGGAGCTCAAAGCGCTGTTCAAAGAACTAAACACTAGAAATACAAGTAGAATACAAATGAGTAAGCATATACATTAAACACAATCCAAGAATAAGTGAATAATAATCAACATAAAAACAAGCATCAGTCAAAGTGAGTGCTGCGATCTCTGTAAAGGGTGTTTTCCTGGTGATCTCCACGTGTTTCTTGCAAAGACTCATCAGTCAAGGTGCCCCTTTAAGAACACAGGGTGTGGTGGTTACTACTCAAGTGCACCTATCCAGGTATATACATCAATTACGCCCTGGTTTCCACAATTGATGTAACCTAGAAGTTGAGCTTCAGATGACTATAAAATCAAAGCTAGAAAAGCTGTTTAACCCTTTCACCGCCAAAGTCGCATTTTAGCACCACAGTGATTTAACACCTATGTCACTAAAAGGCATAATCAAATTGGGGTCTATTATCCAAAGACCCTATTGTCTTAGTTTCGGGAAGTAAGGATAGACCTTATTTTATATATGTCACAGAAGAATCCCCAATTCTGCAGATGGATTTTGTTCTCTACCCATGTAAATTTAATGGACATTTTTGGCTGAAGTATGGCTGGTGGTGAAAGGGTTAAATTCTGATTTCTGTATCTTTATAAAGAAAGTTAGCTCTATCTTCCGAAACAAATAATTCAATTTATGCAAAACTTCCATCATGTCAATTTTTCTCATGAACAATTTCGACCATTTCAACGGGAGCAGTTGATCACTTCAATGGACGCAATTAACACAGGTGCCTCCCCGTGGGGATACCGGGGATCTTTTGTACAAATAGTTCCCCCACCTTCTGGAAGTTCTGTGCTGGTAGCTTCCTCTAATATGTCACTCTCTTTGACTCTGCCTTTTCCCTTTACTTTCTGTCATCTACTATCTTTCTGACTTATTGGTCCCATTTTCCTGCCTTTTTTCAACAACAAAATCTTCCAAATATTTTCTGCTTTGAGCTCCTTCGAAATTGGAATGTGTTGGCTGTACGCAGCGGGGAGACCAGTGAAAGCTGAAAACCGGACACGTATGTACCTTACCCATTATGGCCATATGGCCTGGGAATGCAGAAGAAGAACACAGGTGCAATTGAATATAGGGGTAATTACGATAGGTGCAATTGAGATGCATCAGGCGCGGTTGTGTGCAATTGGTAATGATGAACAAAATGATCCTGTGCAATAGTGTTGTGCATTTGACTCACCCTGAACCTTGACTGAAGGCTTTGGTGCGTACATATGTGCGTGTGTGGCTGCCTTGTGTGAAATTGGAAATCGTTTTGGTTTTCAGGGATGTGAGAGTTAACGCACAAGTGTGTAAATGTTTTTCTACTCAATTTTTTTATATTTTTTAAAGGCAGCCCTTTGATTGAATTTTGTAAGCTTCTCTGTGGTTGGCCAGTTACGCTCAATGACAACGCGTCATTTTCATGTGTTTGGCTACTTCCTCAGTGTCATTTCGAAGGAGGATTTGGATGTTTTCAAAGCTATTGAGTGAATGTTTCTTCTTCAACCATCAAAATTATACATCACTCTATAGACATTAGGATTTGGATGTTTTCAAAGCTATCGAGTGAATGTTTCTTCTTCAACCATCAAAATTATACATCACTCTATAGACATTAGGATTTGGATGTTTTCAAAGCTATTGAGTGAATGTTTCTTCTTCAACCATCAAAATTATACATCACTCTATAGACATTAGGATTTGGATGTTTTCAAAGCTATTGAGTGAATGTTTCTTCTTCAACCATCAAAATTATACATCACTCTATAGACATTAGGATTTGGATGTTTTCAAAGCTATTGAGTGAATGTTTCTTCTTCAACCATCAAAATTATACATCACTCTATAGACATTAGGATTTGGATGTTTTCAAAGCTATTGAGTGAATGTTTCTTCTTCAACCATCAAAATTATACATCACTCTATAGACATTAGGATTTGGATGTTTTCAAAGCTATTGAGTGAATGTTTCTTCTTCAACCATCAAAATTATACATCACTCTATAGACATTAGGATTTGGATGTTTTCAAAGCTATTGAGTGAATGTTTCTTCTTCAACCATCAAAATTATGCATCACACTATAGACGTGAGGAAAAGAGGAGGAAATCGACAAAGGATGCCAAAACAAATTTGACAGGGCTTGGCTGGATGAAACTATCAGACAGTAAGATCTGTGTAGGTGAGCCACGAAGAATGTGATGTTGCAGGCAAAGTTTTGTGTTAGTAGTTTGACGATACCATCGGCTACGCTTTTTTTTTTTTTCTTTTCCTCTCACATCCCTTGGTTTTGCATAACGGCAGCATGACACATCTGCGCTCATAATTGACAGGAAACTGTCTGAGCGATCGTCGACAAAGAAGAAGAAGAATGATAACCTTTGTTGTTGCTTTCCCATGGTTGTGTCCTGAAGCACTGGAAATGTGTTTTAGTACACAGTAGAGTCCCTGTGTACCGTAAAGTCCCTATGTACCGGTATATCTGTACAGTGGAACCTCCCTTATAAGACCTCCAAAAATCATCCAAAATGAGGTCTTATTAGGGAGGGGTATTATAAGGGAGGTAATTTTAATACTTACAAAGAAGGGCAATGTCTCAGAGAAGTAGGTCTTATATGGGAGGGAGTCTTATAATAGGTCTTATAAGGGAGGTCCCACTGTATAAGCAAAGTGAAAATCATCCATATGACTGTTTCAATGTCTGTATCCAAAGTCGATGTACCAGGAAGCAATATTTTTATATTAATTTAGAGCGATAGCGAGTCTGTTGTAATATTTTTGCCTGATTTTGAAAATAATGAAAGACTTATTTTGTTCATGTTTGTACGTGTGGATTAAGTACTAGTGAATCCAAATACTGAATCTACTAAGAGCACCTTATAAATATTGGCACGAGCTAAATTGTTTTTGCATTCAAACCATCCATGTCATGTTAATGCAAGTACTAGATGCTCGTTTTGTCTTAATGAATGTCCCTTATGTATCTGTTCCAGATCCAGAGGACGTAAAAACATAATTCGTCGATGCTCGTTTTGCAAGTACTATTGTGCATGACATTAACCCCTTCAATGCCAGAAGAAAACAGAGAAATTATCGATTCTCTTATAACATTTAAAAAAGACCTGTAAAGCCGTGTACACACATAAGCACGGATATTCCGTGCAGAAACCCGAGCGCAATCCATAAATAAGTGAAACAAAGATGGGAAAAGATTTGCGTACGTGTCCAAATTTCCCCTATCTATATGCGTAAACTTTTATCCTTCTTTCTTCCACTTATTTAGGGTTTTCCGTACGGAACTTACCGGTCTAATGTGAACCCGGCCTAATACTCAATGTAAAAAAATGGTCTAGATATCCTGACTTGTTTAAACAAAACAAAAAATCATTCCAGGACTATGACATCAAAAGTTATGACGTCGTCAATGACATCACACATCCAGTAGTAGAAACTGGAAGGGGTTAATGAGAGAAAGAATAATAAAGGGATATGTAAATAACTTCTCAGTTTAGGCAGTGCGCACATTTACAAAGACTTCCGTACAGAAACCAATGCGCTATCCGCCAAAAATATAATCTGGAAGTAAGAAATATGAAGGAGTGTGCGCATTACAGGCAGAAACGCATCCGCTTATTTCTTGGTTTCTTTTACTTATATGTGGATGGGTTTCCTTAGCAGGGTTCATACAGTCTTTGAAGGTCTTTGAAAGTCTTTGAGAAATGGAGTGCCATTTCAAGTCTTTGAAAGTCTTTGAGAAATGGAGTGCCATTTTGAAGGTCTTTGAGAAATGGAGTGCCATTTTCATGTCTTTGAGAAATGGAGTGCCATTTTCAAGTCTTTGAGAAATGGAGTGCCATTTTCATGTCTTTGAAAGTCTTTGAGAAATGTAGTGCCATTTTCATGTCTTTGAAAGTCTTTGAGAAATGGAGTGCCATTTTCATGTCTTTGAAAGTCTTTGAGAAATGGAGTGCCATTTTCATGTCTTTGAAAGTCTTTGAGAAATGGAGTGCCATTTTCATGTCTTTGAAGGTCTTTGAGAAATGGAGTGCCATTTTCAAGTCTTTGAAAGTCTTTGAGAAATGGAGTGCCATTTTCATGTCTTTGAAAGTCTTTGAGAAATGGAGTGCCATTTTCAAGTCTTTCAAAGTCTTTGAGAAATGGAGTGCCATTTTCATGTCTTTGAAGGTCTTTGAGAAATGGAGTGCCATTTTCATGTCTTTGAAAGTCTTTGAGAAATGGAGTGCCATTTTCAAGTCTTTGAAAGTCTGAGAAATGGAGTGCCATTTTCATGTCTTTGAAAGTCTTTGAGAAATGGAGTGCCATTTTCAAGTCTTTGAAAGTCTTTGAGAAATGGAGTGCCATTTTCATGTCTTTGAAAGTCTTTGAGAAATGGAGTGCCATTTCAAGTCTTTGAAAGTCTGAGAAATGGAGTGCCATTTTCATGTCTTTGAAAGTCTTTGAGAAATGGAGTGCCATTTCAAGTCTTTGAAAGTCTTTGAGAAATGGAGTGCCATTTTCAAGTCTTTGAAAGTCTTTGAGAAATGGAGTGCCATTTTCAAGTCTTTGAAAGTCTTTGAGAAATGGAGTGCCATTTCAAGTCTTTGAAAGTCTTTGAGAAATGGAGTGCCATTTTCAAGTCTTTGAAAATTGACTGGTCTGTGAAAATTGTTAAATGGTTTGTGAAAAAGTAATTTACGCCTTCAAATATTTTTGGTTTGCTTCCAGAATTAATAAAGAAGCAATTTAATGGTGCTTATTTTCCGATATCCACGGTTCGACGATCTAGTTATGTCTGGCAGACTTCCTCAATTTGTCAAGAGTTAGTTCCCTTCGCAACATCCAGGTCTTTGGGCTACACCGGTGCAACTTGAGTGATCGTGATCGAAGCAAAAGAAGTTGGAAGTTTCAACGAGAAGTGGCTTGAGAAAGCTGAGTACAAGAAGTGGCTGCGAAAGCTCGCTGCTGACAAACAACAGGTGTTTTACACTCGGTGCCAAAAATTATGAGAGGTCTTTGAAAATGGGATAAAGGGTCTTTGAAAAGGTCTTTGAAAGTTTGTGATTTTTTGTATGAAAAATCTGTATGAACCCTGCTTAGGGAAGTTTTTATAAATGTGCACAGACCCTTATGTTTTCAATTGTACCGTTTATTTTCTATAACTTTTTCTAACTTAACCTATGGCTCTTTCAGACCTGTTCACCCATATGGTTTTGCCATATTGTGTACACATATTTGACAGAAATATGATTAATATGGTACATGGGGGCAAATATGGTGAAATGGTGAAAAGATCTATCATTTCTCTGTATTGCCTGATTCGGGAAATCTGTCTGTGTGTGTTAAAAACTGTTTTTGTTGTAAATCTAAATAAATGGATGACACTTTTAACACAGTATTTCTATAGTTATACAAATGTTTGCACTCCCGTTTTTCAAACTTTCCTGTTGGAGTACTCCTATTTTATTTAAAATACACTTAGTTTGGCTTTCAACTACACGAAGCCCAATTTCAGGGTAAACAGGTCTGCTCTTTTTTGTTTGTTTTGACTTTGTACTTTGGGGGGGGGCAGTGTATTGAGAATGCAAGAGGGATAATCCAGCCTTTCAATGCGCAACTTAGGACGCGGATTTGACCGCCAGGGGCCAGTCAAGCTAAGTTCTTAGTTGGGCGTAGCAGACCTGCTTATTACTCAATTTGGACCTCTACTACTCTTCAAAATTGAAAAAAAAATTCTAATTACTGATTTTCAGTGAACATTGTTTGATGGCTTAATGAATAAAACTACACATTTTGAGCCAAAACTACTCATTTCAGCTATCCAGACTACTCAAAACTTGTGTAGGGGGTAAACAGGTCTGGCGTAGTGAGAGAGGGAGAGAGGGAGATGAGTCCCTACCTCTCTCTCTCTCTCTCTCTCTCTCTCTCACTGCGCCCAACTAAGAAAATCACGCGATAAGCCCCTACGGGTTTGACTGCCCCCTGGCGGTCAAATCCGCATCATAAGCTGACCATTTGTCGTGACGATATCTGAAGAGAAGCTACCATACTCTGGACTATATCTGAGATTATTATTATTATTTAAAGATTGTGTGATAAAGGTTGATATATTGTTGCATATCCGATGTACAGTTTTGTAACTGAGGAAAATATACATGAATCTTAAAAATTAAAAAAAGAAGAAGCTTACAGTGAACAAAATATGAATCTTAAAATAAAAGCTTATCAGTGGTGTTTGAGAACTTAACACAATTTGACAGTAATATAAAGGAAACCAGAAAATGTGTACGATACTTACATCAATAAAATTAAACAGTTACCTATATCTCAATAGAGGTTTTCCATGTATCAGTGCTTTTTGATTGTATTATGTGTGTTGAAATACAGACTTCAACAAAAGTTAAACACCACTGGTCAAATTTACTCTTTAAGTTTTAACCTTCTATTTCTTTTTTTTCTTTTTTTTTGAGTACACTGTAAAAGGTTAGTGCAATTACCCACACCTGTTTGATTGTATGTCTGTGCAATATCTTGATAACCACAGCACAGAATCACTGCAAATGTTGTACATTAGTATGGGGCAGTGGGTGGATGCCTCGTGCCTCCATATTGATGCTGGACGACCTCGCCCCCTCCACGAGTCTCACCCCTTCAGTACAAGTATTTCCCCCCACCTTCTGGAAGTTCTGTGCCAGCAACTTCCTCTAACCTGTCACTCCCTTTGACTCTGCCTTTTCCTCTTGTTATTGTCATCTACTATCTTTCTGACTTATTGGCCCCATTCTCCTGCCTTGTTTTTCTTCCAAACTAATTCCAAATAATTTTCTGCTTTGAGCTCCTCCGTAATTGGAATGTGTTGGCTGAATACAGCGGGGGAGACCTGTGAAAACTGAAAACTGGACACATATGTTCCTCACCCATTATGGCCGTATGGCCTGGGAACGCAGAAGAAGAAGTGCAGTAGTATATATTGCCTGAAGCCAATGTGTCCTGTCCAGTAACTTACTTGTGGCGAAGTTCTTGTTGGTGACTCCCTTTTTTTTTTTTTAGAAAGTCGTGATATAAAGTTGTTTTAACATTTTGTGAAAAAGGTTAGCATATTTTGGCTTAAAAGAAATAAGCATAGATCGTGGCCGGCCAGATGTGTATTTTTTTTATCATGCATTGATTGTCTCCGCTAATGGTGAAGATAATCACAAAGACGATGATGATGATGACAATGATGATGATCATCATAATTGATGTTGGTTATGATAATGATGAAGAAGTAAATAATACTATAGTGAAGATAATAATGATGATGATGATAGCAGGGATGATGATGATGATGATAATAATGATAAAAATGAAGATAATGACTATGCCAGCAACAGGTCTGCCACAGTGTTTCCTATGTCTTATATTTAAAACAATTTTTTCCCCTCATTTCCTTGTAATTTTGTTAATGAAAGGCATACTTTAAAATTAAAAAAATTAAGACAACATTACTAGTCAAACAATTTACTTACAAATGGCTTCCTCTGCAAATGAACCAATCCTACCTTGACCTTTACTTCTTTTTTTCTCTCTTTTTTTGTTCTTTAGTCAAGTCTAGTTTTTGTGGGTTTTTTTTGGTCTTTTATGTTCTTTAGTAAATGGGTGCTTCTCTAGAGGCCGTTATGTGCCTGGATTTGTGTGTGTGTATGTGTGTGTGTGTGTGTGTGTGTGTGTGTGTGTGTGTGTGTGTGTGTAGGTGTGTACGTGTGTGTGTGTGTGTGTGTGTGTGTACGTGTGTGTGTGTACGTGTGTGTGTGTGTGTGTGTGTGTGTGTACGTGTGTGTGTGTGTGTATGTATGTACATGTGTGTGTGTAGGTGTATGTACGTGTTTGTGTGTGTGTGTGTATGTATGTACGTGTGTGTGTGTAGGTGTGTGTGTATGTATGTACGTGTGTGTGTGCGTGTGTGTTCATGTGTGTGTGTGTGTGTGTGCGCGCGTGTGTGTGCGTGCGTGTGTGTTCGTGTGTGTGTGTTCTGTGGTATCTGCCTTAATTTCAGATGCATGGTTTTTTGTTTTGTTTTTTTAATATTTAGGAGCAACCTCCCCTTCTCTCAGCTTCCCATATTTTTTCCCTACCACCATTTGCATGGAAGCTCCTTCTTTCAGGATGTACAGGATTTGTAAAGTGCCTGGAGCCGGCATCGCCGGATTATGAGAATTTGAGAAACAAAGATTTTCTTACACTTACACACACACACACTTGTACAATATAAAGAGCCTATATAAGCATTTGCTATATTCTATTCAAAGGAACGTAGCACTTGTACTAGTCTAGAGGGGTGAAAAAAGAGCAGTAGATGTGTGTGTGTGCTGCTCCTGCACTCCGCTGGGGCCGCCCCCTTGCAGGATTTTTTTGAAATTACCCTGGAGCACCCATGCATTTGTCACTAGCACTGCCCATGTCATGCCTTAGCTTTGTACTTTTGCGTCACTCAATTTGAGCCAGTCATATCGCTTTTTTTTTATTTTTAAAAGAAGCAATTTTTCTCCACCCAAACAGGGATGCTGTGTATGACAGTCAGTCGTTTCCGACCATGACAGCCAGCCAGATAGCAGAGGGGGGCAGATGCTATTCCGGCGGGCTGGGCTGGATTTATTTTTTATGGTGGAGACGCCTTGCCCAGGATACATCCCCACTCTCTCGGCCAAAGGGATTTGAGGACACAGCTGGCGTTGAGGAAGGTCCCTAAAAGGCCAACCCATCCCTTTGGCTGCAGCACCGAAGCCGGTGCCAAGGCCCCCTCGTTTGAGAGTCATAGTCCCTGTAACCTGTCAGGGATTAAAGGACTAGGCAACCCCTTGGACCTCTGCTTTTCAAGTTTTCCAGGATTTAGTAGAAGCACCCAAGTTATGATTTTTATGTCATCTGTTCTGTCCCCCTTTTCAGGAACACTAATGAGGATTTTTACTTTTAGAATACCTTGTTTGCATCTTGTGTGTGTGTGTGTGTGTGTGTGTGGTGCTGTAGTAACTACATTGCAGCATTACAATCGTAGGGTACTTACTCTTGCACGGTTTTGCACATGGTAAGTTTGATTTTGAAAGTTATACGTCAAAAGGTATTTTCACAACAGGAATGGAGAAGGCTGGCGGGATACCGAGGATGGGTGGGTATCTTTTTGTACAAATAGTTCCCCCACCTCCTGGAAGTTATGTGCTTGTAGTTTCCTCTAATCTATACTCTCTTCGACTCTGCCTTTCCTCTTTGCTTTCTGTCATCTATATTTCTGCCTTATTGGCCCATTCTCTTGCCTCCCCTCCCCCCCCTCCCCCAAAAAATTATTCAAAATGTTCTTCTTTGAACTCTCCGAAATTGGAATGTGTCGGTTGAATGCAGCAAGGAGACCAGCAAAAACTGAAACAGGACACATACATACCTTCTACCTTTCACCTGAAAAGAATGCTAGTACCTTCCCTCAACATCTTGACTTTATGTTCTACTGTATATGAATACAGACTGTGTACTTGTGTGAGCACGCACAGTGCTTGGTTTTGTGCAAGCGTAGTGTACTGTAGTGTATGTCAACTCAATTGCCGCACACACAAAGCGCACATGAATGTACATATGCTTGGATATGCGCATGCACATACTTGCAAATGCATGCACATGTGCAATGCATGTACGTCTCGCACACATATACACACGCACTTGTCTTTGCTGTACCTCACATACAGCACCTCACAGTACCTCACAAGCAGTACCTCACATACAGCACCTCACAGTACCTCACAAGCAGTACCTCACATACAGCACCTCACAGTACCTCACAAGCAGTACCTCACATACAGCACCTCACAGTACCTCACAAGCAGTACCTCACATACATGTACAAATATGAAGAGAGAGAGAGAGAGTGATAGATAGTGAGAGAGAGAGAGAGACAGTGAGTGAGAGAGAGAGAGTGAGAGAGAGAGAGAGACAGTGAGTGAGAGAGAGAGAGACAGTGAGTGAGAGAGAGACAGTGAGAGAGAGAGACAGTGAGGGAGAGAGAATGAGAGAGAGAGAGCATTGTACTTACAAACTCATTCAACTGATGTAAACTTTTTTTTTTAAATTCTAGTGACACCCACCCCACCCCTCACTTACACTTAGCTTTGAATGGTTGTGTTTTCATGTTTGAACTATTGGCCAGTTTTTCTGTTTTTTGTTTTGTTAGTATTATGACATGTATTACGGCTCAGTGCGTGTTGTCGTTTATTTTCATAATGACTTGTATTTTGGCTGCAGATAATATTGGTTTATTTTTCTGGTTTGTATTTTGAATTTGGGCTGCACCTATTTTTGTATGTGTATTATTATCAATTACCCGGTAATGACTTTTTGTATTATTTGTTCGTCTATAATATGTTCCAGCCAATCACGAACAGTGGGACCTCTCTATAAAGACCTTCCGTATTAGACCCCCTCCAAGATGTGACCCCCATAAAATGTCACCAATTTTTTTCCCATTCATATCCGAGCTACTGAGTGTCCACCTCTCTATAAGACCCCTCCCTATCAAGACCCCTCCCTATCAAGACCCCTCCCTATAAAGACCCCTCCCTATCAAGACCCCTCCCTATCAAGACCCCTCCCTATCAAGACCCCTCCCTATTAAGACCCCTCCCCATAAGACCCCTCTCTATTAAGACCTCTCCCTATGAAGACCCCTCCCTATAAAGACCCCTCCCTATAAGACCCCTCCCTATTAAGACCCCTCCCTATTAAGACCCTTCTCTATTAAGACCACTCCCTATTAAGACCACTCCCTAAAAAGACCCCTCTCTATAAGACCTTTTGGGGGTGATTTTTGAAGGTTTTAATAGGGAGGTTCCACTGTACACTGAGGTTCCACTGTATTATGATTTGGTTTCCAGCAAGCCCTGTGTTGCAATGCTTACTACTAGTACTATAGTCATATCAGTGGAGGGTTTAACTATAACACAATGGCTAGCCCCAATAAAACAAAGCAATAATGGTGAATCTTGTGTGGATTTGGGAGTGTTCCCGGTAGTGTGTGTTTGTGGATGGGACGGGTGTACATGTGCATATATATATATATGTACGCATGAATGCGTACACGAGTTCATGTTCTTTATATGTTCTTTCACACACACACACTGCAACACACACACACACATACGTGCATTCATATGCACGCACACATATGCTCACACACACATCTCTCTCTCTCTCCTTCACAAACACACACACACACACTTAGCAATACACATGCTCTCTCTGTTTCACATAACCGTCTAATATCACGAGAAGTGGACAGACGTTAAATTAAAGACACACACACACATATGCTCACACACACATGCATGCTGCTACACACACACACCCAGTCTCCCAAACACACACACACACGCACACATACACACACACACACACACACACACACACAAATAGCAATACGCATACGCATGGACATGCATGCTCTTTCTCTTTCACACAACACACACACAAACATGCACAAAGAGCTATGCACATACATGCTATATATATATATCTCTCTCTCTCTCTCTCTCCTTCACAAACACACACACACACACACACAGCAATACACATACACATGCTTTCTCTGTTTCACACAACAGAACACACACACAAATGCACAAATAGCAATGCACATGCATACACATGCTCTCTCTCTCTCATATTTACACAACACACACACTCACACACTTAAAACTTTCTCTTTATACAAGACACAAATTTATGCACTTTGCTAATCAAAACTTTATTACGATTTCTCTTTTAATCACACAAGCCTTTTTGCAAATACGATAAGCTCCAGATATAAAAAAACACACACAAAAACCCAAGATAACAAGTGCTAAAATGTATAAAAAGAACCAACAGCAACTAAAACACCTGTTAATAAGTTATATTTCAAAGGTAATTTTTGGTTCTTTCATTGCATAGGTTATATTGTTGCGTAGGGTAAGTAACAACACAATCAAGAATGTGTTTGAATGTGTTAGAGATTGGTTTAAACAAATGTTTTATTGACATACGTTTGCAGCAACAAAAATGTAGACAAGGGTACAACAGGCCAAGGCTTATGAAGGTAAGTACTCAACACATAGGAATGGTACAAGAAACAAGCTGCATCGCATGTGTTAGAGATGTATTCATTAAGAAGATTTCTATACCGCATACCTTTCAGCTCTATGCGCTTAAGACTAAATAATGTCGACTGACATTGTATCATCATCTTTTCTAATAATTATTAGTATTCCTTGTTTTATTATTACCATCATCATTAACATGATAATTCTGCCAACATTCTGAAATGTGGGGATTAGAAATGTTAATTAAGAATCAAATTCAAAGTGAGAAATTATTGCTGTTTTGTAACCATATATTATTACTAAATATTAAGCAGTTAGTTCCACCATTGTGTTTACCCCTCAGGTAAATTCATTAAAGTTCTACTAGCTTTATGCATTATTTATATAATACTATCTTTAATATTACCATTACTTGTGGCGGTGCCATAGCCGATGAGGTTTAACCGAGGCGTGGTCACCGCTACAGCTATCTGTATTAATAACTTAAAAAATCGGGACTTTACTGGTTTCGTACTGCCTCCGGGCATTGCCTCCAGTATTGTTCCCACCATATTTGTATTTACAAATGTCCCATATGTGTCTGATTCAGACCAAGAGGACGTAAAACACCATTTTCGCTCGCTCGCATTATTTCTAACAGCTCAGCTAAGGATTAGTAAATTTGGACAACTAATTATTATGTTCATACAGTAGGGGAAGACGGGGTAAAAAGCGCATGGGCGGGTAAGAAGCCCACCCCAATTATCTCATGAAATGAAGCAAATTTCAGTCTCATTTTGCCCATGAGACGAGCGTTAATGTCTAGCATTCGTCTCATGGGCAAATTTGACTGAAATTTTCTTTATTTCATGAGATAATTGGGGTGGGCTTCTTACCCGCCCATGCGCTTTTTACCCCGTCTTCCCCTATGCATCCTATGACAGAGTTTACAAACGAGAAAGAGGGTGGGAGGAGGGAGGGGGGGGGCGGTCAAGAAGGAGTAGTGGAAGTAAAAACAACATTTGTGCTAATAATGAACAACAACAAAACATGCACTTATAATCGACAAAATCTCGCGCTTATTAGGGTAAGACGGGGTAAAAAGCCCATGGGCGGGTAAGAAGCCCATGCCAATTATCTCATGAAATAAAGCAAATTTCAGTCACATTTTGCCCATGAGACGAGTGTTAATGCTTAGCATTCGTCTTCATAGGCAAATTTGATCAACATTTGCTTTATTTCATGAGATAATTGGCATGGGCTTCTTACCCGCCCATGGGCTTTTTACCCCGTCGTCCCCTATGATTTTACCATTGTCGCTAATTATTGCGTGCTACTCCGCATTTTCATTAATTTAAACGCTGATTGTATAGAGCCAGTTAACCAATAAAATGACTGACAAAAATCCACAGCTTATGAAATGCTAATTCCGCGCCTAATTAGAAATGGTCCGAATCTGCGCATATCATGTGCCGAATCCGCGCTTACGATAGACTAAATCCGAGTTCATAACGTGCCCAAACCCCGCGGCTTATGACGAGCTAAATCCGCACCTCCGCAAAACGCCAATAACGGTACGAATCTAGAACTAGTTAAAGCCGACGCCGCTACGCTGCATATAGTGCGATTCGATTCACTACGATCCAATTTGGATATTTTGTGAGGCATGATTGACGTGAAATTGTACTGTCTACATAAATCTGGTTAAATCCTACTTGTTATGTTCACTTAGTAGTCTTCCTGTACACGAATCTGATAAAATATCGTCGGTGAAATTCAAAGATATCTCGATTTTTGTGGTTTTTGAGTTAGATAGGGCCTACATAGTCAGCTCTTAATTTTCCCCCGCCACCTTCCACCAAAAGCTCGTATCTCTAACGACTTTATATCAAAGACAGTATATAGGGGAAGACGGGGTAAAAAAGCGCATGGGCGGGTAAGAAGCCCACCCCAATTATCTCATGAAATAAAGAAAATTTCAGTCAAATTTGCCCATGAGACGAATGCTAGACATTAACGCTCGTCTCATGGGCAAAATGAGACTGAAATTTGCTTCATTTCATGAGATAATTGGGGTGAGATAATTGGGGTGGGCTTCTTACCCGCCCATGCGCTTTTTACCCTGTCTTCCCCTATAATCTTTCTGTTTGTATCTGGGGTAAATGAGGTTGTGAAAATAGAAGAAAAACTCGTAAGTCCCAAATTCAGATCTAGTTAAGGACAAAAACTTCGTATCTTCGTTCTTTTCAAGTCTAAAAAATCAATTTAAAAGTAATTTTAACAAAATGCAGGACTAAACTCGCAATGTCTTAAACAACATATTCGTCATAGTTAATCAAATTGTGGTCAACGCGGTTAAATTTAAAAACAATTTTTTCATTTTTCTCAAAACTACCAAAATTGAGATACGAAGTTTTTTTATTTTAATTTTATTTTCGTAGAGCGGACATTCTATTTGATTCCTGTATCGCAATCTACACGAGTAGGCAACAGCGATCGAAAATAACAGTTATTTTTTGCTATACGCAAGTATTTCACGTTAACTCATGAATCATGACCCACAGACATCGTCACAATCGTATCGCATTGAGGTCAGATCGTACGCAGTGTGGCTGGCCCTTAATTAACCGCTCATCGCGAGCCTTCTCTTCATACAGCTGGACAGACGCCTGGAGGTGAGCTGCATAGTGGAGCGGGCTCTGTTGCAAGTGGAGGACACCCTCTGCCTCCACTGGGGGCTCCAGGGCTGGGCGTTCTTCAGCTCCTCCTCCAGCTCCTTCTTCAGGTCCAGGGCCTGCTGGCGTCCCTTCTTGCACGTGCTGCGTGGAATAATTATAGGGGAATGTGGGTTAGGGTGTGAGGGGAGTTTTGGGGGTAAAGGACCCTTTGGGGTAAAGGCCCCACCCACCACAATAAGGGATGGGTTAGAACATTATTGGAATGGGGGGTGAGGGTGGGGGGGTAAAGGGCGTACCATGGGAAAATGACCTACCCCTACCCACCACCATAAGGGCGTGGGTTAGGAAATTAGGGGTGTTTGGGGGTAAAGGGCCCACCCTTGGGGTAAAGGACCCACCCACCACCATAAGGGCGTGGGTTAGGAAATTAGGGGTGTTTGGGGGTAAAGGGCCCACCCTTGGGGTAAAGGACCCACCCACCACCATAAGGCCGTGGGATAGGAAATTAGGGGTGTTTGGGGGTAAAGGGCCCACCCTTGGGGTAAAGGACCCACCCACCACCATAAGGCCGTGGGTTAGGAAATTAGGGGTGTTTGGGGGTAAAGGGCCCACCCTTGGGGTAAAGGACCCACCCACCACCATAAGGGCGTGGGTTAGGAAATTAGGGGTGTTTGGGGGTAAAGGGCCCACCCTTGGGGTAAAGGACCCACCCACCAGGATAAGGGCGTGGGTTAGGAAATTAGGGGTGTTTGGGGGTAAAGGGCCCACCCTTGGGGTAAAGGACCCACCCACCAGCATAAAGGCGTGGGTTAGGAAATTAGGTGAGTTTGGGGTAAAGGACCCACCCACCACAATAAGGTGTGGGTTAGGACGTTAGGGGAGTTTGGGGTAAAGGACCCACCCACCACAATAAGGTGTGGGTTAGGACATTAGGGGAGTTTGGGGTAAAGGACCCACCCACCACAATAAGGTGTGGGTTAGGACGTTAGGGGAGTTTGGGGTAAAGGACCCACCCACCACAATAAGGTGTGGGTTAGGAACATTAGGGGAGTTTGGGGTAAAGGACCCACCCACCACAATAAGGTGTGGGTTAGGACGTTAGGGGAGTTTGGGGTAAAGGACCCACCCACCACAATAAGGTGTGGGTTAGGACATTAGGGGAGTTTGGGGTAAAGGACCCACCCACCACAATAAGGTGTGGGTTAGGACATTAGGGGAGTTTGGGGTAAAGGACCCACCCACCACAATAAGGTGTGGGTTAGGACATTAGGGGAGTTTGGGGTAAAGGACCCACCCACCACAATAAGGTGTGGGTTAGGACGTTAGGGGAGTTTGGGGTAAAGGACCCACCCACCACAATAAGGTGTGGGTTAGGACATTAGGGGAGTTTGGGGTAAAGGACCCACCCACCACAATAAGGTGTGGGTTAGGACGTTAGGGGAGTTTGGGGTAAAGGACCCACCCACCACAATAAGGTGTGGGTTAGGACGTTAGGGGTTTAAGGAGTTTGGGGTAAAGGACCCACCCACCACAATAAGGTGTGGGTTAGGACATTAGGGGAGTTTGGGGTAAAGGACCCACCCACCACAATAAGGTGTGGGTTAGGACATTAGGGGAGTTTGGGGTAAAGGACCCACCCACCACAATAAGGTGTGGGTTAGGACATTAGGGGAGTCCATTCTCCTGTCTTTTTCAAGAAACGCTTTCAAAAAGATTTCCTCCAGCTGAAGTCAGACATGCCGGGCCTAATTGTTTCTAAGAACACTAACTCAGGAAATCTGTCGCATCCCGTGCATGACATTTTTAGACAGAGTCCTCCTCTCTGGAGAAACTAGGGAAACGCAAAGAACAGTAACTCTGGAAATCTATCTCATCCCATACATAACATTTCTAGACAAGAGTACTCCTCTCCGGAGAAACTCTAGGGAAACGCAAAGAACAATAACTCTGCAAAATCGCATCACATCCCGTAGCCTTCATACCTACCTCGACAGAGTCCTTCTCCAGGTAATGGTGGGCTGAGAACTACCGCTGGAAGTCGGGGAAGAGGATGCTCCCGGGTTCTGCTGGGGTTGCTCCCCTTGGAGCGTTTGGGACGACGCGGGTTGCGTCCCTTTGTTGCAGTTCTTCTTCTTGCTGGCAGACTTGGTCTTGGGCTTTCTGGTTCGGGTTTTCTTGGTTTTGGGTTTCCTGGTTTTCTTGTTCTTCTTGGTCTTCCTCTTCTTGGTTTTGCGTCCGTTCTTCTTCTTCTTGCGCTTCGGGGTTGTGGGTTTGTCGTTGCTGTCGTTGTTGCTGTCGCCGTTGTTGTTGTTGTTGTTGGTGGTGGTGGTGGTGGTGTTGTCAACGGAAGTGTCGCCAGAATCCGAATCGGAGCCTGGTGCTTTCAGAAGCTTTGTGGGTGAGGTTCCTTTCGTGTAGGGTCTCTGTCCGCGATAGTTCCCCCTGAAGCAAAGAAAAGACAAGCTTGTAGGCTTACATGCATGCATAATGTTACGCCCAATCCGTGAAATAGGGCATTTGCCGCGTGCCAGTGACCTTGAATTTCACTGAGTTGAAATTAGAGAGTTGAATCAGAAAGGTCAGCGTAACTCGGGCAGAACGAGTCGCGGGCAAATTAGTAGTCTAGTATAGAGAAGGAACACTCGTGGCAAATGCCCTATTGCCCATTTTATGAAATTAGCAAAATGGTTTGCCCAGTTCGTGAAATAGCCAATGTAAGACTTATTATTTAGAAAATCATCATGAATGAAAAATATCTTTCGTTCATAAATACCCAGAGATCAAGAACTGGTTCAAACGAATGAGAAATCACACCTGTAGATGAGTTCAAAACTCTTTTATTCAGACTGAATTGGATTAAGCGTTTCATAGAACATGTGGCTCAGGCATGTCCAGAAGTAGCAGTTGGTAGAGGTTTGGGGCAGGATGGGGTGAAATTACAATGTAGCAAAAATTACAATATGTGCTGCTGTTGCATCGACCTTAATCAATACCTGTGTGATTGCGAATTGAAATCTTTGATCTACGTAATCCATTTCATGAATTGGGCAAATCATTTTGCCCATTTCATTCTTCTTCTTCTTCGTCGATCACATCAGATGGAGATGCCAGCAGTCAGCACCAATGCAGCAGTCGCCTGGAGATTAGTTAGGTTTCCGTGCAGATTTTCCCTCAGTGGTGTTGGGTCTGGCCACATTTCTTGTCTGGGGACATTGTGGAGTGGGCAATGTTGAAGAACATTGCTCTACATTCATGAGGTCTGCTCCGCATGGGCATGCTTCGGTCTCTCCAATTCTAAATTTGCTGAAAAGGTGGACACGAAGTCTGTTGTGCCCTGTTCTCAGCCGCCTGATTAGGATGACCTGGTCCGTTCTGCTGAGGTTGTGGTAGGGATCAGCCGGGTTAAATTTTGGATGGCCCTGTTTCCATTTGCCCATTTCATCAAATAGGCAATTTCACGGATTGGGCATAACACATACAAGACTTTGCGCGGCAGCTGGTTTATAGCAGTGTAGGCCTAGTGAAGTAAGGAAAAGTAGCTGTATGGAAACAAACTGGTATGCCTATGGTAGAAATTGGGTTAAACGAAGAGAGAAACGTTGAATAAATGTTGATTCGTTTGTGCACAAATTCTCTCCACCACTGTTGCTATGTACTGTGTTGCTGTGGTACATAGGTGCTGGTCATATAGGTCAGGCCGTATTTGTTAAAAAATCGGGAGGCTTTACTGGTGTTGCACTGCCTCCGGGCATTGCCTCCAGGATCGTTCCCACCATCTTTATATCTACTAATGTCCCATATGTGTCTGTTCCAGACCGGAGGACGTTAAACAGATTTTATACATAGGCAGGCCTGGGTCATCCTTTTATGAGGATGAACCTGGGTCTGTCTCAAAGTGGCTGTTGCTTGATGCTTTGCTAGGCGAATTGGTGCCGGTGGGGGAAACTTTGGTGAAGGGAGTTAATTACAGAGGGCTACTTTTCCTTACTTCACTACTACCCTCTC